>CAVLJG010000004.1:56707397-57935902 GCA_963669975.1 Acanthoscelides obtectus
GTTGCATAAACGTTTATACAACTATTTTATACGGCATATTTGCACGGTAGTCAAAATGTTGTGTTGTGGCATCCATGGTAACGTTTATAATACAAACCCGAGCCTTGTTGTTTTGCTGTGCTAATTTACTACTTTAGCCAACAAATTGCTCCCAACGGAAGCACTTATACAACTGTTTTTAGTAACTGTTAAAGGCTGTACATATGCAACAATATTACAACTTTTGTAGTACAAAATTGCTGTCCTCGGCATACATTTGTTGCTAAATATCTTGATATACAACCATAACCTAACTTTCTGCTGTCATCTTTTTGTTAAAATGCCATAAGCAATGCTTTAAGACAAACAACGTATGCATATTGGTTCAAAAGGTTTTATCAACTGTTGAAACAGAAGATATAGATCTGCTACAAACTCTGGGTAAATCATTTGACTCTGTTGGTATTTCATTTCAGACATTTGTCAAATTTATTCCTCTATTTAATATTAAATAATTATGTTTCAGTTCGAAATTACAGATATAAAGTGATAAACATTAGTGTAATTGTGTCTAAATATAGGATTTATGGAAGATTTAACGCATATAAGTTCAGCTTTCCATCTTAAAAATCTAGACATACTTTGGTTCATTATTAAAATATGAATCAAAAACGAAGCCCGTAGAAATTGCGTAACTACTTTGCACGATAATCACAATAAAATTTGCTACGCAAGTAGTTCAATAGCCCTATATCACAGTGTAGAAGTTTATCATATACCTGTGTATGAAATTCACAATGGCCGATATGTAAGTAAACAAGATGACTGTAATGTGTTAGTTATACAGGGTGACTTCGAAGTTGAGTCATTTATTTTAATAGTGAGTAGATCTGATCAAAAGAAATGTTTTTTTCCTTTACCATTTTTCTGGTAAAATTAAAGTAACAAAGTTATAGCCCTTTGGAAGTTTGAGTACCGCCGCCCTGTCTCAATAATAATATCATGTACTCGTGTTTGGCAACAACGGATATAATCCGCCTTACCGGTTCATCGCATCGGAAACAAAAAAGCGAAAGAATTTGGAACGATGTTTTTGTAATTAAGTATTTTATTCAGTTCAGTTATACATACATTCAGTGTCTGTCGGTTAGCGTGTGAATAGTTTCTGTTGCGTGGCTCAAACGAAATAAAAAATGGCACATGTTTATGCGGATCGGTTTCGAAATCGAGTGCAACCAACCCCTCGTGCCTTTGTTAATGTAGTACAACGGGCTCGTGAATCAGGTGACTTAAGACCTCACAGGGGACCTCACGATCAAATACAGGTCCGCACTGAAATACTTGTCGGGAGGATACTTTATAAAACAAGGTAAACATTTTTTTTACTTTTTTTTTATTTTTACACACATATTCTGGTTTATCTTCCTTCTACAATCATTATCTGAAAATTAATGACTCAACTTCAAAGTCACCCTGTATATTCTTCACTACGTATATACAATACATAAGAATTAGTTTGGTTGCAGTAAAGTAGAATCACGTAACAGAATAGTTGTATAGTTCACAAAAACTGAATCTTGCACTGACGCAAATGTCCTATAGCGGCTGCAAGAGGCTTACGCTTTTGCTGCATAACTGTTACCTGCAGCCCTTCTACAACCTCTTAAATGACTGAAGTGTCCTATTAGGTGTGCCCATTCCGCTTGTATAGCTGTTCCAAGAGGGTTTTGCCAGTGTTCTTACAGTATACACTGCTGTGTAAGGAATACTCTATAATCATTCTTGCAACTCTAATAGGAGTGATAATTGTTAGTTGGGAGTCTCCTGTTACCCAATTCATGCGTACTGGGGAGAGTAGCAGATGCGCTGAAGATTAGTCTGCGCGGTGTTCGGCGAAAAAAATCAGAAAATAAGAAAGGATTGCCCATAGTAACACCTCGGGAAACTCACAAAACCAAAAAATGCAAGTCCGATGACGTAAGTGATGTAGTCTAAAGGACAACATATCGCGACCTCTGCGCTCAATCAGGAGCCTACAAAAAGGTACATATACAACGCCTCGGATCCAAGTTTAAGGCGTCTATTGAAAGCTTGCGGTTTTTCCTACAAGCGGAGAGTAGGGGCGGATTAAGGGCGCCAGTGACTTGTTTTGCTTGACCACCACACAATAGGAGAATCTAACAGAGATGACGAAATTTAAGTAGCAGTACACACAGAGAGAGCCACATAAAACAAGATATTAAATAAATCACAATATATTGATTAAGAAAAAAACGCACATGTGCTCCACTACTGGAGTGCGAGTAATAAAAAAAAGAAAGGATGTTATAAATCTTAAATACAACCTGACAAAACTATTTTTCGTCTACCATGGTATACGCCCGAAGTATTTACAGATATTTTGAGCCTAAATATTAAACTTATCTGTAGGTCTTCTTTGTCAGGCGCGGCCGAGATTTCCACAACTCTGGTCAAAAAGTGGCCAGTAGTGGGCACGTCACTGGGCAGGGGCTGCTTGGCTCGTTGCCAAAAATTGTGGTAGTAAAAAAACCCTAGAGAGAGAAAGAATGATGATTCTCTTCTGTTTCTATTGACGCTGAGGGTCAAAATCCATAAAAAAAATGGAAGACGTAGCACCCAAACCAAAATGACTAAACTTAAGCCACACAAAAAAAGTACTCCCTTAAATTTACTATCTGTGCCGAGCATCTTTCGTGGATATGAGGTATGCCTCTGGCACCCAATCTTCGGAGTAGATGAAACCTTTTAATTGAGAACTTGAGATGATGAGATCGATATTTCCTAAGCATATTTGTAGTTTTTGTGTTTAGATCCTCACTTTCTGTGTTAGTGCACTTGATTACTCCAAAACTGTAAGAAGAGCAGAAGTCGCATATGTGTTGACTGCTTTAGCAACATTTGAGCTGTCAAGTTGGTCTTTAGTATTGAAACGAACTCGAGATAAATAGGTATTCGTGTTTCTTAGTGCGCTTATGAATATTTGTACTGCTGTGCCTGTTCCATTCCTCTGATTGTGCCTTGCTCCTCGCTCACGTCCATATCCGTTATGTGTTATCCAGGATCCCTTCTCCATACAGCTTATCTTTCATTTGTCCAGTCCAAACTTGATATGGATGTCTGAACCGAATTTTCCCACACACATACCTAAGTAGCTTTTTGAGCTCCTTCCTTGTGTGAGCATACAGCTTACGCGGCCATCCATATACCACAGGTGACTGATCGGTCTGGCAGCTTGATGTAATTTATTTCCCTTATCACCTGCACTGAGTAGTCGGGTTAGAGATTTTAACGATACGCAGTACCGTAAAATGCCTCTTCTGATTTCGATCTTCTCGGTCTGTGGCTTTGTCCGATGCTTTTAATCATCAATTTTGTCTCCCAGAGAGTCATGGCATGGGGTAGAAACAGACAGATGTAATTTTCTACTCCATAGAGATCCAGTATGTCTAACAGCCATGAATGTGGTATACTATCAAATGCCTTTTGGTAGTTAATATATGCTGTATAGAGTGATCTTTTCGACCGTTTGGCACTTGACATTATGGTAGCATCTACGATTAGCTGCTCTTTACACCCTCGTGATATCCAGTTGGTGTTCTATTCGTAAATACTGATCTTCTTTGGTCAATTATATTTTGTACCGTCTTATTACGTAGTTCTGAGTCCGGTCAGTAACTTGCTGATCCTTACTGATAGAGGTTTTGACCGTTTCTAATTTTGTAAGTCGATAATAGCGTCGGACTATAACTCTTCCCGACGGTTCCGACCCGAGTCCTGAATCCTCGGCCCGCCTGAATACCTTTTACTTCTAGTGCGTACCATAAAACTCGTTTCGGGTTGCGCAGTTTAGAGCTCTGCCAAGCAGGCCTCCTATACCAGCCGCCCCTAACATGGGGAATAGACCCTATCGAGGGACCGCACCTATCATGGTGAACAGACTCTGCTGGATTTGGTTCGCCCATTATACTCAAGGTACTTCCCATATCTAAGAAGCGTTCGCCTATCCACCGCATGGGGAGGCGTCTTATGGAGGAGGATCGAAATACCCCACAAGGGTTATTAATATTATTTTCCTCATTCACAGACTTTCCTGGGCTTAAAACGCGGGCACATCGGTTTTGAAACAAGATGGCCCGTTCGTTGCTGATGTTAGAAATATCTTGTTCTAATAGCCGCCTGGAACTCTACGGACTACACTGTATGTGTCCAACACGACCGACTTTTGCATGGGTAAGTATAATTCAAGCGGTAATCCTATTATTATTATAATTATTATTAATTTTTTTTTTTTATTATTATTATTATTATTATTATTATTATTGTTATTATTATTATTATTATTATTGACGTATTGCACTTTCTAGAGGAAGTTATGAGCTTGACCGGAGCTCTGCCCGAGTTCCAAGGTATTTAGTCGGAAAGGGTTTTCCTCAAGATGTGGGCTTTTTTCAATATACTCCAACTGTCACTGCTATCTTTTGAGTATGTGTTGCAAAAACATATCCGAGGAGTCCTTTTATGTTGTTTTTGAATGACATAGGGAGACTCCCCAACGGCCACCGTTCTTGTCTTTGTCTTCCAGATGCACGACATTTCGATTTCGAGGTATTTGTATTTCCTGGCCTTTTCTGCTTCTTTGGTGTTGACGTAGTTGTCGTCTGGTACAGATACCTTAATTAGCAGGCATGTGTTCAGGTCGGTTGGCGGAGATTTTACAGTCGGTAATGACTTCTTTGTCCTACATAATTGATGCTTCGTCTGTCTCTACTGCTGCTTCAGGAGAATGATCAAACCAGTTGTTGCTAACTGGTACTTGGTGATGCTTGAGGTTGGCCCAGGGTATGTATTTAGCCTTTCGGTGTATTCTTTAAGTGCCAGTGTTGATCAGCCGGAAATAATGTGGCTTATATGTTCCTCACATTGACGACATGTTCTGCATTTGCTGTCTACGTCCTGTTTCACGACCATCCTTCTGTGGTAGCGCATGTTAAGTGCCTGGTCCTGTGCAGCAATCAGCAGACTTACAGTCTCCGCCTTCAATCCAGTACTTCTCATCCAATCCAGGGGCATGTGTTTATCTACATTGGTTCTGTGTAGGTTATTGTAGAACTGTCCATGAAGTGGTTTCTATTTCAGGGTGTTGACTTTTTCTGTACGCATGGCCTCCATCACTCTGAGTTTCAAGTTGTCCGCTGACTGAGCTTCGTTCATTTGGTGTGCATATTGTCTTTTCATGGCTTCCCCGATCTTTGTAATGGAGTATTTAGCCTTTTGTTGCTCATGTAATAGTACTAACTCGATGAACTTGTCGTTTGAATGAATTATATACTCATATAGGCAGGCAGTGGCCATCCTGTATGCACTGCAGAGTTCAATTAAACCTCCGCCACCATCGCGCTTTGGAATATAGAGTCGGTCTTTGTCAGCTTTGGGGTGATTAAACTTATAGGCGGTTAACAGTTTCCTGGTTCTTCTATCTATTTTTTCAATGTCTCTTCCGCTCCAGTTCAATATTCCAAATCTAAACTACATTACCGGTACAGCAAGACTGTTGACTACCTTTATTTTATTTTCGGCGCTCAGTTCTGTTTTCGAAATTCGCCTTAACCGACAATAGTATCCATTCTTCACATTTTCTTTCATAGATTCATGATGTACCTCATCACTTTCATAAACGTCAAGACATTTATAGGTTTCACATGGATCAAGGTAGTCAAATCCTGCACTATTTTCAGCTGTTTCAGCATTGAGATCTTTCCTCTAGTAATCGTGATCTTTTTACAAATTTATTATTATTATTATTATCATTTCCGAAAGAATTTCCTCTCGTCATTAGTGACGGGCTTTAACAAGGAGCCAAGGCATTTACCCCAGCACTTTTTTTAATATATGTGCGATGCCTAGAAGGGCAATTTTCCGTACTTCAATTGCCCTACGATGTCCCAGTATCATTTGGAGGTAACTATGGAAGCCATTCTTCATTGTTCCTAATGCGCCAATTACTACAGCTATCGTTTTAGTTTTCGACTTCCACATTATGCTTATTTCAATTTCGACATCATTATACTTGCTAAGCTTTTCTGTTCCTTTCAACGTTTGTGTCATCTGACAGCTACATCTATTAGAAGGCATGTATTTTGTCGTTTGTTGTGGAGAACAATGTCAGAACGGTTTGTCTTTATAGTTCGGCCAGTTATTATCGGTACATCCCACAAAAAATTGTGTTGTCATTATGATTTGTTACTTTGTCTGGGACATGCTCATGGTATTTAGGAGAGATCTGCATTCCCAGTTCTTTGCAGATCACCCAATGAATATAGCTGCCAACTCGATTGTGTTTATGGGTGTTTTCGTTGGGTTGTAACGCTTCCTTTCCGCAAAAAGTCCAGAAAAGATGGAATGCAATGAAGATTCCAACTTTTCTGCACAATCAAAGAAAGGGGGTTACCATTAGCTTCCGGTAGCTCAGTCGGTGGCATGAAGACATCTTCAGGCGTGTAGCTGTGTGTCGACCATGGCATGGCTAGAGGATAGAAGAACAAACAGAACACAAAAATTTAACAGATTTTATTTAACAAAAAAGCATTTTCATCACATTACAATTTTAAAGTTTTAAAGAACAAAATAAGTTTTACATCTTTGGCGCTGCTATAAAACTATCAACTTATATTTTGCTGGTCCATTTTGACTCGACTGAAGCGAGGATGGCCAGGTGCTTGAAGTGGAGGTCCCAGTTATGAGGGGTGACCTCACATATAGTGGCTTCATAACCAGTTGTAGGCAAAGTTGAACTTAAAGGCGATGGCGCTGCCAAGGCACATGCATGGGTAAAGTGATAGGCCAAGCAACGCAAAGTCAAAGACTAAGGCAAAGGGAAAGGGAAAGAGAAAGAGAAAGAGAAAGGAAAAGAGAAAGGGGGTGGCCCCAATCATTTTGTCCTATACGGACACACATTCTACAAAATTCTAGCACATGGTGCTATATGACCTTGTGCTACAGAGAATAAAATTCTTAGCTCTTGTTCGATCGGCGGCTCAAGTGAAAAGGAAGCGCGAGGATGGTCGCAGATCAGGAACTCCGCATCAAGCGGTCCAAGCGGAAAATTTTCCAAGTAAAAAAGCTAGAGATGGGATTAATGAAATGATAATCGAGAAGTGATTTAATAAATACGATCGGACGGTGAAACCGTTACACTCGCCCCAACTTAACCAAAAAAAAAATTCGAAGAAGCATTCAAGAATTTTTTTTTACTAGGAAATTGAAAGTTATCACGGAAGGACAAATGTACAACCATTCGACCACATAACAGGTAGCAAAAGTAAGGTAGAAACAAAAATGTTAGAAGAGAATTGGAAGAAAAAGGGATAGCCTCAAGTCTACCAAACAAGAGGGATGGTTATAGCACCAACTCGCTGAAAAGTACAGTGAAGTTGCACTTAAAAAAAACTATCATCATATGATGAACAACCCAAAACATAAAACATCGTCACACCTAGGACGAGAAAAATAATAAACCAAAAGCTTCAGCAGTAGTCCAAGCACGAATCACAATGGCATCCAAAATGCACGACTGACTACTAAAAACTTCAATACTAAGTAAGTACCTAAACCATAAGAGGTATTAAAAAAAAACAGAATAATAAACGTTCTCAAAACAATTGCCAGATTATCTCGCAATACTCCAAACCCAGAAAGAATATCATCTACAGTGATATTTTAAACCAATATCCAATATTTAAAAAAAACAGTGCATTACTATTTTCAAAATATGAAAATCAAAAGAAATTAACAAATTCCATTAGGAATTCAAGTCATATAACAAAACAATTTACAAGTACTAAACCAATGAAAACTTGATCAAGAAGGTATTTTAATCAAAAAAGATGTTAACTAAGTGCAGTTCTGATTCCACAAAAAAATTGTCGGGCGCCAGCAGTCTGTAAGACTACAAAATAATTCAAAATGTTTTCAGAGAATTAAAGTATATAAGAGACATTTATGAAATTCTCAAAAAAATACAAAAGTAAGCAAAATATTAAAAGTTTCTTGAGTAATAAATGAGAAACGAAGTGAGCATATGTAAAATGCAAAATAGCGAAACGAAAATCACAAGATATTTTAATAAATCATGATACATGAGAGTAATGCCGCAAGCAAAAATTGTATGCAAAAGTCTACGATATATGTAGGTGCAAAATTGGAGTTATAAAAAAACAATCTAGTGAACAAGAAATAGAAATAAATATGATAGGTAAGAATTCGAATTTTGATTTAAAGCAAAAATATGAGAGAAAGACAACTTTCTAGGGTCACCATAGGTGCACTCCAAAGCCCTAGACAAGAATGTCTATAGTCTATGGAATATTCTCATGTAGATCACTGATATCATCAGCGCACTTCAAAGTCTACACTGAGAATAACCGTATCATTGTAAAATGAAAGTTAAGTTCAAATATGAAATTTTACAAGATTAGAAAAACTATAATAATTTACCAGTGTAAAGTATGAAAAAAAGAATTACTATACTGAATCTATAAGAATTGGCGATTACTTCAAGTCAAGACAGAAATTGAAAGAAAGAAGAAGTCGGAAAAAACTATGAGAGCAGACTATCAAAACAAATGCAATAATGCAAAAGCAAAATCACCAGATAATTCAAAATCTATAGCGAAGCATGAAGGCAATGTCGCAACCAAGCTCAAGACTTAAGAATTCGCACAAATGTGCACAAAGGCTGAAAGCATATATGAAAAATCTCAAGAAGGAATTGACAATTACTTCAAATCAAATTGAACTGATTGAATTGAACTGAGACATAAATTAATATATCAAAAGTGAGTTTTACTTATACGCCAGAGGTTTCAAGAGTTTATCAATACGCACAGATTTGCAACTAGGCGGAAAGCATATATGACAAGTCTCAAGAAGAAAATAAAATGTATATGAAGAAAACACTTTCAATTAAAGAAACTGTGGATAGTACAAGACCCTCAAAGGCATACATCGCAACAAATCTATGTAACTATCCAGATTACAAAATACTGTCAAAGTTCAAAACCACTCATAAATATGTGAACAAACATCAAAAGTTTGAACCAAAAATCAATGTAAGTCTGTGCTATCGAACAAAGTTATAATGAATTCAAAAAGAGGATACTATCAAAAACTTCAAAAGTAATAGACTTCAAAGATAGAGGTACGTAGGTATGTAAAAGAAATTCAGAAAATATACGCATAAAAACATTATAAAATATTATACATAGTGTTTGTCACATGATTTGGATCGGGAATGCAATTTAAATTTTGAGTACACTCAGAAAAATGAAATATTCAAAAGATGAAGTATACACATTAAATTGGAATCAGAAAAATAATTATGACTTGTAAATTCTGTAAATGGTGGACTGACGTAATGGTCCAAAAGGTTGAAAGAACAACGATGACAAATGTCCAAAGTAAACATTCACCTGCCTTTTACAGGAAATTAGCTTAACAATTATCAAAGGAAATTCTTGTCCGTTCGCATGTGTACTTGGAAATAAACATAGGAAAACCTACTCGCTCCAATGTACAGATCGAAAAACTCGCCCCCTTCGATTGAGCGGAAATATGAGTATTGGACAAATTGTAATATTTCAAAAGGTTGAAGGATCAACGATGACAAATGTCCAAAGTAAACATTCAACTGCCTTTTACAGTAAATTAGCTTAGCAATTATCAAAGGAAATTCTTATCCGTTCGCATCTGTACTAGGAAATGAATATAGGAAAACCTACTCGCTCCAATGTACAGATCAAAAAACTTGCCCCCTTCGATTGAGCGGAAATATGAGTATTGGACTGATTGTAATATTTCAAAAGGTTGAAGGATCAACGATGTTAAATGTCCAAAGTAAACAATCAGCTGCCTCTTACAGCAAATAAGTTTAATCATTATCAAAGGAAATTCTTCTCCGTTCGCATCTGTACTAGGAAATAAATATAGGAAAACCTACTCGCTCCAATGTACAGATCGAAAAACTCGCCCCCTTTGATTGAGCGGTAATAACAAGGATCCAAAACACTATAAAAAACTAACAATACAAACAAAAAGTTTCAATACAAAAACAGGAGCAGCCGAATCTTAAAAAAATTATTTTATATCTGACATACATCAAAAGTACAGAAACGTTCAAGTCCTGTTAATCCAATGGAAAATCAGACACTAATGTTCTAATTTCCCCCAAAGAATATGCCAGATAAAACTATAAAACATTAAAATTATGGAAACTTTTGCTCCAAACAAGAGACAAAATTACTACAATAGTTACTGAGGAACGTATACTATTTCAACAACAAGTTGAAGTTTAATTATCATAAATGAGTATGTGTGTCTTTGTAAGATAAAAATGATTTAGGAGTCACCCCCCATTGAAAAGTAGCAAAAATATAGTCAAGAAAAACATCATTTGTTTCTTGAAAAAAAAAACAAAAGAAAGGTAAGTATCAACGCACTATGTCCAAGTGTCAATACTTGAAAAAAGTAAACCGCCAAAATGTACGAAAAATTATGAATATCAATTTCATACAAATCAGGCAAATGAATAAATCGCAAAATGATTTACTCCAGATAACTCTAGTCAGTAGATTATTGCCATTGGAATGAAAACAAGTGATCAAAAGTTCAAGTACAGTCAAAAATTCAAAAAGTAAATACATTTGGGGAAGGCAAAAATAATTTTGAAAGTAAATTTCCTACGTACCAAACATCATGAGAGCTATATCAGTACACCAGAGATCCAACAATTAGGCTATATATGCATACATTCAAAAACTAAGAGGTTAGTGATCAAAAATGAAAAGCATATAAGAATATGTTAACTATCAACAACAATAGTCACAACCTCAATCAAAAGATTGATGATATTCGACAAATTACTGGGAAACCTAAAGTCCCCAGACTATCAATATTCAACAAAAAATTATCAAAATATCATCAATCTCAAAAGTACAATGAGAAAAAAGTTATAACTGTCCCCAGCAGTAAATAAAAACTGTAGTAGTATGTGATAAAAAAAAAATTTTGGCAATGATCTCGCTGACTAATAAACAAGACAATTTTAAAAGTTAGTAAGGCATAGTACGCCTATGAAATAAACAGGTGGAAAAATTTTAATCTTTTGATAAAAATTTTAAACATTAAGCAAAAAGTAAGGATGATTCAAGAATTAGAAATTTGAGTACCAAAAGCAATTAAAAATAGAAATGCTGCCAAAACTTGTAAAGAATTTTGAACTATGTTCTGTCTGCCAATCTTCCACTAGCAAACCACTTGTCGACAAAGCCAAACGCCAATCGATGCCTCACGTTGCGGGTGCCAATTTATGTAACGCTTCCTTTCCGCAAAAGGTCCAGAAAAGATGGAGTGCAATGAAGATTCCAACTTTTCTGAACAATCACAGAAAGGGGGTTACCATTAGCTTCCGGTAGCTCAGTCGGTGGCATGAAGACATCTTCAGGCGTGTAGCTGTGTGTCGACCATGGCATGGCTAGAGGATAGAAGAACAAACAGAACACAAAAATTTAACAGATTTTATTTAACAAAAAAGCATTTTCATTACATTACAATTTTAAAGTTTTAAAGAACAAAATAAGTTTTACATCTTTGGCGCTGCTATAAAACTATCAACTTACACGTATCTTTTGCTGGTCCATTTTGACTCGACTGAAGCGAGGATGGCCAGGTGCTTGAAGTGGAGGTCCCAGTTATGAGGGGTGACCTCAGATATAGTGGCTTCATAACCAGTTGTAGGCGAAGTTGAACTTAAAGGCGATGGCGCTGCCAAGGCACATGCATGGGCGAAGTGATAGGCCAAGCAACGCAAAGTCAAAGACTAAGGCAAAGGGAAAGGGAAAGAGAAAGAGAAAGAGAAAGGAAAAGAGAAAGGGGGTGGCCCCAATCATTTTGTCCTATACGGACACACATTCTACAAAATTCTAGCACATGGTGCTATATGACCTTGTGCTACAGAGAAGAAAATTCTTAGCTCTTGTTCGATCGGCGGCTCAAGTGAAAAGGAAGCGCGAGGATGGTCGCAGATCAGGAACTCCGCATCCAGCGGCCCAAGCGGAAAATTTTCCAAGTAAAAAAGCTAGAGATGGGATTAATGAAATGATAATCGAGAAGTGATTTAATAAATACGATCGGACGGTGGAACTGTTACAGGGTACCAGTACTTGGCAACCCGCAACTAAATGAGTTATGTGTTCTTCTCCTTGGTTACATAGTTGCATAATCTACATGTACTTTGTACCGACTGATTCAGGATCTTTTTCTGATAGATCTTGTCCTGAGGGCCTGATCTTGAGCTGCGACCAGGAGGATTTCGGTCCCTCCCTTGAGCCCTGAACTATGTAAACATGCCATAGCTGCTTCTTTGTCTATATATGGTCTTTCTAGATTACGCATGAATTGGCCGTGCATGGACTTGTTTTTCAGTATATCTTTTTTTTTCTTTTTCGATGTGACGCTGGATCTGATGTTTATCAAATTTATCAACTACACTGTTCTGAAGACATCTGCTCTTTTGCAGCGTCCGTTTGTATGGAATATTTATTTTTTACTTCATCGTGGTATCTAACAGCCCTTATGAGTATATCCCTGCTGTTTGATAAATAGGTGGCCAACTCAATCATCTCGGACATGTGAGCAGACTCTAAGTCTATAAGACATCTCCCATCCTCACGTCGCTTTATGTATAGCCTGTGAACCTCTGTCCTGGGGTGATGGATATTTTACCCATTGTGAGGATATTTCTCATTTTTCTGTCCAGTTTCTCTATGTCCGTTGTTAGCCAGTCAATGATACCAAAACTGTACGTCACGACTGAGATCGCCAGTGCTTTGATTGCCGTGATCTTGTTTTCAGCACTAAGTTCAGTTTCCAGGATTTGCAGTATTCTGCGATAATATTCTTTACAAACCTCTGCTTTCATCGCCACCATTTTCTTCTATATCAAGATATTTGTATGACTCTCCTGTATCTAAGCTTTTTATTATTGTCGTCTTTCCTCGTTTGTAGATGACGGTAGCGCATTTGTCTAAGCCGAATTCCATTTTAATAGTATCACTAAAGGCCTTGACAGTACTGAAAGCTTGGGATAGTTGGTTCTCATCTTTGGCAAATAGCTTGAGGTCGTCCAAGTACAGGAGGTGGCTGACTGCTGTTGTTTGATCAACCTTGAATTCTATACCTTGACTCTTCAGCATGTTTGTGAGGGGTATCAGCGATAGGCAGAACAGCATTGGTGACAGGGAGTCCCTTCTAAAATGCGTCTCTTAGTTGCTATGTGCTCAGTAGATATTTGGCCTCGACTATGGTATAAGTTGATTGTAGTTTTCCATAAATACATTGATCTCTCGATAAAACTAGTAACTGACGACACTATTCCATACATTTTCAAGTCCTCCAGGATCCAGGTATGGGGTATGCTAGCGAACGCTTTCTTGTAATCTATCCAACCCATTCGTAGATTACGTAGGCTCTTTTTACCTATGGCTACCACCATTTTACTGACCAGCAATTGATCTTTACAGCCTCTAGAAGCTTTTCGACACCCTTTCTGTGCTTCAGGTAGGATCTCGTTCTCCATTACTTAACATAGGTGTAGATTCTGGATGTTAGTACGGATGTTAGTATTTTATACATAGTTGGTAAACAGGTAATGGGTTTGTAGTTTCTTGGGTCCTGGGTGTTTTAGCCTTTTGATAACAGGTATGTCATACCACAAGTTAGCCAGTGTGCTATTAGTTCAGGATTTTCTATGGCCTCATTCATAGCTCTCGCCATGTCTACATGCAATACCGTTAGTTGTTTTAGCCAGAAGTTAGGTATCTTGTCTGGCCCCGGCGACTTACAGTTCATAGTACGACTGATTGCGTCTTTAACTTCATCAGTTGTTACTGCTGCCCATACCATTGGTTCTAGTTTCCTGTTTTTCCTCCACTCTTTTTCTATCCACGCAGCATGGTCATGTGCTACTTCTTTCTCCAATATACTTCTCCAAAAGGACTCTACTTCTTACTTAGTTGGTAAGTTCTTAACTTCATTATTGTTATTCAACAGGCGATAGAACATTTTAGCGTCTTGATTGAACAGCCTATTCTGATGGTAGTGATTGCTTCTTTTTGTGAATCTTCTTAGTCTTTGCGATTTTTCCAAGAGCTGCATTTTAATGGTTTCTTCAAGTTTATCTATGGTCATGTCATCCCTATATAACCTTTTCAAATATTCAACCTTCTCCTTGACTTTGTGGGAATGGTCACCTTTCTTGTATTCGTGTAGCAAAGCAAGGTTTTAACGATGAGCTTCTATCTTACTTTGGAGTCTAACTTGCCAGGGGCATGCCTTTGAGCCTTTGTTATACTCCTTCTCCTTTATTTCACCGGCTATCACACTAGCTGTTGAGTATATAAGATGATTAATGTATGTTAGATTGAGATCCTTTTGTGATATTTGCTCTAGCGCTTCATTAACAAGAGACATCTTGTGCCGCAACTCTGTAGTTTGATTAATCCTTGGTAGCTTATTGCGGTTATCAATTTCCAGATGCTTGACTTCTTGCCATCGTTGTATTATACCTACTAGCTTTCATTCCTGTTATCTCAAATTCACTATTATCTGATTCGGGCGTTGGGGCGTTATAGGTTCAGGTGTCTCGCACATAGGTGCTGTATGCTTAGGTTTTTGGTTAACACGCGATTTGATACGTTCAACTTCCAAGTCGGTCAATTTCTTTTCCTTCATGATGTAACGCCTTTGATTGGCGAGCGTATTTGTATCTATATTGGGAAATATACTTGGGTTTCGCTCTCTCCATATTCTGTATGTTCCCTTAGTAACGCCACCCTCCACTTTTGTGTAGCTGGCGTAACAGTAGCTCCATATTATGTCCTCACATTGCTCCCTAGTCCACTATAGCCTCTGTTTTCTTATTAGAGCGGTAGACGTAGATGTTTCGTCAGATAGGCCAGGTTATTATTATTATTATTATTAATTATTATTATTATTGTTATTATTATTATTATTATTATTAATATTATTATTATTACGTATTTCTTTTAAATTTCTCAGCTCTTGATTGTTGGTGGCTGGATTACTTTCTTCGTCAAAACCGGGGGTATGCCTTACCCCTTAGGTTAGGCGTTACGTTATGACCTTTCTAATAATGTGGGCTGTACCGAATATGGCTACAGTTTCAAGTTGGTAAGGGTTTAAGGTACCTGAGATTGCCTTTACATGTGAGTCAAAATTCTTAGACACGGCACCTGTGGAACCTATTATAATTGGTACTATGTGCGTACGCATTTGCCACATTCTGTTTATCTCAATAGACAGATTCCGGTACTTTAGAAACTTTTCAGCCTTTTTGTCTTTCACGTTGTAATCTGATGGTACTGCAACATCAATTATAGTGCATAACTTACTTTTATGGTCTTTGATAACGATGTCCGGTTTGTTGGCAGCAATTGTTCGGTCTGTTATTATAGGCTGATTCCAAAGAATGGTGACATTAGTTGCAGCTACGACCTGCTGTGGTTCATGATCATACCAACGCTGTTTAACGTCAATATCGAAATCTTTGCAGATTGAGTGGTGCAAGATCTTGGCAACTCTGTCGTGTCGTGTAACGTATTCACGCTGAGCGATTATTATTATTATTATTATTATTATTATTATTTTTTTTTCTCTTTTTTCACGCTACAGGACCGTTTTCTATTAGTAGCGGTATCTTATATGGAACGGTTTGACCTCTACACCGGGTCCTCGCCGAGGACCTGAGGGGTACAGATCTTTGTAGTTTATGAGCTGGTTATGTTATAACTTTCCTAATTATGTGCGATGTGCCTAATAAGGCGATCTTCTGTAACTGATAGAAATTATGATCTCCTGGTATCCTTTTTAGGTTATCTAGGATGTTGCGAGTGACATATCCAGTTGAACCAATCACTACGGGAATAACAACTGCCTTTGTATGCCACATTCTTTGCACTTCTATGAGTAATGGTATTTTAGTTGCTTTTCAGCCTCCTTTTGTATGACATGTCTATCTGCAGGTACTGATATATCAATTATATAGCATATTTCGGTGGTTTTTATAACAATATCTGGTCTGTTTGCTTTTATTTCTCTATCCGTGATAACGGGATGGTCATACATTATTGTGATACTACCATCTTCACTACGTGTTATTCTGTCGGGGTGATGCTCATACCATTTCGTCGATTTTATTGGACAACCAAGGTGGCGAGACACTTCTAGATGGATGGCTGTGCAGACATTATTGTGCCTGTCAGTATATTCTTTTGGCGCTAGTATTGGACATGCAGACATTATATGTTCAACAGTTTCATTGTGAATGTGACACAATCTGCATTTACCGTCATTCCTCGTCTTGTGTATTGCTTGCTCAATGTAACGCGTTTTCAAGGCTTGGTCTTGTGCTGCCACCAGCAAGCTTTCGGTTTCCCCTTTAAAATCTCCGTATTGTAACCATCCAAATGACAGTCTTAAGTCAACCGGAAGCTCCTCCATTTGACGGATATGCTGTCCGTGTAGAGGCTTACTCCGCCATTTCTCTTCGACACATTGCTTCAAGTACAGTTTGATGGACCTGTTACCTCGCTCGACCGTATGTCCGGCTTCCGCAGCTTCTAATTTGATCTTATTACTACGCTTTACAATAGATCTATTTGTTGGTTTCCTATTGTCATGTGCTAGTAACATCTGTAGTAGGCGGTCTTGCTCAGATCTGGTTTGAATATACTGCCCTACTGAGAAGATAGTATTGTTGTACGTTTCTTCTATTTGCTTTAGTCCTCGTCCCCCTTTCTTTCGTGGCACGTATAATCTGTCGATGTCTGCTTTGGGATGAAGGATGTTATGTGTTGTCATTAGTTTTCTTGTTTTGCGATCCATTTGTCTTATGTCATCCAATGTCCAATTGATTATACCAAAGCTGTACTGCATGATTGGTATGGCAAGAGCTCCAATTGCTGTTATCTTGTTTCTAGACGTGAGTTGAGTTTGCAGAATTTTACGTACTCTCGTTATATACTCATGTCTAATATCAACTTTCAGTGAATCGTGGGTGATGTGTGGGCCTTCTTTAATTCCCAGGTACTTGTACACTTCGCCATGTTCTAGTGATTTGATCGTCTGTCCTTCATCAACCATTATATTAGCAGAGTCTGAAAGTGACTACAGCGCACTTATCGAGACCGAAGCTCATCTGTATGTCGTCGCTAAATTTTTTTACAATATTGAGAGACGTTTTCAGTTTGTTTTGGCTGGGAGATATGAGCTTCAGGTCATCCATATATAGCAAATGGGAGAGACAATCATTTGCTCCTTTAAGTTGGTAACCTAGGTTGGCCTCGTTGAGCAGCGTACTTAAAGGAACCATCGCAATCACAAACAGAAGAGGTGACAAGGTATCACCTTGATATATACCTCTTTTTATCTGTATGGGTCCTAACTCTATTTCTTCCCCATTATTACTGACTAACAGGGTAGTACTCCATAGCGAAATCAATCGCTTACATAGATCAATGATCTTCTCAGATGTTCCTATAAGCTTCAGAGATTTCAGGAGCCAGCTGTGCGGGACGCTGTCGAATGCCTTTCTATAATCAATCCATCCAATGCTAAGATTTTTTTTGTTCTCTTTACAATCTTCTACAATGGCTTTCGAGAGGAGTAGCTGATCCTTGCAACCAAAAGAGCCCTTGCCACAGCCTTTTTGTTCAGTTGGTATTATCTTATTATCATTTACATAATCAGATATTCTGCTGGCTATTACTTTAGTTAACAATTTGTACAAGGTGTTCAGACAGGTGATGGGCCTGTAATTTTTGGGGTCCTTACTATCTCCAGACTTTGGAAGAAGGTATGTTTTACCCTTTGGCAGCCAGTTCGGGATATCTGTTCCATTATCGAAGTAACTATTATATATCATTGTTATTGTTTCGTGTGTAGACACTAGATGTTTCAGCCAGAAATTAGGTATCTGGTCTATACCAGGGGCTTTCCAATTTTGGGCCTGCTGCAGTGCTGATCTGACTTCCACGACACTGATATTTTGCCAGCTCATAGTTGTGGCTCTATCCCTTTCTACCTTTTTCAGCCACTTTGCGTTCTCGTTGTGGTTAACACTTTTCTCGAAAATACTTTTCCAATACGTTTCAGTTGTAGAGATGGCTGGAGCTTCAATAGGTTCCCTTTTTCCTTCTCGCAGCTCCCTATAAAATGCTTTGGGATTGACATTAAAGAGACTATTTTGTTTGTGCTGCTCTTGTCGATTCTTGTACCTTCTGAGTCTCTGAGCAGTGGCCGAGATTTGTTGTTTCATTACCTCTATCTTCTCTATTAGCGTTTTTCCTTCTGTGACGTATTTGTTTAACAGCATCTTCCCTTTAGCCGACTCTGCGGACAGCCTGCCATTTTGTATGTGAACTAAATTCGATAAGTCTCCTGAGGCTCAAAACTTTATTACTTAGCCGCCTCTGCCAGTTAGGCGTTTGCCTTGGGGTCCCAGCTATTCTTCTTCGCGCTGTCGGTTTTACTAATTTTGATGTAATCACATATGCTGTAGCATAAATGAGGCAATCTATCTTTATTAGGTCTTTCTGTCCCATTGTTTGCAATATGTTGCTAACTATGCAGTTGCCTTCCTCGATGAGTCGCTTTGCTCTTTTACTAGTATATATTCTGGGCAGACAGTCACGTTCAGATATGCTTTTTTCAATCAGGCTTAGATATTTGTCCTTTATTTCTTTGTGCATGTCAGATTCTTCAACATGTTCTTCCGGTACCTGTGCGACATCGTGATGGTCTACTGTCTTTTCTCTATCGATCGTTTCTTTAATGCTTTCAATCAGTTCATTTATGATTTCTTCTGATAACCTTTTATTCTGTTGGATGTACCTTCTTTGGTTTTGCAGTTTGTTTGCATCGATGTTAAGTCTGGAGTCTGGGTTGCGCCTTCTCCACATCTTATAGACTGCAACATAGGTATTCCTATCAGTAAGCCTACAGTAATGATAACACCACATCACTTCTCTCAACTCTTCTTCACTCCAGGGTATTCTTTTACCCCTGGTCTTTTCGGCTGAGATACTTGTTTCCAGTACTTCGAGTAGTCCACTTTGAGTTTCCTCCGTGTGGTGACTATCACGAAGTTGCGGTGTATCATCCCTTCTCTTGTCCAGGACTTGCCTCTGTGTGGAATCCTTTCGCGAGGCAGTGCCACACAATCCACTGGGCCCCGCTACAGGCTCATCTTCCTGACGCTTCCGAAGGGTAGGAGCCCTCACTACACCTGCGCCCTGTTTACCACTACTTCTTGTTTCCATAGCAGGTAACACACTCAATGGAGATAGCTGGTCTCCATTAAGGTTGTTTGGTGCTGGGGCTGCCAGCTTTGGCGGCCAAACCCACCGAAGCCGTTTATGCTGACAAACGGCAAGCAACAGCATTTCCTCCGTTACTGAATAATGATAGCCTTATACCGGGCACGTTCGGTTACCCTTTTAGTCGCCTTTTACGACAGGTAGGGTATACCGTGGGGCTATTCTTTCTCCAAAACCCCACACGGATATTATTATTATTATTATTATTATTATTATTATTATTATTATTATTATTATTATTATTATTATTATTGTTAATAATAATAATAATTATTATTATTATTATTGTTATTATTATTATTATTATTATTATTATTATATCTCCTCAAATATTGCAAGCAAGGTTTAACGTATCACGTATCGTCTCTGTGAAAAGTGCGAGTTCTTTGTGTTTTTTGGGTGTGTTTAGTTGTAGCCGAGGTATTGTTAGCTGGTTGCAGTGAGGTAAACAGCTGAATTATTAGAATTTAGAATGACTCTCATCTGCCTAATATGTGAAACAGCTGTTTCCCGGAAACAAGCGTCCATTTTTTGCGGTGGACCGTGCCAAAAAGTGGTACATGTTTCTTGTGTTTATGCTGGTACGGTGGACTTACCTACACTTATCAAACAGATTCCTGGGCTGTCTTGGAGGTGTAATGACTGTCTTTCTTCTGATGTTTCTATAGAGGATACAGATCTTGTTCAACTTGTTGAAAGCAAAATTAGTCATGCCTTGGATTCGATTGTCGTACAGATTAATGAACTTAAGTCGACTGTTGAACAAGCTGTTATGCAGAATCCTGGTGCTTCAAGTGTTAACAAACCGATCTCATATGCCAGTGTCTTAAGGAATAAGACGGTTCCTGCTGTCATAGTTAAGCCTAAAGAAGCACAAGATACGTCAAAAACGAAGACTGATATTCTACAGAACGTGAATTTAGTTGCTGATGAAATTCATATATCCAAGATAAAACACGTCAAAGATGATGGCGTCCTCATTGGCTGTAAGAGTGCTGAGGGCAATCTCAAACTGAAGAAATTAGTCCAAGAAAAAATGGTTGGGTCCTATGATGTCAAAGATATTGGTGGTGTCAATCCAAGGGTTCGTATTATTGGTATGGCCTCGGAACATTCTGCTGAACACCTGCGCAATCAATTAATCAATATGAATGATGTACTTATTAGTAATCCGAATGATTGTAAAATAATAAAAATTCTTCCTTTCAAACGCGATAATGCAAAATATCAGGCTGTTGTTCAAGTAGACAAAACCTCATATGTGAATATGCTGAAGGCAGGCAGATAACATTGGTTTAGACTGCTGTAGAATTTTTGATGCTGTGCAAGTATCTCGTTGTTTCAACTGCAATGGATTTAGTCATTCTTCTAAATTATGTAAGAAAGAGCGCTCGTGCCCGAGATGTGGGGAAAATCACGCTGTCAGGGATTGCAAGTCTGCTACTTTGAAGTGTATCAACTGCGTTTTTCGACGAAGCAAAGGCGAGCTTAACGTTTGTACTAATCTGTTAAGTATAAAATAGCAACCAATTGCCTCAGACTCTAGTTCTTGCACCTTGGAACCCACAACTTCTTCAAAAAACTCTCCAGAGCTCTCTGTTTATTATCAAAATGGAAGGCCTGAGAACTAAAACTTCTGCTTCCTGCAATGGCACGTGTGCAGCTGATTTTGATTGCTATGTCCTATCTGAGACCTGGTTGGACTCTTCAGTTAATAATTCTGAATTATTTAACCAGAACTACAATGTGTACAGAAATTTTTCTCTTGTCAACAAAACACGTGGATGTGGCGTACTTTTGGCAATAACGGATAAATTTTTCTCAGTCTGTTTGGATGTGCAGTGTAACTTACCTGCTGTGGATATTCTTGGAGTAAAAACTGTATTTGGCAAAACAAGTTTATGCATTTTGGTGTTGTATATCCCACCTACGGAACCTCTTTCTACATATGAAACTATTTCTGAATCAATCTGTGCAATTCATTCCTTGCATGATACCAATATTTTGATTCTGGGTGATTTTAATATTTCTAGTTATGCGTCATACGTGCTAAGTGGTGAGGAATCTACTGTGGTTAGTAGTTTGCTCAACTTTTGCATCTTTTATTCTCTTGAGCAATATAATTACGTTTTCAATTCTAACATGAGACTTTTAGATATTGTTTTATGCCATTTCATGTGTAGTGTTGATAAATGCAGCGATCCTCATACTGATGGAGGATCATCATCACCCGGCGGTAGTTGTCTCCATTAATGAATTGCTTCTCAAGCAAGAAATTCAATTTGACAGAATGGTGCCTAATTCTTTCAACTTCAGAAAATCTAATATCTCTTTATTGTAAGATCAACTATTCTGCACCATTTGGAACTTTCTCCATAGAATTCATGATGTTGAGGACGCGTGTGAACAATTTTATGCTGCATTGAATGTAATTTTTTCTTTGTGTGTCCCAAAGTACTCCACCAGCAGATGCCGTAGACAATTCCCGCCTTGGTTTAATGGTACCATAATAAAGGATATCAGAACTAAGGAGATACTGTTTAGAAGGATAAAGTTAAATTCTGATGAAATCACCTTGCATGATTACAAAGCTTTGAGACTCAAAATTAAAAAGGATATCGATATTGCTTATAAAGACCATGTAAAAAAATCTGAAGATGATATAAAGCGAGACCCGTCAAAGTTTTGGTCATTTGTCAACAGCAGAAGAGGTCATGGCTCTATATCTAAGAATATGACTTATAACGGTTTGGATATACGTGAGCCTCAAGATATTCTAAACAGCTTTGCTGACTTTTTCAGTAAATATTTTATTGCTAGCTCA
The DNA here is from genome assembly GCA_963669975.1 of Acanthoscelides obtectus. NCBI lineage: Eukaryota > Metazoa > Arthropoda > Insecta > Coleoptera > Chrysomelidae > Acanthoscelides > Acanthoscelides obtectus. The sequence goes on from CAVLJG010000004.1 coordinate 56,729,670, forward strand.
AGTGGCAAAACCAACTCCACTCAGTCAACTGGAAGTAGTCCTTTAACAGTGACTGAATTTAATGTGAATGAAGTTTATGATGCCTTGCGAAGACTGAAGCCTAAATTAACTTCTGGTCCAGATGGCATTCCGGCTTTTATATTGAAAGACTGTGCATCTGTATTTGCGAAGCCTTTAGCAACGACATTCAATTTATCGCTGCAAAATGGTAAATATCCATCATCTTGGAAAGTTTCAAAAGTGTGTCCTGTTTTTAAAAATAAGGATAACAAGAGCGATATTGAGAATTATAGACAAATCACGATAATTAACAACTTTTCAAAGGTTTTTGAGTCTTATATATGATGCAGTTTACTGGCATGTGCATAATACTTTAACAACTCAACAGCATGGCTTCATGAAAAAACGATCAAATGTGACAAACTTATTCTGCACTGCTCAGTATATATCTGGAAATATAGATTCTCGTACTGAAGTGGACGTCAGTTATACTGATTTCTCAAAGGCCTTTGACTGAGTAGATCACGGCATTCTTCTTAACAATTTAGCTGACCTTGGTGTCATTGGCCATCTTCTCCTGCTTGTTAAATCTTATTTGTCAAATAGAGTATCTATTGTTTCGCACAATGGTTTTAAATCTAACACTTATAAAATTGCATCAGGTGTTCCCCAGGGGTCTGTTCTGGGACCTTTATTTTTCATTATTTTTATAAATTACATTGAACTACAATTGAATGTCACTTTTCTATTATATGCGGATGACCTGAAGCTTCGCTGTCCCATTCAATCTCTAACTGACTGTGAAACGTTACAGCATAACGTAAACATGCTCAACTGCTCGAGTCAGGAAAATAGTTTGCCATTGAATGCTGAGAAGTGCAATGTGGTCAGTTATACGAAGAAGACACAGTCGATCATATTTGGCTATGATATTGGTGGCGTGCCCCTTACTCGATTGCATGAAATAAAGGATTTAGGTGTCATTTTCAACAGTAAATATTGCTTCAATGGTCATATGGATTCAATTATTGCAGAGAGTTTCAAAAAGTTGGGCTTCATCATACGCTGTGGTTGCGAGTTGCAGGATATTAAAACAATTAAGCTTCTATATAACTCACTTGTAAGTTCGAAGCAATTATTTGGCAGCCCTCCTACTGCTTCTGGATAGACAAACTCGAAAATATCCAACGGCGTTTTTTGAAGTACCTTTACTTTAAGGAAAATGGCATCTACCCACCGATTGGCTATCCACAAGAGTCTTTAGAAGAGGCTTTCGATTTTCAAAGTCTTAGGGAGACGCGTGATAAGTGCAGTGTTAAGTTCGTGACTGATATATTGCACAATCGTATTAATTGTTGCAATATATTGCATGATTTTAATTTCCTTGTCCCGCGTTTGAATGCTAGACAATGCAATACCTTCTATTTGCCTACCCCTGGAACAAATATTTTAAAGTTTTCTCCATTGTATAGCTCATGTGGTAAAGCGAATGACATTGCGGATCAATTAGATATATTTCTCTCATGTCTTGTCTGCTGCGTGGTTCCTTATGATGTCTTGTCTGCTATTTGCTATTTAATTTTTTATCTACACTGCCATTTATGTAAATATTTGTATATAGTATCCTTGTGATTGAACTTCCTACATTTGTGTGTAATATGTAAGATATTGTGTATTTTTGATATTTGGACTTTGTCCTACTCTGTAATTGGCTTTGTAGCTGTTGGGTAGAGTATAAATAAATAAAATAAATAAATAAATTAATATTAAATTATGAAAATCCTTTACACTGCAGACTACGTTGCCAAAATATATCTGAGATAAAGTTACTACAGCCGAAATAATATAGCCGGGCTGCAATACGGTCATGATGACTGGACTATAATTGCCATACTTATAGCCAAATATTACTACAAAAACATTGCTCGTTTATATGCCCAATAATGCAACGACTAATATTAAGCAAGCTGCTTGAAGTTTACGGGCCCATCGAAGCAGTTTCTTTATCTTGGGTTGGGGAGATATTAGTAAAGTAGCTACTTAAATTGTCTTCCTTCCGATAAGCACTTCGAGTTCTCCTTTCACTTTATTTTCTGAAAGACACCCAATTTCAAGTATAACGAGTGCCCTCATTAATCTGCTTTTGTGTTCCGCATAGATAATTTGGCGGAACGCAAAAAAGGAGCCGTTCCGTTTCAGACCAGCGACGACAAAAAGTAAAAATGGATGTAACCTGCTTTTACGCCAGCTCGGGGACTTTTCGGTGGGATAAAAAGGGATCTTAATTTTCTAAGAAAGGGCCAAAGTTTTCAACAGGACGCCGCCCGGTGACGTTCTGCGAAGGCAACTTCCTAAATATCGTCGAGTAGTTTTTGAAATATGGTGCAGGCATTCAGTGAAATGCCGGGATAAAGTTTTGTATAACGAACGCGTTAATTGATTGCTCTGTACGTCGACGAGGTAGCTCAGTCAGTCAGTTTAACGTATAATTCAAATTCATAGCCAAATTCTAGTGAAGTACATGTTACAGCCAGAAAGTTAGCAACAGCGGAAAGCTTAAACAACTCTGTCAAAGCACTTATAGCAGACCAAGCCTCGGACCAAGCGCAACATATTAGTCCAACCATTCCATTTCGAAAGTTGTCTTCACATTGTAGTCAAGTCCAGTCAGGTAGATTGACTCTATACTTCCCACTCCCTCGAAACAAGTGCTAGTATAATTTCCCATGTAATTTAATCTCATAAAAAAATGTCAGAAGCATTAGTGCCCTATTTAGGCTATTCGAGAAAGAAGTCTCGACTGTCTGCCAACAATATCTGATAACTGATTAATAAGAGCTCTTGATACGTAGGTACTTGTACACTATATATTATTACCTCACACAATCGACTGACCTTAATAATAATAATAATAATAATAATTTTTATTGGAATGTATATACATAAAAATATAAAAACGACAACATTCCAAAAGGAAAGAGGATTGGCAGGGCCATTTTTCACCTCCCCCTAAAAAGTTAACTTCATGAGCGTTTTTTAAGATCAACAGAATGATTAGTATTCACAACAAATATTATGCACAACACAGTATATAATACGATATAATCTGAGTGTTAATGGAGGGTAGTGTAGCAAGCGCCATAAATTTAATTTGTGGATTCAAATCTTTGCAGCTGTAGTAGCACTTTTTCCATTTCATTTCTGAAGTTTGGGATGGAAGGTGCCTCAAAAAGTTCTAAATGATCGTTCAGTAGATATGGTGCTGTGTAAGTAAAACATTTTTTGAATTTAGATGTTGTATGAACTGGAATATTGAAATAGGCATTATTGCGTAAGGAAACTTGGCGGAGTGAACATCTCTCATATAGTAGAGTTCCATACTGAGGTAATACACGATACTTGAATTTTAAAATATTTTCTCTCACATAATATCCAGGTAATATGTTCTTGTATATGTATATCTTTGAAACAGAATCTCATGCAGCAGTTTTGTAATACTTCAGTTTTGTGCTTCATTTCTTCCGTAAGAAAATCATAATATACTGTAGCGCCATAGTCTAGATGAGTGAGGATTAGTGCATTGGTAAGCCTTAATTTTATATCACTAATTAAAACATGTTTGTATCTCCAAAGTGACTTATGTTTACAATAGCATACTCGAAGTTTATTAATGACTGGGTTCTCAAAACCTAAATTTGTGTCCAATAAAATGCCTAAATTCTTAGTCTCCTCTACAGTTTCAACAGATGTATCACCTAAAACAATTGCTGTACTCATCAATCCTTTAAATTTTGAAATATTTAACCTAGAACCAATGCAGCAAGCTTTAGTTTTTGTGGGATTCAGTTTCAAACTATAATTTTTGGAATAGTTTGCAATCATTTCTAGATTTACATTAAATTCTTTAATCAATAAATTAACTTCATTTGGCTTGCAAGCTTTATACAATTGTACATCATCAGCATATAGATGTATATTCCAATCATGTGATATAAAATTTAATAAATCAGATGTATAGAATGTAAATAGTAATGGACCTAACACTTCCTTGCGGACCACAAGAAATTACATTTTGTAAAGTGGACATTTTGTTAAATATCTTTGTGCATTGGGATCTGCCAGTCAGGTAGTTGTTGAACCACAGTAAGGCATTACTATACAAACCATAATATTGTAGCTTTTTACATAATACTTCATGGTTGACCATGTCAAATGCCTTACTGTAATCTAACATCACCAATACGGTATAATGAATCACTTCAAGAGTAATGCTCGTATATACGAGGTGCTTCAAATTCGTCTCACCATTGGGATCTCGGAAACGGTAAGGATACGAAGTTGCGTATTAAGGGTAACTAAGAAAATGACAATGTTTTGCATTTCCGAATATTTACAATTTCAATATGATGTTCCGTCTCTGGTTGTTAATCAACAACCGGTTTTTTCCTTAAGGACGTCAGATTGGATTACTGCACAGATGAAGTTTTTAATCCTAATTCTGAAAAATGGCGTCAAGTAGAAAAACCACTATACTTCTCACGGCTTCGTTCAAATTCGTAATTTCCAAAACGAAACATGGAGGTACGTCTACTTAAGTACAATGTATCGTGAACCTCTAAATCTCAAACTGTATAAGATAAATCTATCATATTTCTGTTTGTTCCACTGATACCAAATTGCAATATTTGCAACCATTCACACTCTCCAACTCTAAGCTCCGATTTACAACAACTCCGTAAAAAATGACGGAACACAATATACCAGCAATTTTTGTATTTCAAATGCAGCTCCGCCTTCACTGGCCTAATCTTCAAGACATACAAAGCTTTTTTGTTCCTAGCATTGTGATCAGGTTTTGCCAATGTATAAAATATATGTACTTTTCGAGTTACAAAGGAGCTAATGATTGAGGAACAGGCAACGGACAGGTGTTAGTGACTCTCTCGCTCAAGTAGCATCTAAGTGTATCGCTGTAATCAATAAAAATGGATGCATGGGAAGATTAAAATCTATTTAGTTGGCTTCATGGGCGATGCAGCTATCGCAATTATGAAAATGTTCGAACATCAGTCAACATGTTCTTCGTTGTTTGCAAATATCTCGGTGACACAAATCGATGGCATTCGAAGAATTATTACCTACTCTGACGTTATGCACTTCTGTCGCTTTGTGATTCTGGATCTACCTGTCGGCGTTTTTCTGTAATCATGTAATGTCACAAACTCTTGCGCAGGATTTAATCAAATTTGGGGAGCTGTATGCATTAAGCTAATTCTAATCGTACTTTAGCATCTACATCAAATCATTTACAAACTTCGTTTCTGGATGTTTTTAGTTCCTGGCACTTTTGGACATAATAAAAGTGAAGGTATCAGGAGTTTTCAAGAACTTATAACCATATTACAATGCACATTCTGGAAGCATTTTTGAGAAATTCCTTGCTCGTTATTTCGCCTCTGAGAGTCCTGTTATTATCTATAAAAAGGTACCTACTTATATCTAGAAAAATATCACACATACACACACACACACATACACACACTTAAGAACACAAATTAAAGGTTTGACGAAATAGGCACCCACATGGCTCATGAAGTTCAGAGGTAAACAGCTTGTAAGGTTATTATTTTCCAAAATATATTTTCACAAAGACCTATCGACTCAATTCCACCGTTTCTCAGAAATTGAAGATACCTGTTATAAGCATTTATTATTCCGCACAAACGGCTAAAGTCTATCTAGAAAGACATCAAACCAAAACAGGACCAGCGCGCGTTCAGTGGGTGATCAGCACGTTGATATGTTCCAAGAAACGGGGAGCATAACTGTTATTGCGCAGAATTGGTCGAACCCACATATAGTATGTCAAACCAGGAAGGTGGAGTGGGAGACGACACCGCGATGCATGCAAGCTCGCCGGTCCTCGGCGCTCTGGAGCCCGATCACGTGAAGTATGCGTGGATGTGTTTGAGTTTAGTCGGCTGGATCATGGCGTCCCAGCTTGTAGATATTTTTTGCCTGCTGCAGCTGCGTCATCGAGAGATTATTTTATTTCAAATTCAAATTTCTTTTGTTCGTCGGATTTTTGTCATTGGAAATTTATTTCAGTTGTTGCTTCTTACTTACAGAACGTCAGTCGCTAATATCAAAGATGCAGGGAAAACAGCCCTCTACCCCCTACAACCCCCAATTCTCAATCCGTACAAGAATTTTGGTGTCGATTTTCATTTTTTCCATTTTTAGGAACTTTTGTCGGCCGCCGCAGAACCGATTTCCCTAAACTACAAACCTTTAGCGCCCTTGGCATTGTAGTAACCCTGTTTGCAACTTCTAGCCCCACTCGAGCAGTTCTTGCCAAGTTATAAACGAGCCAAGTATAAGCGGACAGACCGACGGAAATGACTGACGGTTTTTCGTGATCTACATGTCATGTAACGTCCAAAAAGCCTATCTCATGTTCGAAGTTTGTTGTTTTTACAAATTTAGCGGCCAGTGTGGCATCAGAAGCAAAATCAAATCCAAGATAACCGCCCCTAGCAAAAAGTACGGGTTTCATATAGAATACTTTCTACACCTTCGAAAACAGTATCTAATTTCAGGTTTAACACTTTATTGTAAAGAAAGATCATGACTACATGTTACTCATCAATATAAGGTTATGATCGGACTAAAAAAATCAATTTAAATTCTAATAAAATACTTAAGCTTCTTGTTCTGATAAATCGTCGATGTTGATATCTCAACTTCATTAAACAGGTATACAACTGTTCTTGTGGTCAGCAGTTCACTACCATCAAAGGTCTACAAAATCATCACAGAAGTTGCCCCCAGCCCTCCCCCCAAACATCCACAGCGGTATCAGACGTGGCGGATTGACATAAGTACAGATTTTGTGACAGAAAACTCCAATAATATCCTGGCAAAAGACTGCTCGCCACGAAAGCCTATCCTATCGAGTATAAAGGGAGTAAGTAGACTGTGCGCCGCATTGGGAACCAGAAGTTTTCGTCAGTCTTGCCATCACTAAAGCCAATCTGCTTTCGAACCAGTAGTACTTCTTGCAAGATATGGTCGCGGCAACAGAGCTGACAAAACATCAAATTTGTCACCGTAGGAACAAGCCCATCTTCAAGAGCCGCCTATGTACTCAACAACATATTGTGAAAATTTTTGTGAAGCGTTCATTTTGCCTTCTTGACCACCATGTATGAACTATACAAAAAAACTGAAAAATGAGTACATAAGAACAACATTTTTTGACGGAAAATTCAGTACTTCAGCAAAAATAGTTGAGGAAGAGCGAGTTATCCAAGTTGAGTGTGACTTTAATGCCTTAAAAAAATGGAAGTCTGTTATATTAAATTGTTTTGTTTGAAAGGGCCTACTCAAACTTGCAATAAAGTGTAGGGCATGAAATTTCCAAACATGTATGTTTGGATCACCACGTAGCTATTAATCACACTGTAGAGATGAAGATAAAAATGTTTTCCAAGTCAGGAGCATACTGTTGCTGCAATTTTTGTAATTTAACTATATCATACCTAATAAGAGAGTTTTCGAACGTGCCCAAACTAATAACTCACTCTGTATCTTCTACAATTGGTTATCCACAACTCAACATTCATCATTCGCGTACATCTGGGCACAAGAATGTAGAACGTAGGTGAAGGCGGCATTTCAATTTCACTTAATTCTCTTGAGATATTTCTGCGATTTCTTATGTGCCCCCTGGCGACGATACTACCATGCTGACAGCAGGATTTACTGCTGCAAAATTGGAATATAGAGCGTTTATGTAAGCATTTCATAAATATGGAATAACGCGTTCGGTAGAGCTTAAAAATGGAAGTCAAGTGAATTTACTCAATATTTCTCAGGCCAAAACATTTCAACGTTTTATACTCGTACGCACCGAAATAGTGAGCGTCATTAGTCATGCAACTTTTAGGACAGATTTCACAAACATTTAAATCTAACGGGCTCTTCGGCCATTTAGGGAGCAGCTTATCGAAATGCAATTTGACGAAAGCTGTCAGAGCTCTCCTAATATGGCTAGTTTCTATTGAAATATTGAATAAAATCATGAAAAAGCGGTTGCTTTATATGTAAGGGTGCATTATAGATGTAATATTATCTCTTTGAGCTTCATAATTAGGATAACTTTCATAGAATTTCCAATTTCACAAAAAACGGTCTGTTATTTAAATGGACCAATGAAAATATGAGAAATAATAGGTCGATTTTCTAGCTATTACATTTATTAAGATATTTTCACTGTTTTTGAGGACTGTCCAGGCATGGCAATCTAGTTTTGTCTATATATCACGTACCGGGTGTTGTACATAATACTTACCTGTAGAAATGTACCGACCTTTGTTATTTTGCAAAAAAAGGATATAAAACTTATTCCAACTGGTTCATCATCTTTTGTTACATCAAAAACAATTTTTGCCAATTTATGATCTAGAAATCCTCACCAAATGTAAACAAACAGCACATTTTTCATTTCTGGGTCCTAAAACATAGATATTTGTAAATGTATCCTTAGCGACCTATTACTCATCATCTGGATGTTATAAGTCAGAATCAAAAATACCTATTTAGGAAAATATATCTCAAAATATTGTTATATTTTCTTGTTTTTTCTATTATTATAACACGTCTGGGATATTGCTTCTGAAGTGATTTACAAAAAAACAGAATCGGGAAACAGTGTCATTGAATTTGGTATAAGGAAAATGTCGTCCCAATATCAATGAAGGATCAAGGACCTTTGAGTCACGCAGCTGTGTCTATGAAAAACGTTTATTATTGTATTGAGCGCGCACACAATATGTTTTTTGAGGGCATAGCTCTATATTACAACTTGTATAATGTGCATACTGGTCGCTCTTTCAAAGTACTTTGCAACCATTCTGAAAACTCCTTTTTCGATTCATGCTTATAGGATTGTGAATATTTTTCTGTTCTACCGCTGAACCCATGAACTCATTTCACATTTTGATTAAAAATTTATTCTGAAAACAGACATGTTTTGGTTTCTTTATTGCTTATCCGGTGATGAGGTAATGACGGTAGTCTACCAGTCTCTACCTTTTGTACGCACAAAAATCAATTCAGGGCAAGCGGAGTAAGGGATGAGGATGTGCGTTCGTAATCATAGGCAACCGAAATCTACGCCTCTCATGTGCCCGACTGCCTGGGTGTGTGTCACTTCGCGAAGGGTGGTTTTCCTTTGTTTCGGGGATAGAAGCATGATTGATATGGGGCATAAAACTACCAAGACTACATAAAATTAACTTTTAGCTTTATTTATGGTTTCAGCTCTTTGTCTGCAAGTACTAAATTATTTTGAAAAAATCCTGAAAGTTACGTTTTCGATAAATATTCTCATTTCGGTAAAAATACCGAAAGATCCAGTAAAAGTCCATGCATAGGCAATATGAAACTTGCAATATAAATTTATATTCTAAATTCTATGCATATCCATTCATATTCGTTAATATTTCATTTGAAGCTTAATTTTTCATGAGATATCGGCAAAATGTAAAATAATAAAGGCAACACCGCACACCGCAGCCCAGTTGGCAAGAACGACAAGCTGTCAAGATGTAACCGAGGTGCCGACGGAGCCATTTGGGGCGTCATGGAGTTAATTTTAAAATTTTCATTTGTATTTTTCCAAATGTTGTGCAACGATTTTGAGAAAAATTCCACTACGTATAGTCTTATAAAGCATAGTAGAGTATATTTTAACAGTTGGCCGAGTTTGCTCCATTGGACCAAGTGTTGACGGATCCCACATCATTATGTCACTTGTCGATGTGGGGAGTTTTGAAATATCAAGAGATAATCAGCTGTTATTCTACCGTAATGGATACTACAAATAATAGTTTATATAACCTAGAATGTGTAATCCGTGAAAAGAGAAAATTATTGCAAATTCTAGTTTTTTGCAGGTTTTAGGTTTGCTGGTAGCTTTACGACATATGTTTGGGAATTTTTCAATCGCTGTAAGTATAGTGTGGATGTTTGTTCACTTCCTGACCAACGAAAAAATTTCAACTTTATGGGTGTATGGATATCAAAAATCCTGAACGATTTTGTGCGAATATCAATTATCAATCTAAGCTGCCATAATGGTACTGATGGACGGCAGTAAATGAATGAATGTTTGTAAACGAGCAACATCTATGAAATTTTTGGTAGAGTCTTTGTTATCAAGTAGGTGTTTAATGGTTATCTGCAAGAGGCTTATATGAAACACATACGGTAGGTGTTGTTAAATCAGTAAAATCGCATATCAATTTGAGAAAATAATATAAACATGAATAAACAATCAACAATAGTAAAAAAATATCAATTTTGTTCAAAATGCTTCAATGACAAGCTGTCATCTCATACTTTGACAATATTTTGTTTTCAATATTTCATAACTGTTGGTTGCTAAAATTTGTTGACTGGATTTTAAAGCTCATTCGCCATATTTGACGGACTGTTACCCTATAGGTGAAAAATAACGGCTTGTTAACTTGACAATCATAGTGAAATCCACCCTAAGGCCCAATTTCACCAACAACAGTCCGTTATTCTCCACCTATAGCGTAACAGACCGTCAGATACAGCGAATGAGCTTCAAGTTCCAATCAACAAATTTTAGCAACCAATAGCTATGAAATGTTGAAAACAAAATCACCAGCTTATTGAATATTAAGAAATTACATATAATTCAGTCAAAATTTTAAGAAATGTTTGATTTTTGAATTAAATTCATGTTTTAATTTGTATTGTTGATTTTTTATTCACGTTTATATTATTTTCTTCAATTGATATGTGATACTGGTTGTTTTTTCCTATAAACCTCTTACAGATAGCCATTAAGCACCTACTTGATGACAGGCTCTACCAAAAGATATTGCTCGTTTCCAAAGATTCATTCATTTACTTGCCGTTCATCAGAACCATTATGGCTCCTTAGAAGATTGATATTCCCACAAAACCATTCAGGTTTTTTGATATCCGTACATCCATAAAGTTGAATATTTTTCGTTGTTCGGGAACTGAACAAACATCCGCACTATATTCACAGCGATTAATAAATTCCCAAATATACGTCTTAAAGCTACCATCAAACCTACAACCTGCAAAAAACTACAAATTTGCCATATTTTTCTTTTCTCACGAGTACACATTCTAGGTTATATTTATATTAGACATTATTTGAATACAGCTGATTATTGCATTTCAAGGAGTGACACATGTGTGGGATCTGTCAACCTTTGGTACCAGTCACAAAACATATTATACTCTGAAGGTTTAATTCCATGCTATTCAATGACAACACGGTGACTTGTGTGGTTATCAGCGGCCATTTTGTGAGGGTGCCAGATTGTGCATCAATATCCCGTTTCACCATCCTGGTCCCAGTGGAGTAAGTTCCGCCAACTGTTGAAATATACGCTAGTATGTTTTATAAGACTATTCGTAACATTTTTCCCAAAATCGTTGCACAACACTTGAAAAAATGCAATTGAAAATTTAAAATTATTTCCATGACGCCGCAAAATAGCTCATTCGGTACCTTGGGTTATACATCTTGACAGTAGGGATGTTCGATGCGATCCTATATTAGAAGAATCAATACATTTCACGAGTATCCTCATCTTTCGATCCGGACTGTGTCAGAAAGAGTGACTGCCATTTGGCTGCGACATTACCCTGCCAAATCAGACATATCTTTGATCATTTTCAAACAAATTGTACAAAATCTTCAAATTTGTGAAGTTAGCGAGATTCACTTCATACGTTGTTACCAGACAGGCCCAAATCATCAGTTGCTGCCGTGATATTCATCCCGACCACTGCATCCCCACGGCTAGGCGACCTGTATGTTAAATTTGTATTGATAGGGCAGCGGGTTATGCTATAAATCATATGTCACAGTGTTTGTGCACTGATTGTAACGGTTAGGTGATACCAAAAATATTTTCATAAATAGGAGATCTTTCCCATTCCGGATCGAACAATCTACCAGAGATGTTTTTAATCATGATACCTAGTAAATTTTCACAAAAAAATTCAAAACCAGCAAATGTAAAAGATTCATTTCGCACCCTCCACCACGGGACGTGATCGTCGTTAGACTTGGCAACCCTGCGAGTGTCAGATAGATATCCCCGCCAGTCAAAAAAGAAAATAGACAAACATAAACATTTTTTTTGTTAAATGTGAACCTATAATGGCGGATTTCCACCAAACAGACAAAACAGCAACAAAACAGAAACTCGTGTTTATCTCAACAAAACTGCAACTTTTCACCAACATTTTGTAGACAGGAGTCGCCGGCAACTGTTTTTGTTGAGTTTTTGTTGTGTTTTCGAAGTCCCGGTCGAAGGCGGTAACTTCAAAGGGTTTTCGCGCAACTAGCAACACAGTTGGTTTAGTGGAAACAGCTTGCGACGCGTCTCTGTTTTGTTGTAGTCTGTTGTAGTGTGTTGCAGTGTGCGCAGTTTGAATTTATTTGTGCTATTGAATACCTAGCAGTTAATTGCAGGATATGACTGAAGAAAAGAAAAAGTGGACCACAGAAGAAGTGGGAAATTTAATAGAAACTTATCGCGATTGTCCAAATTTATGGAACCCCACAAACCTGGAGTATAAAAATCGAGTGAAAAAAATGGACACTTACAAACAAATAGCTCATGTATTTAAAACAACTCCACATGAAATAGAGAGGAAAATAAAAAACTTAATTACCCAGTACCAACGGGAAAGGCGCAGTTACAAAAAAATGAAAAAATCAGGAGCCGGTCATGTTTTCAAGGCAAAATGGTTTGGTTATAGTGCCATGAGCTTCCTTCACGACAAAAACAAACCTAGGAAAGGAACACAGATTGGCGTAGAATTGGAGGTGAGTAGGTATTTTGTTTTTTTTGTGTTTATTTAAAACTCTAGCATTTTAAGAAAATTTACAACAAATAATTAAGCATACTGTGATTGCCATGGTACTTGTCCTAAGTCCGATATGAAATATTCGCTGAATTCGTCTCTAATTTCTCGGGCTTCTTGAATTGGTTTCCTTGCTATTCGTCTTATAGGCAAAAGTGAGTGACATGGTTCCGGATCATTTCTCCACAATCCTCCACTTACAGTACCAGAATCTAAGTGTTCGAAATCAAAGGAGCCTGGCGGTGTATATCTATCTTTCGATTCCACATCTCTACGTAAATAATTGTGCAGCAAAACACATGTTTGAACAACTTTCTCCACTTTGTCCGGCTCTAGTAACATAGGCTTGCGAAGGACCCGAAAAACAGATGCTAGTATTCCGAATACGTTCTCGACGACTCTTCGAGCTCTACTTAGACGGTAATTAAAAATTCGTTGTCTTGACCCACGTTCTTGGTGCCCAGCATACGGCTTCATTATATTTTGTGACAAGGGGAATGCATCGTCTGCTAGTAAGACGTATGGTACCAGTTTTTCTCTTCCAGAAAGTGCCGCCTTTTGTGGCAGATTGAGCATATCTCTTTCCAATGCTTTGGCAAATCCAGTATTTTTGAAAACTCCTCCGTCTGATATTCGGCCCTGGCACCCAACGTAAACAAAAATAAAATTGTAACTGGCATCGACTATGGCAAACAATACAATACTAAAAGTCCCTTTATAATTGAAGAATTCACTTCCACTGTATTTTGGGGATTCTATGGTTACATGTTTTCCATCCATACTGCCTATACACATCGGGAAGTTCCACATTGTATTATATCCATTTGCAACTTTTTTCCAATCCTCTGGATTTGCGGGAACCTTAAAACAAAAAAATTCAGGACCATGATCAAATGTAAGAAGGAAGAATCCCGAAAGGACACGATATCTGATTTCTTGATATTGGATTTCAAACAACTGATATTATTCCTAAAATAATCTTCATTTTAAACTATACAACCCACATTTTATGAAATTCAGCCAATTCAATGCGCACTCTATAATTACAGGGAAGTGATTCGTCAGATGAAGGTGATGAAGAAACCCAGTCTGATATGCAAAGCACAACCGAAGCAACGAATGAGTATGAAAGTGAAAGCGAAGTTTCAGAATGTCAGTTAACTGAGGAAATAGGCACACCTGCAGCAAATACAAGGGAAGAGCCTAAAATCGCTGCTGCAGCGTCAGTTAACAAAAATGTTTCAGTTGAGAATACAGAAAGTGCAGAATATTTTCAGAAACAAGCTTCCCAGAAACCACATGTTTTTAGTACTCCAAAAATTGGCTCAAGAAAGAAAAAACGTGTTGAGTCTGATGACAAAAATGAGACTACGGAGGTCTTTCAGATGATGAAGTCAGTATTTGAGAACAGGCAAGTAACTACATCAAGGCGCGACGAATACGACGTGTTTGGGGAAATGGTGGCCTGCAATATCAGACATCTGCAAACTGAACATGCTAGAGTTACTGTGCAACACAAAATAAATAACCTACTATATGAGGCTCGAATCGGTTATTACAATTATCCAGAAACCATGCGAGTCGTCGTGCCATCACCTTCACCTAACAGCAGTCACACTGTATCATCTGACACCCAGTCGGCAATGACGGAGACGGAAGTACAACAAACTTGGAGTGATGACGTTTTACAAGTTGCCATTGCATCATCCTTTGGGCTGAATACAAATCATGACGATAATACAAATCAGGACATGTTTCCAAAGAATTAACCTTAAGTTACTGTACGTACTATTTGTCAAAATATATTTTCGTTGCAGTATCCTATATACAGTGTGGCCTTACCTTTATATTATCCTTTAGACCTTCGCATAGGGCACTGCAAACTTCGGGCACAATTCGTGAAATTGATGATGCAGATGCTTTACATAAATACATCAAACTTTGATAGCTGTCCCCCGTAGCAAGGAATCTTAGTGTTATAGCTAAACGGTCTTTTACGGATATAGCGTCTCTGTAATTTGTGTTTTGTTTGCGAATCTTTGCGCCGATCAGAGTTATCAGGTTTTCAAAATCAGTGCTGGACATTCTCACAAAATTATGAAACGATGATCGCAACTCGCCATGCAATCCAAAATCATCCGTTTTCAACTGAGTAAGCATTTCTGCCGCGCCATTATTTTCTCTTGTAGTCAACAGCGATCTCACCCAGTACCTGTGCTGTCGACGCTTTTTCCTTTTCTTTGCTTTAGAATGCAATATAAACCATCCACATAACATGATGAAAAGATCATCTTCATGCCACATGATCAACACAAAACACTGTCTGCCTAGTGGAAAGGAGTGACAACTTACACACAACTAGGACTGTAGTCGAGTCTGTTCAGTTGCAACAGCGTTTCTGATTTGGTTCTGTTTTGTTGCTGTTTTGTGTTGTCTGTCGGAGTTTTCATATTCGGAAACAAAACAGCAACTCGACGAGTCGGTTTGGTGGAAATCCGCCATTACATATATCAAAATACATGAAAGTTGTCCTCTTTTTTCTGTACAAAACCATCATGTTGGAATCAAGAAGTGGTCTTGTTTATAATACAGTCGAGTTTTCACGATTTTATTCAATGTTTTAATAGAAATCACTGATATTCAGGGACATTTGGCAGCTTCTGTCAAATTGCATTTTGATAAGGTATTTTCCTATTGGTCCATAATATCAATGTTGGTGAAATTGGCCCTAAGTGGTATATTTTTATACACTGGATGTCATAAGTTTTTATTCTCTTGTAATTGATTCATCATGGGTGAAAGAAAATATATTGTGGAAATTTCAGCTGATAATTTACTGAATGACATATTTTCCAGAACATCAAAAATAACTTTGATTTGCGTTATTTTACCACATAGAATTATATGAGGGCTCCTGACATCCCACCTTATCTTGTCATTATCTTGTCTTCGATGTTGCTTCAGCTTTACAGATACAATACCAGAGTCAAGTCAGTTACTACCAATATTTTTGACGAACGGAGAGGAAGTCAGCTACACATCCAGGCAGCCTTGAAAGTTTGTAATACCCGAGCCTCACAGAATAATTAGTTATTGATGCACAAGAAATGCACATCCATATATTTTTGCGTACAATTTCCATCGTCACAGCTATGTTACCAAATAGAATCGCAGTAATTCTAATAGCAATAATAAAATCAGAATCCAGTTACTTTTAAAGAAAATCGATTATTTTTGATGACATCAATCTTCCCAGACCACTGACCAGCCTCCCTCGTAATCGGTTCTAAAATTCCGTATTCTCAGGAATTCTCGATAGTGGAAGCGGTCTGGGAGGTAACAACGCTGACACCTAAAGACGGTCGTCGACACGAATAGGTGTTAACGGTGCCATGGTATATAGACCTTCTTTTACGAAAACACGTCTTTCAATTGCATTGTGTATCTTCTGATGGAATATGCCTTCACTCAGATGATTAGAGGCAGTAACGCTGTCTGTAGTTATTGCAATCAGTCAGACCTTCGAAACAGGTAACCAACCGTTCATAATCCGAAACACAATATAAAAAATGTGTAAGTATGAAAATGACTTCAACTACGTACGTTTTGATATTTATAACGGTTATTTCAGGCAGAGCTATCTGATACATAACACCCGAAATATGAAACGTATAATTAAAGTTATGGGATGTGCGGCTAACCGAAAAACCATGTTAACCATCAATTAGTTGACGCTGTTTCACGGTTTCACATTTTGGAGTAGTATCATAAAACTCACGTTTTTGTTCCGACAAAGGATGAAAATCCAATTATACTTTTTTGATACAACTATTCGTCCGCTTCAATCAAGCACTCGAGCGGAGCAATGCGATATTCAATCCGAATTTCTATTATTTCTGGCAAAGGCTCTTCATCAGCTGCGTGTACACACTAGTTACTGTGGTGTCAGGGGGAAGGTTTGGCGATTTGGGACGTTCATTTTGTCCTATAGGATGTACGCATCACTAGGGTGTATGCTGAATTATGTTCCTCAAGATGTCTCAAATGAGTTTTAGTGGGGTTACATAGATTTTAAAAAAAATCGCGGCAACTTATATAAAAAAGGGACATGAATCTGGATTCCTTGCGATAACTCAAAGACTATACACACTAGAGCGTAGAAAGAAAATAGCATCTTTAATATTTTCTACAAATCAGTATGCAATGGTTTCTAGCGAGAATCTAATGGCTTGGAAGATAATCGCTTCGTGATATGAAGGAATGCCGACCGCCATTCACCATGTTGATGCACCATCTTACTTCGCCACAGGTGATAGTTGTAGGTAGCCGTGAATGATTATTCAATCAAATCATAAGGTAAATATGCACTGTTAATTTCATTCCTTTCCTAACGTGCACCGCACTGCAGTGGAATACATGACCGAAATCTGACAGTGGAGCCCAGATAATGGGGATTAATACGGGATCACCTAGAAACAATTATCAAGTCCAAAAGGTTATTAGGCTAGTCTCAAACAAAAATAATGTGTAAACCTTTCAATATGTGGACTTCCAACGCATTTCCTTAAAAATTGAATACAGTTACTGTATACTGCTCCGATTTCTGGTACAAGCCTAATGCACTCTCATATACAACCAATGTACCCATTTGCCGCTGACATCGCTGAAATGTCAAAGAAAAATAAAATTCATATGACTCCCAGAAATTGAGTATTTAATCTATAGATAAGTGTGTACGTATTACTTTTGTAGTGATTGAAAGGAACTCGTACATAAAAACAATACAAAGATATACGATAAGTGCTGTACCAACTTTTTTACACTAAAGCAACCGCACAGGCAGAAGCCTAAATGCCAGGGCACCGCGGCTGCTATGAGGATCCCAGGGGAACTGTACTCGAGGCTAAGCTGTATCTGACAGGTTAAATCCTCGGTGGGCTGGACTCCGGCCAGCCGAAATGCACGGCTCTTCGAGTATACACTATATTCACCAAGCCTACTGTATTTATTCTTCCCACTACTTGTAGTACAAGTGTTGTTCTTGAATGCCAGTATGCGCCTAGTCTCGCAGAGGTGTGTCGTATTTTTTTACCACAGTTAGGTCAATGCATAACAAGGCCGGAAAAAGATTTTTCTTATTGAAGCCCTTTGATCATGCTTAACTTATAATAAAACTGCTATTGTTCGTTGAAGTTAGTAAGTGAGGCGATTACTCTTCCGAACTTCATGCTACCATTTGTGTCCATGTGGCGCTTGAGCACGGTGCACGTTAAAAATGCAGCTTTAATGATGATGTCTCCCTCCGTACTTACAAATCTGTGGGCCGACAGATGGAGAAATATCGAAAATCCTCCTCTTTCAAAAGTGCATGCATCCAAAATGAACTGGCAGATCCCTTCTCCAAATGCAGCGCAAATTCTCGTGCAGTTACAAATTACTCTATTTCATTTCATGCTCCAACATTGCATATATTCCCATGACAGCAAGGCGGTCTGAGCAACAGGGAAAAGCTTGAAACATAGTACGGTGCAATTAATGCTGAGGAGGGGAGACCGTTAACTGAAAGCGCCTGTTTATTAAATGCAGCCATCAACATGTGATCAACATCATGCAATACTCGAGCACCGTATAACTCAGAAAGTGATGATACAAAAACGTTCTCTCTACGGGGTGCGTTCGATAAGTATTCAGAATGGCCGCCGCGCAGCACCCTAGTCGCTTAGTGATTGGAATTGTGTTGGAGGATCTACGTTAGCAAAAGGTGACAGAAGATAGTTGGGTCACTGTTGGACAGCTCTGCTCGGCATGATGAAAAGTTAGTAGTTGGGAAGATCAGAGACGCTATGGGAGACCCTTCAGGGATTCGTTTTGTGGCTATTACTGTGGAACGTATTCCTCGATGGGGTTAAATATGCTATCAGTTATACACTTGATAGGGTTTGCTGGCAACCTGGCAATAGGTGTGTATGAAACACCGCGATAAGCTAACTGATGAAAGATATGCAGTCTATCAAAAAAGGAGGAGCTAGAAAGGATTAAAGGGACGAGCTATTGGTTAAATGGCAGTGAAGATCGGATACGACCGACCATGGCGCATTCACTTGAAAAATGATTTCCGACATAAAGGTCTGTATTGACAGGAGAGCAATGCAGATAGATCATTATACTGCGCAGTTTCTCGTGCAACATGGTGGATTTCGAAGCTAACTGAATCAGATAGGGAGGGCATTCCTGAATACCTACTCGAATACTGTACACGGGATATCGACCAGAGACAACTGGAACTGGCGCTCAACAAAAGGTCAAAAAGATTTGGCAAGCATGTAGGTGATGGCAGATGAGTTGAAATACAACCAATACCGAGACGAGTAATGATAAAGCAGGGTGTGTGATTATCAGAACAGATATATAAACCAACAATAACATTCTCTGTCTGATGGATATGTATATACACACACGTGTATGTATGGAGGATGGTAACATGTTGAGACAAAGATATATGTTACGAGTTCTAGTGAGACGCTATGCACCATGACGAAACGCTGTAATGCACTTCAGTCGTGGGATGTGTAGCGAATGACAGAGGGATTTTAGTGAGTGTGCCGCTTTTGTAGAATCTCACACTTCGGGCAGGAAAAGCTTATGGTCATTTTTTCTGTCCAAGATCTGCTATAAATGCTCTCACTGTATGAAAAAAAGTTGACAAAAGATACGGTATCCAGTCATCTTGGAACCATGACGTAGTGCGGTCGCGTGAAAGTTGTTTGCCAACCTGTAACATTTGTGAAAACGTCGAGGTTGATTTTCCAAGTGCACCGATACAACTTATTAGTTCCTGCCCTTTAGTATTAGTATACATACACAAACATGCAATACAAAATTAGTATGCATACTAAATGCATGTAGAAACAATGATGAGCACATTGTATAAACCATGTATAATAACACCACTGTGTACGCGTATACAACGGTGAATATATACGTCTCGATATTCCCGTATAGGTACCATGTATAGTATGTATATAATGTAACGTATACAATAGCAAATCATAGTTCAACTACTTGCATATAGTGCTGGCGAAGGTCCCTTTCCCTTTTAGATTTCCATGTGTACGAGGAAGAGAGAGAGGGGGACAAGCGGGCACCATTTGTGTAGAAAGAGTGCGCCACTCACCACGTTGCCTGGCACAACAGTGATGATGGCCACAGAACACAACTGTAACTTGCTGCAATGCCTTGTTTTCTACGCTCAAATACACGTTTCTGTCGAATCTGTTTGGGATCAATTTTAGATCGATCCTAATGGTTCTCGGATTTTAGATGGAACAGAAAGTTCAGGATAGATACAAATTCTGCAACATTGCATTATTGATTCAACTGTGGAAGCAGTTTATAAATAATGAAAAATTATATGATATTTATTTATATACGTGTACAAAGATACGGTTTTAAATAAATTAAGAACAACAAATGAACCCTAGTTCATCGATTTTTTTGTTCTTTGAGCATCCAACCATATTTTTTTTAAGTTGTCGGTTCACTGTTTACCAACTTTCTGACGTTTGCGAATAAACCTAACCTCACTTATGCTATTCTATACATTGTCTTCGTCATTGTATACCTTGTATTCATTGTATACGCATTGTATACAGCGAGACGTAGACAATTAATGTATACGCTTAAACGCCCATCACTGCACACAAGTAATAAGGTATTTCCTCGTATCAGAGTACTAGGTCACCCAATCGTATTACTACTACACTTGCCCGCTCATTCCAAATAACCATTGCGTAGCTGTTAATTTTACCATTCGCTTTGAGGTGTGGCCTAAAGCTTTCACAAGTACTCATCACTTTTCATCTTGCATTCACTCTTTTCGCCATCATACATGTTTTGCACTTTCTATTCCTCTGCCACGCTTACATTCACCTATTTCGTTCTTCAATCTATATGTACACAAGCAGGTGAGTAAATTACCATGTCCAGTGACAAGCTAGCAAGCCGTAAAGCATTGGTCCAGCCTGACTTCCCCGATCTCCTTGAATGCCGCACATTCCTCCCTTCAGTTCTCACTACCATCCCACCTTCTCTGCCATTCTGCCATTACTTGATCATTCATCCTAATTTCTGCCTTCATCTAGTCATACATCTATGCAATCTGCCATACGATCTTCTCGTCTTAATTTTGTATTATCATCCATTTTAGTTATTCCTCCATCTTGTCTTCTTCTAGCCCATATATTCCTTATTTTCATACCTTGTTCCCTCACATACCCAATACTTTCTTTTATCTTAACTGTGATCTTAAGTTTCATCCCTCATCCAAGTATGCCCCGGGGAGCGACCTGACTGTTAATTTTTACTGTCAGCGGCAACAATTCTTACTCGTTTGCCTGCCTTCTAAAGGCATTTACAAGTCGCTACCATGTCTCCGGGTGCAGTATTGGACGACACGTTTTCTACCCTTTCCATTTATCCATCTACTCCATGCATGCATCATATAAACAAATACTTCTTCTTTTATACTAACATTTACACTTACGCACCATCCACTTTCAAATTCTTTTTCGGCGTCTTCTTAATTCGTTGCATGTTTTCCAGGTTCAGTGAGGATTATCTTCATCCAACACTTGATCAAATCACAAATGATCGCGGATGAGCTCTCTCATGGGAAAGTGTGCACGAAGTTGGTTTTTCGAATGCTCTCTACTTACCGGTGCACAAATCAAAAGCAACAACAAGTGGACGTTTCCCGTGAGTGAGCAATACAAACGTTTTTGTGGCAGTTTTGCGCAGACGAGACCAGCATTCAATAGTAATAGAATTTATTTACAGGAGATACATATATATATATATATATTTATGAAATGTATGATCAATTTTAAACTGAAATTTATTTGTGTATCGCTACTCTAATAGTTTTTGCTATTTTCACAGGTGTCATAAGTACGCAAGCAGCTTTTATGTGGAACTTCACCATTACTATTTCTAGTGGAGCACCAATGTGACTGCGGACAAGTATTTTTGTTAGTTTAGATCATAGGATTTGAAACTTATTCCATCTGCTGCCCACTTTGAGAATCGATTACTTTCTAGCGTCCCCCAGCTTAATTTACATATACCGTTCAAAGTATCTGCAAAAACATAGATTAGGTTCTTTATCGACCCTCGTAGGTCCCTAACACCCACTAGGAGGCATTACCGCCTACTTTGAGAAAGACTTCCTCAGATCAACATAATTCTAACCACTTGAAATCGCAATGGAAGGGAATTATCAAACGTAGTTGCACACTGTAGCTCGAAACACGTTTAGTCTGGAACCTTCCACCCAGAGCACCTTTGATAGGATTGGTACAGGGAGCAGCATACATATGATAATGGTGAGGTGTCTTTTAGTTCGTAAGTACGTGTGGCAAAATAAACTTTCATTAATCACGGTACAATCTACCTTCGTATTCACTTTATCAAATACCAAAGCATATTTACTACATCTCTCAAGATATTTTTTTTATATTGAAGCAGCCGCGCAGGCAGAAGAATAAATGCCAGGGCACTGCGACTGCTATGAGGATCCCAAAGACATTTTGTTAATCTGATTTTTGAACTGCTCAAGGTTAGTAGAATTGGGAAAAGCGTCCACTTGTAGGTTGTTCCACAATCCCGATACCCTCTGGACAAATATCAAAAACGTAGGACTCTCAGGCACTGACACCTATCCTAGACATTTTCGATCTCATTTTAGCCTCTGAACCGAATATATGGCCAGTCAACTTTAAATATAGATACACACTTACAGTCGTTCATGAAATCGGATATACAGCTACCGTCTAGTTTCTGGTGGATCTGGACTAAATACTTGCAAAAGGAACTAACTTTCTGAGATACACTGTCAGCAAGAAATAATTTGATTTAAATTTAAAATAGTACCCAGGTAACTAACAGAAGAAATTAGCAGAACAGAGCGAGAGTACCGTCGAGAGGTACCGATACGGCCACGGTGTCGCGACCTGCTGGAGGTAATGGCCATGCAACTGACACAAGAGAGAAGAACACCATAGAAGTTGTTTGCAGGCATCTGCGCGGGGATTACGTATCGTCAAAAGTGACATTTCATACATTTTTTTACATTTCTTAGTTTTTTTTGTTACATCACGTAGACTTTTCAACAAGATGCTAACTTAGCACAAGCTGTTGTACACTTGTGAACTCGTTTTGTAGCTGTAGGTGTTGCTTAAATATCAGCCAATAGCGATCATAGCGAAAAAACGTGGAATGAACTATTTGCAGACTAAAAACTACCTAGTATGCCAGATGACATTTCGTCGGTTTTTGTGACGTTATTTAGGTTTTTTACATAATACCCCTACTGCAGGGGAGCATTTGGGCCTGTTGAAGGAATGGGCAGCCTCAAGGACTCAACTAATAGAACAAGACAAAACCATATAACTGGGAAGATTACCAACAAAATTCAAAACTCGAGGAATATGTCACCAAAATAAGTAGAAAATAAGAACAGGAAAAGAGGCCGACCGGCTATGTCGTCGTCTGCGTCCTCTTCGAAAGTGAGGTAATAGATATTTGTCGATCCCTATGAACGGTGGTGGATCCATCCCCGCAGCCCCACTCCAAGTGTATCGGCAATATTTTTTATCCGATAGGCCTTACGTCATCGTTGTTCACAACTCATTAAACATTATTTTCATTGCCTATAGCACATAAAATAGTCTGCCAAGGATGGTACAGATCAAACATACATCTTTTATAAAATACCTACATTTGTGTACATATGAACCCGTCATTTTTATGGACATTTTGTATTTCTTTTAAATTGACAAAGTGTGTGACTAGTTTTAATGAGCAAGTAGGTATACTTTGTCTTATATTTGATTGGTGTATTCCTGTATTGGTTGCTAGCATCACAATTTTGTTTTCAGATCCTGATGAAGGCTCCATAGAGAATTGTCGAAAGCTAGATTTTATCGTCAAAAGAGTTAAACTAAAGCCTAAAAGTATGCCAATTTCCCAATTGTTAATTGTTAATTGGGAAATTGGCAAACTATTTAGGCTTTAGTTAACTCTTTTGACGGTAATCTCTAGTTTTCGGCAATTCTCTATGGAGCCTTCACCAGGAGCTGAAAACACCATTATGATGCTAGCAACAAATACGGTAAAGATTTAAATTGTCAAACAACTTACTCGTCGTTGAGGTTGCAGCCGAATGGTGTTTCAAAATGGTGATGAGAGCACTTGCTACAATAAGCCTTAATGTGTCCGTCCGGTTGGTTTTATATTTGTAACAAATGCTCTCATCCCCGCGTTCTTTTTAAAACACCATTTGGCTGCAACCTCAACGACGAGTAAGTTGTTTGACAATTTAAATCTTTCCCGTATTGGTTGCTAGCATCATAATTGTGTTTTCAGCTCCTGATGAAGGTTCCATAGAGAATTGCCGAGAGCTAGAGATTACCGTCAAAAGAGTTAACTAAAGCCTAAAAAGTTTGCCAATTTCCCAATTAATAATTATATATAAATATATATACAGGGTGACTTCGAAGTTGAGTCATTTATTTTAACAGTGAGTATATCTGATCAAAAGAAATGTTTTTTTCCTTTAACATTTTTCTGGTAAAATTAAAGTAACAAAGTTTGAGTACCGCCCTGT
This sequence comes from Acanthoscelides obtectus, assembly GCA_963669975.1. Classification (NCBI taxonomy): domain Eukaryota; kingdom Metazoa; phylum Arthropoda; class Insecta; order Coleoptera; family Chrysomelidae; genus Acanthoscelides; species Acanthoscelides obtectus. The sequence goes on from CAVLJG010000004.1 coordinate 56,754,280, forward strand.
CTCAATAATAATATTATGTGCTCGTGTTTGGCAACAACGGATATAATCCGCCTTATCGGTTCATCGCATCGAAAACAACAAAGCGAAAGAATTTGAAACGCTTATCACGATGTTTTTACTACAATTTTATTCATTTGTATTCAGTCAATGTGTCAGTCGGTCACGCGTGAGTGAATAGTGGTGTTTGTTGCGTGGCTCAAACGAAATAAAAAATGGCACATGTTTACGAAAATGCTGAACTTGTGGACATGATTCTTATTTACAAAATGCTGCCGCGGCATCACGGATTTATGCGGATCGGTTTCCCAATCGAGTGCAACCAACCCCTCGTGCCTTTGTTAATGTAGTACAAAGGGCTCGTGAATCAGGTGACTTAACACCTCACAGGGGAGGGCATGCCGGTGCTCCAAGACCGTGCGATCAAATACAGGTCCGCACTGAAATACTTGTCGGGGGGGGATACTTTATAAAACAAGGTAACATTTTTTTATTTTTTTTTATTTTTACACACATATTTTGGTTTATCTTCCTTCTACAATCATTATCTGAAAATTAATGACTCAACTCCAAAGTCCTTGTATATGTTGCATGTTATTTTACGGAATAAAAGTTTATGAAAACTGGGAAACTGTATGTTTTTTAATAGCATAATTAACAACACCCTGATTGCATCGGCTTATAAATATAATGCAACTCGAAGATAACAGAGGGGAAAACTCCCACTGATCAGGATCCTGTAACCAGTCTTCGTTTGTTATGTGTTAGTATTGTATTGGCGGTGGTACCAGAACTCATAGGAGTGAGTGTTATCTGCAGAGTAGCTGGTATTCTAAGGTTGTACGTGAAAAATGTGACCATGGTGGCGGAAATTTCATCAGTAGAAAATAATTCTAGAATACGTGGTTTCATTCAGCGGCTAGACAATCATAGAGCTCTAGCAGCGTGGAACTACAGGATAAGATTAAGATGTTACAATCAGCTTGATCTTGGTCCAATTCTATTTGCGTAATCGGTCACTATCTGTCAAAACTATGAAATAAGTAAACAGATCAAGTCTCCGTACCATGGTCGGAACACTGCGCAGACTAATCTTCAGCGCACCTGCTACTCTCTCCATTACGCCATGAAGGGGGTAACAGGGAATCACTGTTTTTATTCTCTTCCTGGAAATACTCTAATAAATTTAACACGAGCTGTCGGTCTTCTCCATTGACCGTATTTTCGGGCATTGAAGATAGATAAGGGGACAACTCAAAATTGCACGCGATGTCAAATAAGTTGTCACTATGACAAATCTGGTTGAAGGGCACTCATACGTAACAACAAAGTTTTCGAGACGGAGACACACAACTAAAAACGTCTGTCTTTGAGCTTACCGAAAAACGATTACACACATGGGTAGATTGCATGTGTGAGGGAGATGGTGATACTGGTAGCCTTACTTTGACCCGAAAAGAACGGTGACTACAACTATACCACTGCAGACCTGAATAGTTTTGGTTGAGATGCTTTATATTGTGTTAGCAGAATCGCATCTTAGGAATAGGAAATACCTAAATTAACCACAATACCACTGCATGTCTTGCCAGTACCCAGACTCTACAAAAGAACCAGTAGTTGGGAGTTGTCGGAAGAATAAACAGTTACTTAGAACATACAGTTGTCAGGGACATCGCTTGAAACGATGTCAGTTACAGCTGACAGGTCATGGTAAATGTCGTTTCAGAAACTTGATTCCGGTTCAGTGCAGTTGGTAGAAGATTGGACGTTCCAGGGCAGACCTCGACAGTGCTCAGCGTCTCAGAACTGACAGTTAGGGGTTGTTAACTGAACGAGAGCTTGAAATAGACATTTGCTAGGGGGCCGTTACAGACTGTCACATACGATCATCGAGTCGGGTAACATCGTAGATCATTGTCTGTAGTCAGCCTCGGCTCGGAAGCTTAACCTCGGCTCAACTCAAGTTTATAGCAGGCTAAATCTAAACTAACCACACTACTAGTGAGTGCATGCTTCACCAGCGCTCAGCGTCCACAAAAGGGCATGTAGATGGGAGTTGTCAGAGGGCCGAACGGGAGCACAGAACAGACAGTTGCCGAGGGCTCCGTTCGAAACGGTGTCACACACGGTTGACGGGCCAACACACGACTACACGAGCCTCGTCGTATACATCCGCGCTAATTAAACGTATAGAAGGGTCGTTGACAAAACTAAGAGCAAACTGGAAAAGGACGATGTGTTGCCAGGATGCTACATGTCAGTCACTTGTGCTTTTCGGGCACGGCGAATTTAATTCACATACCTACCATACAACTTTTGGTATTATCAATAAGAATCTGTTCAAGGGATGTTTTAGAGTTCCTGAGAAACACGCAGCATATTTGCCAAAGCTACAAATACCTTCGAAAGGAAAATCATTTTTCTACAACTACACAGAAAAAGTATGCTTCAATGTGTGCAGTCATGCCGTTACCACCGAGAGAACAGGGCCTGATAACAGACGCATGACATCCCACGTGTGCCGTACAATATAATAACGTTTGTCCTAAAAGTCTTGGTACAAAATTCATTGGCTTTAATTTTAACAAACACAAAATAATAGTTGCCTTTCAAACAAAAGTTTGTTTACTTACTTTACTGTCAGTTAACATTTATTCATTTCGAACTTCTCGCTTTAAGATGTATAAATTCGAAATAAGAAAAAGTATCTAATGGGTGATTCAAATTGAGTTTCCACATTACAAATATTTTATTTTTTGAAACACTATTGAATTTGTCAACGACAACGTGCCATTTCTATAATGAAAACGGCCGATCAAGGAAGCATACATTTCGTGCTTTACGTGAATTTTTTGTCGCACAGAATCGGCCTTGTGAGAGGACAGTTTGGAATTTGGTGCAAAAATTCGAGCAAACGGATCCGTCGCTAACACCAAAACCTCTAGGCGTGCTCGTAGTGGTCGGTTGGAACACAATATTGCTATTGTTGCCGAAAGTGGTGTGGCCGAAAATCCAAGAACCTCGATTCGTCATCGATCGCAGCAACTGGACTTTACTTATTCCACTACATAGCGGATTTTAACAAAAGATTGGAAGTTACATCCATACAGAATCCAAATAACATGGGAATTGAAGCCTAGGTAACACATCAGAGGAAACGATACAATTACTGCGCGGCAAGTTTCCAGGTCGCGTTATTTCACGTAACGACGATATCAATTGGCCGCCGCGATCCTGTGATTTAACTCTCTTAGATTATTTTCTTTGGGGGTATTTCAAGAGCAAAGTCTACAAGAATAACCCGAACACAATTGCGGAGCTGAAACAGGAGTTCAGTCGCGAAATTACCAAGATAGGACCTGATTTGTGCCACGGAGTAGTCGAATGTTTCTCGAAACGGATTACGTCATGCCACATGAGCCGCGGCGGTCATTTACTTGATATCATCTTTCATGCATAATTGTAATGAACTGCCCTGAAAGAACAAATACATACTTTCCATAATTTTCAATTTCTGCCTTTTTAAATACTTTTAATGTGGAAACCCAATTTGAATCACCCTATACGAGTTGGTTGGTCGGGTACCCAAAGCTGAAATCTGACTATATTCCAGAATGAAAACATTTCACGTAGAACCATTTATCGAAAAATAGCGGAGTGCGAGCAGGGAATAACATGTCTGAGTATCCCAAGAAGTGGAAGACCACGTGCGTTCACTGCACAGAGGTCAGAGAGATTGGTAAGAAGAGCAGAAAATCACGTTGGAACGTCAACAACGAGATTGGCTCGTCAATACAGATCTTTTAAGAGTATGATATCGTTCGAATTGAGCAGGAATGGTCTTAAATATCGAAAGTGACCGAATTACTCTCAAGCGCAACTCCTCCGTATACCAAGATGCTATCGTCAACTGAGGCGGGTACACTTTGCCAATGGGAAAGTCATTATTTTAGATGACAAAAATTATTTCACCTTGAGTAATTTTGAAATGAAGGGAATCGACGGATCTTATACGGATAACGTAGAGGAATGCTCTTACAAATGTTAGGTACAAACATAAAGCTAAATTTGCAGATAAAATCCTTGTCTGGTGTGCAATTTCTAACAGGGGTGTATCCCAACTTTTTGTGGGAAGACTAAGGGGTGAAATTTTGTCTTTCCAAACTGCTTCAGTTTGTACACGAATTACACGAACATCATGCTAATGACCATATAGTGTTTTGGCCAGATCTAGCATCATGCCATTACTCAAGAGATACCCAACATACCTATTGTTCCCAAAAGCGATGATCCTCCAAACTTGCCGCAGCCTCGCTCAATAGAGGACTTTTGTGCTTTACTGAGAGAAATTGATCTGAATTCCGTCCAGAACCTCTTGAGAGTCAATCGAAGGCAGTTGTGTCTGGTAGAGCAGAAGGGACCTCTCCACACGCAGCATATTTAACATACTCTACCTCATGTAAATGACGAATAATTCAGAAACGTGTTCTTGGAATATGGAGGCTTTTTGGTCGAAAACATTAAAGTAGTGATTTTCGCTGATATTTGGTTCATCATTACGTGCACATTTGAGTAATAAGTTAATGTTATAAAAGCTTACAATATTTTGCTTAAAATAATAAGTTCTTCAATGATATACATAACCCAATGTTAGTCACAACCGATGAACAACATTTTACAGGAGTATGTGGACAATTTACAATGATGATGGGCATATATACTGGTACTTGAAAGTGACATATCATCCACATATAATCAAAAATGTAGTTCTTGTTGGATAGTTGTCTCTATGAAAAACCAACGAGGAGGTCTAAGGTAAAAGCTCTTTCTAGGAAAGGAATAAAGAAAACAACAGTAAAAGCCTAACATAGAATAACGAAAGCTAAATAAAAATTTTGCTGTCTCTTCATCTCTGCTCTCGCTGTATGTCTTTACCAAACCTTGATACCGCATCTATTGAAAATGGATTGAACATCTTGAGAGCTAAATGAAAGTCTTTCAAGACTTGTAGGACATAAAACTTTTAGGGTCAAACTGCAACCATGTTTCAATATTTTATGACTTTCCATTTGGTACAATGTTTTAAGAGATTTAAATGAAGCGGCACTAACCTCATGTGTTTTAAAATCTGGGCAATTTAAAAGTTGTTCTGGTTTTAAATTCGGCTACTTATTGCAGATACACTGTATCAAAAAGGAAAACAAGACGTTTTTATCTAATGGATATGGATAAAGAATGCTTTCTTTACTATCTGGAGAAAAATATGCTATCGCTTTACTATTCAGTGCATTATTTTCAGAACACAAAAAGTTTTGTAACCTATTTCCCCTAATCCAATAATAAGTTTTTCTGTAATGTCTTATAATAGATTATAATCAATTTTAGAAACAGGACAGTTGTGAACAACTTCTTTGAAATTAGAATAAAAGCTTGAAATCATCAACACATATGCCGTTGTAGCTAATGAAGCATTATTAATTAACGTTCCAGCAATGTTCCCCCTTTGAAATCTAAATATGAATTTGTATTTCATCCATCAATAAAAACATGTTCTCAATTGGTTTTGCATATTTGAAAAGGTTCTTTGCATAGCCTAAAAAGTTATGTCTCTCATCTGGAAGTGGATCGACCTTCAATGTATTACAAATTGACTTCAGATTATTTTGATGTGGTAAAATAAGCCAAACATCGCTCCTAATAAATTTATATGAATGTGGACTGATTGTATCCAACACTATTGTTTTTTGACAAGTAACTATATCTGTTAGTATGGTTGAAATTGTCATTTCCTGAGTATCAACTAGAAGCATCTACATATAAGAGCGTTCTGACATCACCATCCAAATGGTGTATATTAGATAACAAGAATAGAGTCTTAATATTACCCGAGTTGAGTGAAAGCTCTTGGGAGTACATGTTACATTGAGATATTTATCAGCAATTACATAGTGCGTTATAATAGGTGCTGGTTTATATTTTACCTTAAACAAAGTAAACTTATCCTGAACAACTGTATGCCACCCATCTGGAGATTTCCATTAACTGAAAGCCGTCCAAGTCTGAATAATTTTCGCAGCTTGTTGATTTTTGGTAGGAGGTATAATCATCAACGCTATTTTACAGTGCTTTAAGTAGTTCTTCTGTATTGTCCCTCAATTTTTCATCTCGGCTTCTTGGTGAAGGTACACGCAACATAACCATGTATTTAGAGGTTATTGCAGGTTTAACGTTCTGCTTCATTTGTCCTTTGAAAGGTATTTTGGGTAATTGGTGGACTCCCAAATGATACTGTCCTCAGCGAAGGGCAAATTGCATATTCTGGGTTTTTTTTGTAATCACTAAATCACTGCAAGGGATGGCATTGAGCCCGTTGTCATTCCCCGGGAACCGAAATACTTGTACCATCAACCTTACGCGTAATTACCGGCACAATTAGGAACGCGGCACTTGTAAGGCATTTCGAAAACAATTACGAGACACAAATATGACTTTAAATTAGCAACTTAAACTATACAAAGCAAAGAAATATAGTCATACATGTAAACAAGTCAGAATTTTAAGTTAGCTTCCTGTTAGCCACCTGTTGCATGTTGCCACATATTCCATTTTTGCATGAAATTTTTACACGAGAGAGATTGAACGTAATATCAAAACAGTATTCTTGACGTACTGGGGCAGACTAGAAAGAATAATCACATCATTATTGAATTCAATGTCATAATACTAAACAAAAACATATTAGAACGTAATATTTCCTGTTGCCCGTCTCAGAAAGAGAGGATCCTAGCTAGAACAAGCTTATCTTGAAATGACTATAAACGTGAGGTTCAGGATTGAATTTATTGCCACCATCAATACATTAACGGGCTCCTACAATCACGAGCACCATCTGCTGAGGTAACGGGGGGGTGAAAAGGAAACGATTGTGGGCTGGTCTTAGACGGTGGTCGGCGCTACTTTAAAAGAGGAAAGGATGACTGCGGATGCCTACCGAGGTAAAGTTTTATAATAACAGAGTCGGATTTCGATTAGCGATCTAGCCTGTAAATCGTTTCCTATTTTGGTCCTCAGCTAGTGATCATTTAGTATTGTTCTACCCGTGTTACTGGTCGTCGATATTGTGTTGTTGAATTGTTGTGTTGTACTCTTGTTGGTGTGATTGTTCATGAGCGAAGTTTTTATCAAGGTTGATAATGGACAATAAAAGGTCATATGCGACAATTTTAATTACGAATTCAGTGAGTTTAATTCATGATGAGGACAACAATAGTGTGGAGCAGTTCAACTCTATAATCGCAAAATATATTGGGGTAAGGGAACAAATTATTGCAAGAAGAGGTCATACCATGGAAGATGTGCTGCAGCTGTAGTGAGCCACAATACCGAGCGGCCTGTCTATGTGGTCCAAATACATTTGCGTTCTAAGCTTAGTCCAACCTCGCTTATCACTAAGATGGAACAAAGACTCAAATGCAAGAATCTTGGAAAGAAACTCAGACCAAAAAAAGTTGATATAAAAATAACTAATAATTCGGATAGCAATTCCAAAGAAAATATATAATGGTTTTATGGCGAATTCTGTCAAAAACCTGACATGAGCGACATTGATTTGGAGGATGATAAGCAAGAATTTTTAGGGAAATTTAGAAAAAGTGACGACGAGATTTTGCATATCGGACAAGTCACCAAAGCACAGGACTGTGCTTTATGGCGTCTTCATCGGAGGATAAGGTTGACAGCGTCTCGATTTGGTGAAGTTTGTAGATGAAGTCAGACAACAAGCTGTAAAGTTCTAGTAAACTCCATCATATACCCAACAGAGTTTTCTAGTAAGACATAAAAAAGGCAATACAAAAATCATTGGACACGGCAGTTATATCTTGTGGTTTGTTTATTGATCGCACACATCCATTTCTGGCAGAATCACCTCCGTCTACCTATTACAGTAGACAAGACATGTACTTAATCCAGGTAAAGCCTACCTGTTTATTGCTTTGCAAAAACTACCTGTTTCCTCTTATTTTGACGGCATAAGATATTTTAATGACCCTCGTTCAATTGTTACCATGTACCACACGATCCTTATAAACATAATTGTGTTTATTGACATGAATAAACGAATTAGAATTTGAGTTCTTGAATTTATTTTAGGAAAGATATAAAATTATTTGAATACATTTTTTCTTAGTCGGAACGCACCGTCGCGTCGCTTGGACTGGCAGAACGAAACAGTAGATGAATTTCGCCCAAAAACCGATTTGCACTTCACAGCTTACTTTTTATTATTTCCAAATGAAACTCTTGCAGCATGCTAAAAACAAAGTTCACAGGGTGCCAGCGATCCGCTTGTTCGATTTTATCCATTAGGATCTTTTTAAAATATCAAGAAGTTGAGCACAAATAATAGTGAGCATTTCAACCCACCATAATTCTTGCGCAAAGACAACATTTTGTAAAAAGCTCTGATAGGAGCCTAGGCAATTATGGCCTGCTTATATCCAGAAAAACATCACAAACTGCAGAACACAAAAGGTAACGGCAAAATGAGTAAATTTCACGAGTTATGAAATGCAAATGAAAATGCAGGTATAAAATCTACCAAATGATCGTTCAGAAAAACATATTTCCTTGACATATCGATAATTTTAAAGTTCCACGCTAAATTCCCCTATACTTGACTGGAGTGATATCCGAATTTATTTTTCCCTACTGTCGGTAGTTGCAGATCTGTTGGCTATTGGTGTCAAAAATATAGAGCAGGTACCGATTTTTTTAAATCGTGAGTACATTATTCGTCGGATTTTCGATACTTAAACTTTCTGTAATCACTGGGATCAGAAGCCTCTTAGTAAACGTGTTTCACTGATTTCAATGCCCCCTTTTTAAACAGTACAATTTTTTATGTCAATGATTAGGAACAACTGAAACGTCAAAAACGGAGTTTCAGCAATTGTTACTTTTTCTTTTTGCCTATAGTACCGTTGCCACTGGACTAAAACTACAAAGCCTTGGCATACTAGTAACAGCGTGTGGAAATTTCATAAAAATCCGAGCGGTAATTTCCCAGTTGATGATGAATGATACAGTTTTTCGTGATGTAGATGTCATATGACTTAAAAAACATAACATCTCATTTTAGAAATGTTTCGCGATTACAATACGTCCTCGCCAATAACGTTGGAAGTAAAACGGCTTTAAAATCGAGGAGTATCAGCGATCGCGATTATGAGTACCCATTTGCAGAACGACTTATCTACGCGATATTATTTATGAAATAGGGCCACCAAATTATCTGAATACGTCCTGTCCTTTCTTAGTCCGTACATTGCGCCGCAACGCTGGTTTGGCAGCACGAAAGAGTAGACAAAATTCGTCCAAAATACGATTTGAAGAGGTTACCGACATAGCAAGGGGCAGGCCGTCAGAAGTCAGCCTGGAAGTAATAAGTGAGGGTAGGGGGTTAAACATGCAAATTTTTTATGAACATTTTTTTATTAGGTACCGAGCTGAAAATTAGCACCAGCATAGGAGATGGTATTAGAAAGTATGGAAAAAATTGTCAGAAGCCTAGGTGGAAGATAAAGGGCCATCAGAAGTCACCAATGTTGCCAAAAATTTCGCCAAAATTTTATCACTAGGTACACTTCTGACATTTTGCGTAATTACTCTATAATCCAAGTTGAAATTACTTGCAAATCGTCAGAAGTCTAGGTGGAAGAATAACGGAGATATTATCAACAGTAAGAGTGTCGGAGCTCCACTCGGACCATCATCATAACTCGTTTTTTTTTAATCAAGTTCATTTCTGACGATTTGTGAACATAATTTATAATGTTTCAACATACCATTGCTCAACTGTCAGAAGTAAATTCGGAAGATATTTCGAATTATTAATAAATTAGTAATCCAAAAATGGAGAATAGAGTGAAGTCGTTAGAAATAACAGATACAATACATTACCATAATCCATGTAAAACTTTATATTTAAAAAAATACCCCAATGTGCCGAAAAATAATCGCACCGACTGGCATATAACTAGAGATTTACACGAAGCTGCCTACGCTGAAGTTTGCAATCATGTAGAAAAGCAAACACAATTATTGCAATATTTAAACGACTTTTATAACGAAATTTTGGAGAAATTACAAAATGACCAATTTGGCGGTAGTAGCGTGAAATACATGCCTCACCTACTTCTCGAAAAATTAGAAAAGTCTTATGCCGATAAAATTCAAGTTATTACAATACACAAAAGAAGTTATTGGACCTAGAGAAGGCTGCGTTATTGACGAAGAAACTTATTCGCGATTACAAGACGATGAATTGATAAAACGTGTTGGTCTTATTTTGCGGAAAAAAATTTTACATTTAGTTAAAAAACCATTACCAAGTAAATTAGATATCAGTGACTTATTAGCAGGAGAATGTGAAGTCCCTGCTTCTCCTTATGATTTTATAAAGCTTTTATTGTGTGGCGTTGATGCTAGAACGCAGAACAGTTCGGATCGTATTAGTAAAATAAAATCTATATCACAAGATATTATTTACTCTGTATTCAATGGTAAAGTCAAAACAGCTAAACACGTAACGTTAAGAATGACTCTGAAAAGCATTACAAGTAGCAGAAAAGTCATCAATCTTATAAACAAATTCGGCCATTGCTGTAGTTATAATGTAATTGAGGAGCTTGAGACAGAAGCTACTTTTTCTGAATGTAATAGTGTCAATATTTCTCCTGAAGGTGCAATACTTACACCGAACTTATGTACAGGTGTAGCGTTTGATAATTGTGATCGGTATGTTGAAACCTGCACCGGCAAAGACAGTTTGCATGAGACTGTAGGAATTTTATATCAAAATATTCAAACAGATGATGACTATACACCTCGTGGAAGTAATGATAATGTAGAACCACCAGTACATAAAAAAAGACGAACTTTCGATGCAATAATTCCTGAATTAAGCCAATACGTAAAAAAACCTTCATTTCGTGAAAAGCTTTTACCAATTAATAGTGAGTTGCGCGTAATAACGTCAGATAGGTATGATTTTTTCAAAAAATTAGATCTCGTGTGGGTTCTGTCACATTACTGTAAAATATCAGAAACACCAATGTGGGTCGGTTTTAACCACAAAATAACTGATTACCAAGGCATCAAACAAAAAATTTCGTATTTAACTCCGATAAATTTATCTCCGACAGATAAATCTGCTGTGCATGAAACAGTGATTCAAACTCAACAGATCGGTATCTAATGTGAACAGAACTACATGCAAGTGACGTACGATTTGGCTATTGAAAAAGTTGCTTTCGCAATCCAATCGACACGGAAAAACCCATTTTTAATAATATTTTCATCAACATGGGTGCTTTCCAGGTAATGATGTCATATGTCAAGGCTGTTTGAAAATTCATTGATGACTGCAGATTGACTCAATTAATGGTCGAAAGTAATCTTTTAGCTGGTGGTTCCGTGAATGGATTTATAAGCGGTAAACATTTCAATAGATGCAAACGATTGCATCCATTGGTATCTTTAGGCTTACAGGTCTTACGTGTAGAAAAGCTTTTGGAATAGAGGGAAATAGAGATTAGAAACAATATTATGCAATATTTAACGGAATTCCAATTGGGCAAGGTTTCCGACAATGAAATACGCAACAGAGAAATCTCCGATATTTTAGAACAGTACTCTGAATATAAACAACAGACACTTGCCGATGTTCACGCTCAATTTTATGTGATGTATATCGAATTTATTAATTATTACTTGATGTTCGATAGAAGTATTCGAGTTGGTTATTTCAGTGGCGGCTCGTGAGGTAGTGCCACGGTGCCATGGCACTACCTTGTCTTCTTCAAAAAGAATATTTTTTTCAATCTTCGATGTTTTACTTTATTTTCTGCTTTTTCATTTTTTTTGGTATAAATTATATGAAGTGACAATACTGACAACGTGACAACACCGCAAGCACCCGACCGACGCGACGCGACGAGATGGAAAGCATGCCTTGACCTTGACGTCATCAACTTGTGCCAATTTTGGGCTGGCCCAAATAAAAAGAGAGAAATTTTACCAGCATCGCATACGAGCGACAGAGATAACGCTAGGCTAGCAATTTTTATATGAGGTGAATAGCGAAAGACAAGTATAATTTGTGCCAGGCACATCATCACATCATCAGTCGTAATTGGTTATCAAATGATATCGGCGGTGTTTTTGTTCGGTCGGTCGTTTCGTTATGATTACGTCTAGTGCTGATTTCGGTCTTTTTTTACCTGAAAAGTGAGAAATAACGTTTTTGTTTTAGTACGTCTAGTGTTAATGAACTGCTCTGTTTTGTGATCATATTTTTTACTGTTTTATTAAAACTAGTGAAAATGAATAAAACTCATTTAGTGGTTTTTCGCTGGATCAAAAACTGCAAATTAAAGAATTAGGACGGCCAATACCCGATTTAAAAATTGAGAAACAAAGTGGTAGCGGACAAAAATCGCGCTCTCGCAAATTTAATAAAAATGTGTACGATAAAAACAGCTGGATATGTGGTTGTGAAGAAACGAATAAACTATTTTGTTTTGTATGTGTTCTATTTGGAGGTGACGAGACTTGGTCAAAAAAAGGTACAGACGATCTTATACATATATGGGATAAAATGAAGACCCACGAAAAATCTAAAGTCCATATGAATAATGTTTTTAGCTTTTCTATTCTTGGTAAATTAAATATAAGGACTCAACTCAATTCGGCTTATCGCAATAATCTAATTAAACATAATAATCAAGTGGATAAGAATCGATATGTATTGAATAAAATTATTAATTGTATAAGGTTTTGTGGAGCATTTGAGTTAGCCTTAAGGGGTCATGATGAAAAGGAAAATTAGGAAAACAGAGGCATATTTAAGGAGCTGGTGAATTTTAGCGCCGAATTAGACAACGAATTGAAAGTCCATATTCAAAGTGCCAAACTTTTTAAGGGTACCTCAAAAACAACTCAAAACGAGCTTCTTGAGTGCATGCTAGATGTTTATCATGAAGAAGTTAAGAAGGAGATTGCAAATTCTCCTTTTGTTGCAGTAATTGCCGATGAAACGACGGACGTAGCCTGTGAATTTCAGTTAGTTATTATTTTCAGATATTTGTGTAAAGGACAACCAGTTGAGAGATTTTGGAGATTTTACGTCCCCGACGGACACGATGCCAAATCAATCGCTGCATGCGTTTTAAATGTTGTAAATCCATTACTAGATCAAAATCCAAACAAATTAATAGCTCAAAGCTATGATGGTGCGTCTGTTATAAGTGGTGAATTGAATGGCATTCAAAAAATTATTAAGGAAACTTATCCACTTGCAAATTATGTTCATTGCTATGCACACCAGTTAAATCTAATTATGACAAGCGCATGCTCTGTCAATAAGCAGGCTAGAATATTTTTCCATAATTTATCTGGATTGTGCTCTTTTTTTTCGACGTCTCCTCAAAGAACAAAAATTTTGGATGAAATAGTTAATCGCAGATTGCCAAGATCTTCCCAAACACGTTGGAATTTTCAGTCACGAGGTGTTCATACAGTTTATGAAAATAGGAAAGACCTGATTGAAGTTATGGACAATATAGAAAGTACTTCATGCGATTCTTCGTCGATTAATCAAGCCAGTGGGTACAAATTAAAGCTGCAAGATACAAATTTTGTATTTTGGCTAAGTATTTTCCATAAAATAATGCCACATGTTGAAATTGTCTTTAACCAATTACAAAAAGTATGCACCGATTCTGTTAAGGTCAAAAATGATTTAGAGAATTTTGAAGCAGCAATTCAAACCATACGAGAACAAATGGATAGCATTATTGACGAGATTGAACGAGTGCAGAGAGAAACTGATGAACCGGCAAGAAAAAAAGGCAAGTTGAAGAAGGCAGCAAAAAACGGGAAGCGTTAGAAATATGCGATGCAGTATTATCGCAAATAAGAACAAAATTTAACTTTTCTGGGCATTTAGTTGCTTCTAATTTATTTGTGTCTGAAAAGTTTTCTGTTTATAAACATCAGTTTCCTGAAGCACATTTAAATGACACATGCTCACAATTTTCATTTTTAGACAAAAACAGGCTTAAAACTGAGTTACAAGTATTATATCAGAGAGAAGAATTGAGTACTACTTCTGGAGCTGTTCCACTATCCATTTTATTGAACGAGGAAGGATTAAATTGTACGTTTCAAGAAACTCTTAAGCTCTTAAGTATTTTAATCACTATACCGATGTCAACATCTGAAGCAGAACGCTCTTTTTCAATGCTGAAACGGATTAAAACTTTCCTCAGAAACACAATGAAGGAAGAAAGGCTTAGTGCTTTAGGAATGCTGTCTGCAGAAAAACATTTTGTTAGTGGCATTGAAAATTTTAATAATAAGGTAATCGAAAACTTTGCTACCAAAAAAGAAAGAAGAATGGACTTCATATATAGAAAACTTTGAAGTTATAGGTACTTCTCCACACTTGTTTTATAATTTGGTGCGCGTGTGTAAATAGTTTTATTTTAGATTTTTTTTGGACATATAGATTTATTGAACCTCAAGAACTTTGACCACTAACTATCAGGGGTAAGTTATTCTTTACAATTTTGAATCGATTCAAAGTTATGGCTTCCATTCTGGCACTACCTCATTGAATTGGCACGAGCCGCCACTGGGTTATTTTGATTTATACAACTTAATTATGCCCAAATTGTGTAATCTTTTTTTATTTTTAATCAGAATAATTACTCACGATGGCTGCTAGCATATCTAGATAAGTTATTGACTATTGAAGAAACTCATCCACAACTCGCGGCAGAGTACAAAAAAGGAATGTTCGCAATAAAAAGAACAGATCATAATTTCTCACGATTCCCTATAGATTTGACATTAGAGCAAACTGTAAATGTCGATGCAGCGAGAAGATTGACAGGCATTACACATTTTACAAATTCAATATCTGCTCGACAGCGATGGGCGAAAAGCCATAGCATAAGATCTACGATTGTTTCTCACGTTTATAATGAAAGTGACCTTAAAAGAGTTCAAGACACAACAGCCGCTTTAGAAAAACATAGGATTGTAAATGATTCCAAAAATTTAGATTCATTCATTGCAGTAGTTAAACAGAATATCAACCCATTTAATTATTTAGAAACGCAAGGATTTTTTTGTTTAATCTTTTGCAATTATCATGCTCCAAATATACACATAGCTTTTGATCGTTACTGTCGGCCGTCAATCAATGATTATGAGCGTTCGTTGTGAGGAGGTTTCGAGGCTGACTACGAATACCTCATATGTGGTCCGGAACAAACGCGCCCAACTGACTTTTCGAAAGAATTTCAAAATGACAAGTTCAAAGAAGCTCTGGTTGATTTTTTAATTGAACACTGGAAAAGTCAAGATTTTGCTACCTTTATTAACAACAAAACAATTGTCCTAAATTATTTATACTGCTATTCATACCAAGTGAACGCAGATGGTAATATCATGCGCAGGAAAAATACTGAATTTTGTTGCTCTCCACATGAAGAAGCTGATACTAAAATAATATATCATGTGTCTAAAATGGATTTAAACTCAAATATTGTTATCAAATGTTCTGATACAGAAATTGTTCTCATTTTGTTAGGTAACTTACATAAAATTAAATAAAAAGTTTGGATTGAATGTGGAATTACCGATAAGCGTCATGTTATTGATGTTAATGCGCTTCATAAATCCCTCGGTTCGTACTTGTGCAAAGCATTACCGGGATTTCACGCTTTAAATGGATGCGACCATAATCCCGCATTCTATAGGAAAGGAAAGCAACGTCCATATAAAGTGCTTTTGAAATCAAAAGAGTACCAAAATGCATTCGCTAATTTAGGAAATACCGGAGCAAATAAAGAAAATACTTTCTCGATCAATAAGTCATTTGTTTGTGATATGTACGGGGTTAAATCATGCTACAAAGTGAATCACCTCCGATGTGAATTGTTCCATCGAAATTATACAATAAAAAACGTAAATGAGCGTTTTCAAAAAAACAATTGAAAAATTTCGATGCTTCTTGCTTGCCACCTTGCTATGTTGAATTACGTCAACATATGGAGAGGACACATTTCATCGCAAATATATGGACAAACGCGACTTTGTTTCAGCTATGATTTCAAATGGTTTGAAGGACCACAATTGCCACCATCTGTCAAATACATTCTCACTGATAGTGAATCTTCGGAAGGTAATTTAGAATTTAATTTTGTCAATTTATAAACTAAACTTAATTACTAATTTGTACTTTTAGCTGACGCTGATGAAACCATATATAACAGCGACGATAACCTTGAATTTGATAACGATATGGAAAAGGATGGTTATGACACAGACTAATTTTACATTGCATGTTTGTTGAAATATTGATTAATTAGTATGTATTAATATTCGCTATTAATTGGCATAGGTATCTGGTTAGTAGTATTGTATTAGACGTACAAATAAAAAACATTTTCGTGTTATCATATAAAACAAACAATGTCGTCCGAATTGTTGAAATATTATAAATTATATTCACTAATCGTCAGAAGTGATCTTGATGGAAAAAAAATAAAATACAATTTATAATGGTGGTTCGAGTGGAGCTCCGACACTCTTACTATTGATAATATCCCCGTTATTTTTCCACCTAGCCTTCGGACGATTGATTTGCAAGTAATCTCAATTTTAATTATACAGTAAGTATGCAAAAAGTCAGATGTGTACCACCTAGTTACAAAATTGTTGCGAAAATTTCGCAACATTGGCGACTTCTGACGGCCCTTTATCTTCCGCCTAGGCTTCTGACAATTTTTTCCCTATTCTCTTATGCCATCTCCTATAATGGTGGTTAAAATCACTCATTGAATAAAATTAATCATATTTTTAAATTTTTTGAAATAATAATTGATTAATAATTCGAAATGTCTTCCGAATTTGCTTCTGACAGTTGAGCAATAGTATGTTGAAACATTATAAATTATGTTCACAAATCGTCAGAAATGAACTTGATTAAAAAAAAACTAGTTATGATGATGGTCCGACACTCTTACTGTTGATAATATCTCCGTTATTCTTCCACGCAGACTTCTGGCGATTTGAAATTAATTTCAATTTGGATTATAGAGTAAGTACGCAAAATGTCAGTGTACCTAGTGACAAAATTTTGGCGAAATTTTTTGCAACATTGGTGACTTCTGATGGCCCTTTATCTTCCGCCTAGGCTTCTGACAGTTTTTTTTCATACTTTCTAATACCATCTCTTATGCTGGTGCAAATTTTCAGCTCTGTACCTAATCAAAAAATTTTCATAAAAAAATTGCATGTTTAATTCCCTACCCTCACTTATTACTTCCAGGCTGATTTCTGACGGCCTGTCCCTTGCTATGTCGGTAACAGCCGAACCTGTAACTGACAAAATTCAGACTTTACCGAGTAACCCGTTGCCCTATGCAGCCAGCTCTTAGACTATAGCCAAAACAGTCACTACTAATTACTGTTGAACCGACGACAAATGGTATGAAATAGTCTGGATGCATGAATTCTTATTAAAACGTTGAACGCTAGCCCAAGAAACTCAAGAATATAAATATTTATTTCCATGCATTTTGCATCAGGTAAATCCAATGAATTAAGACTAGTGAAGGATATGTTTATTTTCCGATGCTCATTGAGGATCAAGGCGCACTTGACATAAGTCAATTTTTAGACAGTTCTGTGATTAAATTCGCATTTTTCGCGCTATTCTTTTAAAATGCGAGTGTTTGCAGATAATGGTGACGAGGAATTAAAGTATCATTATGTTGATACAACGCTGTCACTTCGGTAGGCATTGACAGTCAAATGACTTAAAAGTCTGCACTAAGCCGACGAAATTTCAGAGGTTAACAATACAATGTAACCACATAGGCCGGCCTCCTTCTAATCTACATATA
The DNA here is from genome assembly GCA_963669975.1 of Acanthoscelides obtectus. NCBI lineage: Eukaryota > Metazoa > Arthropoda > Insecta > Coleoptera > Chrysomelidae > Acanthoscelides > Acanthoscelides obtectus. The sequence goes on from CAVLJG010000004.1 coordinate 56,772,258, forward strand.
TTGGACAATCCTAATATCATTCTGGGGCCAAATCCTAAAAACTTCACAAAGGTATACAAAATTATGCTAGATATGCAAATTTTATGACCCAAACAGGTTCTTGGGAGGCCTGCGACATGGTCCCACCTGGGACCCATCTGCGGACGCCCATGTATATATCTTTTTATTGAACGAACAGAAACAGGCACACGTAAAATAACTGTGGGCAATCCATTTACTGCAGACAAATTGCCTCAAAAAAGCCCTTTCATAATACACCAACATGTACACTGTACTAATTGAGAGCAGTTACATAATTGCTCATTACATGTAATGCCAAGCAATACGCTAGGTGTTAAACGAAGCATATCCCAGCCATCCTTAACCGCCAGTCAAAAGGCACAAACAAGTGTGGCGCGGAGCAGTCTAAAAACACCACTTCAATTTGCACCCCTCTCTTCATTTTGTTAACGGAGCTTCCATACGTTTAATTAGTGCGAACGGTACGGGGCTCTGTAATTGTGTCGTCTTGTCAACTACACCAGGGAAAAAAGGAGCGACTGTAGTACGGAACAGGGAGCTGTCACACATCACCCGAAGTGTTTTATAATAACCATTTGAAAAGTCTTATTATTTCCAGGAAGAAAGCAATATGTATATCGTTTGACCGACAAATTTCGTTACATCCAACTTTGAGCTTATTAGATGGCGTACTTGATTCTGAATTGTTTGAAAACCAAATAACAATATGAAGCAAAATACAGTGAGGGGCATAACGCAGCAGCAGCTTGGATATTGATGTGTTGTAATGATAAGCATCAAACAGCAAAATAAAGGGCTTGTTATTTTTTTTTCACTTCGAATTTGAAAACAAGACTGTTGAACATATTATGGAGTGCACCCTCCAAATGAGTGCAACAAGCCTCTAATCTACATGCAAAAATCCTGGTTGAGAGGTGTTGGACTTGGAGATAGATGCATTTTTCACGCAATTAGATGAATTTCGCATTTTTTGATATTTGAGACAATGATTTGTATAGGGTTAATGTCAGATATGACTGAAATTAACGCTTACGTTTATTTATTAATTTATTTCATCCAGTTTTTTTATACTGTATGTAATACCGCACTAGAAGCTGTCTAAAGGAACGCAGATCTATGAGTACGATTATTAATTAAAATATCATTTTTATTGTTCTCAACAGCACGAAAGATGTTTACTTCTTACCATTGTCCATTACATAACACGCATTCCATCACTACCCTTTCAATATTCAATAAATGGCTCAAGACCTTTTTGTAACGTTACTTGTCGACAAAAGGTCAAACCACACGGAATTTGTTGAATACAGATGATCTGATTTCAATACTAGAAATAGATATACTGGATCCGCTTGCAACGCCAAAGACCAGCACAATGCCGGGGTGATGCAGTACTGTAGCAACCGGTCACTCTTAGCGATGGCCTAGCATGTCGAAGTAGACTTCTAAAGAGTAGGTTTCCACTTCTGACATGTCAAATTGGAACGATCGTAATGATGACCAACACTAGACAACAGCCAGTCAGGTACAGCAGCTGTTCGATGACAACAAAGCTTCTTGCATTACACATAGTGCCTTTCACCATTTCAAAGAGATATGCACCAAAGCTTGTGTCCATCATTCAACCATATTTTAACAGAGAACTAAAATGTTGCTCATGTTGAACACGTGCCAAAGCAGGACAAGAATTCGACCCTCAATACTTCAAATTTACAGCTCTGTTGTCTCTGATCAAGAAGATGATGCGAGACTGCATCAGCAAGGGTACTTCTAAAACATCTAGAGTATGACCACCTTACCTCACATCGGTGTAGAGGCACTCCCATTCATTCTCTTGGCTTTACAAAAGCTTTCGATTAGATGTGAATGGCTGTGTCACTGTCATCTTATTGATCACCTAATAGGTCATCGTAGTGAACATTGCTCCAATTAGACACAACACACGACAATGACTTCTTGTATCTAGGCTAACAGTAAATTATCCAATATCTCAATATTATTGCATATACGAATTTGGCTAATTATTTGTTCTGTAATCATCTTAATGCTTTATAGCGCTAACTGTAGTACGAACTCAGATCATCATTATATACCAAGGATAATGAAACCGCTTTCAACTCTTAAGCCAATAAACGAACTCAACTGAACTTCTCCCATTACGATCAACCAGCCATTTACGACTCTATCAAATCCCTTGTGATAAATGTCTGGTGCTTCTACATCTATACTGCTGTCAGTAAACTCGGCGGGATATCAATAGTTAATAAGTTTGTAACTGTAGTATAACAATGCAGCTACTGGAACTTCGGAAATACGTATCAAAGTTCGGTGGACATATTTCTAACTGAGATATAAAGAGAGATATCAAGGAGTGTTTTGCTCCATACCTATATCTGCGAAACATTTGCAATTATAATAACTATACAGGGTGGCCAAACACGTGACGTCATAAAAAAAAAATTAGATTCCCCACATCGAGAGGAACCCAAATCACCCCCATATATATGGTCCGATTTTGTTTAGTTTAGGAGTTATGATTTTTTTTCGGATTTTTCGAGAATTTTTGAGTTCTGTGTTTATTTTTACCATAACTTCGTTAATAATTGTGATAAATGCCTGCTTTTTTCACGATTATGTAGCTAAGACCTAAGGCTTAACTATCATATAATCATTCAAGTCATGTAACTAATACTACTTTTTAATTTTTTTCAAAATCTTCGAACATAACAAAAAAGTAAAAAAGTGCAACAACTTTGAACGTTTATAAAAAATCGAAAAAACATGTTCTTACTATTCGTAAGTATCTTAAAAACTTCCTTACGGTATCAGCTATTTACCGTAAAAATTTCATCAACCTAGCTTTACTACATGCTACCGTAATTGTGGCTCAAATAGAACCGAACCCAAAATTGGATAACCCTCTGCTCAATAGAAATTGTTAGTTTCGGAAAAAAAATTTGCAAAAACCACAAAAACACGTTTGATTTTTACTGAACAGCAGATTATTATTCATTTATGTTATTTACAAGAGGTTTTCAAAATGTCTGCCTCTAACAGAAATGCACAGTGTACACCTACGTATAAAATTTTGTTTTAAATCTCTAAATGCTTGTGTGTTGTTTTTCAACACATGTGTCGCTTCTTGAATTTTGTTCCTCAATGAATTTTCATTTGCACATTCTTGGGCGAATGTTATGTCTTTAAAATATCCCCAAACAAAAAAATCAATGGGGTTGAGGTCAGGGGAGCGTGGAGGCCATCGTATCGGTCCATTTCGTCCGATCCATCTGTCTGGGAACCTTTCGTTTAAGTAGTTTCGCACGATCGTTGCGTTGTGGCATGGTGCACCATCATTCTGGAACACCATGTTCCGTCTGGCTTCCAGGCTTGAATCTTCCAGCAATAATGGTAGGCTATTTTCAAGGAAGCTTTTGTAGGCTACCGAATCCAACCTTGACGGCAGTTCAAATGGACCGATAAATTCCATATTGAATATTCCTGACCACATGTTCACACTAAAACGGTGTTGAAATGTCGATGCATTATTATTATGGCGTTGCTCAAGGCAACGGCGCTTTAGCGGCTCAGCTGTACCGGGAACAACTTATACGCCGAGGCGGACCACAACCTGAGCATTACCCAGACCACCGTGTTTTTATTAACACACATAACACTTTCATGGCAGGCCGCATTCCAGGACGAGGAAGCAATGAAGGATATCCTACAGCTGATCCGGATCGCAGAGAAGTAGTACTTGAAGAAATTAGCCGGAATCCCTCAACGAGTACGACATCTATGGCACAAAACCTTAAAATACCACGAACAATGATACAAAATATTCTTCATGAAGAAGGTTATCATGCCTATCATGTTCAAAGAGTTCAAGCGTTGATGCCTTCAGATTACCAGTTAAGAGTGGATTTCTGCGAGACAATGCTGCGAAGACAACGAGAGGATCCCGATTTTTTTGATAAAATTTTATGGACTGACGAGTCACGTTTTGAAAGAACAGGGATATTCAGTATCCATAATTTACATACTTGGGCTGTTGAAAACCCCCACCAGTCAAGGCCGTCGACATTTCAACACCGTTTTAGTGTGAACATGTGGTCAGGAATATTCAATATGGAATTTATCGGTCCATTTGAACTGCCGTCAAGGTTGGATTCGGTAGCCTACAAAAGCTTCCTTGAAAATAGCCTACCATTATTGCTGGAAGATTCAAGCCTGGAAGCCAGACGGAACATGGTGTTCCAGAATGATGGTGCACCATGCCACAACGCAACGATCGTGCGAAACTACTTAAACGAAACGTTCCCAGACAGATGGATCGGACGAAACGGACCGATACGATGGCCTCCACGCTCCCCTGACCTCAACCCCATTGATTTTTTTGTTTGGGGATATTTTAAAGACATAACATTCGCCCAAGAATGTGCAAATGAAAATTCATTGAGGAACAAAATTCAAGAAGCGACACATGTGTTGAAAAACAACACACAAGCATTTAGAGATTTAAAACAAAATTTCATACGTAGGTGTACACTGTGCATTTCTGTTAGAGGCAGACATTTTGAAAACCTCTTGTAAATAACATAAATGAATAATAATCTGCTGTTCAGTAAAAATCAAACGTGTTTTTGTGGTTTTTGCAAATTTTTTTTCCGAAACTAACAATTTCTATTGAGCAGAGGGTTATCCAATTTTGGGTTCGGTTCTATTTGAGCCACAATTACGGTAGCATGTAGTAAAGCTAGGTTGATGAAATTTTTACGGTAAATAGCTGATACCGTAAGGAAGTTTTTAAGATACTTACGAATAGTAAGAACATGTTTTTTCAATTTTTTATAAACGTTCAAAGTTGTTGCACTTTTTTACTTTTTTGTTATGTTCGAAGATTTTGAAAAAAATTAAAAAGTAGTATTAGTTACATGACTTGAATGATTATATGATAGTTAAGCCTTAGGTCTTAGCTACATAATCGTGAAAAAAGCAAGCATTTATTACAATTATTAACGAAGTTATGGTAAAAATAAACACAGAACTCAAAAATTCTCGAAAAATCCGAAAAAAAATCATAACTCCTAAACTAAACAAAATCGGACCATATATATGGGGGTGATTTGGGTTCCTCTCGATGTGGGGAATCTAATTTTTTTTTTATGACGTCACGTGTTTGGCCACCCTGTATATCTAGGACATAATGTAGTCAGCATGAAATGAGGTCCCAATGCACGAAACGGAGTGATCTTTAACACGCAGAGGAACGCCGACGCGTATTACGCCCGATATATATACAAGTGCAATTTTGTCTACGGCTGGCTCAGGTATACAATTTGGAGTCAAAAATTGGAAGGTCGTAGGTGTTACTGGTAGTTGTGCTATATTAGGCAACAAATAAATAAGGACAGCTTCCGTGATCACCATTTTCTGTCTGGCATAAGTTAAATCAGACACAGCGGGCACTAAGATTACTTTACCGCCCCAAGGAATAGAGTCCGTGGGCTGAAACCCAATCATATACTCGTAGTTCTGTTCGCTCGGTTGGAGATACAGATACATTGCATATTTCAGTTGAAAGGTGAGCACAATTTTTATTTTATTCATTACAACATCCTACAGTAAATACCAATTACAGGGTGAGGAAACACAGAACATAACATGGATATAAGACAATGAAAAGATAAATGCTGGCTACTTAATAATATTTTTTGTCTGCAATTCAGCAGTTAAATATATCAATCCGGTTACTTGCAAAATTGTAATTCCTACTGTAGTGGTTCAGTGAGGTGCGCGGCAACTCGGCAACAGTGGACGAAATTGTGGTAGATCGAGCGAGGGGGTAGTTGCCCTTCGCCGCCGAGAGAGGCAACAGGTGACGTGACCATCTTCCGGATTTAAGTATTACCGGGTTCTATGTTTTTTTTAAGTTAGTGAATTATTTTGTGCCTTACTACCATTAAAGTTTGTTAGCCATATCGCCGTCGTTATTACTGAAACCCACGAAAAAACCCTGAGTGATATTGTGTAAGCTCGGATCCACTTCATTTGGCGCCCAACTCGTGGCAGTAAAACGGCGTAGCGCGATACGGTTGTAAGGTGTTAGATAGAGAAGGAACGAGACGCGACGAAAACGGTACGCGTAGGTGAAGACGGTTGATTTTGGCGGCACGACGTGACGTAGAAACAGGCGTTGAGGCGTTGCTGTGTTCAAGCAGCACGAGCCAGGCGGTGTTGTCAGTTGCAAGAGGAGTAAGCAGATCTGGGTGAGAAAAGTCATTTTCATTTTTGGAAAGCTGAGGGTGTGTATGCTGCTGGGGGGTTCTGTACGAGCACCGAGGCGCTGGTAGAGAAGCAATGAGGCGTTAAGAGATAGCTGGTGGAGCAGAGGGGATATGAACGATTATTTACTGTGTTGAAACAGTCATTGTAACAAAAAAAAAAACTTTCCTTGTTTTAGTTTACTGTAGTATTGTAACGATTTGTCGTTTAGGTAAGCTGTAGAAATGTCTAGCAGAAAGTCGCGGAGAGGCAGGGCAGAGAGTACAAAGGAGGTGCAGGAGGACCTTGAGTCTTTAGTTAGAAATTTGGCAATATCAGTGACAGAGTTAAAAAGTACGGTAGAGCAACTAGCTGAGAAGGTGGCGACGTCCGACACACGATATGAGGGCCTGATGTCTGGAATGGAGACAGTGCCGGAGACTGTTTGTACTTCTAAAGGAATAGATGATTGTTCGACTGTAATTAAAGATAGATCCTATATAATAAACTGGAAAGAGTTAGGGGGTGGTAATGTCACATTTTCAAACTATGGGCAAATGCACCCAATGCTATTTTTAAAGAAAATTGAAAAAATATTCAGCGATGCAGGTGTTCCTGAGCATGCGCAGTTGGGTTTAGCTGTTGGTTGCTTAAGAGGTTCGGCGGCCGATTGGGCTAGCGTTATGGAGGATTGTTTTGCCGACTATGTTTCATTTCGCCTAGCGTTTAAAAATAGATTCTGGAGCATTGAAAAACAAAGAGAGTTGTATATGACGTTGGTCTACGGTACGCACTCGTATGGCAGTCGAGCAGATTATTTCTTGAATCTGGTGGCGCAAGCAAAGTTTCTTGATAATAAAATTCCGATGCAAAGTATAATTGGAATGTTGGTAAAACATTTTGATATGGAAGTCCAGCGGGGCATGATTATTAATAATCTTACGTCGCCTGATACGGTAGAGGAATATCTGAGACGTATTGACGAATTTTCTACTGTGGGGGGTTCGAATAGGAACATGAATAATGCGCAGGGTTATAGTAATCGATCTGAAAATAATCGAACAAATTCCGAGCGAGAGATATCGAGAGATAAGCGGTCGACCGCTAGGGGAAGTAATGAGGGACGTACCGTGCGTTCACTGGCTTGCATGGGAGATCCAGACATCGATCTTTTAAGCGACCCGGAGGATATAGGGCAGGATGATCAAAAAGTTTCGCCGACCATATCGATACATATTTTTGGTACGTTGGTAGAAGTATTGATCGACAGCGGCTCAGATATATGCGCAATCTTGGAGAAATTCTATTCAGAGTTGAGCAATCTCGGGAAATTTCCAATTTTACCGGTCATACGAGGAGTGATCTCTGTAGCAATAGACGGTAAAACGCAGAAGATAAAGTCGCAAATCTTGATTCCAGTTCAATTAGAAGGAATAGATATGGATGTGAACTGTTTGGTTATTCCACAACTCAATTGCAATTTGATATTTGGATCAAATTGGTTATCCAAGCATCAAGCACGTTTGGATTATCAATACTCACAGCTGAAGCTGATGATAGAAGGGGTTTCCGTGAATACGGAGCTGTCATTCCGGATTGATCCGCAGAAAATATATATAAACCTCTGCGAGAAAAATGATTATGTGTTAGATGTAGTCGAAAATAAAGCTAGCAGGGTTACGCCACTGTTAGAGTACAGCGTTGATGACGGTGATTCCCGCAGCAAAGGCTACAGCGCGGAGGATATTCAGGCAGCAGCAGCGAAAACTACTTTGAGTGGGAGTGCTAAGGTTTCACTTTTAAGTAGTTTGGAAAAATATAGGAATACATTCTCTGATACAACGGGACGCGTCATCAACTATTTTCATCAAATTGAGCTAGTGGATGAAAATGAATTTAATTTTGTGGCTTATCCTGTTTCTATGGTTTATCGGGATGAAGTTAGAAGGCAGATTGGTGAAATGTTAGCGACCGGTGTTATTCAAAAGGAAAGAACTTCCTACATTTCGCCGTTAGTTTGCGTGAAGAAAAGGGATGGGAATATTCGCTTGTGTTTGGACGCTCGGGGGCTGAACTCAAAGATGAAGAAGGATTTCGTGAATCCTCCCAATCCGTCTGAATTAATGGCCAATTTTAAACAGGGGCAAATTATGAGCACAATAGACTTGACGCAAGCATATTGGCAAATTCGAGTGTTGCCGGATCATACCAAATATCTTGGGTTTGTGTTCGAGGGTGAAACATATAGTTTTTGTCGATTGCCATTTGGGTTATCTACTTCCATGGCAAGTCTTATTCGATGCTTAAATAAGATATTGGAAGGCTGTAATGATTTCGCGCAGTCATATGTTGATGATTTATTAATTTACTCGGAGAACATAGCGGATCACTTAAGGCATTTGAAGACGATTTTTCAGAGACTTAGTGATACCGGAATTACAATTAAACTAAGAAAATGTCAGTTTTATTTATTAGAGAAAAGGTACATTTTCTAGGTCATGTGATCACCTCAAGGGGAATCGAAATAGACGAGGGGCGTGTCAAAAATATTTCTGATTTTCCTGTTCCACGAAATATAAGAGAGCTGCGAGGGTTCTTGGGTCTGGTCAATTATGAACATCGATTCTGCGCCGGGTATGCCAAATTGACCGTGCCATTGTTGAAGTTGCTGAAGAAAGGAGAAAAATGGCGCTGGGGAAGCGATCAAATGGAGAGTTTTAGGGCTATTAAGTCGGCCTTCCTAAAGTCCATGATGCTTGTTCATCCTGATTTTGAGCGCACTTTTTATATTCAATACGATGCTTCCGCATATACCATGGGGGACAGTCTTTACCAGATTAACGATACGGGGGAGAAACAATATGTTTGCTTCATGAGTTCCGTTTTGAAAGGCAGTCAATTAAACTACACCGTAACGGAAAAGGTAGCTTGGGGGGTTGTCTCTTGTTTACGTTTGTGGCGCTTCGATGTAAACTGTACGACATTGAAGGAAGATACAGGTGTGGCGTATGAAAAACTGAAGAGGGAGGCTTCAAAAAGGGTAAAGAGGGCTAAAGTGATGAAACCTGTTACTTTTGACCCGGGCGATAAGGTTCTAGTTAAAACGCATCCTCATTCGTCCGCCGAAGCTAAACTAATTTCTAAATTCTTTTTACTGTATGATGGACCGTATACTGTGTTACAACAAGCAGGACCCAACTCCTATGTCATTGGACATCTTGATGGTAAGATTCATTCTAAGGAAAATGTGATCAATGTCAAAGCTTATAAGCAGCCTAGCGATGTTATACTGGAGTAATGTTCCCGGTATTGCCTTGCACCCTCTGCTCTGTTTCTAGACTTAAATCTATGTTACCTCGATTTAACTGGGGGGTTGTGTACTGGTTCAGTGAGGTGCGCGGCAACTCGGCAACAGTGGACGAAATTGTGGTAGATCGAGCGAGGGGGCAGTTGCCCTTCGCCGCCGAGAGAGGCAATAGGTGACGTGACCATCTTCCGGATTTAAGCATTACCCGGTTCTATGTTTTTTTAAGTTAGTGAATTATTTTGTGCCTTACTACCATTAAAGTTTGTTAGCCATATCGCCGTCGTTATTACTGAAACCCACGAAAAAACCCTCAGTGATATTGTGTAAGCTCGGATCCACTTCACTACACATCACATGTAAAGGGGAATAATGTATGTAATTTGTCCGTGCCGAAGGTAAATGGAACGCAACGTTTTGTCGAGATGTCAGCCTAGGTACGTTAAATGATAACTGACCCAAGAAAGCTAAATCATCACTAGCATTATTGATCAATTTAAATAGAAAAATCACTGGCTGGCAAGTGCTCCTTGCTTCAAGACTGCTGATTAGATGTTTTTCAAGTAAAGAATCACGAGGTATACCTATGGGCGGGTAAACGCCATCCACTTTCAGTGACAAATATTTTAGGAAACGTCTTTGAACACATTCAAGCCTACCTATATGAATAATATTATGCGGATTACAAATTAGTAATGCATACTCAAGCTTCGACCTAATGTAAGCATAATACAGCAACTTCAAGGTGGTACTCTGAGTGAAGTCACGGCAGTTTCTTACAATAAAGCCGTATATGCTGTCTACCTCCGAAATTTTGCTGTCAATGTATTTTGAGTTAGTTTTGAGTCAAATATTACGGCTAAGTCACATAAAGTTGAAGTCCTCTGAATAGAGGTACCTGACAGTGTGTAGTCAAATGACATAGGATTTTTCTTCAAAGTGTAAGACATTACTATTACACAGGGCCGGAATAACAAGGGGCAGTCCTGAAACAAATCTAAGTAGAGAAGGTATATATGTCCTAAAAAGTCTGATTTCCAAAATACTCTACTTTGGCAGTGTTGTTCGTTGCAATAAGATGCTAAGTTAGCACTGATAATTATGAATTCCAGTGTCGCTCCTGGGGCCAATCTCACTAATAATATTGAGAAAAACATGTACGCCACTTGATTCTGAAAACAAATATATTATTTTGGATTAATCAACTAAATATATAATATTTTTGTTTCATGGTATTTCCTCGTAACCTACTTCGTTTTCGAGGAAAATATAAGAACCGCTTCATTACATGTACGGGGTAGGAGAAAAGTCTGGCAACCCCCACCTACGAATGGTTTGTCAAGTTGATCTTATTCTTAGTCTCATTCCAAATAACTCTTCTTTAGACCGACTGCTTGATGAATTTTAGATCGAGGAGCAGATATTATCCATTTATTTAACTCTCTTTTAAACTTGTTAATGTTTGTTTGTTTCTTTATTTCAAGTGGTAGAGGATTGCAAGATCTTGGACATACAAAGGTTCAACATCGTAGCAATGAGTTCTTTCCTGGTTGGGGGACTTACAGAAAGTATTTCTGGTACGATACTTGTATTCCAATACAATGATTTTTTTTTTATTATCATGTTGGTCTTTAGCCACGGAGTAAAAACATAGCTGTCTTATATCAAGTATTTTACAAGTTTATTGTGTATTGTTTTTAAAAATTATGTTTTGTGCTTTCTGTAGAGCATCAATGTAAGTCTTAGGCTGCTCGCCAAATTATGATACCATAATTCATATAACTTTCGGCTAATGCATAATAATAAAAAGATTCAATTGTTCTTCCGTCAGAGACTGCTTATAATTTTTGGTTGTATAAAGAAGAAATCTCAATTTTTGTATTGTATATGTGTTTCCTAATGGAGATGTGTGTCTATGTAGTACGTCTTACTGTAATTTTCCGCTAGAAGACGAGATTTAAACCAATTTATTATAATACAAAGTTCATTTTCACAGACTATTCTTAGTTGACTCCAATTTACTGCACTGTCGTCGTCGGCAAAATTTGTTTGGGTATCGTACAAATGATTGATTTATACATTGAGTAATAATGGCCTTCAGGAACGCCACAGGTTATTTTTTGAAAATTACTATAAACTCCACGAACACTGATGCATTGTTCTATAGGTAACTGATAAGCATCTTGTGTGTTGAGCCTCTTATCCCTATGCGCCACGTAGCATCCAGTAATAAATATGCATAAGCAGACATGCTTGAAATGGACATGATAGCTTTCCGTCTCTGTATAGGTATAGTTGTCCTGAAGATAGATAAACAGAAAGCAAACAGGCGGATCTGGCCGTTTGAAAAACTCAAAATACTGTGCGGCTGGTCGTGGTTACAGAAAGGGAAAAAAACAGGTCAAGTACAGTCTTGTCTATTTATGCATTATGTCTACAGAACGCCATTCTTGGTCTGTTCTATTTATACTTGGTATTCCGGCTGCTAGATGGGTTTACAGTTTTGATGATATGATATTTATCTATGCGCAGAACTTCGAACAGTTATGAGCCGGTAGTGTAGGGGTTCTTCTTTATATTTCGTCGAACGGAATGATGATGAAGATCAACTTGGCAAACCACTGGAAGGTAGACATCGTCAGATTTTTTTCGTCTAGCTCCGCACAATTGTTCGAACTTCCAAATGTTAGCTTTTCGTTCAACTGTTTCCTATTTTTTCCTTCACAGCACTGATAAGTTTACTGGGCATTTTTAGCCATTTTTATCATCGCATATAAATTTTCTTCAACAGCCTATTTGAAGCAGTTTTCCTAATGTATCAATCTTTCTTATCAAAAAAGATTGTTTGTACATTATTTACTATTTTTTAACTGACATTCAGCTCAGGAAAAACAAATCTTCTTTAAGCAAGTGGAATAGCAAGAAAAAATAATGACTTCACTAGTCTTACTACAAGTTTGGAATACCCTCATACAATTTCAGAGCTGTACGCGTTACGACTGGTAAAAGAGCAATAAAAAATGCATTTTTCCGACAATTAGAAAATTCATTTTCTGACAAAAAAAAACCAGTGCATTTAAAACAATCAGACGAAAAGTATTCAGAATACGCCTTCAGACAGATGCATCGCTATCAATCATGAAGGATTGAGCTCAGCACAATTTAAATCCTTTAAAAAAGTCAGTTACGAACGTGTACAACAGAAAAAGTAAGCGGCTTGAATCAGTCAAACCGGCCCATACCGTAGACATTCTTTTATGACCCACGGGTAATTACTGTCTATCTGGTAACCTTGTCCCTTGCCAAAGCTGCGCGATAGCGCCAAGTGCGGCATCGCTGCCGCGAGATGTCGTTTATTCCGTTCGTGGTCTGTGCATATGTTCTTAGCGCTAAAGTACGGATATATTCGTAGCTTAGATATCAGGAATAGGCGGATCGAAAACATTTATCTATCAGTCTCAGTCTTGTAGGCAACTGTACGAGGAAATCTAGGATGTGTCAAATATGGTTACTAGGTCTATAGAAATACCAGGATTGGGAGCGTATAAATATACGTATACTAAAATCACGAAATTTTCATTAGTTGACGTTAGTTGACTTTTTCATGTTCTTATACCAATTGGTAAGGAAGAATTGTATTCCCAAAAAAAAATCCAAATACTCAATTGCGTCGATCTCCCTGACTGTCTGTCGAAAGCGCCTTTTGGATTTTGATAAAACAATGATACAAGTGTACTACTATATAAGGACAAATAAACTTCGCAGCTTTGTAGAATTGGTCCAGTGGCGGCTGGGCTACGGACACAATAGGTAGAAATCGCTTCTTCACCCCTTCTTTTGACATCTCAACAACCCCTGCTCATTATACCTACCATTTTTTTTTTAATAAATAATAAATTAAAAATTAGATACTATAGAGAATAAGCGGTTGTAAATTGCACACCTGCTGAATATTATTCATACATACAGTCATCAACTGACGATTCATGCCCACCGCTTGTTTGGTCAATTTTTTCCAGTCATTTGGCGAAAGTTTTGGGAATAGATTGAGAATAACCTACCTGATCACCAAATTGCATAAGAAGTACAGAGCCAACATTCCTGGCGCTATTTTCTCTATATGTCAGAGCTGAAGATATTAATTTCAACGGTAGTCAATAAGTTTTCGTCCTCCATCCCCTGAACTGAAATATTTGTTAGTTTTGTATGCATAAAGTAAACACAGATAATGAGACACTATTTAGCAAACACCATTAACAGCATAATTTTATTAGTACGCTCTACGTACGAATGAACCGATAAAAACAATTGCAGTATTATTATATTTAGCCCAGGAAATGTAAGTATAAATCATTTTTTATATAGTTCATAGTATAAAAAGTATATAAAAGGTCTGAGTCGAACTTACTGCAGCCCTGATAAATGTAGGGACTTTGATGTCTATTTCATTCAAATGTACTACTCACAGAACATCTATTTTACTCTAAGGTACAAAAGTTCACTGTCTGAGCTTGATCATCCCTATCCCTCACCTTTCCTGAAGTCGAATCGATCTAAGATTACCTACTTTCTTTGGACTAAAGGTAGACGACCATTTCCTCGTGCACGAACTTGACATTAACCTATATAAGGTTGTTTGATTCATTTTTGCAACAATTTATTCTAGACGTCATTATAGGCCAATCACATCTACATGTATTTCTTCATTGTGTCACTCTTTACGGTATGCGAGATTTTTGTAAGAAATAACATGGTTTTGCTTTCCCTACTTACCACCAAAGTCACGTCCAGCTAAACCAGCAGCCCTTCTGGACCTTCTCTGTGATACTCTCCGGAGTGCTTTGCTGAGTTAATTATACTCGACATAATATTCCGTTGTTTCATATCTAATGGTATTGGACACATAGAGCTGTGGCATGATTTCTTGGTAAATACAATTGATCAGGGTATCTTTGCTTGATTTGACCAAGGGTATTTTCCAGATCATTTTCTATTTCTGATTTTAGAATATACTTAATGTGATCATCGTAAGACGTTCTTTCTACAAATTCGATGGGAAAGCAGTAGAATTGTTGTCTTGAATATCACAGCTCCATACTCAGTTGGTGTGAATTTTGCAGATTTTGAAACAGCCTGGTATTGAAACTGTCACTTCAGTTAACGGTGTTTCTCTGCTATCATTAGTTTTGCGTACAGCACACTGCGATCTGGTATAATTACTTTCGCATCGTCCCTCGTGATTTGAAAAAAGGGCGTTTTTGTCATCCCCAACCAATTCTTTTTTTGCAGTGATTGTTGCTGGTTTATGTTTCAGTTTGCACGTGATAGTAGGCCTCAATTACAGTTTCCAGATGTACCTACACGTAAGACCACGTATAGCGCGAACTGTTAACTACCGACCGTGAAAAATCGGAATTAACCCCGTTTTTTGTCAGAGGAAAGAAGCGTTTATACTGCGATTGACATGCTTAACACGACCTTGGTTTGGCACATACCAGACGTCAATTTGTAAGCTGAAAATATTTTTGTTTAATTTTGACAATAATTTTTCAACTCGCTACTCAGCGACCCATTTCCTAAATAATACAACAGTTTTTTGTGATTTTTGCGATAGATTTCGAGTTTTTACAATAAATTTCTTCGATGTTCATAAAAATATAATTAGTAATCAAAGTCATACCAAAATTTCCAAGAGACTATTGAACAATTGTAAAAAATCACACGTTGAGACGCAGGTACGATAGTTGTTTAAAAAGGTAGGAAAGAATGTATCTGTGATCACATTAGAATTTTCGTGCAAAGGTTACAAGTTTAGTTTCACAATTCTTATAACTAGATATAAGAATTTCTCGCCCTTTTGTGGGAAACGGCAACATTTATTTCTCAATTCTTAATATGCATTGTATCACTTTCTACCACAAACATGTAATACATTTTCTATCCATTACCTAAAATTGTGAGACCTGCATATAGTTCGAGTTTGGCAGTAAATATTAATGTTTGAAATATTTTTTCTCCGTCTGGGTTACTGTAAATCGATCAGCTTTTTGGTATCTATGTCTTTCTGATTTTTTAATACATATAATGGGTTGGCAATATTCGACAAAATTTTTTTTTTAAATCATAGGAAGAAAACACATTTTTTACTGTTCATTTCAAAAATCGTTTATTTGGGTTCATGGAGATTTGTGAACATCATTTTTTGAAAACGATATCTGTTAAAGTGCCCGTGATGCAGCATTTTCCATCGTATTGGCCAATGTTTCGGTTGATATGGCGGCTATTTCCTGTCGGATGTTGGAGCCGTTAAATCTGGTGGCGGTGGCCAGTCAAAATCACCATTTTTCGACATCAGACGTCCAGGGAACAATCGTTTCAAAAAATCGATAGTAGCTCGCGCTGTGTGTGGTGGAGCATATCTTGTTGAAACCAGATATGCTCCATACAATTGTCACGAACAATTGGCATAAAAAAATCGGTTACCATGTCGCGATAACGCTTCTGATTGACAGTAACCGCTTTGCCAGCTTCATCTTCGAAAAAGAACGACCCAATGACCATACCGCACCAAACAGTCACTTGTTTTTTTTTTTAATTCCAACTACCACGAAGGCCTAAGGCCTAAACACCTATTGGGTACCGTGGGGCTATAGGGAGATACAGGGGAAAGGGGGAACGCCACACGGACTCTGGCGAGGGAACACGTGTGCATGCAACATGCACACATTCTGGTACCTCTACGTTCGACAGTCAGAGACCATCTACCACCTACGGACAATCACAACATCCATAGCCAAGAGAAAAATTTCTCCTGGGACGGGACTCGAACCCGCACAGCGCACGGCGACTGATCAGGAGACCAAAGAGTCTACTACTGCGACCACCGCTGCTGCCTGTTGGTCACAAAGAGGTCCCTCGTAAATAATTTGAGGATTTTCAGTGCCATAGAACTGAAAATTTTGTTTGTTTACGGCTCCGGTTAACATGAAATTAGATTCATCGCTCATGATGATTTTTTTCCAAAAATGATCGTCACTTTCAGCCATTTCGATGACTCTTTGGGCACATTCCATTCGAAGTGGCTTATCGGCAGGAAACTGGTTTTGTGTCAGTTGAATTTTGTATGAGAACAAATCCAAATCATGACGCAATATGCGACGTAAAGTGGTTCTTTCTATGCTCATCTGCTCAGATCGACGTGTTTGAGATGTTGTTGGAGACCTCTGAACACTGGTCCGTACGAGTGCGATATTTTCATCCGATCGCCTTGGTCGCGTTTTATTTGGACGTTTGGGATTAGTAAGTGCCTCACCTGATGAAAATCTTTCAAACAAACGATACAATATAGTCGCGGAAGGCCCAGTTTTCACTTTATTTATTTTTCTGAGAGCGTTCGCGTGGAGTGTACTGCTCCATTGCAAGAATCTCTTCAGACTGATACTTCAAATTCAAACGCGCTGCGTCATTACTCGATCTGACATCTCTGTCAAAAGTTACAGTGTTGCCGCATCTTTTCGTCAAATATGGCCAACCCATACACGCAACAGTGGTAAGCTTCTTTTCCTTTTTATACAATTTATGAGGACTATTTTCAAGAATTATTCATCCACTGTTATTGAAAGCTATTGATATGGTCCGTGCGTATATACTCAGTGACATTAGAACTGTTACACCCAGAAGAAATAATTTCCTTAACTTGATTTTTTGGCAATGAGTTAGTCTTACATAAAGAATTAAACGATAACATTCTCATGAAATTTTATTGACACGTCATAAAAAAAATAATGTGTTGGGCGACCCCGCAGCTTAATATCCTGTATACGTCTAGGCATCGACAAAATGAGATGATTGATATCAGGCTGTGGCACCTCATTCCAGCCAACTTAAACTTGGTGGATTAGCTGTGGCACAGTCTGTGGCGGATGGTGCAATGTGGATAGTCTCCTCCTCATCATATCCCATATGACGAGCGATATGGAGACGTGCGTTGTCTTGCTGAAAAGAGACGTGTGGAAGGCCCTCAAGATACGGCAGTAAAGTGGTTTGTAGGTCAACATCAGCATAACGCGCAGCAGTCATATTTCCTTGAACAGAGGGAAGGGGTGAGCAGCTCTCATAGGCAATAACCTCCCAAGCCATTACTCCAACAGTTATGTGCCCCTCAACAGCAAATCTAATATCACGCCTTTCTTTATGGCCGCGACTTACCCTTCTACGACTATCATGCGTCCCTAGACAAAGTCGCGATTCGTCGCTGAAGATGACATTATGCCATTCTGCCTCCCAATGTTCCGTTCTATGTTCCAGTTCAAACGTTGATGACAGTGGTCCGCAATCACACGAAGCACTAACCGTGGACGGTTTGAAAAACATACAACGGCTCTTATGCGTCGATAGAGTGTATGCATAGTAACAGGTCTTATCCAAACCACTGGTCAGCGATCTGACGCATAGTAGCAAACCGGTCTCGTAGGGCTAGCTGTCTGAAGTTCCTACCTTAACGCACTGTGGTACGCCTCTGCGTACCAGTAGGCTTTCTTCGTGTTCCTCAACCTTCTTCTACCCACACACGACACACACGCATTACCGTCGTTGCAGTACAATCAACATGGTGGTCAATTTCGCGATAGGACAAACCAACATCTCGATAGGAAATCATTTTACCCCTGTTAAAGTCGCTAACGTGGTGATATTTTGGACGTCTTCGAATTCGAGGCATTTTGTTATGCTTAACACTAGTAAATGAAAGGGCAATAACTAAAAATATCTGTATTACTCAGCTCTCAGAAACTGCTTTCTTCACGAAAGCTAAGGGAGAAAATTTTAGCAAAGGTAAGCAAAAACAAAGATGGAACGTTGACATTGTTGAAACTAAATTTGTAACTGAGAGCGAACAGGAGTTAAGTCCAAAAACAGGATTTTCCAGTATGGCCGCCTAAAGATCGACAAGACATTCATTCTATCGTATCATTCATACGGCTTCGGGAAATATACTATCAGCGTTATAGTAGGCAAATAAAATAGCGTTTTTACAAATACAAAGCAATAGTTTATTGATTTTAACAAAATCTACAAAAATAATGGACTTAACTCTGAGACATTATGAGATAATAGGACTTAATTGTACTTAAACCTTCGTGACATATTCATACTGGACTTAAACTTCATCTTCATCCCTGGCATTTTCACTGTGTCTTTGTAAAACTGATGGAATCTTGAGGGTACCCAATCAAGCAGGTTTATTAAATGTTTATATTTTTTTGTGGAGATCGCTTTCGGACACTCTCTTATGGGTGGGAGTATTAGATTACAAGCATTTTGGTTATGTCTCCGATTAAAATTTACCTCCTCGAACTCAGCCTGAGTGAATTTTGTTTTGAAAAATAGATGCCCAGGCTGGTCTCTTTTTACTTGCAAATGCACAGCTTCAGAAATACGTAAAACATCACCGCTTTCCGATTTTCTACATCTGATGAAAGCTGAATTTTTGTCGCTGTACAGGCTCTTCAAATTTAAAAAATCATTAAGGCTCATGTCAATAACTGTGAATTTTGGAGATGTGATTCTGACAAGCTGTTGCCAGTCCCATGGGGTGGCTATTTGAAAAGCGGGACTTTTCTTGATCTGCTTCTCAATTAACGCATGGTCAGTATCAGCCTCAAGGTGCGTGTGTCCCCTAAGTAAATATTTATGATTTACAATACTTAAATTGGGGCATATATTGAAAATGTGGAAGTATCACATAACCATCATCAAATTTCTATTCTGAGATGGGCAGTTGTCTGACCAAATTGTTAATTCTTCTATCTGGGGATCCAACTGTGAAACCTTTAACCATTTTAAAACTGCAGATGCGACTTCGTTCCCACCACTTCCAGCCACCGTCTCATCCCACATCATACAAAATGTTTTATTCACTGTTGAGTCATGAATGGTAAGATTGAAGGTCCAGAGCTTGAGAGAATAAAAGCTTTGGGAATTTTTCAATAAAGGAGTTGCCAAACATTTTTCCAGATCAATCATGATCACTTTCCTGTTTTTGGCATTTTTCGCACTTTCTTTGTCAGCAGCCTTCATGCTGTATCTAAGTTGCGCGTCCTCGATATGTTTATCGTAATCACTTTGCAAAACTTGACGCTGAGTGGGATCTACTTGATCTTTTAATTTTACAGTAAAAGAATCGCACTTATCGCATGTATCATTTGAGGGCATCTTAAAAGACAGATTAAATTCTGTGTTAAATATATCGCGATAAAGCCACAGCTTGCCAATATGTGCAGGCAAAGTATTTGATGCAAGTGCTTCGTCATAATAGAGCTGATACATTCTGGTTATATTCAAGTCACATTCTAAATACTTTCGGGTTGATTTCTCTCTACTATAGTGCGATTCATAAAATGGGAATCTATTTATGTCTCGCATACCCTGTCTTATTTCATCTGGTATTTTATTTTGTGGTATGTGACCTTTTCTTAAATCACTTTTAATAATACCTCCTAGTAAAGTCTTACGCAGAGCGTGATCCACGAAATTTTGTGATATGTCTAAAGTATTTAAAAAAAATCTTTTGCATACCCGTTTCTTTGAACCTTTGCTGGTTAAGGAATAAATGTAAGTAACACTTCTTTTTCCTTCTCGTGTTCCGGTTCGGCTTCTGTGCCGTTGCACAGGAGTCTCCTCAATACATGATGCCACAAATTGTATTTTCCTATCGTAATAGACATCCTCATTCCAAAAAGACTGTAGAATATTTTGTCGTTCTCCATTTGAGAAAATCTCATGGCATTTTAACTTACAGGTTTCCTTACAACAAGGTTTCAATTTTCGAGCACGAATTTTAGTTTTTCTGCTGGACGTATATTCTTGACCAGCAGTCCGAGCCATTTTCCTTTTGTTTGCTGCCCATTGTGATTCGTTTCTCACCCTTTTTCTCCCTTTCCTGTCTTCACTAGTATTATGATTTTCCTTTTCGCTCAATGCTTCCTTAGCTTCTTCGCCCTGATTGACCTCACTATCATCTGATTCAGGCGTAGAATCTTCATTTTCATAATTCGGATCGTATGCAGTGTCACTAAGGTCAGACGACTCATCCATTTCGTTTTTCTCCATTCCCTTTTGGTTCTTAATTCGTACTAACGTGGGTGTCAGATTGTCTTGATAAACAGTATTAGTATCTTGATCAAGAGTAATGCCTTCCAAGTCTTGTTTATCGATACAATCTAAGGGAAGACTTTTAGAATCGCAGGGATTTTCAAGAATCACAATAGGGAGATCGGCAATATCCCGACAGTAATCAATACCTCCTTGGATATTATTGTCTGTAAACCAAAACAATACCAACTTAGAATTGATGGTGACCTTATAATTGAAGACATAAGTAAACAAAAGTTCTATTGCTGAATCAAAGTAGGACTAGTTTGACTGGTTTGAAGAAAAAGAGTTTGCGAGTGATTTAGACATAGATCCTTTTAAGTCATAGGGTTCGTAAATCTTTAGCCTGCGGTATTATGTAATGTGGTCTACGGAAAGGTTAAGCGCTGCAAGGTTCTAAGATATATTAGGCATGGTATACGGGCTATAAATGCATTCCAGTGTTAAAAATTGCAATATAAAAGTACATCCCAGAGATATGGCTTGAAGAAAATAAAAATAACCGGCCAGGACAAATATCAAGATTATCTGTTATTTACTCCTAAAGGTTCTGTTCTATCAAATCGTGAGCGTTCAACCTTACATTTATTATTATTGTGTGAATAGTAGTTCAGCATGATGTAGAAAGGGTGTGTAAAAGATGAGGAAACAAACTTGCGTTTGAAGCTTAAATCTAAATATTTCATATTTAGACTCTCAACTGAGAGATCAACTATTCATTCATCCAAAAATAAACACTTGACAATGACTAAGTACAACATAGGTGAAAACATTTTCAATATTTTTACACCAAAAATTATAAAATTCACCTAGAGGTGATATGCACCGAGCTCCTGGCAAAAAAATATCCAAATCTTATGACTTCAATTACACTAAGACTTACTTAGATATTATAAGCTCGAATATTGCTATTTAAAAACAGATATTACCTTTTCCTATTGAATTTATCATTGCTAAGGTATTTGGAGGTTCACCCAAACGAACTAAATTGTCTTGCAGTTCTACGTCATTCCTTAATATTGTAGGACAGCAGTCTTTCGTTACTTCTTCACCATCCATAATAGAATACTGTTCAATATTATTACCATAGTATGTTTCATCAACTAAAACACAGGTATTTTTGGAGTGAATCTCATAATCGTTAGATTTATTTAAACTGTGGCTCAATATTTTCACTGAAATTAATAGACACTGAACATCCAAAAGTTTGAAATAATATTTTGATAATCTTTCTGGAAATACTAGAAATGCTGCATCTAAGATCTGAATCCCTAATTATTGAAATTGTTGGATATTCTTGAAGACATGTAAGCATGATTTTCAAACATACAATAAGTAATGTGTATTATTCTGTTCCGAAGTCATTGGAATTTGACCTAGAGCCATTCGAAGTATTCGGGACGATCTACCTGTCATTGTTATATTATTTGTGGTAATTTAAAACCACTTAAAAATAGTATTTTGGAATCTTATCGCCGCTGAATCAGTATGCGTCAAAGTGCGTATGCAGGTTATGTCCAAACCGCTCGACAGAAGCAATGGGTCAAGTGACTTAACTCCTCATTATTAATTAGCACAATGGTTCAAGGTCATTTGAACTATTGTAGCTCGCAGTGATATTGAGACTTAACTTTTTATGATTCCGAAAACTCAGTTATCCTTTTTGTTAGGACTTAATCCAAATTATGATTGCAAAAAGGAGATATGACTATGGCGCTTAAGCCAAAAATCTCTCTCAGACTATATGTCTTCAAAATGAAATCTGTAAATCTATAGGAATTTGACCCCTTGTTGCCTGTATTTAAATCCGCTATAGATTAGAATCAGTGCGGATGAAGATATCAATTTAACCAGTGGCCAAACCAACGTAGAATTGCCATTATTTGTATGGGTGGATCCAAACTGTTAGAATTATCATGCAGCGCAATTATTTAAATTAGCACATGTACAGAACACATATCCCGCAGTTGTAATAACATTGATATTCAAAATTGACCAGTTTATTTGAATTTGCTCTGTTTATACTAATGTTTTAATCAAGGTTATGTTTGGCATTGTATGCTTTGTCCAGTAATTATGTTAGCTAAATGCTTAGCCGTATATGTTTTTGTTAATTTTTTATTTGATTTTTTCCAGCTGTGCCGCATACTTTTTGCTTCAAAAAAATTATTTGTTGAAATCGAATCGAATTAAATTGAATTTCTGTGCATTTGTTACATTGTTAATTTGTTCTTATTCGGAAAAATGCCACCCCATCTGTTCAAACGAAAAATGGCTCTAAAAATCAATTTTGGTTACTGAGACTGTACGAGTACTGCGACAAAAGAACCAGCTGGTCGAAAAACCCACAAAAATAACATATATAAATAGTATAATATAATCATATCTTTAACATATTTTCGACCACATACATGTGTTGCATTGTGAAAAGTTTCGGATCTTAAATAGGTTTTGTGATGCTTAGTACTTTGCGAAGATCGTTATCAGTCATTTTAGTCTTTCTGTCATTTGGGGCTATTGTACCTGCGTATTTTCGGTGTACATAGTAGGCGATGTAGTTAATTTTGAATATAGGTGCAGTTGCGGCAGAGTGGTCTTATATGCAAAAAAGTCCCAAATCATTTCCAAACTGTTGTTCGTTTTTCGTCTTTATGGTGACTTTCGAGGTAATCAAAATAATCGTACAAGGGGCTGCTAAACAACCGTCACCCATGTTCAGCAGGGAACAAAGATATTTGGGCCAAATCTACAACTCGATGACCTAGCGTTTTCCTGAATGCATGAAGTCCTGCAAAGGATCCCAGGTCAAAAACAGTTTGGTCCGGAGACGTGCTCAGAGTTTGGAAGATTCGGAAAAATTGTGCAATTCAGCGTTTTGGCTATCCCGAAGTAATATTATCCAAGGAATTGAAAAATTACGTTTAAATTTCGATCCGATTACTCAGTCGGAAAATATTTCAGTCAAAATAAATTGTTAAAAACGTCTCGCTGCCTTAAAAGGCTGACAATCTGAATACCTTCCAAAACGAAAAAGCACACAACTAATTTTTCCCATATATAAATTGAATTTTGTAGTTGGGTCATTTAAATTGACCGAATAAGATTCAATTTTCGAGATTTTGCACCACACTTGACCATAGATTTTCATTAAACTAGAGGACGGGTAATGTCTCATATCGAGCCTAAGTTTTTGTTCTGAAGATGATCTACGGAGTCACGGACGTTGTAAAATATCAGATTTCTAGCCAGAATGGGATACACGTTTAAGCCTTCAAGGTTCGAAAAAATGTGAAATTCTGCCTTACTAGAAACGTTTCCATTTTCTCGCTACTACTATAATTGGCAACGATTATGCCCCACAATATATGACTATTCCAAACAAATCGCAATGACCTGTTTGTTTGCTAGTTTGTTTGCATGCGTGGGAAAAACTTGAAACTGAGTTCTGAACCAGTCAACCTTAACCATTTGAGCTGAAATTTGATACACACGTTTGGTTTTTATGATAATACAAAATTAATCAACTGCCGCTAACAAATCGACCCTTAACATCGTTCTGCCCCAGGGGTTCCATTCTCAGTCCTCTTTTATTTTCTTTATATATTTCGGACTTTACAAATCATATAAAACACTGCAAAATTCATCATTATGCAGATAATACACAAATATAATGTAGCTATTAACGTTGTCGTTAATTCTCTTAACCTAATTGAGAGCGATATTTTCAATATCTCAGCAGCTCTTAACACTAAATTCAAATAAATCTAAAATATTGACTTTAACTTAAGAAAACAGGCGTAGTATAACAGAAAATCTGTGACAATTAGCAAACTAATAAAATTCCATTACCAATTGTAACCATTAGCAAAAATTTAGTATTGTGGTTTGACAGTGAATTAAAATTTGATTTCCATATTAAGGAATTGTGTTCAAAATCATATGGTGTTCTCAATAAATTATATCCTCAAAGAAACATATTAAACAGTAAATAAAAAATATTTTTATGTGACGGAGTTTCATACTGCGCAAGTGTGTATGACCTAGCTATAATAAAAACTGATAAAGACGAGTTGCAACCACTACAGAACTCCTGTTATCGTTTTTCTCTAGGTGTTGCGACCGGAATGCCAAATTTAACTGAACTTTAATTTCAACTGTTTGCTCCTCCGCTGTTTTTCTTGGCACTAAATTTGGAGGCGCTTATGTTTCTTTGAAAGTAAGAGGAAGAGCACTCTAACCGTAAGCATAACTATAGTAGAAGTAGAACCGCTGTTAGAATCACGCACTTTTGCTAACACTGTTTTGTTGAACCGCTATTTTTAATAATCGCTAATCACTGTGCAAGTTGCTGTTAAGAAGTTCCAGAAGAGACCAGGTGCCTCTGCCGATGACCCCACCAAAGGATTAAGGTGAGCACCATTTTAGTGCCTCATGGTTCACCCTCCTTTTTTTTGGTTTTTTTCTTGACCACTTTGGGCCAACCGCCCCACAAGGCATATGGAAATTTGGAGATGTAAGTCATGTGAAAGGCAAGAACTGTGAAATGAACATGGAAAGTCTCAGAAAATATAAAGCTTATGTTCAGTTCATAAGATTTCAGTTAATAGAAAACCTGAATATCTTCTAAATCGACTCAACAAGTTTGAAAGTATCAATAGCTTGGCTACCAGAAATCGATATTTATTAGTTATGCCTGAATACTTCACGTCTCTTCACCAAAAGAACTTCTCTCATACTGCTGTCAAGCTGTACAATAGCCTTCCATTTGAATTCAGTAACTGCACTCTGAATAATTTTAAAAAGTTGAAAGGGTGGCTACTTAGCGGTACGCAATCACTCCCTCACCACACTGTTCGCCCAATCTTCCTGAATAGTTTTTATCGAAAACATAAAATACGAGTATCTACATCTATTTTTAGTAAAGATATAATTCTATAACAATACTGTGCTGATAATATTTATATTCATTCATCTTATAGTAAATTTGATTCGTTTGAAGAAGGATAACTATATATTACCTAGGTGCTTGAACTTTAGGGTTTTAAGTCGAAAAATACTACTATGGTACTCCACCGATTCGATTCGTTAAATTTCAGTGACTTATTCGCCTACTGTTGTTTCTTGCATATACGTATACATATATTGTAAAAGAATGGATTTAAGGCAATTCATTATTATTAGTATTATTATTCTGAATCCAATATAGTGGATGCTACAAAAGGGCGATTTATAGTAACCCGTGTGGTATGGGTATCAAATGAAAGGGTTTGAAGAGAGAAGCGAAAACGGAAATTTGACCATGTAAGTCATGTGAAAGTCAAGAACCGTGCAATGAACACATGAAGCCTCAGAAAATATCAAAGCTTACGTTCAGTTCATAAGATTTCTGTGATTGCTAACACTGTGAGGACATCCGAAATCCAATATGGTGACTGCCGCGACATGGCCCTCATCAGTACCATAATCACTCCTATCATATAGATATCAAATTGAAGGGCTTGACGGGAGAAACAAATCAGGTTCGCCGCAAAATATCGATATATGATTATATGATTTGTATCTATCGGACCTCTGTAATATATATACATATAAATATAAACAAAATAGGAGGCTTTGTGGAGTCCTACTGATAAGATGTATAAAAATTGTATAGAACTTACCAAACTAGTTAATTGATATCAAAATTGATGTCAAAAGTGAAAAATAAATAAAATAAAAAATATATTTTTTTAAAAGTCTCAATTTAATGGAACAAACTAAACATTTAGATATTATCTTTTCCGAATGCAAATATTTAAACGATGTACATGTTAGGTATTGTCAACAGGATAGAGGATGTAACACATTTTGATTTGAAAAGGAATTTGATACGAAGAAGCTTCATTATTGCTTTTCTATCAAAAGAAATATTTTAAAATTTTTAGTTCATTTTGTTATAAGCTAAATAAAAGCTTGTTTTTAAAGATGTGTGTTCTTTACATATTTAGTTCGCTCTATGAGAGTGCTTTGAAGGCCAGCGTAGTAGGCAGCAGTCATAGTGGTGTTGTGGACCTAAAAATCTGATAGTAATATCTCCTTTATAGTGCCAGAACTTTTCCTTTCCGTTGGTGGCTTTCGCTTCCTTGAGGGCTCATTCCACTGATGATCACTGAGAAGTATATGGTCTACAACAGCTATGTGTTACTCGGTGACTGCGTCAGCCGACTGATAAGGATGATCATTTTCTTAAAGGCACACTTATCGCTAGCGATACTTTTTTATCTATTCTGGACTTGATTTTCTGAGGCGATGGTCCCTCTTGCGCCGATAACTTCATTATTGCCCGGATATAAATTTTTGACACCAACAACATTTTTTCTACTTATCGAAAAGCAAAACAACAGCTTTAACCTGCAGACCAAAAACTTTTGGCACGTGCTAAGTCGAAAATAGAGAAAAGGCCACTCGGACTCCTGGTCAAAGCTCCACCTCTAAGGTAAGTCCTTCAGAAACAATTTCAAAAGATATTACGTCCAAAGACCCCCTTAAAGTTTTTCATTAATTCAATATGTTATAAACGAAGTTACATATAGAATGTGATGTAAAATATGTAGGTCTTTTCAGGCGAATGTCCCATGTCAGGAAAGTGGGTCGATGCCGTAACAATAACACCAACTCCATCCGTCCTTTGTTAATAGACTCGCTTTGGTGCATTTCGGCCCACATTTCATATTGAGCGGGGGCCAACTTCGCTAAAGAAGGCTGCTCGATCACCGATAAAAGTATTAGAACGAACTTCAACAACAACTATTGTCTAGCAAGTTGGATGCCTCGAACTCCATCGAATTGTCAAAGTTCCTACTGCTAAAGCGTTTTTGTGTGCTATGCGCTCGTATAGGGATATTTCGTTGGGTTTTCCAGAGAAATCTACTTGTTTTTTGTTTGCTGAATTACGCCTTCAACATAAGCTTTCGGAAAATTCTAAAGCTTGAATTCTAAACACGGTATATTTGATAAATTGATAGATATATTCCTTATACTGGACCAACTGCGAGAACAAAGTTAAATGTGGTCTGATGATCCATTTTTTAAACTTTCCAGTGCTAGTAGAAAAGACAGTCGCATCGGCCAGTTCTCGATTTTCGTTCGTTGTTCGTATGAGCAAAGCTAATAATAGAAGTACAAACCCGGCGGGTTCATATAGCAGGTGTAGAGTACGAGGACATCGTAGAGAAGAGGGGTATCATAGCTGTTCTCTAAATTAGTACGAAGAGCGTGGTCAGAGCACCAGCTACTACAATATCGACAGTGATATGAATTCAGACAAGCCGAAGCAAAGTAAAAGAGAAATGCAATTCATACGGAAGGTGAGATGTGAAAAAAATGCCTTAAATAATAATAGTAATAATGATAATTATAATAATAATTATTATTATTATAGTAATAATTATAATAATAATAATAATAACAATAAAAAATTTGTTGAAAATTAGTACCTATATACAATAATCACAAAATAAAGTACAATCAATGTAAAGGCATAAGGTAATAAGGTAATGAATTAGTTTCTTTTAAGCTACGATCTAAAGAATTATATAATTTGATCGCATTGTAAATATATGTATTCTGAAAAAGAGGTGTGCTGTGGCGTGGAATTAAAAAAGTCTTTTGATATCTAGTATTGTCATGCATAGTTCCTCTACGTTTGAATTTGGTTACTAAAAATGACAAATGAAGTACCCCATGAGTCAGACGTGAAAGCTGGTATTTATACATTTTGTTAATTTTCATCCATTTGAGGTTATTAATGTCCTTCGATACAAGATCATATTCTCTGAGATCATTTACAAGTCTGCAACATGTAGTCATGATACTTTGAATACGATTTTTTGTTGTACTATTTTTTGTTCTAATATTTAAATAACAAGAAAAATCTATAAAATTGCTTTTTCCCAGATTTATGTAATATAGCTTCTGGAATAGCGTAGCACTGATAAATTAAATAGCTTATGTGTTTAACAAATTTTAAGTCATCATGTGTAATAAAACCTAGGTTCCTCGAATGATCCACAGGTACCTTCTATTTTATTACCTTTAACATTTATGTTTAACTTCTTTTTTAAAACACTCCTTTTTGTTTTATTTGGGTATACGAACACATTTGTCTTTAATGGTTTCAATCTAAGATTATGACTACTACTAAACATTTCAATGTGTGCAAGATCTTGATTCATTTTATTATCAGCTGTTTCCAAGTCATTACTCCTAAATTAATAGAAAATCTGAGTATCGTCGGCAAAAAATTATATGCTGCATGATTCCATTTCAAAATCTGAGATATATAATGAAACTAACAGGGGTTCTAACATCCCTGTGGTGCACCAGAACAATTTTTTGTGCGGTAGAGTACTACTGTTCATTTAGACATTCAATTCCCTAGATAATGTGAAGATTATGTCTAAGGATCTGAGGTGTGATTTCTATATATATCTAACTGAAGCACTATCAAAACTATTATTTCGGATCATACATATGACAAAGCTTCTTCAAAATTAATTTCAACAGCCGAAATTTAGTTAGAATCAGGCCCCTGGATTGGGCTTTTGTCTAACTGATGAAGAAAAGCGTGAGGTGTGAATTGACGCTAAGCTATCAAGTATGGAAATATGGTTTCAGACTCGATTACATAGTGCTTTGCTAAAATCCCCCTTCCCACTTTGACCAAAGCTAGTAAACTGGCGATATCGAGGCGATGAAACTGAGATCGGAGTTCGCGTTTGACCTCCACGACTGTGACCGCTAGATGCTGCCGATTCGGGCGGACTCGTCATTGAATTTACCCAAACCAAGGCCTAGACCATGTCGATGTGTTGCCGAAAAGCACGAAACAGCTGTTTACGGTTGACCATCTGTGGCCGGATGGTCGAAAGCAGTCTATTCAGCTAAACGTGAAAATTGAAATTTTCAGGATGGCGACTGAACGCCATTTTGGAACATTTTTTCAAATGGTATTGAATACCTCATTTTGAAGCTCCTTATACAGCCTTAGACCTTCTTTCGTACATTGAATCGCTAATAATTCAAAAACCAGTCATCAAAACGAATATCAATGCTTTCTCTTGGAAGTTTCTATCTATGTAATAGAATATAAATTATAATTTTTCAAACTAAATTTTACTGTACGTTCAGATTGGCACAGGTCTAGAAAGTATTAATTAGAGGCTCCAAAGTGAGGTATCACTTGCCAATCCATTTAAAAGATGTTTCACAAGTGTCACGTTTACGTTAAAATATAGTTTTATTGTATCAATTTCATCACCTCGTAATGAATTAATTGTTCGAGGAAAGTGGCGATAAAAAGTGTTATTTTTAATGCCTGTTTGAAAGCCCACACAAATGTATGGCAGTCAGAATCGAAAAAACAACTTTTTTCAAATAACTGAAAATGGGACAAAATTATTGTTAAAATTGCATGTAGGAGGTATTTAAATTGCGCAACCGTTTCCTTGTTAAGCCAAAATCATAACCTCAGCTGTTTCTGATATACCATCCCATTCTTATTGGCCTGATAAATGAATCCGTCTGTACCTCCCTGGATGCAGAAATAAATAAATTTCACATGTTCGCACCGCAAATTTACTTTAAACGTGTGCAAAGCTCTTTCTCAGCTCCGCAATCGCCAGAATCCCGCGTCTGGCCCTCTTGCGGCCACCAGCATAATTAGTCACGTAGTCACATAAACATCTCAGATAAGGCTGCGTCCAGCGTAAAAGGCAGCAGTTACTGGCTGAGGTACTTCAGGGCTGAGCTCAGCACAAATGCTCAATTTGCATGACGGTATAGCGAGGCGGTGTTTCATGTGTATAATCTGCAGTGTCCTCCAGTTAATGGCTATGGAGGAAAGTGTTTTTGTGCCTATTTTACTTTCCACTCATAAGCAAAGCAATCATAACCATGAATATTTTTAAATTTCAGGAAACATGCAATTATTCATTCATTTTCGCCGATTTTAATATCCCTACTAGGTCCTTCTACTCTTGCATATTTGGAGAACCCCGATCTTAATGGAGTTTGTAGAATGTTATGCTATGGAGTCATGGTATGTAATATCACTCCACCTCTGAAGATAAGTGTAGTGGCAGGGTAGCCATTAACAAACGAAGAAAATTCTTTGTTTTTGTTTACTCAGTATTAATCTTCACGTTTAGAGTATCCAATGTTTTGAAAAATGTCTAAAGCTTGTTCGCCACCATTTTCAAGTTAAGTTGACAGTCATCGATATGAATCGTTTTAGTATTTGGATAAAGCTATTTATCACAGCATATATGTTATGCATATTATGTAAATAGCTCTCCACAGAGAGGAGCATCGATATATACAAGGTGTTTCAGAAAGGCCTGCCAATATTTCTAGGAAGAAATTACATCCAAAAATAAGAAAGTTCCTATAAATATGGATCCAAAGATGCTGCCTCACCGACATACAGGGTGATGAAGTTTTGTTGACGAAAATGAAAAAAATTATATCTTCGGAGCGGGCAAAGATACCGAGTTAATATTTAAGGCGTCCAGTGGTCACATCATAAGCAATAAACACACAGTGTGTTTCCTGGCCCAAACTAGACAAGGACCGTAAAGACTGCGGTACCAGTACCTCTAGTAGGCCAAAGTAGTCGAAGTGTATTTTATAAAATACCATTTAGTCTGATCATATTAGAAGAAAATACTCATGGTTTGAGAAATAATTGTAAAGTCTGGTTTTATTGATGCAAGTTGTTCAAGGCGCCATTTAAAACATGTACGCATAAAATGGGTACACCAATTTTTGTGGGAAAACTATTCGACAACACATAATTAGAAAACGTGTTTTTTTGGTATTCAATCGAAAAAACTCTTTGAATAAGATTTTTAGGTATTTATGAGACCTACATAATAAGACCACACGTAAAAAATCTCTCTAATAGTAAAAAAGTTATGGCCGAAAACCGAGGAGAAATACAGGTTTTGGCACTTGTTGCTGATGCGACGTTAATTTTACGCAACTACTTTAAAATATTCATATCCGAAGGCCTCTCACTTCTAAATAACCACAACAAAATTGGAGTCAATTGGACAAGCAGTTTTTGTGAACTTCTAATTGCTTATCCCAAAACACCTGTCTTCCTGCCATCATTAACAAGCAAAATGGTGGTGGTGTTATATTAGCATTGAAGAATTACATTAAAGCGGAAGTAGTAGATGTGTCAATTCTAGATGTCAGCTTTCCCCTGATTGATAAATTATATTAGTTTGTAGATGTTGGATAGGTCATATAAACTTTTATGTGGCTGTAATGTACATTCCCCTTACTATGACTAATGACGTATTTGAACAGTTTGTACAGGAACTAGAACAAATGATATATTTCCAATCAGGTAGCGTCATACTGTTAGGTGATTTCAATGTTCCAAATTTTCAACTTGTGGGTTATTTTGACCGTAAGAAGATGCTGTAATAAGTTTGCTCACTGTGTTGAACATTAAACAATGCAATACTGTTTTGAGTGATAATGGAAGACTGTTAGATTTAATATTATCAAATGAAACTTGTTCTGTTTCTCGTGACAGTTTGCCACTGGTACCTGAAGATATCGCCCATCGTCCCGCTCTTGATATATGTTTTGAAAATATCAATGTTAACCCTGACGCATTTCCCTTATTTTGCGATATTAATATGTATAATTTCCGAAAAGCAAATTTTACACAGCTGTATAATGCTCTCCTCATTCATGAAAATGAGATTATTGCTGCATCTAAAAAACTCAAGAATAGAGTAACGGCTGGCCCAGACAACATCCCCTCGTTCATAGTCAAAGATTGTATTCATGTCTTTGTTAAGACCTTATTAAAAATATACAATCTGACTACAGAAACCAACATATTCCCAGATATTTGGAAACTTTCTAGAGCTACACCTATTTTCAAATCAGGGGATAATACTGATATTAAAAACTATAGAGCGGTGGAAATATTGTCGAATTTCTCCAAATTGCTGGAGATAATATTGCATAATAGAATTTACTCCGCAGTTCATAGATCTCTGCCCCTTTTCAGCATGGTTTTCTTACTAGGAGATCCACAGTAACTAATTTAACAATCTTCACTCAGTTCGCTATTGAATGTGTCGATCGGCAAGGTCAACTAGATGTAGTATATACCGATTTTGCTAAAGCGTTCGATAGTGTGGACCATGGCATACTTTTAATAAACTTTTTATTATGGATTCCATTCATCAGCTATAGCACTCATTCAAAGTTATCTTCATGAAAGGAAGCAATATGTTACTTTTAATCGGTTCAAGTCTTACCAGTATATAACTAGATCGGGAGTGCCTCAGGGTTCAAATCTTGGTCCTTTACTGTTTACCTTATTTATTGGCGATGTTGTGCATTATTTAAGTTGTAAAAAGCTGCTCTTTGCGGATGATTTGAAATTATTCAGGAATATTGAGTCTGAGACTGATTGTATTGCACTTCAGCATGATACGGATTCCCTAGTGGCTTGGTGTGACGAGAATAATTTATTTCTTAATGCGTCTAAGTGTAGTGTAGTCAGCTTTTCCAGGAAAACTTCTGCTTGTAAACTTAATTATAGAATTGGGGATGCTTATATAAATATATAAATCGTTATAACTCAATTAAGGATTTGGGTGTAGTTTTTGACCGAAAACTTAATTTTTCACTACACATAGCTCAAAAGGTGAGTGAAGCTTCGCGGGCATACGGTTTTATTGTGAGAAACTGTAGAAGCTTTAGCCGCCCAGAGTCACTGTTGGTTTTGTATTCAGCATATATTACATCGAAATTGGAATATGCGTCGTTAATTTGGAATCCAATTTACAACTGCTACATTGATTCTCTTGAGCATGTTCAGAGAAGGTTTCTAAAATTTTTATCTTTTAGAGTTGACGGTATATATGAACGTGGTATATTTGAAAGTTTGTTATTGTCTAAGTTTCAAGTGCAGTCTTTAGGACTGAGAAGGAAGTGTGCATCAATTACGTTCTGGCATAAACTACTGCACAATCAAATTGATGCTAATGAGATTGTGGTTCAAATAAACTTTAATGTTCCATCTATGCAAACTCGTACAGCTAAAACATTTTATTACGACAGGGCTCGCACAAATTTGTTTTTAAGGCACCCATATATGTGATGTGTGAAACTTTCAATCCAATATCAAATTATTGTGACATACATGCTGACAGTTTGAACAGCATTCTGGGAGTAGCTAGAAATTGCTTGGATAATTTATGATATGTTACTCACCTGAGTGAAATATGCTTTTTTGCTTCTTTTTCTTGTTTGTTTTTTTTTTCTTTAGATGTTTTCTGTTCTTGTTATTTTGATTTAACTTAGGATTGTCCTGTAAATGGTTTCCTTAACTGTTGGGCAAAAAACGCTATTTATTTATTTATTATTACTACTAGTTTATTGACCAATAGGTATATATAATTGTTATTTTTATGCGGAAAGCGAAGGGTTACATTTTTTCGCTACGATATTCGAAAAACATACGTTATACTCGTAATACACATTTCAAAATAAATCGGATGTGTCTATCACCTTTTATTGCGAAGAAAAAAATATTTTTCAAGGTTTCTCTTTACTCTTGTGTATACATATTTAGAGCTGAAATTTTTACACGGTTACAGATGAGCCTTAAGGTTTATAAAAAAATATTTCATACTTAAATGCGCTGAACTGTTTATAAAGTTAGCACGTAAACTGAAGACGCAATTATGTTTCAAACTGTCTTAGACTAGTTAGTATGTAGCGTGTGCTAAATGGCTGTATTCTTGATGACTGCATGACTTTGTCAAATATGTAGGCCACGTAATCTCGTTTCTTTACGAAGAAGTATAATTCCCTAAACCTTTTCCCTAAAAGTACTAATACGAATATAGTATACGCCTGCTTTCCAAATCTCGTACGATTGAAATTTTGGAGAAAACGAAAAAACAGTAGACAAATACAAATATCAGCCAATTGTAGAGAACTGATTATGTGAAAAGTTATACAAAATGCTCGGTATTAGTCGAGGTTTCGGCATTGTATCTTGTATTATAGTTTTCAAGAACATTGTAATTGTTTAACAGATTTGATATGCTTCCAACATTGGTCAGTGTCAACTATAGTGGCATAAGGATCCAGTAAACCAAGACGTAGCGTAATCGGAAGGATTAACGATTGCAGAACCGCAGGACGAAGGTTCGAATCCATAAAGCTCCATTTTTTCTATTTTTTTTTTTTAATTTGGAGAATCAAATGCTTTTTCACATTATGTGAACTTTTATTGCGATCAAACAGTTTGTCGCACGCAATAGACGATGTAGGCTTGCAAACAGGACACCAGGAGTATAAGTATTATATATTTTTTCAAGTTACTTTGATAAAATTTTAGAAACGTTATATTGGATCATAGCAGATAATTTTTGAAAACAAATATGTATATTAGAAGTGTAAATTATTAACCAACGATAATGAAAGGCATGCAAAATTGTGTTTGTGATAATATGCTCAAGTTTTCGAACGCGGTCAAGTTAGGTACCTCTTGGAGCCGCAGAGGATGCTCATAAAGTTAAATGAGCTAACCCACAGTTTTCAACATTCTGTATCACCGTTGCTCGAAGATGTGGTGATGACGTCCGCTTTTCAGCCGGCTTCTATCCCTTTCAAAAATGTGTTGATACACACTTCTCGCGCTTCTCTTTCATACACATTGAACTCAAGCCGTCAGGCAGATTTGCCTTTCCCTGCATACGAAATGCTGTGATGGGCTTCGTGGTGGGTGTTAGTGAGTATGCCGTTTTTGGAAAATCGCACCTTCCGCTGTCTGAAAGAGATGAAAACTACACCACAAACATTAATTTCTTGTATTTTAGCAGGCCTTCATCTCTGACTGCGCATTCATAATCCAGCTATCCTTGTAACCGCGTAATCTCAATTACTGCTTAAAAAGTTTCGAAGAAATCGGAAGAACGGCGTAATCAGGCATCATAGCGGTAGATAATGCTACTTTATTTCATAAAATCAGTGTGAATAATAATACCGAAAAAACTGTTTGGATTTATCAACCTCTTCAGAAAGTTTAAAATATTTTTCTCGTTTTGCAAGTTTCTGATCACTTAAGCAAGAAGATCATACTGGAGCACATTTTTTAGCAATTTTCAACGTTTTCAATATAATTAGCGATCGCGTTGAATTTACCGTTCTTATTTTTCATAATGCTGCAACTCCCAGCGATCTTACAAGCGAATATCTGCTTCACACTAGGTCGTGCCGCCAATGGCACAATCTCCCCACAAGAAGCCTGTGTACACAGTAATTTAGCATGCGGATCAAGACAAACATGTGGCAAGAATTCCATTGCGAGGGTTGCTAAAACAGGTCAGAGGAAAGACGCGGTAATTAGTTGCATATGTATATATGCATGTGTAAATTCAAATATGGAGATTAGGTTGAACCTTAGGTAAATAGAAGATGATATAAAGCGAGATCCGTCAGAGTTCTTACATTTTACCAACAGCAGCAGAGCTCAGTCAAGGCTCTATACCCAAAAGTAGGAGTATGTAATGTTTCTGATATAAGTGAGCAACAAGATATTTTGAACAGATTCGCTGACTATTTTTGAAAATCTTTCATCGTCAGCTCAGCTGATGACGCTGATTCAACTCAGAAAATTGCAAATAGTTCTTTGATGTTGACGGAATTCATTGTGAGCAAAGTTTCTGATGCCTTGAGAAGACTAAAGGCTCATCTAACATCCGGTCTAGATGCAATTCCTGCATTTATACCGAACGTTTGCGGCATTAAAGATTACAGGAAAATCACTGTTATTAACAAATTTTCAAAACAGTTTGAGTTTATCCGCTAATTGACTGTCCTCAAAGAACTCTAGAGGAAGCCTTTGACCTAGAAAGCCTCAGGGAAGGGCATTAAGCGCTCTATTTATTTCGTACATAATCGTATTGGTTATTATCGCAATATATTCTACGAGTCTACAAATATCTTGAAATTTTCTCCTCTATTTTATTTGCACTATGTTATTTGAAAATATTTGTAAATAACATCCTTGTACCTATTCTTGTTTGTAATATAATATAATTGTGTATTTTTGGTGTACGGACTGTGTTGAATCGAGTAAATGTTGTTGTATAGATCAATCAATAAATGAATAAATGAATTTCAGTATTTTTACACTGACACAATAAGTCATTAAAAATGCTCTAATCTATTCTGCTGACTAAGTCACTGTTTTCATCACACCAATATATCGTAGTTTTGATGTTGCAGATAAAGCCACTCACCAATAAAAAGACGTAAGTGTGCCTTGTTGGCTCTTAATTTAAGTTATTTATGTAACATAATTCATAAATAAAATCTAACCACGTCTACAAAAGAGCTCTACGGAAAAGTCAAGTGTATGGGTAATGTGGTATCCAGGGAAAGTAAGATTATAGCTGTACTACAGCTTTGGCACACATTACAGACGATATTATAACAGCTAATGACAACAGTAACTGTACTGCACTAGTTTTGTTAGATTATAGCAAAGCATTTGATACTATAAATCATGATGTTCTGATTGCAATACTTGAATCATGTGGGGTATCAGGTCATAATAAATCGTTAAATCGTGTGAAGATCAATAATAATCTCTCGCGAGTAAGGACAATAAATCAAGTGGTGCCACAGGGTTCGATACTCGGACTGCTGTTATTCACGCTATATACTAGTCAGCTCTCCAAATCTCTTGAATACTGTAAGCCTCACAGGTATGCAGATGATACTCAAGTGTGCCTTTCATTCCATGGTGATGATTGGCCAATGGCGGAGTTTAAAATTAATGCTGATCTTGACGCTCTATTTAAAACTTCCAATGATCATTCAATGTCACTGAATCCAAAAAAATCAGCAGCAATAATTTTTGGGATTCTGTTAAAAATTTGGGTCTCATAATAGATTTTAAGTTCAGATTTAAAGAGCATATTTCAAAGAGCGTACTATGCACTCAAGCTGCTTTACCCTCATAGACACTTTCTTAGCAGAGACATCAAACGAATGCTATGCGAAACGTTGGTTTTGTCCCAATTTTCGTATGGTGCTCCTGTCTATTATCCATGCGTGGATGCTGATACGATATCTAGAATTCAGCGTGTTCAAAATTCATGAATAAGGTACATTTTCGGTACAAGGAAATATGACAGAGTTAGTCAGAAGCTGAAGGATTTACAGATGTCGAACATGAAACAACGTTCAGAACTATTAAGACTATGTTTCTACAATAATATTTTGTCGAGCAAGTCACCGCCATATTTGTATGAAAAAGTCATGTTTAGAGAAAGTCTTTATTCTGTCAATGTTCGTTCGAAACAGAATATTTCTGCTCCATTCCATCGAACATGTTTTTTCGAACGTGGCTTCTCTTACAACATCTACAAATTATACAACTCCATCCCCCAGCAAATCAAAAATATGAAAAGTTGCAAATTCAAGGCAGCTCTGAGACGATTCCTTTTAGATAAGTATAATTAATTTGACTGATAATACTGTAACATTTAGCTTTTTTGGATGAATCTGATCATTATATGTTGGAATATTTTCAGTTTTATATTTTCAGTGTTATTTGTTTTTTGTACTCATGCTTTTTTTTCTGTTCTCCTATAGTTAGTAGTAGTCATGTAACATTTTAAAATAGAGCAAGGGATGAGTGGAAGAGCACGCATGTCGTGAACTCCCCCTTGAGATTCGGGAGCAATTATTCCTTTTTGTTGAACACTATTTTTGTATGCATTGTCTCTTCGAATAAAGCCATTTATTATTGTTATTAACATTTTGCATGCAAATATATTTTTTGAGTCTAACGATCACGTGTCGGCCTTCACATATCAACTGTAGGTTACCTGGAATACTTTCAACGACACTGTACCAACTGATACTTGTAAGAACACAAAAACTTAGCTTTTGGCAATGATACGTGCACTTCAATTCTTAGACTAGTAGCAGGAACCGCCCTCATCATAAGGCTGCGTTACGGCCTCTCACTTACCGACGCGAGGTGAGTCAATTCAGCACCCAAGAAAGGCACCCACCCATTCCCTGTACCCACGGTACAAAAATGTTTGGCACGAGCAAGACATTCTAACATTGAAGCTCCCACACTATAGTCACGATACTTGCCCTAAAGATAATTTTACTTTTCTAAATGAAATCTTACCTTTCTAAAGGGTTAACTTCTGAAGATTGGTGAACCGTGGCAGTAATCACTGCGCGGAATTAAAAAGGGAGACTATTGTATATATCGATTATGAAATTAGTTAACTGTTTTTTTTCATGCCAAGTTCTTGGTATTTGATAATAATAATAATAATAATTAACGTCTTTTATTTGTAATATTCTTACAGGAGGCGAGATTTAGATTATATATCTATTCTACCATCTAACCCCCTTAACAATTCGAGATGTAAAAAAAAAGAATTTGTTGAAAATTAATAGGCACCTGTATAAAATAACGACAGAATAAAGTATAATCCAAGTAAATACATAAGGAAAATATGAGGACACTTATGGGTTACAACCGATTTCGCTGCTGACCAAGAAGAACTTCTTTCACTTTTTTCTTGAATTTGGATAATGGATTGGTTTCTTTTAAACTGCGGTCTAAAGAATTATATGATTTGATCGCATTGTAAATGTATGTATTCTGAAATAGAGATGTGCTGTGGCGTGGAATTGAAAAAGTCTCTCTATATCTAATATTAATACGATGCATATTCCCTCTACGTATGAATTTGTTTACTAAATATGATGGTGTTTTTGAATAAAGAACCTTATTAGTCAGATTTAGGAGCTGGTACTTATACATTTTATCAATTTTCATCCATTTGAGTTCATTAGTGGCATTCGATATATGATCATATTTTCTGAGATCATTTACAAGTCTGCAAGATGTATTCATAATACTTTAAATACGATTTCTTGTTATAA
Organism: Acanthoscelides obtectus; assembly: GCA_963669975.1. Lineage (NCBI taxonomy): Eukaryota > Metazoa > Arthropoda > Insecta > Coleoptera > Chrysomelidae > Acanthoscelides > Acanthoscelides obtectus. Next base: position 56,812,000 of record CAVLJG010000004.1, read on the forward strand.
TATCTAAATAGGGATAGTAAACCACTAAGCAATACGATATCTTTGAAAACACGAAATATTCACACAATTGCTTTCTCGCAAATTTATGTAATATAGCCTTATTTGCAAATAAAACTCTGAGAATAGCGTAGAACTGAGTAATTAGATAGTTCACGTGTGCAACAAATTTTAAGTCATTATCCATTATAATACCTATGTTTTTCGAATGATCCACAGGAATTAATTTATTACCTTTTAAATGGATGTCTATGAAGATTATGACTACTACTGAACTTTTCAATTTGGGCAAGATCTTGATTAATTTTATTATTTGCTGTTTCCAAGTCATTACTCCTAAATGAATAGAAAATTTGAGTATCATCTGCAAAAAATTGAATGCTGCATGATTTTACCTCTGTTTTTAAATCTGAGATATATAATGAAAATGATAGCGGTCCTTAGACTGATCCCTGTGGTCCACCAGAACAAATTTTTTGTTCCGTAGAGTACTGTTGATTTAGATGAACTTTTTGATACCGAAGGTAGGTTTGAATAAACGAAAGAGGTTTTTCAGAAAATCCATAATAACTGCATTTAGATACATACAAGAAGTGAGTGATTAATGGTGTCAACTGCTTTAGTAAAGTCAAGAAGTATGAGAGCTACTGCTTTTTGGTTATCAAGTGCCATTGTTATATTGTCTGTTAAATCACAGAGTGCCGAAGCTGTATTATGACTTTGTAGAAATCCAGATTGTTTAGATGGAATAGTTTTGTTAGATTATAAGCAGGCGCAGAGCTCCTCGTAAACAACGCGTTCCAATACTTTAGAAAAAATTGGCAGTAGACCGATCGGTCTCAGTTGACCATAGTTAGTAGGATCAGAACACTTAGGTAGCGGAATAACTATAGCGCGTTTCCACTGATTGGGGAAATGTCCCCTCTCTAAACAGCAGTTTATAATATGCGTTAAGTACATATCAATTTCAGGTATACTTAGTAGTATCATATGCAAAGTTATTCCATCTGTACCACTAGAATTTGATTTTATTTTATGTATAATTTTAACAACGGTGTCAATAGTCACTTTATTAAATTGAAATTTGAATTTTGAGTTATTTTTATTAGCTCGGTAATATGCAGTTTTATCAGTATTTGATTGTCACACCACGGATCACCCGTCGATAGCTAATAAGTAAACTAATTGTATTTTGGAAAAACGATATAACCTACCTGGATGAACTGCTCTGCCTACTACGATGAACGTTATTTCCAGTACCAGCAAGAATAAGGGTACCTGTAACAAAAAAAGACTTTTTAGTAATTAGTATTGACGAAAATAACAACAATTTTAGTGATGGTGGCCATATATAACAAAACTGAGAATTTCATTGTAAATGTCGTACACGGGGAAGGGATAATGGGACATGAGATAATTATGTTTGGAGGCGATCCAAATAATCAATACACAATGCTTTTGCAGAGTGGTACCTTGATTGGTTTGATAATCAATGCTAATCAGGAATGTATCTTGGAGCATCATGTAGTATGGGCAGTACCTATATCAGATCACTGTCTAATTGATCGTTGCACTAATTTTGCATCTTTTTACAACCTAACAGAAAATTTAAAAAACATTAGAGACGACAGTTTTGATGCTGATTTGCTTGCTATAAAATGGATGACAGTATAATGAACTTTCAGATGTCAATGGAGTAATACTTTTCTGGAACAATAATCTCACCATTATTTTCAACAATCGACTAACACTACTGCTAGAATTACGAAAGCAACCTTGAGTTTTGGAAAAAAATCGTCAAGAAGGTCTTGCTCAAATATAAAAAAAAAAAAGAAGGTTCGTGGAAGTACCATCAGGACGTTAGGAATAATCCCAACTTAGTAGTTAGGAATGAAAAAAAGAGCATCTTGACAATTCAAATCTAACAAAGATATTTGGAAAGCTATAGAGATAGAGTATCTGAATAAAACGAACAATAATCGCGATGCCTTACAAGTATACTTTATCTGAAGTCACTTGAAATAGCATAAAAACCTTTGGTCGGCGCGTCCTTTGTAATTTCATGACGTATCATAGGCGTGCGGTCATTTATTTAGAACGATAATAATAATGTTTTTATATCACAATAAATGGATTTTACTATCTTCTTATTTTTTTGATTTGGGATAAAAAATACTTATATTGGGAGTTTAATTTATGTTGACTGAAAGTTAAGAAATGGAAAAATTACAGAATTCCAACGTTTGACATAGGCAAATATTAACATAGCAGGTAGGTATATAAAAAGGTATATAAAGACTTACATTATAGGTATATATAATATAGAGTCATCTTGTAGAGGAATTACAACGGGATTTACAGGAGGCAAAACACAATATCATTTTCTTTTTCAATAATATGCCTAGAACACTGCTTCCATAGGTCTGTGGCAGCAATATGAGAAACTGCATCTCTTATTGTGGCCAATAGCGATTCACTTAATTGAGGGGTCTGATTATGTTTTCTTACTTTTTTTTTTAAAGCAGCCCAGACCAACTCAATCGGGTTAAAAATGCAGTAATAGGGAATTAGACGTAATACTTCATGGCCATTTTGCTGAAGCAGATTGTCAACAACATACTCTTTTTCAAATTTTTGTCTTTTAATAAGATCCAATAATATGACTTTGGTTGATTTTTGTGGTATTTCCATTCCCTTATCCTTCATAAAATCAATAATGTCTTGTTTTTTTGTGCCTGTATTCGGAATTTTGTTTTTCTGTTCTTTGATATTTTTGGCAGATAACAGCAAGGCATTAGGAATAAATCTATTTTTACTGCCAGCATGGAGAATAATGATTCGTTTTCCACGGTTGCATGGTGCATTTAAAATGCACTTGTTGCTGTCGTCAACCCAGCCGTACTGCACAACATCATGTGTATCATACCACGTTTCATCCAGGTAAATCAGATTTCTTTTCTGCTCTCTATAGATTTTAACTTTGTGCAAAAATTCTTGGTGCAATTCAACGATTCGAGACGACTCCATAATCACCATTCTTTTATCTAATTTTTGGAATTGAAAACCACACAGTTTTACAATACAGTGCAGTGAGTCTAACCATTTGTAATTATAAAAATCTTCAGGATAATCTTTTACTTTATCCCGTATCATTTCCAACGTGGGCACCAAATTTTCTTTATAAAATCCGTATATTATACGACGAATATCTTTCTGAAAACCCACGTCTATTCTTTTTAATTTTTGCCCTATGCGCTTTCTGTGGAAGGAATGGTTGACTACATCTCCCCTTTTTATAACCCGATAAATGGTAGACCGACTGATTTTTGTCAGGATACAAATTCTGTTTAAAATTTGATTTTGCGAGGAATCTGGATTTTCGTTTTTCAGACAATCATACATATTTAGGATTACTCTTTGGGTCTGTTCCTCTAAATCTTTATGAAAGAATTCTGCATGCACAGGTTCATCAACCATCTCCTCGTGGCTTGGAGCATTTTCCCAAGGTCTCCAAAGAGCCATATTTAGGACACACAAGAACAATCAACACAACAATTAAATCAACAAGTAAACTGAGTATTCAAAAGTCAAAAACACGCAAACTAATAAAATCTATGAAAAAACACGGACAGACTAAAGAAAACACGTTTATTCACCGCTACACGTCACTGGCTAAACTGTTTCAATTTTCAGTAGCCACCTGCACTTGTTCGGAGCTCTGAAATACACGCTTTCCCATTGGCTATGTCCACGCATAGGCGTGCTTTACTCCACGTGGACCGGTGAAACTGCCTTTGATATTTGCTGCGAAATTTGGCGATTTTTGCAGAAACAGAGCGTGTTAAATATAGATATATAAAACGCACCCGGTATTTCACAGTGTTTCAAGTGACTTCAGATAAAGTATACAGTTCAAACCTGATGAGTTTAATAATTATTTCACAGATAATATTTATATGACATCTGAAAAAGGTGAAAAAATTTGGATAAAGTATACTCGGACTGGTATTTTTTGCTACAGTATTTTTTTTCAATGTAACGTAGGTACAAAATGGCTGACAGACTTATCTCTGATCGTGTGAAACTAGATGATCCAGATTTTGAAATTAAAGTGAATTTTGGAGTCTCTGGATTCAGATGCTGAGCTATCAGCAAAATAAGATGATCAATATTCTGAAAGCGAACACGATACATACTTAGCGATTTCTACAGATAATGATGGACCCGTCAATGAAGGACACTATCGTTCAAGTGAATCAGAAAGTGACGACGAGAATGAACTATATAGGTACTTTTACAGCAAAAATAGGTGCAAATCCTCCGAATCAAAATGTAGAACTCCGGCGCATAATATCATCAAGGTACCAATCTCTAGGTCTTCAGCATCAAAATTGAGGAAAGGACCAACAAAAGGATACAGAGCTCTAGGACAAAATTTTCCGACCGTTGAAGGACTGAACTCAGAGACACTACTAAAGAAGGGATTAGGTGCTTCATAGGACTTCTAATCTACGCGGCCGTTTTTAAGTCCAACCATGTTGATATAGCGTCACTTTTTGCAACGGATGGTATCGGACGGGAATTACTCAGGCTTTCTTTATCAGCAAAACGTTTTATTATACATCTCTTGTTCAATATGTCCTGCAAAAAAAGGAGAAAAACAGTTTACTTGTGTTATGGATGTAGAAATTCTATAAGATTAGGATGTTGTAGAAAATTAAGTGCATACTAAGCTGCAGAAAGTAGCGAACAGTTAAGTATTGCACGTTTTCTATCTAAGAGTGTAATATTACTTTTATATATTTTTCTATGTTCAATAATGTACAAGCTATCCGAAAAGTGGTTTTGATTTTTGTTTGTTATATCGCTACTAAATAAAATCTTAAGCATTGTATTTTCGTTTTGTTAAACTTTTTGAGTAAATTATATTCAAATTACAATTATGGTTATTTATATTTGTGAACGGTGTGACATATAAATGAATTATTTACATGTTACGGCATTTATAAAACATGTATGACTCTGATACTACACAAAGAATTGTTTTGTTACGGATTCAATTACGAGGTCCCAAGGACGTCAGGACGGCACGAATGCAAAAATAACCCACTACGCCAGTTAAGGGTTAAGTAGATGTGCTGTACTGGCCAGCATTGTCATAAAGCTTCCTTACAAAGAGTTCAAAATGTTTGTATCAAATTTCCTTACTCTCTGAGAGAAGACGACCACCTTAGCGAATTTTTTGAAAAATCTGGTTTGCTTACCAAGGTATGCCAAGTATGTCATCCAACGATGAGCCTTTTAAATTACATGTGTTAAGCCTTGTATTTAAAATAGGTAAAACTCGAACGCCAAAGTATTTTTATGCAAATCTATTGAAAGGGGTTGATGTGCACGATCCTTGCACCTGGCATTCCAATTATTATATTTCCCCTCATTCGATTGCACTATTTGGAAGCTCCTTCTCCTACACTTTGTCTTCTCTGCTTAATTCTCTTCCAGATAGTATTAAGAGTACTTCCTCGTGCACGTTAAGTAATAAAATCACACTGCCTACTAATATCTGTTAATGTAAAGTCGGTTTATAAGTTATTGTGTGAATTCGGGGGTTGTATGGAAAAACAACCTGGTTGAATAGCGCTCCCTTCCGATACTTGAATATCAACCTTGTAATTCAAGGTTCAATAAAGACACATAATACCTTATAATTCTCTTAAAGTCCGTCAACGCTGTCAGCTAAAGCCCACGCAATGTATGTACCACAGAACGGTGAGAGGGACGCTGCCGATACAGGAGCGTGATGGATAAAGATATAAGATGTTACGTGGATCGACACATCAGGCGTTTCCCACTCGTTTTCATATGTTCCAATTTATCAGGCAGCCTGGGACTTTCCAGATGTCAAAACCGTGGGATAAATGAATACAGTCAACAACAATAATTCCAGTCAATAAATAGACTCTGCATTAGCTGGTAATCGAGAATAATTATTAGTAATATTCAAAAATGGAGAAACGGTATAACAGCAGTCACCCAGAAGGAAAAATGTAATTTCTCCTTGAAGGAATGCGGTAAACAACGGTGATCTCTCAGGTTAGTGGTGAAAAAATGATATTGCCTATAACTCCTCGTCCTTGAAGACAAGTTTATTGTTGTTTTTGAAAATCGGTCCAGTGACAGCGGACAAAAACGCGAAAAACGGAAAAATAAATAATGTTGGAACTTCTTGTTTTGACGTTCAAGAGAATCATGGTCATTTTTGTAACGAATTTTAAGGGTACCTATATCGTAATTTCTCTGAATTAGAATATTCATACGCCCCCAGCTCCTGTAACTCTACGCATCTATTTCACACATCATAGGTTTCCCCAGGAAAAGAATGTCTATGTACTAATTGTATGGGCCTGTTAGACTGACTTGATCGGCTTAATTTTCCTATTGTACATGTCCGTAACTACTTTTTCGTCAGTGGGCTTAACATGTGCTTTATGAAGTGCTAGGAAATGCCGAGTCAACCTACTTCTCGCCATTCTTTATATGTAATTGTCTCTTAACATTGTATGTACATGAATCCGACAGACTGATCACTTAATATTTTATACCTACTGAATTATTCGGCTCATTGTCCCTCGAATAGACCCTACTTTTAGCCTTCGTCGTTGAATATACTCTCAAACAATCAACGTCAGATTCCATACAAGCGGATGGTACGAAAAACATACGCTAGCTGGGCAGCTGAACATCTATTTACAGATTCGGAGTAAATTTATGCGACAAGTTTCCGTGTTAAGCTCGCTCGTATATATCTGCAAAGTTTTTTCCACGCAATCCTTCTACCCATAAATCAAAGTATCCGACACATACCAGTTTTGCCTAAAACTTCCTCGAAATTAGTAAAAACTCGGGCGAGGTTTTTTGCCCAGAGGCAGCAGACTCGTTCACCTAACTCAAGATGATAAATTCAATGTTTGCCGTGTACCTCGCACAGGCGGATAGAGAGAAGTCATAAACAATAAGTTGCTTTGCAGCTTTGGATAGTATTTTTTATTTTGTATTGACGTATGAATATGTGTAATGTATGTATGTATGTATAATATGTGTAACTGATATACGCGTGAATTCTAGCGTAAGAATCGTCCAGTAAAAAAATATAGTTACGTACTTCCTTATATCAAGCGGTGGTACCACCTGTCTGACTTAATATCAAAAGTCGGTATGCTACAGGTTTTTATGCATCTCGTAGCTCACTTCACCCTCGTGTCCAAAAAATGTTGAAGACTTTAGACAACCTTTCCCATTTGCTTGCACAAATCAGTACTGTACATATTCCATTTATTTTAATTGAGTACTTTGTTGGTAGGTGGTGGTGGGGTATCTAGCGTGGTTCTTTCAAAATGTAGTTGTGTAGAGAGCTCTAACTTTCATACCATCTTCTGATCTGCCATAAATTCTTTCGATAACACTTACTGCCCTATACAAGAAGCTGCTGAACACTTACCAATATGACTAGTACTATAAACGAAAGATAAGAACGGGTGGATTTGAAAGTGTAGAGAGCTAAAGGGTTTTGAAAATGTAAGATATTTTATTAAAATCCATAAAACTAAATCTGTTGTTGTATCTAAACCTCATTATAAACACCCAAGCATTGCGCGGAAAATACAGAGTTCACCTATTTGAAACCTTATACGTGTACAACAATATCAAAAGCCCAAAAACACACAGTTTAAGATTTTCTGTCGTATATTGGCAGAGAAATAAAAAAATCCATTAGCGAAGGACTGCGTCGCTCAGACAACTTTATGTTTTATCTTCTGGCCTAACAATTCCTTTATTGGAAACATACCAGGAATTATTCTTCTTACGGTCTACGATCCTCGAGGTTCTCTTGTAAGACTAAAGATCATGGCGGGTCATCGGAATTAAATCTCTATATGAGTACTTTCATCTCAAAACAGAATTTAACAATGATTTGATAGAGGAATTGTACCACATTTCAGTTTAATATAAATGGTCTACTTTGATGTGGAAAGAGATTAGTGTAAATTTTAGTTTAATGAAGTCAAATCGACTACTTATCTCTTGTTTCCATGTCTAATGGGAATATATAGGGTGTTCCATTTACTTGATCACCCTGTATCTGGGCAGCCTGCATAATCATATTTCACGAGTATGCTCCTAGATATGACTTTAAGCTAGTGTTATTTGAAAGGTTTATATCTAGAGGTAATATTCCGTCCTCACATGAATGAGCCATCCCATAATTCCAACGAATTGACTGTAGTAGTAAATTATATTTTACCCAAATAAGCCAAAGGACTTTCACTTTTTGAATCTTTACTAGAACTAGTTACTAGAACTGAGGAAAACATCCTCTGATAGATTATTCCACAACCTTGTCACTTTAGGAACAAATGACCCATTGGAGATGCGTGATGCTTTTGTTTTGCAAGTGAAGTGGTACTGTCCAAATGGAGATGAGGCTGCTGTCTGAGTCACTTGTGAAAGAACTTGTTTTCCTTTAAGCTGTCACTTGGCATAACGAACGTGCATTAAGCAGAGTAAATTAAAGTGAGGTGAAATTATTATGTGTAAAACGATCATAACTATAAAATCTCTATGGGATATGGCATATATTACAGTACAAATCTGTCAAAGTGAAATGCATTCATGTTTTTGTTAAGTTGGGTGCTTCGGTATATACAAATATTTATTCATTGTGGAATATCTTTATTGTTATTTTTTTATCTTAACCTTGGTCAAAGTGAGGCATTTATGTGTACTTCATACATACATTCCAGCCTTTTACTTTCACTCGATTATTCTAGATCTCTGAAAGACGACTTGGATTTCATTACTTCAAACAAATATTAAGCAACATGATGTGATGGAGTCAACATAAATATGATTAAGTTGTGGATTCCTGAATTGTTAATAATTCATACAACACACTTCATAGTGCACTTAGTTTTTACTTAATGAAATTTACAATTTTATAAATATGGAGATGGTATACCATCATGTTTATAGCTATAGCACATTATAATAAAGCACCTATCCTTTTTAATAGCTGTATGTGCTCGCAAAGGTTTTATTACATGTGAATTATTTAAATAAATATTAATAACATTATTCATTAATACATAATCAATAACCTCGAAATAATATAATAATACATCCAAAATTACAATATTTACAAGTAATTTTGAGTAACGTTCTAAAACGAATTTATAAACTGATTGTATTTTTCATACAAGTATATATAATTAACTTTGTTTACAAATGGGTCATGCCTCTAAAATGTAAGGGTTGCATGTACCATTCATCTTAGGGCTCAGATATGTTAAATAACGTTGACTAATATTCCAATGACTCATTGGTATCACAAGGTCTTTCACGGTCTTACTGAATGCATCACTTGTATTGAGTCCCGAATAAAACAATATTGATAGTTAGATAGTACACCTGCTGGTTACAAAGAATTTCCATAATCTCTCTTTTAAACATTTTGTCCGGTTTTGAAAATGATATGTGAAACAGATTTTGTATTAATATGGCATGCATTTATAAATGTTGATGGCATTGTTTGTATTTCAAACGTTTATACTGAACAATGTATGTTAGGATGAATGAGTTCACGACGATGGGTTGATTAAATGATGATGAATGCGTGTCTAGTGATCATGCTGAATGATGATTTCAGGAATGCGCTGCACTTATTTATATGGTAGCCGTTTCTGGGAGCCTCTCGAATCTTCTCGATCTTATCGACTTGAATGGCGCGCTGACCGTTCTTATGAAAAATTTCGAATACATTCAGGTTAGTCTGCACCTGAGGTCAGATTCCAAGTGAATCTGAAATCATTCTATCCATGATAATTTCAGTATAGATATCGGTCGCCGTCAAGTGTCAAAATTATTATGACGGATCATATTATGTATAACGGCAAGGTAACTTCGAAAATAATTTTAAGGGTTGAAATTCAGTTAAAATCAGGCGCTTGGAATGAAGTTTGGAAATGAGGCACTCTATGATATTCGATATTTTTCTTCGAAGCCGCTTCTGGTATCACCCCCTTGATGTCAGTAGAAAAGAGAAAGCTGCAGCAAACGAAACTGATCAAAAAGTGAATCAGTAAGGGACCTACAAAATACTCATCGACGTCCTTTAATGTTAACATTATAATTCCGAACTCAGAGTCAGACATGGATCTTTGTAAACATCTAACTTAACTTAAAAAATAATAATCATGGCGACCATCAAAAACAGTTAACACCTAGTTGTGTTAAATATTGAACAACGACTTATTCAATTCAAGAAAGGGTAGAAATAACAAATCTCTATTACCAAAATGGGAGCATTGCAAGGACTTCTGCCCGGTTGTCTAAAGGGTTACATAAAAAAAATAAAAAATATTAACGATAGGTATATGACTAGGTCGATAGGAAGAGAATTTGAAGAAACTGGATCTGTGTCTAATATTCGCCGTAATCGCCATCGAGAAAGTCAACCAGTTAGAAATGAAGCCGCAGAAATAGCAGTGTTGGGACACGTGTCACTCGACAATACCCAAAGCACTCGTGGACTGACTACTTCTTCAGGATTTACATGCTCAACGGTACAAATAATTTTGAAAGACAATAAATTTCACCCCTACAAGATAAAATTTGTCAATTAGCTTAATGAAGATGATTTTGATATCAGGTTGGAGTTTTGCGAAATAATGTCCCAACGTTTAATCAATAATGCAAATCTATTATTTAATATTTGTTTCTCGGATGACTGTACGTTCTATTTACATAGTGCTGTAAATAGACATAATTGTCGATATTGGAGTGACTCGAATCTATAGTTGTTGCGAGAGGTACACTCGCAATATTCTGAAAAAATAAATGTGTGGGCTGGCATTTTCAGAAATCATATTGGATGACCTTTCCTTGTTCCTCTAAACCTGACGGGTATGACGAACTTGGACATGTTAGAAAATATAATAGAGCCACAAATTACTGAAATAGTAGGAAATGATGATAATTATAATGAAAATTACATTCACTTTCAACAAGATGGTGAACCGCCACACTATGTGGCTCCAGTACGACAGTTTTTGGACAGCCATTTCCCGAATCAGTGGATCAGCAGACGAGGCCCCATCATGTAGCCGCCGAGATCTCCGGACCTAAGTTTCAGATTACTTGTTGTTTTTTGATTTTTTAATACTCGCAGGCTTGTTTTTAATTTTAAAGTGTTGTTACTATGGGAACTATATTGATTATTATTTTACGATATAATCCCTTACTACCAAATTTTCTAGAATTTCATTATAACTTCAAATAGCTTCACAACGATTGAAGATGGGTATAAACTTTATTATACAAAAGTTACTAAAAACGTCATAGAAGAATTTAAAAACAAAAGAAAATGTGAGTTTCCATTTAAATAATTATTATATTATTATAAATTAATGATTCGGTTGAAGAGTTCAATCAATGCTGCTTCAAAAACAGACTAATGTTAAATTCAACAAAGACCGTTTCAGATGAATATTTTATGAAACCAAAAATTGCAATGCAAGACTGTTGCAACTTCTAAAAATACTGTGTTTTTAGGTCTAACCTTTGATTGCAATTCAAAATGGACAGAGCAAATTAAATCCTTATGTAAGAAGCTTTAAAAGCCTGTATCTAATACTTACGCAGGGGAGGATGCTAAACACCTCAGCTTTACTGGATGTCTACTATGCTTGTGTACACTCTGTCATTTCATATGGAAGTACTGCGTGGGACCCGGCTAATGGAATCTCTCGACCGTTTGTCTTACAAAAAATTACCATCTGCATTATATTTAAAATACAGTCTAGACCTACTTGCCGTGAGACATTTATTAAACCCAAAATACAGTAGCATTTATTTATCCTTATAAACTTTTAACATATATTTTTCAGCACATGATGATCTTAAGCATGCTGACCTCCATGACTACAGCACTCGTAATAAAAATAATATAGTTAGGCCTGTGTCATATCATAGGTTTCATTCAAAATCTCCCACACCAGCAGGAATATACTTTTTTAACTTATTACCCCTGGAGATTAAAAACAAAGACTCTATAGGGCTTTTTTAAAGACGTTTGCGGAACAAGCTATCGGATTGTGGTTTTTATGACCTGGGTGAATTTATTACATTCCACAATAGTTCTGATAGATCTTAATAAATAATTTATTGCCATGTGTGTATGTATCATATTGTTTTTTTATGTTCCTATGGTTGTTTGTATTGAACTTAATTTTATCTATATTTTAACCTGTAGCCGCCGAGATCTCCGGACCTAAGTTTCAGATTACTTGTTGTTTTTTGATTTTTTAATACTCGCAGGCTTGTTTTTAATTTTAAAGTGTTGTTACTATGGGAACTATATTGATTATTATTTTACGATATAATCCCTTACTACCAAATTTTCTAGAATTTTATTATAACTTCAAATAGCTTCACAACGATTGAAGATGGGTATAAACTTTATTATACAAAAGTTACTAAAAACGTCATAGAAGAATTTAAAAACAAAAGAAAATGTGAGTTTCCATTTAAAAATCTAATGTTCAACACAATAACTTATTTTTGAATTAGTATTCTACGGTAATATATAGATAAAAAAACGTCCCCCTAGAAATCAAAATTGACATGTCCGAGTGATTTTCCCAAAATATACCAGGAGAGTCACAAATGAGGGTGCGCCCTTTTCGTGGGGCCACTCTGTATAATTGAAGACTTTGGATACTGTAGCAAGTCTTACTGATAAAGTTCTCGTATATGCATTTCGGTAACCTTTCGTTGTCCTCCGATAACTGCATATATCGCCTTATCGATCACCATACAGCCACAATCAGGTTCTCACCATAATTTTAAATCAGCTGTTCAGATGAAAAAAAGTTTCTATTTGACCAGCAACACACTGTCACACGTGTGGGTAGCGGGGTAGCAAAATAGTAAACAAGGCATTGATAGCATTATAGCGCTCTAGTACCGAAGCAATGAATGAACTTTAACGTGGTTTTAGTACTCGTCTATCATAGTACCTACTGGACCTCATGTATCACAAATTCTCCATACTTTGCCGGCGAATGCAATTATATGTTAATGCAGGCTCATGCATTTGATTATGACAAGACCGTTTGTTGAAAGCTATTGTCCAAAGGCAAGAAAACTTTTCAGCCGAAATTGACACAGATGTTCGTGCTCCGTTATGCCGCTATGCATCATATGCAAAGCGGCATGACAACATCCGATACAGGTGCCATGAACTGAACCCAATCTAAATGCAAGCAAATGGATTATTGTGGTGTTTTCTCATAAATCTATGCACCACAGCCCTTTCTGAATTACATGCAGCATCAAGCGCAAGGATAACATCTAGGCCAGCTTGATATGAGCTCCTCGGTGCTGGGGCACACTTTATACTAACTAACCCGACTACTGATGAAGGAATCAAACCCTGTGAAATGCACCTCAAACTGACAATACATACTATGTACTATAGTAATATTATTATAACTGAAACATAAAACATTATAGGGAATATGAAAAAGTAAGGCTGTCGTCATCTTTCTGGGTCTTTGCCTTTGTATCAAAGAATGTATAACGTATCAGGGCACATATTTGTCACAGATGTAAGACGTCAGTGTCATGCGAGTAGAAGTGATCAAAGTAAGTAGTAACTTATCTGATTTTTAGCGGTTTCATTTCAATAACTTGAACATTATTTGATCAAAGTAACTTGATGAAAAAAACAGTTTATGACCTATTTTTCGTAAATAACAAATTGAAGTGAAACATTTATTCCCAGTACGACCCATACTCTCATAGAGCAACTCTTTATACATGTTTCCGCTATATTATGTGTCCACTTACAATTTCCCCTAACGATTTTGCTATACTTCTTAGACGACGCTTTGAATAATCCTACGGTCTTTATTGTATAATGTTGATGGGGCTTATATAGATTATAATCATCAATAGCTTGCATATTGGAGAGAAATTTCATATTCGTTGGCAAATATATTCAAAGTTGTATATATTATGCAACCGTTCCACTGGAGCAGGACTCCAAAATTATACCAAGAAGTAGCTTGAAATGAAATAAATTTGGCAAATCCACAAACCTAATCAGAATCAGTGTCTTACGAAAACAAAATAAATTCAATTTTGGAGTTTAATAAAATTACCCTAAAAGTTTTCCAGTAGCTTGAGGGATCGCCGAATTAAGATTACGAGAAGATCCCGAAATTCAGTTGTTCATACAAAAAGCTGCGGGGTCAACTGGCAGTAACTTTCCAACTTCGAAGTAATATGCATATAACGTGTTCGAAGCAGCTGAGTCAGTAAAACTCTGTTTGCCAGTGAAGCCCATTGGCTATCCGTGAAAGTTGCGGTTACTTGATTGTTGTGTAGAAACTCTTACTCCTCGGGAGTAGTATCACAGGTATGGTTTCTACAGTGCAAAAGTAATCTGCGAATCTACAATAGTATTTGAGGGGTAGCGACAATGTGGTCCTAAATATTAGTACTTATAAATAGCAACAATATACAGCGTGAATCATAAGTATTTATGTTAATTGCAAGTGATGTAAGTAATCCAGAATAACAACTTTTACCTACACAGATTTGCAAAGTAAGTTGGAATTCAAGTTGAAAGTACCATAATATTTCCGCGAAAATACGTTTTGCTTCTGGTCTCATCAAAAACATGAAATACCACGCATCACAAGAAATGGCTACCAAGAACTGGAGTTTTTCATAATATTAAGGGACTAACAGAGTAAAAAGGCCCCGAAAACATGATTTCTGGATTTAGGAAGACTTAAGTTGCACACAAAGATTAGAAATATAGGGAGCAAATAGATTTCAAGATATCTTGTGTTTTTGTGTTACCTTCGTCTTAGGAAATAATACTACCTTGGATTCTAATTTCTTTCTATATCTCAAAACCATCCCCTTTGTGTTGGTTCCTTTCCTCTTAGGGCTATCCAGTGCTTTTGTCTAATCTCGATATAAAATTGACCACCTTCGTAACTTCATTTCTTGATACAAACGGGAAGCTTGGCTATATGGACGTGAAAGACGTAATGGAAGAAACATTTTGCAATGTATTAGTATTCCCATAAATCAATAATGTCTGTGGTTTGCGGACCACACAAGATGATGGAGTTAAGTGCCAAAATATGGGAGTGATTCAATAGGACAAATCTGGATTTTATTTCTTCCTTGTACCTCTAAAGATAACGATGAGAATATGGGTACGCGCTTAAAATCTTTTTTACGGGGGCTGTGTGGCCTGAACTATTAGATTCCACCTCATTTGATTTCTAATGGAAGGAAATTTTCGACACGCCCCTTGACCACGTCGAGAATCCGCCATTAATTCAGGGTTGCGTTTGGTTAATAGTGGTATTTACAGGAATTCTAAAAGCGTCAATGCCAGCTGCCTATAAGATACCCACCGCGCTCAAAGTTCAGCAGTTCATCGATTTTCGATGTGCTATTGTTGGGAATGGAGATTTGGTAAATACAAAGGACTAATCCAAATATCCGAACAAAAGCACTTTCAAAAACCACCACTCCTGTTGCCCCGAAGCCTCCGTAAACGGCAGACAGAGCAAAGAAAAATACATCAGCCTAACCGGCGGTATCAGAGAAAAATGGAAATTAGTCAGTATACGTGTATGTGTAATACGTAGATAAAAACGAGCGAACAGAAATATCAGAGAAATTTATGGGGAAACGGGTATTTCAGGGTATCGCATATATTAAGCATATACTGATTTGCTAGTGTATGTACAGTGAAAACCAAGGACATCGCTCCTTTTCATCAATGGATGTGTTCTAATGAGTCCTATATTGCTTATCGGAATAAAGATAATCAGCCAAGGTCACAGCATAGGGTGTGGTATATAGAGCAAGTAGTTCCTATAACACACCATACATTAAGACCACCTCAAAACAGACTTCCGCATTCTAGATGTATAGCTAGACATCTCTCTCTATCTCTTTCTTTGTCCCTCTATTTCTCGCGGTAAGATATCCGTTTTTCCTCCTATTACTCCTACATTATCAACGTGGGTGTTTATCAAGGATAAGACCTGGATCCTGTATTGCTTCTGCTTAGTATCTTTCCTGAGACAAGACCTGTAGAAGTATGGTGCAGCGCAGTATGCTCCTAGCGAAACTAACGTTCAATTCCCAATAATTGGCTATCTACCAACAATAAGCCTATCATTGACAAAGGTGTAACTTGACTCATTAAACTGCTGACCGACTAAGGCGAAGCGTCGTTCTAATGCTCCGGCTCTCATCACTCTTGGCTTCCCTTTCCTTAAATATGCGTGAACCTTCAAGGATTGCTTTAGCTGAAAATAAAAATGGCATCAAGTACGTTGATTCTGCACTTCTTACGCTATGCTGTCGTAAGTTCATATAGGATGGATTCGGCACCAGTTACCCTCCCCCCTGAGAAAAAAGTTAACAACGAATATATATATATATGTTATATATATATATATAACAAAAAAATAAGCGATTCGAGTCAAACAGGCCCACATAATTAGTCAACAGTACCCGCTCATTTCACAACGTCACGATCTAGAAACTCCATATGGGCCCTACCGATCATCTAGCAACGTTATGACTAACCCCTCCACTTACCAGCCACAGTTCCACAGTAACCACCACCGACTACGAAGCACGAACACCCTTCGGTAAGACATCGTCTCAGATACAACTAGAGACGCCTGTTTAAAATATATGTTATAAATATCATTTTAGCTGACTCAGCGCAAGAGCGTCTTCAAGAAAAAATTAATGATTCGGTTGAAGAGTTCAATCAATGCTGCTTCAAAAACAGACTAATGTTAAATTCAACAAAGACCGTTTCAGATGAATATTTTATGAAACCAAAAATTGCAATGCAAGACAGTTGCAACTTCTAAAAATACTGTGTTTTTAGGTGTAACCTTTGATTGCAATTCAAAATGGACAGAGCAAATTAAATCCGTATGTAAGAAGCTTTAAAAGCCTGTATCTAATACTTACGCTGGGGAGGATGTTAAACACCTCAGCTTTACTGGATGTCTACTATGCTTGTGTACACTCTGTCATTTCATATGGAAGTACTGCGTGGGATCCGGCTAATGGAATCTCTCGACCGTTTGTCTTACAAAAAATTACCATCTGCATTATATTTAAAATACAGTCTAGACCTACTTGCCGTGAGACATTTATTAAACCCAAAATACAGTAGCATTTATTTATCCTTATAAACTTTTAACATATATTTTTCAGCATATGATGATCTTAAGCATGCTGACCTCCATGACTACAGCACTCGTAATAAAAATAATATAGTTAGGCCTGTGTCATATCATAGGTTTCATTCAAAATCTCCCACACCAGCAGGAATATACTTTTTTAACTTATTACCCCTGGAGATTAAAAACAAAAACTCTATAGGGCTTTTTTAAAGACGTTTGCGGAACAAGCTATCGGATTGCGGTTTGTATGACCTGGGTGAATTTGTTACATTCCACAATAGTTCTGATAGATCTTAATAAATAATTTATTGCCATGTGTGTATGTATCATATTGTTTTTTTATGTTCCTATGGTTGTTTGTATTGAACTTAATTTTATCTATATTTTAACCTGTATGCACCGACTTATCCAACGATGTAGATCTAACTAGATCAATAAATGAATCTGAATCTGAAATAATACATAAATCAATATTTCTATAGGTTATAAGGGTAGATACACAGGGATATCCATGATGTATAAAATGTTTTTTATCCAATAGGTGCATAGAGTTACCGGGGTATAAGCGTATAAATCGACTACTGCTAAAAAATTGAAACATACCCTCCCCCACACTCTACAACCCACACCCCCCCCCCCCCAATGTATGTAACGTCAAAGAAAACGAGCTTAAGCGATTTTTGTTCCTTGTTTTCCTCCCTATATCCGCCACTAGACAGATTTTTTAAATCTACAAAGCTTCTTTATCCTTGGCGTAGTAATAGCATTGTGCTGAAGTAATACAGGGCATAGAGATTAGCGACAAACAGACTGACGGAAATGAGCGGCATAATTTTTCGTGATGTACATGTCATAGACCACCAAAGAACATTATCTCCTTTTCAAAATTTTTAGCGCTGGTGCGAAGTAAGAAGTTGGATCATCTGAACTAGTAAATATAGTTGAGTATGCAGCCCCTGCAGCTCAAATAGACCCTAGCTCCCTGACTTGTAACTAGTGGTCTAGGTACCATAGTTTCACTCTGGCATCCCGATCCATAAGTAAAACCACAGAAATTCAGCATCACGATTATGGAAACGACATTTGATGCGATTCAGATAATAACGGCAATAGGCGGTACCTTGCACTTCAGCCTATGCGATATACTAATGAGACCCATAACTCTGACGTGGCGGCGATAGGCGGCAGAATTTTAGACAGCAGCGATCAAATCGAAATAGCATTAATCAGAATTCCATTCAAAATACAAACGAGAATGAGAAAAAAAATTGAATTCACATTCACCTATTGAATTAATTACATTTGAAAAGTAGCGAGACTTTGTCTTAATAATCGTTGTTTTCAAGGAATGGATCGGAAAATTCCTGTTGACTGCGAATATTGCCATGTAGAGTTGCCAGATGGGCCAGATAGAATCATAGCATAATATGATGTCATACATGCATTCCTAGTGGACACCAAAGCCATCATCTGATTAAAAGTTCGCGGGCGCTACTTCCATCCATACTGGAAATTACATACCGCATCATAATCATAGGAGAGCCACAGAAGCGAAGTAGTGCTGATGACAAGGATTTTGGTGACGGCGACTCCGATTGTTGTTGAATATCAGCTCCCCGGGGAGCTGTTGTTGGTACCTGTTCATTGGTGACATCGATTATGCATCAAGCCAAGTCCGGAGCTGAGGAGAAGAGCAAAGGAGGCAGCTTTCTTAAGGAAGCGATTGAAGCAGCCTGTGAGAGCGTATCCGAGATACCGATACCGAGATACCTTTGAAGATGAGGGCTCCAGCCCAGAGCGGACGACTGTCACGAAGCATAAGATCGAGACAGGGGACGCAAGATCTTACGTCAAGTTGCCAGAAGAGTTCCAGACGCAAAGCTAGAGTAAGCTTTCAAGATAGTCCGGCAAATGGAACGAGAAGTGACAGAGCCTTCATGTAGCTTATGGACATCACCTATAGTACTGGTGATGAAGAAGTGTGGTAGTACTCGTTTATCGTCGCGTCGTTTCACCAAAAAGGGCAGTCATCCGTCGCCACTGCTAAGTGCAAATCGACCCTGCCGACCGAGAGAAGACTGCCTTTGCACAGACTCTGGCAGTTCACTGTAATGCTTTTTGGGTTGTGCATCACACCTGCTAGTTTGAGAGGTACTATCGGGGCTGACCAGTGAAACATTCTCCGTCTACTTGGACGACATCGTCGTGGTACGCGAGACGTTCGACGAGCATCTGAATAATTTAGATGATGTGTTGCAGCGGCTCCGAGGTGTAAACTTGAAATTAGACCCCAAGAAGTGCAATATGTTCGGGGAGCAATTTAACTATCTGAGCAACGCAGTCAACCGCGATGGGATTGCGGTCGATCCGCAGAAGGCGCACGCGATCAAGGAATCTCAGTTGAGAAGTTTCCTCGCCGAGTATGATTTCGAGATCGAGCATTGCGCTGGATTGGGCCATCACAGTGACCACGCCTTGTCTAGGATGCCGTGCCCACTGGAAAAGGCTCGATAAAAGAACAGCAACAGTTTGGTTTGGCGATGGTAGTGCATGATTCTTGGTTACCTGGTGGAGACTAGCAACGTGGCCCTGGCATCAAAAGGCTGAAGCAATGGGAGGCAGTTGGCCGTCGACCAACCTGAGAGAAAGTCTCCCCACTAACACAAACAGTGAGATCATACTGGCCCATACTTTGGTACTAGAAGATGGCATTCTGGTACGAGCCGCGTAGAATGTGTCTCAGCGGAAGCTGCAATTAATTGGTGGTCCCAAGAGGCTGGATGCCCGTGCTTCTCCGTCAGCTCCCCGATGGAACGTCAGGTGGACTCATGGGTGTCAAGAAGACCCTCAGGAAAGTTCAACAGCGGTTTTACTGGGTAAGTAGCTCGGAAGACATCAGGCAGTGGTGCTGGAAACGCACAACGTGACGTGTCGAAGCATAACGTGGGTAGTCCATTGGAGAGGATAGCCATCGACATCTCGAGGCCGCTTCCATAATCGGCGAATGGGAACAAGTACATTCTGGTTGCCATGGACTCCCTAACTAAGTGCCTTCACGACGTCCGCGCCGAAGAAGGTGGCTATCAACAAAGCTACCTGGCGTGGCTGTATAACCTCTAACGGAAGAAATGACTCTCACGAAAACCTCCACGGCGCTGGGAAGGCCATTACGAGGTTCTTCAGAGGATCAACGACGTCATCTACCAAATTCGGAGAGATTTCAAGGGGGGGCAGAGCATTAATTCCTAGGAGCTTATTGGGGAATCTGCAAAGCTCATTATAGCATGACTAGGGAACTACAAGAGGACTTCTTTTCGCCAGCGCGGAAATACTCGCTGGCATACGGCATAGCCGAGTACCTAAGCATCTCCAGGGACACAGCTTCTCTGTCCCGGAAAAAGTTTAGTTTCCACCGGAGGTTCGAAGAGCAGCAACCGTCAGCCTATCAAGCGATATGGTAAGCCCTGAGAGACCTATGGCGACACCTATGTGCCGGAAGCTGACGCGCCTGCTGACTTCCGAAGCTGGACTGTGAGCCGGGTGGGCGGGATTGTGAACGAAAACCTTATTAGAGTAATAAATAGCACTTACAACAAACCAAAAATTATGATTGGAAAAATGTGCGATTAGAGATATTTTAAACTACATAACGGGTAACACGGAGGAACAATGAGTCCATCATCACATAATATAATCATGCAATGGAGGGCATCATTAAGGAGAGTATGAAGTTAACACGTGCAACGTTTATTGGTTATAGGAATTTGCCAGAAATATTTATCTCAGAACAACTTGAATGTATGAAACCAAATAAGGCAAAGCCAAATCCAAACTGATGGTAGTATCCAATGAAAGAACGCAAGTGAAATCTTGAGGTTGATGTCTTAGGGGTAACAATTGGAGAACACGTATACAACAAAATGGAAGTCAATGAAAGTACTCTATCAGCCATAGCTTTATCAATAAAATGAAATTTAAAGAAAACAAAATTATGTATACAATATACATGTTCAAGCCAATCCTTACACATTGATGTCACTCTTGGAATCATCAAGAAGTCAAAAAAACAAACTACAAGTTACTGATATAAAGTTCTTAATAAGGGCGAAAGGTTGCACAGAACACAGGATAAGATCAGACGACATAAGAAAGCAAGAAATACCCCTTACTGGAAATCATTAAGCATATACAGCTGATCTGGTAGAGTCGTCTACAAAGGATGAAGATAGATGATCTAGTGATAAAAATCTAGGAAGCCAATGTATTTGGGAACAACAATATGCCAAATATGACATGGGTACATAAAGTTTTGGAGTAAATAGGACAGGGATAGATGCTATAACGTCGGCGCTAGATGAAAGTGCGTAGGTAACTTTTGTCTTAGGTGACGCCATACTCTACTCAATAATCTGTAACGTCAACTGCTTGAGGGTTAGTTATGTGTACTCAGAAAGCCAATATGTGGCAAGAATATCTATCTACTTCACTCCATTCCACTTCTACAAACAGAAAAAGCGGATGACATACTTCGAACTAAAAATCAAACTATTCAGCTGTGAGTTTGTAATGTGAGAAGCACTTTATTTGTAACCACTGCAACTCCCTTGACATGACGACACGTACCAAAGCTGGCGGTCAGGTCTGCAAACAGTGGAGAGCAACTGTTCCAACTCCATGCATAAATCACTGTTCAGATGTAAGGGGAAACTGTCGTCTGTCGGTTTCTCGACTCTGGTAGTTGGAGTTGGATTACGACGAGGACTGACCCTAATAAGAAAGGTATATCGATTACGAATAGTAGACTCACTCTGCGGTCAGCCAGTTTCTTAATGCGTCAGTGCTCGGAAGGTGCCTGTGACCGCCATGCCTTTAACACCAAAAAAGCGCTTCGAACTTAGCAGCTGTATTGCCCAGGCTGTCCATCGCTACAGACACATCTGGTCTCTAGGAATGCTGGCGACGATGCTTCATAATTATTTCCGAACATGAAATGAAAGTGAAACTACTACTCGCAATCTGATACCTTGGTAATAACCGATGGCGCTGCTGCCTGCCACTTCGTTACCGGTCAAGATATTATAGCGACTATCTAATGAAATGATCCTGAGCAGGGGTGTGTGTTAGGGCGAAACGTCTATTAGAAACAGCTGTTGTAAATGCAAGTAGTTTTGATATGGCCGTCGGTACATGTTACGCAGTATGTTGTACAATTTGTCCCAAAATATTTTACGCAAAGTGCCTTAAAACAAGCTGCCGATAAGCAGGATTCTGCTGTTGACGACTCCAACGTCAATAGGCAAGGAGATAATTTATTGTTGTAAGCCGAAAAAATTTTGAATAGCTCAGAATAGTAGAAGAACAAAAGTTTTGGCAAACGTTTGGTGATGCCAGTAAAAAAACAATTAATTTACTTGTTTTATGGGACTGACGTTATAATTTCGAAAACTATGTTTTGAAATTAATCTGATGTCATTTCAAGTTGGAAATACCGCAATTGTGTCTAGGATATTTGTGTATAAGCGTCTGGTCTTTCTAACCTCAGCAGCTTTGGAAAGACCACTTCATACAAAAATAGTTCAGTTTAAACGAATTCGTTGAAAGTATTGGTGGAAGTACTGTTTGAAGTAGTGCAAAAATACAGTGGATCCATAATCAGTATTTACACAGCCAGAAAACCTCTCGGAGCAGCCGGATGAGCAAAAAAACCCTGGTGCCTAGGAAAAACGCTTTTAAGCAATATTTGGACTGAAACATGCTGTCAATATTGTACACACTATTCACGTTTACATACAGTTCTTCGTTCACATTTTCTATTTCACATTTTGTGTCTAGTGTGTTGAAACTAGGAGACATAAGCTGGGTGAACCCCAGAGCAAACTTAGCCATTCTTAAGGGTGTCGTTTATGGTGTAAAGACATTTTTTTATATTGTTTATATTGCATTATAGCATAAATATCATATCGGCTTAACCGCTTCATATTAGGGTAAGAAACATGCGTGGAATCGGAATAAGTAGAAGCCCAGCGGAATCGTATGGAATACTCGAAAAGCGTGTCATGCAGGAGAAGCTCTAGGCAGAAGACCCCGATACCTAGAATGATACTTTTTACAGAAATAATGACAGCAGTTACTCGTGCTATAATGATTAGCCATATGGAGACAAGCATGTGTCTCCATATGGGTCTGATTGGATTCAAAGGGTAGGTCAAACGCTTTCACGGTAGGGTGAGAACTGGGATTGTTTTGGATGAATCTTCTAAAAATAGCTCAACTATTCTTTTAGAGAAGATCCAAAGTGTACCAGTTGATAAGTTCATTCGTATAGCTAGAGTAAGTATACTTTTTTCTTGAATGTGTGACTGATCAGTTCTTCGTTCACATTTTCTATTTCACATTATGCGTCTAGTGTGTTGAAACTCGGAGCTGCGGCGAAGCCCAGCGCTACCTTAGCCATTGTTAAGGGTGGTAGTTATTGCGTAAAGGAACCTATCTATATTTTTTGTATTGCAGCATAGCCTAAATATCATATCGGCTCTGAAGGAATTGAAGATATCTTGTCAATCCAGTTTTTAAGCTGCTTCATATTACGGAAAGAAACGTACAGGGACCTGGAATCGAAGTAAGTAGGGGATGGAATACTAAAAAAGCGGTTGTGTCATATGACATAAGTGTAGATGAGAACTAGGTCTCAGACCATTCATCGTTTTCAGTGTAACTTGGGATTGTCTGTTGAGGAAATGAGGTAAAATATCTGAACAGTATTTCAGGCTAGCGTGACTTTGACAATAACATTTACCTGTGAAGCGGTTTCTTGTCTCTTCGTTCCAACCTATTTAGTCACCACATACATAAAATGGAATACATCAATACATGCAGCGCCACTGCCGACGCGGCATTCCTTTGCCTCGACAAAATCGATGCGCGTAAATCCCCCCTTATTCAAAAACATGGTAGCAGAGGTGTACGATGTGATATGCTACTCTCTTCCATTTTCTCGTACCCTGGACACCTTTAGGCAGAAGTCTATCAGTCCAATAAGGTGCTGCTGCCTCCTAATTGAAATTACTATTTCCAAAGGAAGCAATCCTTTCCATTAAACATCAAAATTGAATTTCCAAACAAGTCCTTATTTCACCAGCGTTTATTCATTGGAGCCTTTATAAGAGAGTTTCAGTAGAACAAATTACCGGGACATTAAGCCTTTGGTAAAATTATTTTTGACTGCAACAGCAAATATTAAATGTCAACGAAGGTTTTTTTTTTATATTATTTGATGAACACTTAAGAAGGTTTTGACAGCATTGTCACATTTGTGAGCTGTAAGTTTTCTGAGATTTATTGGCGAGAAAAAGTTGTTAGAAGATTGAAGTTGACCCAGGAGGATCAACAGAGGACGCAGTTCCACATATTAAGAGGAAAGAGCTGAGCGGTGGCGGAAACCGGGCAGAAGCAGAAAACATGGGCCCACTGACGCAGATGTCATCGGAGCAGAAAACGATAAAAAAACTGAGGCTGATAATAGACGACCAGGCGAGGCGGATTCGAGACCTATTGGAGATCATCAAGGACCAGACAGCCAGAATTGACAGCCTGACCGCCCAGGTAACAATATTAGTAAATTCAAATGAATCCCCTAAAGAACGGACAAACACCCTAAAAAGACGTCTGAGAAACGTTACTGATGACATTTAATATCCGCAGGACGGATTTGTAGAAGCAAAATCAAGAAGGAGGAAAGGCGACAAGGCTGATCGGCCAACCCAAGACTTTCCTCCTCTTCTGAATACAGGATCAATTCCATTTCACACCTCCCCCACTTAATGAAATCAAAACACCTTTAATGCCTCTACTACCAAATCAGGGACCACGTTATCTACCTCTGAGGTGACTCCGCCAGCCGATCTTACTTCTCCTCCGTCATCTCGTCCAACCGTCGTGGCATCAACACAACCCTCACGCCAAGGGCGTATAACATCGATCGTCTTACGCGACGGGACGAGATAACGCATTTTAAATTTCAAGTTCATCCCTCTAGGTATTAAAATAGATCGCGCGGTTACCGTCGTTGCGGGAGTGAGAATTATTCCTAAATCCGAGGACGACTACCCTAAGATCGTTCGCCTGTTCCGAGAGGAAGAAGTGCCCCATCAGACTTTCCCACTCCCTTCGGAATGGAACATCCATGCGGCGGTTCATAGAGTTCCCGTTAATTTTTCAGATACTGAGATTAAGGCAGAAATTGAGCACACATCATTCGATTGAGGTGCAGCGGCGGCGCGCCCGTGCCTTTCGTGGTCATGATACTGCCCAAGACTGAAAAGTCTCAGCAAGTGTTCAACGAACACGAACTGCTGGGACTAGACATTCAAGTTGAGGTTCAGAAGAACTCCAGACTCATTGGGCAGTGTGACCGCTGCCAAAAGTAAGGGCATGCGCAGTCATATTGCACTGCACAGCCCAAATGCTCAAAAAGTGCAACGGACGACATGACGCACTTGTGCTTCCTCGCAGAAGAGGAAGGGCACAAGTGCGCGAACTGTGGCGCGACATCCCGCAAATAGCCGGACTTACAAGTTCACTCCAAGGAGGAACTTGCAAGTTATAGCGCAAAGGTGCAATCTGTCATACGCAGAATCAGCTACAGAGGCAACCTTGCCTGCCCCATCTGCTCAGCCTCCCTTGGCCACACAAAATGTGGACCTGGCAACCGCGCTAAGGTCCTTACAATATATAATAAGCCCAGTGATTAGCGCTGCCCACGCGCTGCAGGCGATCTTTCCTGTAAATGTCTAGCTACAATAGTAGACAGCCTGCATTCATCAAAATTCTTTTTTGGAATTGTTTGGGCATGAGGGATATTCCGAAAAAACGGGAATTTCATCAAGCTCTTTTGGATGAAGGTTTAGATGTGGCCTTGCTGCAGGAAACGTTGCTTAATCCGGGAGACTGTTTGGCTCTCCCGATCTATGATGTTATCCGAGGTGACAGATTGAATCGCCGAGGTGGCGGTTTAGCAGTGTTGATTAAGCAATTATAGAAGCACCAGTGCGGAGATGCATACCATCGAAGCAGCTTCTGTGGTGGTCAATATGGCGGGAGATGTCTCGTTGAAGATCACATCGGTGTATGTCAGGGGTGGTGCCAGGCTACAAGAGGCGCATATGGAGGTTCTTTTGGACTACCCGGGTCAGCTTATTGTGTCAGGGGACTTCAACTGCAAACATCGAGCATGAAATTCTAGGTTGAATTCCACTAGTGGGATTCGATTGTACAACCATGTGATGCCAAATAGGTACCTTATATATACATAGCACTGAAGACCCGACAGACCATCCATTCAATCATATTCAGGCACCAGATGGCATCGGCTTCGCGATATCTAAAACCTGTAGATACAGTTTCTCTTCTCGAATCTTATATGATATCTCTAGTGACCATCTACCTGTTGTCTTGGATTTGGGCAATGAGCAAACTTCTGAGGAGGAAGCTTCTCCAAGGAAACGCATTGTCTGGTAGCTATACAAGTTACTCCTTTAGAGAGTTTCCCAATATCCCGATCATAGATGATGAGTCTGGAATAGATGCCGCTCAAGCGGATTAGATAAGTTTCATTCAAGCAGCTTTACAGCGTGCAGCTGCACCTCCTGTCCAACGACACGGCAGACCTTTTTTGCCTGCGGACATTCGTCCGAAAATCTTTGACAAAATGGCAGCTATTAAGCAGGCAAAAATATCTTGTCAGCCTAATGACATTCGTAGGGCTACAAATCTTGTCCATGAGGTGAGAAACGCACAGCGCGAAGTCTGCAATGAGCAATGGAGCGTCTTTCAGGCTGGAATGCTTGATTCAAGTATTATTTTCTGGAGGATCGCAAAGTTACTCAGAAGCGGAACGCGAGAACAACTTCCGCACATCCACGGTCCTGAAGGCATATTCTTCAGAACGGAGGATAAGGTCGAGGTTTTCGTTGAAGCCATGGAAAAACAGTTCTCTCCCAACTATGATCTTGATAACGACCTCGACGAGGAACAGGACGTCGTACGATCCATCAGGAGATATTTTAGGGCCAACGGCGTTAGCGGAGGCACTGCATCCTCTTCAGCTGACTCTTCTTCAGAAGATTCGTCTGAGGCTCCACATAGCACATTAGCGGAACCCTCCGAGGTTCCACATTGCACACCAGCAGAGCTCCTAAGTCATATTAAAGACCTCAAGGTGCGTAAAGCACCTGGGGAAGATCAGATCACCAACAAGGCGTTGAAGCTGCTCTCGCTGAAAGCCGTGACGTATTTGGTAACAATAATCAAAGCAACGTTCAGAATCCAGTACCTCCCTACTGAGTGGAAGACTGCTGAGGTCATCATGATTCCAAAGAAAGTGGGTTCGATATTTCCTCAGGATTACCGTCCCATTGGTCTGCTGTCAGCTCCTTCTAAGCTCACCGAAAAGGTGACATATCGTCACCTTGAGAGTTTTTCGTCAAATCACCATGTGATTCCTGACATTCAAATCGGTTTTCGGTCCGAGCATAGCACCGAGTTACAGGCAGTCAGGCTGGTGGAACATGAAACCAGAAGGTTCACCCTCAACATGAGTACTGGCATCTTGCTTTTCTAAGTCTCAAAAACCTTTGACAAGGTGTGGCACGCGGGCCTCCTCTATAAACTAATCCAAAATGATATTCATTTTTTGCTTATAAATTACTGAAATCTTTTCATGAAGAAAGGAAGCTTCGTATCAAAATTAACAATGTTTTATCAACAACACGTCCAGTACGGGCCGGTGATCCTCAGGGCTCGGTCCTAGGACCAATCCTTTATTCGCTTTTCATCCATGATGTCCCTTGCCCCAGCAACTGTGAAGTCTACCTCTATGCTGACGACATTGCACTTGTCACCCAGTCATGTACTGGTGATCTGGATCACGATGGGTTGCAGAGTGCGTTGGAAGAAGTACTAGAGTGGGCGGAACGGTGGCTGATAAAAATTAATTATTCGAAAACGCAGGCTATTTATTGTACCAAAGAACGTCGCGGCCCCCAAGCAGAGGTTTCTGTAGACGGAAATCGTGTACCATGGACAAATTCTGTCCAGTATCTCGGTGTCACCCTTGATAAAGGCATGACCTGGCAGAAACATTCAGCATCCACAAAAACAAAATTCAAAATTGCGTTTCGGCAACTATATCCTTTGTTATGTAGATCCTCCAAATTGAGATTGACAAACAAAGTTCGACTATATAAAATGATTATCAGACCAGCCATTATTCATGCATGTGCAGCTTGGTTTTTCTTGCCAAGACACACATACAAAGTCTTCAAGTACTGCCAAGCAGAACTTTGCGGACAACTTGCAACGCTCCATGGTATGTCTCAAACGAGACACTACACAGAGATCTTGACATTCCTTACTTGAGGGATTATGTCAAGCTTCAGGCGCAGCGACGTTATGGTCAAGCGGAATCGCCCAGTAACCCTCCGTTGCGTGACTCAGTGGACTAAACAGTGGAGCGAGTTCATAAACATTCAAGGCCACAGCTCGCACTGTAATAAAAAAATATTGCCGATTTTTAGTAAACTCAAAATTACACTCTAACAAAACCGAATCAAAAATTCGTTTAGTTCACCTCAAAATTGGTCCGTGTACCAAGTCGAAAAGCCATGCGTTTCCTCTTAAACTAAGCACATCTGTTTTTCTTTGCTCCTCTCGATTTTTCTTCTCACTCCCTTTCTCTTTTTCCTTGACATTGCCTGATTTCTGGCCAAACCAGGACTGACAGATTCGACTAACGTACATTAGACAGTGACTAATGGGCAAAGGTCCTACGGACCGCCCAGACAAATAAATGGCGAATTATTATTTGATTAATAACTGTGATGACAGCTTGCTTATATTTTCGATTTTGACGCGCAGCTAACGCCTAAATTTCAAACCCTTGTTATTTTTTTTTTGTAGTTAAGTTTCAGTAGCATTTGAGTCCAAACCCGACAAGAAATGAATAGGCTTAGATTCAGAAAATCTCCGAAGGAGAAGTAACCACAAATCGAGCAATGCTACAGTAAAACGCTATATTGCTGTGACAATGTGCTGCATGTATAATAAAAATTTCAATTTATTTAGAATACCGCCTATTTCTTGTATTTATTTTATCCTTGACCTAAAACTTGTATTTCTATTATATTTTAACTGGAGTGTTTTAATAACTTGGAATAATTTTAATTAAACTTATCCAGCTGTTCGAATACTGGCAACAGTACTTAGCAAGGCAAAAATATTAAATATATAAAAATATAATTTTGATAACGGATAATCAGGGTATGTCCTGCCGCTGTGCTGAATTGAAGTAAGGAGGTTTGCCTGAACCAGTTGAGCTGAAATTTTATATATACATACGTTTGGTTTTTTGAATAAGCGCAAGAAAGTGAAAAGCCGCTATTTTGAATCCAATATGCTGCCCTCCTAAGCCAAACCCCCGTATTTGAAAAAAAATCGAAAACGAGATTTTTGGCTCTACTGTACTAAAATGTCGTGAATTTTCGTTTTTTCTATGTTAAAAAACCGTATCTGAAGCGGAAATGTATGAAATCAAGTAATGCTAAGCCCGTATTCGCAAAAAAATTAAAAAATACTAATGCCGAACCCCGTATTTGTGGTTTACTAAGAGCTTTCCTCGTATTTTTAACTGGATACGGGGTTTTTGTCTAGGAACTTCCAAATACGTGGTTTAAGCCTAGCAAGTCGACCTGTCGCCACCTGTCGTACGCAACGCGTGCAGGCGCAGGCGGTTTGATTAATATCAGTTTGCTGGTAACCTCCAAGTGGCACGTGGCGTGGCTTTACCCTAGGATCTCAATTTCGACCACAACGATTTTATAAAATCTAGAACAATGTGCTCATGGAGTAGCGGAAGCAGAGGAAAAAAGTTAGTTTCCCTGGCTACTATTTCTAAAGTTAATACAGTGAATTCAGAGGAAGAGCCTTGCTTAAGCGCTCAGAATTATTATTGTGATGAAGATGTACTACAGGATGTACAGATGGAAGAATTCATACCAATTACCAAGAGTTGCGTAATTGATAATGGATCGATGACTATTCGATACATGGATTCAGCTGATACTGTTGGTGAGTAAAACTAAAATTTGGCTACGCTAGTGCACATTTTAATTCCACTGACCGAATAGAAATCCTTCCATAATTGAAAATAACTACCATGCATAGATGTAATCTGTACTTTTACCTTGTTACTGGGCAATTGCCTTTTCAAAATCGGCAAAACCATATGTTTTGATCTGATGTTATAGTAATTGTTATACTTTGGTGATAGAACGAATCCACCGACATAAAGATAGGACCTGATTCAAAATAGCTCATTTTCAGATCCAGAACATCATTCCACAAATAAAGGATACTGCTTGCAAGATATATCTAACAATGTGATTGACAAGGAATCTTGGAATCTCAGAGATATTTTAAGTTACGGTGAGCACAGCATACTAGTTATTAAAAATACCAGCAACTACTGTTCGATAGACCGTCCTTTTGAGAGTGATAGCTTTTTTTCTACTTTTTAGTGGATGGTCAGGCAAATGTGGAAGTGGAAGAAAAAAATATTCAAAATATGGAAGACGATAGTCGTGGGGATGAGAATAGAAGGGAACCTATGAAAAATGATGCAAATCAAATAATAGAAGAAACAGAGATTGTAGAAGAGGAGAATGAAACTAAAGGGTATGAGGAAGCAGGTAAGCGTGTACTATCTACTACTACAGCAAGCATTATTGCACCTGTAAGGTATAATTTCAGATCCATATGAAACAGTTGAAGGCCACACAAAAAAAGGCGAAGAAAGAAAAAGAAAAAAATACAAACTGTCCAAGGAAGTGAGAGCTGAAACTAAGAAAAACAAGGTAATCTCGCTTCATAAGGTCAGAGAAGGCTGTATAAACTGTAAGCTCAAATGTCGGACATTCTTTACCGAGGAGGAGAGAAACACCACAAACCACGAATTTTGGAAGTTGGACTGGAAGGGAAAACGAACATTTGTGATGAACTCGACAGAGAATAGAACACCAAAGAGAAAAGTAGAAGGTTCAAAGAAAAACAAGACATTCACATATTTTCTGAAGGATTCTAGTGGTACAACAAGACGTGTCTGTAAAATATTTTTCCTAACAACATTGGGATATAAAAAAACGAATGACTGGATAATCCATTCGGTGTGGGCAAATGCTAATAGCAAAAATCAGTTACAAAATGATTTAGACCGCCGAGGTAGGCATCCTCCTCCAAACAAGTTGTCTAATAAGATTATAGAAAGCCATATTGACTCATTTAATCCATCTGTATCTCACTATAGAAGAGTCCATGCTCCTAATCGTCTATATTTGCCGAGTGACTTGAATGTCACCCTTATGTTTGAAGACTTTAAAAAAAGATATCCCGATTACATTTGCTCCTATGAAAAATATAGAAAAATCCTCAAGGCGAAAAATATATCGTTCGCAAAATTAGGAAATGAGGAATGTGAACTCTGTGAGTCGTACCATATGCATAATTCCGAACATAAAGCTGAGTCCTTAAGTGATGATTGCGAGGTATGCTGCAGCTGGAAGGATCACATTATGAAAGCAAAAGAATCTCGTGAGAGATACTCACTAAATAAGGAAAATTGCAACAAAGACAAAGGAAATTTGTGCTTTTCTGTTGATCTTCAAAAAGTAATAATGTTGCCTAGACTTGAAATGTTTAAAAAAGCGATCTTTGCTTCTCGCCTAATAGTTTACAATGAAAGTTTTGTGCCAGTTGGTAAAATTAGAGATTTTCCTCCATTTGCCGTATTGTGGCATGAAGGCATCAGCGGACGACACCAAGAAGATATTATTAGTGCCTTCAACGCATTTCTTCTTCACCACAGGGATGTCCGCAATATCACTCTATGGTTGGACAATTGTTCTAGCCAGAATAAAAACTGGGCATTATTCTCCTTTCTTGTTTATATTGTAAACTCAACAAGTATATCCGCTGAGACCATTCACTTGAACTACTCGTATTTTGAACCAGGTCATACCTTTATGTCGGCGGATTCGTTCCACCACCAAGTAGAAGAATCACTAAAGCGTCAAGTCAAAACATATGATTTTGCAGACTTTGAGAAGGCAGTACAGTCCAGCAATAAGGGAAAGGTACAAATGAAATCCATGAAACTGAATGATTTTCAATTGTGGAAAAGTCTCCATTCAGTTAGTAAAATTAAGAAACAGGATCCCAGTTTTACTATGAGTAAAATAACGGAATTAATGGTAAAGAGGACTGAATTTGTGATGTACTACAAACGCAATTTTGAGGAAGAATGGAAGAAACTAGATTTTTTGCTAAAAAAACATATTGGTGAAATGCCAACAGCCCCAATAAAAACGGCACCAAATGGCTTTGAGCGTCAAAAAGTTGAAAACCTGCTTAAAGCGGTTGGTTCCATTATGCCAGGTAACAGGAAAGAATTTTGGGAGAAACTTCCAGAAAAAGTTATCTAGTAAGTGTTCTTTTATTATATTTAATGTGTTCACCATAAAATAAAGTAATTAAAAGCTGGTGTGTTACTAAATTCATTTTCATCTACCAAGTATCTACCTCAATTCCCAACGACTGATATCAAAAATACGATTATTATGACAAATATAAATTTGATAATGTCCTAGAACAAATGCCCGTATTCGCCAAATACGGGGTTATTGCATAGGAAATTGGTGTAACAGAACTAAAAAAAATCCTCGTATGGCAATTTATACTTGTAAAAACAATCAAACAAGGTTGTTTATGTAGACCACATAATTTTAGAGCCCTTATTACTCAATATGGACATCAATTATTAATACCATGGACGTCCGTTAAAGCTACAAACAAAAAGAAACTTCAAATTGATATTGCGCCACTTTCCAATATTTCCGAATACGGGGGTTTAGCTTATGAGGGCAGTATGGCGGATACAATAATACAAGATGGCGTCTTATCACATTCTAAATAAAACATGGCAATGACAGCAAAATGCCATTCTAAATCTAACATGTCAGACGTGCAATGTGACAATACATTATAATGACGTCTATAAGTTGATCCGCAGGGGTATTACGTATCTGGAGAAGTGACATTATATCGTTTTTTTTACATTATATAGGTTGACATTATGTAAGTTTTTACTACAACTTAGAACTATCTCTTGTTCACTTGATGTCAACTCGTTCTGTAGATTCACGTGTTGCTATCAAAAGCGTATTACATTCAGATAAAAAGAGAAAAAATAATGTAACACGCTTTGAAACTGAATGCGAATGACGTTTAAAGGTTAGGAAGTATGAAATAACTTATTTCCAAACGGAAAATAGTGAAGACATATTCGAGACCACTCTTTCGAGTCATGTTGCCGTTTCCAGAGATCCCTATTGTACACCCATGACCCCAGACGCGCACCGTATTCCGATGCAGTGTTGCTAGTGTTGTTTTGGCATTAGCATCTGGCGAATTATGGGCGCAGAGTTGTTCGGTGCCCGACAACTCGTTACCACTCGGTAATCGGAATCCACTGTTTTAATTCGAATAGCTTTTTACACCGGACACAATCTGCCAGTCGATTTGTTATGCATATGTGTGTCCAATGCAACTAGGAACTCGTGGAATATGTTTGTTAATAAAAGAATTGAGGACGATTATTTCTTGG
The DNA here is from genome assembly GCA_963669975.1 of Acanthoscelides obtectus. NCBI lineage: Eukaryota > Metazoa > Arthropoda > Insecta > Coleoptera > Chrysomelidae > Acanthoscelides > Acanthoscelides obtectus. The sequence goes on from CAVLJG010000004.1 coordinate 56,846,008, forward strand.
GTTTTCAATGTGAGCATTTTGGTAATGCCGCTAATCATGATGGTCGCAAACAAATTGTTCTTTTTCAAAATCACAACATATGTAGTATAGATTAATTTGCAATGATAGTTGTAGCAATATGCCTTGTCCTCGACTATTTTGCATATGCTTATTTGATTGATGTTATAGACAGGAAATAACTGATCTTAGTAGGCCATGTTAGCAAAATATTAAGTTTAGAGGTTGAACCATTTTGGCGCTATATGGCCTTTGGTTGATTCCAGTCATCGTTGGTTTTCAGAGCGGTCAGTGGGACCTTAGCTCTTGAGTCACAGTGTCAGTTTGCAAGTCTCTCAGGTCTGGTAACACAGAAACCAGACAATCGTACGGAAAAAAATGGAAGGAAAGGATAGAAGGAAGAACGAGAGCAAATGGGAAGAAGAGAATCTTTTAGGATAGGCAACGTTTAGGCATTGTTAAAATCACTTCACAGATTTTGATAAGGTCTAAAAAACATTCGATTTTTTCTAAAGATTTTATCAAAATGCTCTAATTTTGGTTGTTCTAAGTTCACGAATTAATTTTGTTAACCTGTTGCTTAATGTAGTCCTTTAAGTAAGGGACATCGAGGTCTCTATGTAGAGTTTCGTTAGAGACATACCATGGGGCGTCAGTAAAAGGAGTAAAACATCAAGTCGCACATGCCTAAGTCGTTGCTGGTCTAATGACCTTATAGAGTCGAATCTTGTTAATCCAGCTTAATTTTGAACGTTTATGTAATAAAGGGTAAAGCTGTCAAAACGTAATTTGGAATTTAGTTTTTAGCGCTTCTATATGGTTCCGCCAAGCCATCCCTTTGTCCAGAATAACACCGAGATACTTAGCGAGGATTCCCCTTCATTGAAACTTCAGACGGAACGCCGCGACGTCTTTTTGTACCGTAGATTGCCTGCGTCTTCGACTGGTTAATTGTAATTAGCCACCGATCCGCCCAATCTAATACTTCCTCCACCAGCCTGTCATGGACTAGGTGACCAGACCACGACTGAGCCACCAATGCAGTATCGTCAGCATGGAGATAGACTTCATAGTTGCTGGGACTATGGACGTCATGGATGTACAGTGAGTAAAGGATAGGTCCAAGGACCGAGCCCTGAGAGACGCCGGCTGTAATCAGCCGTGTTGTCGACAGGACGTTGTCAATTTTGATCCAAAATTTCCTACCTTCAAGGAAGGATTTCAGTAGTTTCAGAAGCCAAAAAGGGAAACCCTTATGGATTAGTTTATACAGGAGGCCCGCGTGCCACACCTTTTCAAATGCTTTTGAGACATCCAAAAGCAAGATGCCAGTACATTCGTTAAGGCTGAATCCTCTGGTTACTCGTTCCACCAGCCTAACCGCCTGTAGCGCCGTACTATGTACAGAGCGAAAACCGAATTGCACGTCAGGAATCACATGGTGATATGACGAGAAATTCTCAAGGTGACGTAGAATCACCTTTTCATCGAGCGTAGACGGAACAGAGAGCAGGCTAATGGGACGATAATCTTGGGGAAATATCGAACCCACCTTCTTTGGAATCATTATAACTTCAGCGGTCTTCCACGCGGATGGGAAGTACTGAATCCATAGCATGGCATTAACTATCGCCACGAGATAAGTTAAGGACTTCCGCGAAAGCAGCTTCAGCGCCTTATTAGTGATTTGATACTCCCCAGGTGCTTTACGCACTTTAAGGTCTTTAATATGACCTTGAATCTCTGCTGGTGTGCAATGCGGGATCTCGAGAAATGCCGCTGATGTACTAAGCAGATCTTCGGTTGAAGAAGCTTCTGAAGAAGAATCTTCTGATGAAGAAAGATCACCAACGGTAGCGCGACTGTCACTGACGCCGTTGGCCCTAAAATATCTCCTGACAGATCTTACGTGTGTTGCTCCTCGTCGAGGTCATTATCAAGATCATAGTTGGCATGGCATGGCATCGGCGAAAACCTCAACCTTTTCCTCTATCCTGAAGAAAATGCCTCCAGTACCGTGGATGTGTGGGATTTGTTCACGCTTTCCGTTTGCGACTTCGCCACCTTCCAGAGAGGAATGCTAGAGTCAAGCATCCCCGCCAGAAAGTCGATCCATTGCTCATTGCGGAATTCATGAAGAGCATTTCGTACATAAACAAGATCATAAATATCATCAGGATGAGCTTTTGGTTGACGTGTGACAAGGGATGGATTTCTTGTATTTAATTCCATTTATTGCATAGAGAAAGATGTGTGACAAGGAGTTTAATTGAAATGGATCATGTAGAACTAAGATCAATAGAATATCTGCAAAAAAAGATTATACAGCCTAATCGGCAAAGAGTATTAAAGCACTTTAAGTACCGCATCATTTTTATTGATTCGTCGTTCTACGTAATGTATTTTCAAAAAATGTCATACATATTGTAACGCCCTCGTAACTAGGACCTCCAGTAACGGTGAGACCCCTTTTCACTGTCGACGCTTAGGCAAAGTTACGCCATCATTCGACAAGAATTGCAGCAGAGCATTTGAGAAACATCGATCGGCATCTAGAGAGATCGACAAAACGCGGGACAGGATTACTTGTCAATTTCAAAACAAATACCCAGGCGCCTCCGCCAGAGGGACAGTCGTGCAGTCGACGGCGCAGAACGCGATAGTACAGTTGACATAGTTTTAAATTTGTCGTAAATTAATTGCATGTGTAGTTATAAATTCGTGTAAGAGTGATAAATTAGACTGTAAACATTAAAAACTGTGTTTTCGTGACAATGAAAGCCTACGTTAAAAGTTCTTAATGATAAACGAAAATGGTCCTGGAAATTATCCAGAGTTTACGATAGAATAGTTATTCATTTCTGGTTGGCAGACTTTTTTTTGTGGTAGTTTGTACATGTACATACATAGGTACGTATGTATAAATATGACGCTGAGAGTGACATGACTAAATATATATATATATATAACTTGAGACGTGGTCATTGTCGTTTAAACCAGTTAAGTGAAAAATTAAAGCTTCCGCCTTTTGTTGGGTACTTCGACAAAATTTAAGCAAAGAGGACTCTTTATACTTTTTTTAATTCTCTCTAGCTTTCAATGGACTTTGCCATCATCATCAGGAGCTGCAATTACAATGTTAACAGTAGCAACAAAAGTGTAAAATGAATTTAAATTGAATCAACTTACAGTAGTATGTGAGGATGTTGCTAATTGTTGTTTTCGTATAGGATGAGGGAAACGTCCAGTAACATGGTGAGAGCTGGATACATGGTACAATGGTTAAAATTATATAAAATATGACAAGACAAGTTAAAAACAGATTAAAAATTATTTAGAAAACATTAGAGCATTACGTCGTGAAGCCACTTGATGATTGCACAAAATGGTGGTCATGGAATAATGAGTGAGATGAACCTTTGACAGAAGGCCGAAGGTTGTCAATGTCTGTGTTGAAAGATGGAACGAATTGTGAGCGTGTGCCAAAATGTTGCCAAATCACTTCAGATGATGTGATTTTCAGAATGTTATGTAAGAAATTGTTAAACCGACCAGAGGCAGTTGAATAAACTATATTTTAATTAATGGGAATTTTAAATTAATAATAAATCGTGAGAAGAGAATTATTAGATTTTGAGTGGAATGAAATTTGTTGGTGGAATCGGCCAAAATACATTTATGGTTGTGAAAAGTCGAAATTTATGAGATATGTAAGTTCTCCAATTTTTCGCAGTTTAGCAAATATGAGTAAATGACACTCAGTTCTTTAATATCTGTATTTTTGTTGATACAGTTGTTATTCATGAAAATGTGGGACATTTCCAGGAATAAACGTTTGGAAAGGTGTTTTTCTTTATCAAGAGCTTTGATACTTGTGTAATTCATAGAATGCCCTGTTGTGTTAACATGAGATGCTAGAGCGCATCTTTCAGGATGAAGCCTAGCATCACTTTTGTGTGATGTAATCCTTCCTTTAAGAGATCTGGAGGTCTGACCTATGTATATTTGGTTGCAGTTGTTGCAATTGATGGAGTAGACTGTGTTAGTTAAGCCAAGCAGCGGGACTTTGTCTTTCATTTTTGGCTTAACTAACACAGTCTACTCCATCAATTGCAACAACTGCAACCAAGTATACATAGGTCAGACCTCCAGATCTCTTAAAGGAAGGATTACATCACACAAAAGTGATGCTAGGCTTCATCCTGAAAGATGCGCTCTAGCATCTCATGTTAACACAACAGGGCATTCTATGAATTACACAAGTATCAAAGTTCTTGATAAAGAAAAACACCTTTCCAAACGTTTATTCCTGGAAATGTCCCACATTTTCATGAATAACAACTGTATCAACAAAAAGACAGATATTAAACAACTGAGTGTCATTTACTCATATTTGCTAAACTGCGAAAAATTGGAGAACTTACATATCTCCCCAAATTTCGACTTTTCACAACCATAAATGTATTTTGGCCGATTCCACCAACAAATTTCATTCCACTCAAAATCTAATAATTCTCTTCTCACGATTTATTATTAATTTAAAATTCCCATTAATTAAAATATAGTTTATTCAACTGCCTCTGGTCGGTTTAACAATTTCTTACATAACATTCTGAAAATCACATCATCTGAAGTGATTTGGCAACATTTTGGCACACGCCCACAATTCGTTCCATCTTTCAACACAGACATTGACAACCTTCGGCCTTCTGTCAAAGGTTCATCTCACTCATTATTCCATGACCACCATTTTGTGCAATCATCAAGTGGCTTCACGACGTAATGATCTAATGTTTTCTAAATAATTTTTAATCTGTCTTTAACTTGTCTTGTCATATTTTAAATAATTTTAACCATTGTACCATGTATCCAGCTCTCACCGTGTTACTGGACGTTTCCCTCATCCTATACGAAGACAACAATTAGCAAAATCCTCACATACTACTGTAAGTTGATTCAATTCAAATTCATTTTACACTTTTGTTGCTACTGTTATCATTGTAATTGCAGCTCCTGATGATGATGGCAAAGTCCATTGAAAGCTAGAGAGAATTAAAAAAGTATAAAGAGTCCTCTTTGCTTAAATTTTGTCGAAGTACCCAACAAAAGGCGGAAGCTTTAATTTTTCACCTATATATATATATATATATATAAAATCAAGCTTTCGGCATTCTCTATGGAGCCTTCATCAGGATTCTGAAAACACAATAGTGATGCTAGCAAAGAATACAGGACAGATATAAATTGTCAAACAACTTACTCGTCGTTGAGGTTGCTGCCATAAGGTGTTTCAAAACGAACGTATAGAAGATAGAACTTGTTATAAATATAAAAACAAAAAGATGGAGACATTGGGCTTGTTGATAACGACAGATAGCTTCGTTAGATGTTAAAAATATCAATACACCCGAACACATTAAAAATTATTAAACATGTGAAGACATTTTAGGGAAACAATCGGAATGCAGTCTCTAACATCGTACTTTCGCTACACGTAAATCTGTCCTGTATTTTTGCTAGCATCACAATTGTGTTTTCAGAATACTGATGAAGGCTCCATAGAGAATGCCGAAAGCTTGATTTTATCGTCAAAAGAGTCAACTTAAGCCTAAAAATTTGCCAATTTCCCAATTAACAATTATTGTATTTCGTGCCCAACTGGTCGTTGGCCTTGGCAATGACTACTGCTCACGTAACATCCACAGATTTGGGATACTTCCAACACATTGAAGAACGTTATGGAACACGCTCGGTTACACTTCTGAAGGACTGAATCAAATACAGAAAACGCTTGGCGCATGAAACAAACAGACGGATATATTTGATCAAGTGCGGGAAGAACAACATCCTACCACCACACATCAACCATCGCATAACATCCACAAACAACATCATACACAATCACCTTGCAGAAGATGGACTGCAATCTCCTTTAAAAAGGTTGGGTCAGAAAATACTTTCGCTTGAGATTTCTTCTTGTCATAAACAATTAAAAAAACTTCACTCATCCCTTGAGCTTTTGAAAACTGAAATCATTTCACTCACGTCCCTCTTAATTTTCAATAATTTTAAATTAAAAAATTGTAACGCTTTATTACATAAATTAACCATGGTATATTCCACAGCAGCACGAGTTGAATTTATCCAATTATTTTTCGGAAATAATCAGTGCGCTAATAGAACAGCAGAAATATTTAATGGGCGACGTGCATCGAAAATATGTTCTAGAACTTGCCGCTAAATTTCGGGAAACTGGGCCAGTCGCCAATAAAAAACGCAACATTGAAAATCCCATAAGGAACAAAGCAATAGAAGTAGGGAATTTAGGGCAAGTTTATGTAGATCCTACGTTAAGCACCCGCAAATTGGAGACTGTGAGTGGTGTTAGTCGACGTACTGTTCAACGGATACTAAAGGCCCATAGTTTTTATCCGTATAAAATTCACCTGGTGCAAGAACTTAATGAAGACGATTTTGATCGGCGATTACAATTTTGTGAAGATATGAGTGAACGAATTATAAACGATGAACATTTTCTATTCAACACTTGCTTTTCCGACGGATGTTCCTTTTTCTTAGGCGTAGTAAATCGTCATAACTGCCGATATTGGTCCGATTCTAATCCCAGAATTTGTCATGAGGTTCATACCCAGCAGCTACAAAAATTAAACGTTTGGGCTCGTATTTTTGGCGATCATTTAGTTGGTCCTTTTTTCTTACCTGGAAATTTGACCGGTGAAATGTATTTAGAATTACTGGAAGACGCCATAGATCCTGAATTAACAGCCATAATTGAAAATCAGAGTGATCGGCGGTACATTGCGAATAGGTTGGTGTTCCAACAGGATGGTGCCCCACCACATTACGCATTACGTGTTCGACAATATTTAGATCAGACGTTTCCAGATTGATGGATTGGTAGAAGAGGTGCCATTGAATGGCCCACAAGATCGCCAGATTTATCACCTTTGGATTTCATTATGTGGTGTCATTTAAAAAGCAAAATCTATGCTACTCAGACAACATCATTAGAACACCTGCGACAAAGCATTGTTAATGAGTGCCTTCGAATTACTCCTCAAATATTGCAAAATGTGCGGCAACGTTTTGAGCAAAATATTTATTATTGCATGGAGAGCCATGGTAGCCATTTTCAACATTTACTTGCCTAATGGGTCAGTTCATTCTTCATTTTTAAATTACTTTGCTGCCAAATGTATTGATATCCACTAATGATGATGTATTAGTTTTATTTAAGCTTTAAATCAATAAATCTTCAGAATTACTGAACTGAAGTACATTAATTTTATATCATTATAAAGGGAATTGAAAGACCTTTAAGATAAGGTATCACTCGACCCCCCTTTCCATTTAAGATTTTGGGGGTGGTGTCACCCCCGCTTAGGGGGCTGCACATGCTAACGAGATTTTTTGCCAAACTTGTGTCCCCCTCGAAAACAAAATCGACGGGTCTGAGCGTTTTTCAAAAAAAAACTGAGCTGCCAGTAAATGCATCTGTTTCGTTTTCGATGCGCCACCCTGTATATATATATATGTGCTCACTGCTCACGTATATATATATACAGGGTGACTTTGAAGTTGAGTCATTAATTTTCAGATAATGATTGTAGAAGGAAGATAAACCAAAATATGTATGTAAAAATAAAAAAAAAATAAAAAAAAAATGTTACCTTGTTTTATAAAGTATCCTCCCGACAAGTATTTCAGTGCGAACCTGTATTTGATCGTGCGGTCTTGGAGCACCGGTATGCCCTCCCCTGTGAGGTCTTAAGTCACCTGATTCACGAGCCCTTTGTACTACATTCAGCATTTTCGTAAACATGTGCCATTTTTTATTCACTATTCACTCACGCGTTACCGACTGACACATCGACTGAATACAACTGAATAAGATTGTACATTGTAGTAAAAACATCGTTTCAAATTCTTTCGCTTTTTTGTTTCCGATGCGATGAACGGATAAGGCGGATTATATCCGTTGTTGCCAAACACGAGCACATAATATTATTATTGAGACAGGGCGGTACTCAAACTTCTAAAGGGCTATAACTTTGTTACTTTAATTTTGCCAGAAAAATGTTAGAGGAAAAAACATTTCTGTTGATCAGATCTACTCACTGTTAAAATAAATGACTCAACTTCGAAGTCACCCTATATAACAAAAAGATGGAAAATAATGGGCAAAATCCGCAAAAAAGAGGAAAGTGGATTCGAGCAGAAAATAGGATAGGTAACCCTTGCGATACGTATTTCTACTGGTTTGCTTTATCAGGCTCGAAATAAATGCACATATCAAACTACAAAAATAGATACACATGCCCACACATCCGGATACTGGTGTAACCTGAGGAAACGAAGTTGGAGGGGGAAAAAACGACACACGAAGTCCACAACAAGAGCCAACCTACTCATTGTAGTATAAAATCGCTATACGACCACGAATTTTCAAGGAGACATCTAACCACAACCACGTGGCTGGTTATAGCCACTTGCTGTGGTACTTCAAGCCCAAAGGATCTACAAAGAGAATATGACAAAAAGAAGGAAAATAATGGGCAAAATTGCTTGGATAATTTATGATATGTTCCTCACCTGAGTGAAATATGTTTTTTTGCTTCTTTTCCTTGTTTGTTTTTTTTTCTTTAGATGAGATCACCTGCTTTTTATGTGTTTTCTGTTCTTGTTATTTTGATTTATTTTAGGATTGTCCTGTAAATGATTTCCTTAACTGTGGGGCGATAAACGCTATTTATTTACTTATTTATATATACGTATTTATGTATTTATGACGAGGGCCAAAAAAACGTAAGCTGAAATTGCACGCCCATACAGGGACAACTTTGAAGTTGAGTCATTAATTTTCAGATAATGATTGTAGAAGGAAGATAAACCAAAATATGTGTGTAAAAATAAAATAAAAATAAAAAAAAAATTTTACCTTGTTTTATAAAGTATCCTCCCGACAAGTATTTCAGTGCGGACCTGTATTTGATCGTGAGGTCTTGGAGCACCGGCATGCTCTCCCCTGTGAGGTCTTAAGTCACCTGATTCACGAGCCCGTTGTACTACATTAACAAAGGCACGAGGGGTTGGTTGTACTCGATTGGAAAACCGATCCGCATAAACATGTGCCATTTTTTATTTCATTTGAGCCACGCAGCAAACACCACTATTCACTCACGCGTTACCGACTGACACATTGACTGAATAAAAACATCGTGATCAGCGTTTCAAATTCTTTCGCTTTTTTGTTTCCGATGCAATGAACCGATAAGGCGGATTATAAACGTTGTTGCCAAACACGAGCACGTAATATTATTATTGAGACAGGGCGGTACTCAAACTTCTAAAGGGCTATAACTTTGTTACTTTAATTTTACCACAAAAATGTTAAAGGAAAAAACATTTCTTTTGATCAGATCTACTCACTGTTAAAATAAATGACTCAACTTCGAAGTCACCCTGTATAAGTGACTTGACACTTGACCGTAACAAACATACTTTAATGAAGCTTTGTTATTCCAATTTTCGAACTTAAGGTTAGTTTAATTGGGAGTATTATTCCAGAGTCTCGATACTCTAGGGACAAAAGAGCGGTCGTATTGGCCACTTCTGGGTGTACGAAGTTTGACACATCTAGGGTGGACAGCCCTTAAGCGGGTCTATCTGACAGGCAAAGCGTGCGGCGGCATACTGAAGGAGAGCTCTGAGGAGCAAAGCCCGTAACATAGCGGTAGAAGAGAGCTAGATCGCCGACGGCCAGTTGGTGCGAAAGGGTAAGTCGGACACTGCCTCTGAACAGCATCGAGCATCGATAATGTGGTTAGGTAGAGAGACGTACTTCTTATCCATGAACAAATATCGTACCTTTTTCCCCAGCAGCTGCCGCTATTGATGAGATGTGTTTGTGCTAGATCAAGTCCTCGGTGATCCATACTTCAACAGCCTTAATGAATGGCTCTTTAGTAGAGGTTACAGTATTCTGTTTTGGAAGCATTAACAGTCATAACCTCCAGGTATCTATTCAGAGTGGAAGTCGATGCTAGTTATATTTTCTGCAACTCACTGGTAGTGATCGGCTTGTCACTCTGAATTCCTGCATGCAGACTGTTGTCATCAGCAAAGCTGTGGCTCGAGTTGATCGTACAGGAAAGGAGGACGTTCTTATGTAACAGAAATCACGTCGGAGACATGACCGATGGGGAACACTAGCCTTGACAGGGACGTTTGCATAAGAGGACAGCATGCCGCAGCTGATCGACGCCTTATTGATATCATGAGCAACGACATAAACCTCACCATAACACTAGACGAGTTTACTCCATGGTTGCATGACGAAAGATAGGGGATCCCCCGTGGATCGCTGGTGCCTGTCACCAATCAAGTAGCAATATTCAAGGTTCTCCAGAAGCACCCTATATATTTACCTCTTCGTTGCCTTACCTAAAGCAGAAAGCAGAGCTACATACCTGTAGTTGGAAATCAACTTTCCAGCTTTCTCAGAAAGTGCCGGATTCGTAAGATATTTGGAAATTCCGCTGCACATCTTCAGCATAACGGTGGGAATCAAATCCAGACCAGAAGATTTGTTGACGACGAATGACAAAGTATCAGCCTAATTCCTGAGAGTCACTTCCCGCATAGTGTAGAAGATCCTTTAATCCGACGATACTCGAGCGTTGGGACAGGCTCCATGGTGTAGTTAGCGGCAAAGGTATAGGCAAGCACTTCCACCTTAGACTTTGAGTCGGTTACAACCATTCCATTCTGACACATAAGCGGTGGAAGGCTACTCTTCAAGAAGTTCCATTCAATCTGCTTGACCAGTGTCCAGAAAGGCCGACTGCCATTGCGCTGCGACATTACCTTATGCCTTAGTTCTGCTTCGTGCTGGTGTTTAGCATTGCGAACCGCTTCGTTATTATTCGTTTCTAGACTCCATATCGGCTTGTCCGTTCTTAACACTGGGGTTTTGCAAGAAAGTTCTGTGTGCCTTGATCTTCTGCCAACGCGCAGTGTTGCATGATTTGTTGAACTAGTCTCTGGCCAGTTTATGCTGGCACAGCCGATTCTGAGTGAAATCTGACCTCTACGAAATCTTGGCGTGAGCTACCGAGCGGAGAGAGGACAGCAGTGCTGTAAGGGACAAGATGCTTAGTCAGAAACAAATCTACCAGACTACTGACGTGTGACGAAACGCGGGAGAAGACGTAGAGCTCGTCTCCAGCTGAGTCAGTCTTTGGGTAATGGCGAACGCTTCGATAGCACGATCAGATGCACAGATCTTATTTAAGTTCAGCCACAGCTAACCAGGGGCATTTGAATTATCAAGGATAATTACCTCTGCAGCAACGTGACTGACGTTCAAGGGATCGATCTTGTCAGCGGGGTATTCAAGTAAGTCGTCCCAGTTATGGTCGGAGAGATAGCTATAGAGGCAGTGCATAGATTTGGGGGATCATCTAGAATTGAGCACAGAATGTACTTCCGGCCTGATTCTGAAGAAATGTCTGTGCGGTAGGAACGGCGGCTGCAATAAAAAGCCACAACTTCCCCGTTCTTCCTCAGATTGCAGTGGACCTCGTCACTTGGAAGGCTAAGATAGTTAGTCGGGGCAGAAACGGAGAATTTGGTCTTCGCCAAGAAAAGTATTGCGACGCGATTGGGCTGCAAATAGTGCTGAACAGCTTCAATCTTGCTGTTAACCCCGCAAATATTCGTAGAGGAGAGTTCATCATCGATGTTGTTCCCTTGAGCCCACCCCCCACCCAATTCTTAGTACTCGAAAGATCCATAATCATTTTTTGTTGAAAAACGGAAGGAGAAAGAGAAGAAAACTTGATACATAGCTGAAGTTTCTGAGATACCTTGGACAAAGCTAGTTAGTAGTACCGCGTTGGTTGACTGGTCCTTGTCTTCGACCTTCTTTTAGCTTCCTTGCTTTGATTCCTTGACCAACGTACTATCAATTGAATAGAATGAAAGAAGTTTTAAGCTGAGTATAAAGGAACAAACATTTGTCACGGCTCCGCTCAGTGAAAATATGAGAGATGGTCATACGCTGGCTAGCGAAAATTGTTTGAGACGTCTAGACAAAACTTATTGGTAACGTATTGGTTTTTCAGAAAGTTGTTTGTAACTAAGCTGTAGAATGGCTCACTTAAATAACAACTATTCTATAAAACGTTAATCAATAATAGCATTTGCTTTCATTGCATTGTACTTTTGGGAATTTATATTTGAAAATAACATTTCATATTTTTTTTAAGACCCAATAAGATAATTCTGTTTTTCTAACATGCAACTACAATACCCTATCTACAAAATATGCAGCAGCCGGCAATAGTAGGGCTTCCCTGAGCTGTAGAATAAATCTTTATAGGGAACATTATTGTTTTTCAGAAAGCTGCAACAAAAAACAATGCCCTAGATATTTTGATATAGAATTCATTGTGCTTTTGAAACGTGTCGAGCACATATTATTACAGAATAGAAGTGATCAAGGTAAATAGCGTGATTTTAAGCGTTGTTGGTTGCCAAGCATTTCATCTGGGAGCTTTAGACCTTAAAAGGAGGTCAGGGTTCATGCCCTGAGCGATAAAAGACAACTTGATGAAAAAAATAAAAAATGATTCCTAACTCTATTTTTCGTAAATAAAGAACTGAAGCGGAACATTTTGTTCTGTTACGACCACATCCTCGTCGGTAACTCTTCTTACACGTTCTTTAAACAAACAGCATGTCCACAATTTCCCCAGAATTTCATTCGATTTTCGCTAGGTTGTCTGGATTGATCTAAAGATGCTGAATTAATTTTATTAACATCGTTTTGTTAAATTTAGGTGGTGTTATTAACATTAGATTAGACAAATGGAGAAACTGCGTATCATCTGCAAAACGCTGGACATAAACTTATCAATACTTCTGCTTAAGTCGAAGGTGACTCTGATACAGAGCCCTGTGTCTCTCAGTGGTCTTGAGATGTCACGCGAGGCATGATAATTTGAGATTTAGTTAAGTCCCAAGAAGAAGGAAATATAAACTTCATACAAAAAGTTTATCAAATATCCAAAGTGAAGAAGTGTTGTTCCGGAATCAAGATTTTCTGTTGCGCTAGGTTTGCTGAGCATCCAAACGAACACGTACGACATCGTAGTCCTAATACATGTTCATCTTAAGGGTTTGGAGTGTTTTTGGAAAAATGTTTTTTTACCAATAAAACACTGTGCTAGTTTTACTGTGATCTTCCGAAAATCGCGAATAGGTCTATGTGTATGAGAGAATGATCTAAGGCTATCCATTAAATCCGTCAGACATTTCATGATATCACTTACACTCCGGCTGTTTGTTGCAAATAACGGCCAATGTTGAGTTTGCGCTTCATGTCACACTGTCACCAGTCTACACGTGTAACATGCACCTCGATTGACAGGTATATGCTCAGTACGGCTCAGTGGAATTTTTCACTGACGCTGCAGTTAATTGCTTTCGTTTAGTCCAGAGTCGTACACGATGACTCACCACGTGATAGAAGGTAATAGATTTGTAGATACCAAACAAGGGATATTGAAAACGTTGAGCATAACGCAGCTAGGGCGACCTATCAAAATATTAAATGGAAGCTGGAGAAAATATTGAATACAGATTCAAAAGTTGAACTGATACTGTGTATTCGACCAAGCGTACCCACCAACATTTTATCCCTATTAGGAATCGTCAGTATGTATGGTAAGGATAAAGCAGTTGTTATCATATACATATGACTATATAAATCAGCTTGAAGAATTAAAGAAAATTCCAGATTTGTTGAAAGGTAGGTAAGTCGCAACCGTATTGTAAATTGCTCCAGCGTGTAAACACATTGTCAGAAATATATTCACAGTAGTCAGGACCATAGAAAGACAAAACCATCCCCCCTTGAATAGCACAAAATAGCCCATCCAGCACTTCCACAGCTGCTCCTGCTACTTCACCAGTAGCATATTTGATGAAGCAGATTTTTGTGAAAGTGCCCAGATTCAATACGAGGTTACTTAAATTCGAATTTGAGCTGCCTTAAAACCAATGGCACCAGAGATGCTCCTACCAGCATATTTCTTTATAAACAAGCTAATACTTTTCTGTCCTATTTATAGTTTTTCAGACCCTGGAATGTGCACAAACACCAACTTAACAGACAAGTATTCCAATAACAGTGGCCAAAAAGGAAATGTTTACTGCTTCTAAGCAGTCAAGTGTGACTAATTTTGGGCCGAAGGTCTTGGCTTTAAGATACACAGCAGTTCACTATATACATTGATTTAAAGACAAATTGAACATCAATTTTTAATAAAAAAAAATTAAAAGCTATCCTAAGAAAAAATAATTTTAAGGAATAGTTCCATACAATAGTCTGATCGTATTAATCCGTGGCATATCTTGTAAGAGTCCAGCACTAGCCACCGAGCATTGCCTATCTGCCTTCCATTTCAAATATATCTTGGTGGAATCTTTCACCAGGCTCACTACTTCCAGCTCTACAGTTTTTAGGTAAAAGTCAAGATCGGAGTGGAAGAAGTTAGTTTTTGAGGATATTGTCACGAGTGATCACCCTGTAGCCCCTTACATACGCCACATAGGTGCCATTTAGTCGATAGATACCCTAAACAGCATCCGCTAAGAAATGGGCACATTTTCGGCAAATAATGCATAATCTGCAAAGGTCGCTGCCGGAGGAGATGCTACCGGTTTATAAAAACTGGTTTAGCCGACACGTGGGATTATCCCTGCCCTGGGGTCACTCACGGTAGATCTCCCTTCATGGGACTGGACCATCCTATGCCAAAAAGTAAGTAGCTGTTTCATTTTATTGTACTTTTATCTGCGCGACGTTCTGTTAACACATTTTGGTATTTCATTTTTTTTTGTATTATCATTAGAGCCTCAATACCAGCGAGTCTGCTCAACCCACAGCCAACTTGCCCTCACGTCGCAGTCGTGACAATATATTGCATCCAAGTTCATGGCACTTATGTATGAGTTCTTTGACTAACTGTTGGCAAAAGTCATCTTTTTGGTTGCCCACAAATCCTCCTACAACCTATTTAAAGGCTTCCCAGACGGCTGTCTCCTCCAAAATTTCGTGGAAACGTGATATTGCCTCCTGGTTGGAGTAGGTTCCGTTGCTTCAGCCTCAATCTAAGAAACTCTGCCTTCTCATTCGATAAGTTTATTATATCTTATGAGATCACTCAATTACCTCTAACTTAGAGTGTGGGGCTCACTGAAGCCGTCTGCCTCGAAATCTGGGTAACGTTGAGCGTTTATTCCCCCTCAGCCACTATCGCAGCCTCATAGAGAAAGACTTACATCAAATATGTGGGGCCCACGGTTTATCGTAGTAACATATTTTTACAACTGAACTGTCGGTTTGCTTCTGAGCTGTAGACGTCATTTCACCACAAACGTAACAAGACCTGTCTACGGCATTGGCACACTTCCGTGGCCTTCTGATCTGATACAGGAAATTAGGAACATTTGAAACTTTACTGAAAAAGTCAAGATGATGAGATTAAGCTAGAAGATGCACCCGTTCCTTATGTATTCAAATATACCTCAAGAACTGCTGCTTAACACGTTGAATACTTAAAAACCATCCAACCATCCATCCACAACAATCACAAAACCAAGCTAACCTGAACTGACTTTTTTGGCATTTCTAGTTCTGCTAATTTTCTATTTTTGCCGCGGCGATAGGATATTCGGACCACAGTGTGTAGTGATATTTGATCACCCAAGTAGGTTCTACTCGTACATCTTAAATCAAATAGCTTATCTGTACTTGTTATGCTGGTGTTCATAATTAGCTAGTTGAAGTGGTTTAGAAATAGAATTTTTGAATCTAAAATATTTTTAGTGTTGAGCGGTGTTATTAGCTGTGGACTAAATAAAACCTAAGTCTGATGATTTATATGTCTGTGAAGATGGTTAATGTGGATCCTCGTAACAGGATACAGTATTTTGTACTTGCTATAGATAAAAGTAACGCTGTTAGATCTTCAGCAATAAAAAAGTAGACACTGGCGTCGGTGGAAACAGCTTGTGACTTGGACAAGGTAGTTTATCTGATTTTACTACAGTTCTGCATGATCACGCAGGGTTTTTTAAAACAATATTAGAAGGGATGCCAAACATGGACTTTTTAGGTTACTGCTGAAATTGCATAAACTATTGAGCACCAAATCAAATTAAAGATATCTATATTCAATAGCCTGTGCTGTTTATTTGCACATATTGAATATTATGTCCTGTATGTGATTATTTGAACACGTACCATTTACAAGAAAAAAAAAATATATTCTTTCACTACATATCTTTAGGCAAATATCACATGATCAGTGTGTATTACCTGTGATACGTACCATCAGTATTTGCTGATCATCTTGTCAATGTCAGTGGATTTCCACGTAGCATTTATGCGTTAGTAATTTACGCACCTGATCGGACGAACGTCATTTCAGGAATGCAATATGGCGGCGACGTATTTCTAGTCAAAGTTTTCTGAGTTATCGTTGTTTCAGTATATTTATGTTTATATGTGGTCTATAGTCAATATGTATGTCTAACACAAAATACGAGCTTACTATTGAGACGTGTCAGCAACTGACAAACTATTATCAATGTTGATTGATCTCCGAAATATCTTGGAAGAGGCTTTATTTCAAGATATAGGTATATCGGAATACTGTATGTATTCTGGGCACGAATAATTTTTTGGAATATCATGCCCATTTGTTTTTCAGCTACGTCCGAAGAATCACTCGATTTATCTAGCTGAGGAGCAGTGGACTAAAACATGTAACCAAAATTCAACTTGCAGCATCCAAATTATTATTATTTGGCCTTCCCTCGCTAGTGTCTATAAACAAATTAGCATGTTCACATTGTGCATCGCCAACCAGCTTATTGCACCAAAAGCTATGATTTTTTTATTTGGCTTAGAAATAATAATGCATCATACGTAAAAAGTGTATGTAGCCTAAACACTCTCACAATGGGTTACAATACGTTAGACTTCATCCTTGGTATCCTACTGTAGCCGAACGAGGGCTTGTAGTATCTACACATTGCCTGTTTTTGAATAATCCATGCCCAAACTAACATCTATCTTACTTTTTGCATCGAATTGAGTTATTTAATCCAAATATCGTTCAACTTTGTGATACATAATATTATATTTTGAAAGCGACCATAAGCCTCACAGAACTTGTGAAAATCTGTACCTAGGCACTCAAGTTACTTTTGAGGTATTGGTCTACCAGATAGGTTCTGACTTCTCTACATGGTAATATGAGAATACTTTACTCATTTTTTCTCCAGAAAAAAATTTATATTAGACTATGAATTCTGTGGTAAACATTTTTTTATGAGTACTCATATAAAAAAGTAAGGGGAAGATCGATTTATAGCCAGCCACCTTATTCAAGCGTCTGACAAACTATGATCAGCCAGTCTAGCAGTGCTGGACTGCAATATTTCACAAAGTATATATAAAAAGTAGTCAATAAAACTTAAGTCAAATTAGCTTCATATTCACTTACTTTTCTCTTCTGATGAATCTGCCCACTTTAGCAGGTACAAGGGCGTTAAAAATACTAACTACCCAATGCCCCACATTTTGTCTTTCAGAAAGTAGGTTGTGTTGCTTAAATTTTCTAAGCCTTAGCAAGTCGCAGGTATGATTTAATATCTAGACCTTTTCCAAAACGTGTTACAATGAAATTCAAAGTGAATAGAATTGAAAGTCAAAGTTACTACTACTAAATAAGCGGTTTCCAGTGTCATTAGAAGCTTACATGTATGTATTTGTTTCCATTGATCTCGTCCCTCAGTTTATTTTCACTCTGCTACTTTGGCACGATCTCTCCTTAGTTGAGGTCACCTAATGATCAGCAATCGACAAAGCAACGCACAGTGTGAACAGTTACAAACAATTGCTATCGGTGCCGGGTGGCGATCAGCATTCGGCTCCGGGACTCTGGTAAGTGAAATTAACCGGATGTCATTCGGCGGCCGAAAAGCAAACTTTTCGGTCCACTCTAATACGGCAGCATATCAGGTTATCCTCTATATACGGAGCGTGTAAATATTTGCTAATGGATCTGCTCGCTCTAAAAGTTTCCGGACTCAACCGCCATGCCGTCGAACAAGTTTGGACATTAATTAAGTTCGCGTATTTACTGTTCCTCGGTGTGTTCCCCCCTCCCTTTTCCAACTCCTTTCCACCCGACTGCATCTGGTCGGACGTACGTGTGGTTGCGACATGTGTTTGTTTAGACCCAAAGAATATCAATCGTCGGTAGTGCCCGCGCAGTGGCAGTATGTACATTAGGCACTGGATACATCGGTCGAGTTATCACAACAATTATTTAAACTTGAACGTAACACCTGCATATGGCTTTATTACTAAAATGAGATTATCATATAGAGTATGTCTGGATCTATATGCCCTAGTCGGATCCCTGAGGGAGCTGTTCTGTAACTATTTATTTATGTTTAGCTCAAAGGCAAATCATAACTTTCTAGTTGAAAATTTAACAGTTATTCATGTTTTGCAATACATCAGCAGGTTATTTCAACCTCGTAGGGTTGAAATGTCTGTGTCATTAATCCACGTATGTTCAGCGATCCATCCGAGAATTATGTGATTTAATCATGTTTCCTGATGTCGCCCAATACCATTGTTAGATATAATTTTTCATCTGTATATATTGTTTTCTTGACAAACTTCACGTTAGACAAGCAAATCCGTGTTACTTATATGTGATCACACAGAACAGGTCGGTACATATTTACTGTGATAATGTGATAAGTTTGAAATTTCAAAGAATTTTCCAGTTATCTCAAAAAATTCCGTGTTTTAAGAAAATAGAGGAAGACCGGAATGTAATTGTCCATAGTTGACGTCATAGGTAGCTATTTATACCGTTTAGCAACGTTATTGTTATTCAAAATGCAAGTACAACGCCAAGACTCTTACCAGTTCTCTCTCTTGCCGTTGTTTGAGCACATAGGAGCTCCACGTTTGAAACATTTGTGCGTCAGATGGTGGCGTCAACGATTTGGCTGGGAGGGAAGTATAGCGGAATGGCATGCTCTCCAGGCCAGTTGAAATTGATAATATGACACGTATATCTAAATATAATATAAAAATAATCTAAAATAAATATTCAGCATTTTTTTCTTGGGGAAACTTAAAATAGAAGTGACAATGAATAAAGGACATCCGCTAAACGTCTACTACTCTACATTGTCACACCTCAAATATTTAGTACGCTATTGAGGGAACTTTTATAGAAAAAAGAATAATGTGCAATAATGATTTATAACCGATACTTACGTTAGAGGCATGTCTTTACGTCTATCCATCTATTTAAAATTAGTATGTAGTATGATTATTAAGAATTTTATTTTTAATACATAATCACATCATATTACATGAAAATGTCGATAGATGTGTCCCAAATCCCTGGTATTGAACAATGTAGGCTTTTCTCTCCAGAACTCTTCAGGCATTATTATTCAGTTGCCTGATGCTCTAAACATGAACAGTACCCTCATGATATTTCTGCAGTCTTCGTGAATGTTTTTGCACATATCGATGCTTTAAGTTTGTTCCTTTAGGTGGTTAAAATATTGCTTTACATGTTTCACACAAATTATGTGCTTATGACGTTAGCCAGCAAGAGTTGTAGCAGGATTTACGTCAATAGAATAAAGTGTATTAGTCCCAAGAACAAGGTTTATTCACAGACTGACGCCATGCAAAAGATACGGTGGTTATACCATTTTCAAGAAAAACAACTGTCAACAGTGCTACATTGCCTACCTGTCACTATTGCCTAAACACAGCACGTTATGATTCTGTAACTTGGGGGTGATATGTGGATGTGAGTATATTAGCCGTATTAAATAACCGGATACAAAAACCGAAGGCTACAGATCTCCAGATCACTTAGAGATCCCCGAATAAAAGAAGTTATGGCTGTAATTACTTATTATTTTAAATCTCAACATATTAGCTGATATCAATCCAGACCGGAGGAGACTTCAACTGTCTCCTGGTGGTTGAAAGTGGAGCCGGCCTTGATGCAGTTTTGTTCTTTATTTTATGTTCTGTGGTAGTTAAGTCAAAAGGGTAATCACAGACACAATAATCACAGATATATGTAGTGATAACATCTGAGGTATTCCTTCGTTGCCGTTTTGCTCCATTGCGTGACTGTTTATGCCTTATTATTGTTGACATTTGATTATAAGTCCTCAAATATGCGTAATTATCAATGGATGATCCCAGAAACAATAAGCGGCTAAAAATAAATGTCAAAAATTTTAGGACGTGACGCGGACCACAGTGAAGGTAAATTAATTGAATATAAGCTTGGCAGCCCTACGTAATTTATTATTGTGCTGTGGTGTAATTGAGTGATTATGGATAACAACGGCTAGAAACTAAGCGGATGCTATAACTACCGTTACTATTCTGTAGAAAAATACATGGATAAGACTTTAACTACTACTTGGTGAAAAGAACAGTTGAATATACCGGCAGGGCTGTTCAGTGCTATTTTGGATAACTGGTTGTGCAAATGTGCTGTTACCAAGCCGTGGTCTGGACAAAGGCACTGAAACATTGGTCCAAAAGCTCTAACGAAGAGAAAATTTGTATTATGAGGGTTAAGAACGTCAGAATAGGGCCCGAGATTTCCTGCCCAAACTGAAAAAATATGGTTTCCAGAATTACGTCTAGCTCCCGAAATTTTTACCAGCAGCGGAAAAGTGATAATGACTTGAATTTCTCTCCACACATACTGTTGCACTGATCTGTTGCATTATTTTAAACAAACAAGACGTATGTGAAAGAATGGACATTACATAATACCTGGTTTGAGAAGCTTAAACTGAAATTTATAATATACTCTATGACTGTGCCAAGCCTGTATGTGTATGAGTGCTTGATAGTGCGAATACAAAAGGAGATCTATACCAAATCTTCGAAGGGGTTCACGAATATAATAATAAGAAAAAAATATTTGATCACTGCTTAT
The DNA here is from genome assembly GCA_963669975.1 of Acanthoscelides obtectus. NCBI lineage: Eukaryota > Metazoa > Arthropoda > Insecta > Coleoptera > Chrysomelidae > Acanthoscelides > Acanthoscelides obtectus. The sequence continues at coordinate 56,867,112 of CAVLJG010000004.1, forward strand.
TGGCAGGAGAAGTTGTCAAGACGGTTCGGGGTTCTGAACAATTAACTTTTCTTAAAATATTGATACTAAATACACAAGATCACTGCATATAAATGATTTTAAGATTCGTATTAGGAATTTATTGATCCAAAATGCTTTCTACAAAATTGATTATTATCTAAATGCTGAATTTAACATGTTGTAATAGTTCAAAACTTTTAAGTGCGATGAACCATATCAGAAACGTTGATGCTCCAAATATATGATGATATTCTTTCTTCTGTATTATGGCGATTAAAAGCAGTTTTTGAATTTGCATGGATAAATGGAATGAAATGAAATGAAGCTACCTATAACCTCCCATTCCAAATCAATTCTCTATCTTAGTTAGTTTTAGACATGTGCCACATCGAAAAATAGTCATTTGTTTCCACAAGTCAAAGTTGAAGCGGAGTCTAGTCGCGATATATATCATTTGAAAACTTCCCACTACGGATTTATCGAAAACCACCGAATAAAAGAGAAAACGCCGAGACCCGTCGAAATATTTTTCAATGGGGACAACTTTTTAACCAAAAACTACTTCACTCCCTTTCACGCTCGGCGTTCCAGGGCCATTCCCTTAAGAATTTTAAATGTTAATGGGTATCGAGTAATAGCTTGTTTGAAAGGTCCTTCAATGTCCTTGATTCTGACGTTTGATCGTTTACGAGAAAATTAGATAAATCTTTATTTATCTTAATTTGTTCAGACAAAAAACAAAAACAGACGAAAATATCACTTTTTATTCCAATAAGTGTTCAAAATGTTGCCCGTTAGGGTTTGCAAATCTACAATCCATTTATAATTTAAGACGGAAGCTACCAACATAAACAGCAATTCGGAAGATTAGACGAGGCTACAGCCAAATAATAATCCGAATTTTATTCCGCATTCGTTTCATCAACAAAGATATCCTGGGCGAACTGTATTTATTGTTATACCTTTTTAGTTATTTGTTTCTAAGGGAAAGAAGGGATTTGATTTGCTGTCAGTTACCTATATGACAATCTTGAGATAGTGAAAATTAATTTAATGATTCAGATTTTACTTAAAATAGTTTACACACTAGCCGAAAGAGTGGAAATGATTCTAATTTGTGGTGCCCAAAATCAATGTGCTCGGCAGACTGCCAAAATGTTTAACGCCAGACATCCGGGGAAGATAAATTTGCATAGGTATGTTTGTTACTACATTTACTCAAACTGGATCTGTTGCAAATATAAAACGTGATCATCGGAGAGTTTTGAATGAAGCCGCTCTTGGGTCATTTTGGAATAAATCCTAATACTGCATTACACAAAATTGTTGCTGCGACTGGTATTTCATTAGGCTCTGTACACACAGTTACTAAACTTCTTAAATTTCATCCATTAAAAATGAAAATATTGCAAAAGTTGACCGAAAATGATTTCGATAGGCGACTTGAGTCTTGTGAACAAATGGTTAATGATAATACCATTCATGTACAGAATATCCGCTTCAGTGATGAATGCACACTTTATCTAAATAAATAAGCATAAGTGCAGGTATTGGAGCAGTGAAAATCCCCATGCTCTTGTAGAAGGGCATACCCAGTACCCCCAAAAAAATAATATATAAGCAGGCATTATAGGAAACAAAGCGATTGGGCCATTGTTTAATAATGGAAATTTGAAAGGAGACATATTTATTTGGATATGTTAGAAAATACTATCAATCCGCTTATCACTGACACCATTGAAAACCAAATCAGAGAGGATGGAAACCCAATACTTGATGAAGCTCAAATATATTTCCAGCAAGACGACTCTCCTCCTGACTATATTCTTCCGATTGGGCAATGACTAGACATATAAATGGATAGGGAGAAGAGTGCCTGTAGAACGGTCTGCTGTATCTCCTGATTTGACGCGATTAGAGTTTTTTCTATGGGGCAATTTGAAATCGATTGTGTTTACTCCCCAACTTGAAGGCTTGGATGAACTTCGTCAACGCATTATCGAAAGCTGCCATGATATCCCACAACATGTTTATGAAAATGTCCGTCAGGAATTTGAACATCGCCTATGTCATTGTTTGGCCAATAACGGGCTACATTTAAAACACTTATTGAAATAAAAGTGATATTTTCGTGTGTTTTTGTTTTCTACCTGAACAAATTAAGTTAAATCAAGATTTTTCTAGTTTTCTTGAAAACGAATTGACAGATTTTGAAAAATCAAACGTCAAAATAAAGGACTTAAAGAGACTTTTTAAACAAGCTATTACTCAATACCCCTTGTCATTTAAAATTTTTAAGGGGTTGACCCTGTGAGGCAGAACGTGAAAGGGTGTGAAGTAGTTTTTGGTTGAAAAGTGGTCCCCCATGACAAATCTTGTGTCTCGGCGTTTTTTCTTTTTATCAGTGGTTTTTGAGAAATGTGAGAAGTTTTAAAACGAACACCCTGTATATTAAGTAATTGTAACATTTGAAATTTATCTAATCTTGGCCGAATCGAAACACGTATGTTTAATGTTTCTCTTTGTTGTACGACGTCTCGCTTCCATCAGTGACCTTCAAGTGCAATGGACGGTCAGTTATTTAAGTGGACCAATGGAAATGCGTCAAATAATAGGTCGATTTTCTAGCTATTATATTTGGTAGAATGTTTTCACTGTTTTTGACGACTGTTCATGCAAATTAAGAATGTGCAAACAACGAACGACTTTTTAAAAAAAAGCGACTTTATTTAACAGAAGACGAATGAGTACTGGTCACCTTGGTTTACATGCATCTCTTACATATAACCTACGCTAGAACAAAGGAATCGAAAAGTGCAAACCTAAGCAACTCTACATATTAGATCATCATCATAGCAGTGCCGTAATTCCTCCCTCTTCAAGAAGATTGAACCTCCTGGTTCAAAGGAAAAATCTGCTTAAGTTCAATGTCATTTTTGACTGATTGATTTTTTGGTTCTTTTTGCTTCAAAAGAGAGAGCAATTGTTTTTTTAAACAAAGTATGATTACAATAAATGTTAAAATACATAAAATAGTTACAATGCTAAACGTGGACGTTTTGTGTGAAAAATCTAAATTTTTTAATTTATCGTGTAATAAACATTGTATATCCGAATAACCCTTTACATCAGTATTTTCAAATAACATATTCTTATCATAGTTCACCATAATGTTAGGTATATATAAAGGTTTCGAAATATCAGAAATCTTCAAATACTCAGTATGATCAATAAATGTTTTACAGTTTAAGCTGATAATAAAAGAGGAATCAATTTCTTTTCTTTCTTTGGTACAATCTTCATAATATACTGGAATATTCTTGTTAGTATTCACTAAATAGTTATCATGTTTTAATTGAAAAATTATATTCTTCTAACTGAAGCTTCCATCTAATCGATCGCTCATTGGGCACTGATAAAGAACTCAACCAAACTAGGGGCTTGTGATCACATTCGATTAGAAAATTTTGACCAAATAAATAAGGACGGAATTTTTTACAAGAATCAACTATTGCCAATAGTTCTTTTTCAATAACGCTGTAATTGCGTTCAGCAGAATTTAATATTCTAGAGTGAAAAGCAATAGGCTTAACATTTTGACTAAGAACTCCTGATATGTAAATTTTTTGGAAAAATCAGGATAAGCCAGAATAGGTGGGTTACAAAGAGCTTCTTTACAAAGTTTAAATGCATTGATATAATCTGGATTATTGATATTGATTTTTTCATCTTTACGTAAACATTTTGTGAATGGCTTAGTCAATTGTGCAAATCCTTTAATAAATTTACGATAATAGTTCATAAGGCCTAAAAATGACTGGATTTCTTTAATCGTAGTCGGGAGAGGATATTCTTGAATTACTTTGATTTTATCTGGGTTTGGAATTATGCCTTGTGGCGTGATGACATGACCTAAGAATGGAACATCTTTTCTCAGGAACTCAGATTTGTCCAGTTGGATTTTTAAATTAAACTGATTCAGTTTTTGGAATATTTTTCGAAGATGCAAAATGTGTTCGTCTAGGGATTTTGAAAAAACAATGATATCATCCATATAGACAAAACAAAAAACGTTGATATATTCTAACAATACAGTGTTCATCATACGTTGAAAGGTAGCAGGGGCATTTTTTAACCCAAACGGCATACGGACATATTCATAGTGGCCATTTTCAACAGTAAAAGCCGTTTTTTCTATAGACTCAGGACCCATAGGGATCTGGTGGAACCCTTGTGCCAAATCAATAGTAGAAAAATACATGCTTTTGCCTAAATTTTCCAAAATTTCTTCAATTAGTGAGAGTGGAAATTTATCTTCAATTGTTATTTCATTCAGTTTTCTGAAATCAATAACGATCCTATATTTTTTAACACCGGATGCATCCATTTTCTTAGGAACTATCCAGCAGGGTGATTGATAGGGTGAATTGCTTTGTCGAATGATTCCATCATTCAATAACTTGGAAACTTGGTTTTGGATTTCCTTTTTGAAATGATAAGGATATCGATATTTTTTTACATAAATTGGGTCTTCATTTTTTAACCTAATTTTGTGTGCAGTGGCATTACAGGGAGTTAATGGTTCGTTAGGCTTGAAAAATACCTGTTTGAATTGCTTGCAGAGCTTAATAATCTTTTCTTTTTCTTCACTATTCATATGAGACGTACGAATTAAATTTTCAACACGTATATTGGATTTTTCAGAGGTTCAGATAAAAATGGGTTGGAAATATCAAGAAGATTTATGTCAATTGGATATTGAATAGCATTATTTTCTACGTTACAGATACATTCAGGAAAATATTCGTCAGAATTTTTGAATTTCAAAGGTGGAATAACAACAGAACCATTATCCAAATTTCGGATAATTAATGATTTTTTCGGGTAACTGTACTGAACTGGATTGTTTTCTCGAATTGGCTTAAAAGAAGTGTTATAAGTAATTTTACATTTATCAGTAATAATCTGATGTGTAGTCAAATCAATAGAGCAATTAAGCTTTTGTAAATCATAGAATCCTAATAAGCAGTCATAACGTAAATGCCAAGGAAGAATTAAAAATTCAATTTCAGTTTTATTCTTCCATTTAGAAAATATGGGAATTTTACAGGCACATTGACCTCTAAAATTGGACGTACATGAATTAATTTCAAAAGGATGATCATAAATACGATCTGGAAAATATTTATAAGCAATTTCTGGATTGATCAGGGAGGATGATGCACCAGTATCGATTAAGATGATAAGATTAAACTGAGAACAAAAAATATACGGAAGATGAGTTTTTTGATAATTATTTATATCTAAGTTAAATTTTGAGACTGGCTCGTCGAAGGAAAATTTTCTTCGTCATTGTATTCAAAATTAGATTCATCGGGGATATAGTCTGAATCGAAATAATAATAATAATAATAATAATAATTAACGTCTTTTATTTGTAATATTCTTACAGGAGGCGAGATTTAGATTATATATCTATTCTACCATCTAACCCCCTTAACAATACGAGATGTAAAAAAAAGAAAGAAAAAGAATTTGTTGAAAATTAATAGGCACCTGTATACATTAACGAATAATCCAAGTAAATACTCGTACATAAGGAAAATGTGAGGACACTTATGGGTTACAACTGATTTCGCTGCTGATCAAAAAGAACTTCTTTCACTTTTTTCTTGAATTTGGATAATGGATTGGTTTCTTTTAAACTGCGGTCTAAAGAATTATATGATTTGATCGCATTGTAAATGTATGAATTCTGAAATAGAGACGTGCTGTGGCGTGGAATTGAAAAAGTCTCTCTATATCTAATATTAATACGATGCATATTCCCTCTACGTATGAATTTGTTTACTAAATATGACGGTGTTTTTGAATAAAGAACCTTATGAGTCAGATTTAGGAGCTGGTACTTATACATTTTATCAATTTTCATCCATTTGAGTTCATTAATGGCATTTGATATATGATCATATTTTCTGAGATCATTTACAAGCCTGCAACATGTATTCATAATACTTTGAATACGATTTCTTGTTATAAGATCTAAATAGGGATAGTAAACCACTAAGCAATACGATATCTTTGAAAATACGAAATATTCACACAATTGCTTTCTCGCAGATTTATGTAAAATAGCCTGATTTGCAAATAAAACTCTGAGAATAGCGTAGCACTGAGTAATTAGATATTTCACGTGTGCAACAAATTTTAAGTCATCATCCATTATAATACCTAGGTTTTTCGAATGATCCACAGGAATTAATTTATTACCTTTTAAATGTATGTCTATGTCCTTTTTTGAGGTATTCTTTTTTGTTCTATTTGCGTATACTAACATATTTGTCTTCAAAGGGTTCAAACGAAGATTATGACTACTACTGAACTTTTTAATTTGGACAAGATCTTGATTAATTTTATTATTTGCCGTTTCCAAGTCATTACTCCTAAATGAATAGAAAATTTGAGTATCATCTGCAAAAAATTGTATGCTGCATGATTTTACCTCTGTTTCTAAATCTGAGATATATAATGAAAATAATAGCGGTCCTAAGACTGATCCCTGTGGTACACCAGAACAAATTTTTTGTTCCGTAGAGTACTGTTGATTTAGACGAACTTTTTGATACCGATTTTCAAGGTAGGTTTGAATAAACGAAAGAGGTTTTTCATAAAATCCATAGTAACTGCATTTAGATACAAGAAGTGAGTGATTAATGGTGTCAAATGCTTTAGTAAAGTCAAGAAGTATGAGAGCTACTGCTTTTTGGTTATCAAGTGCCATTGTTATATTGTCTGTTAAAGCACAGAGTGCCGAAGCTGTATTATGACCTTGTCGAAATCCAGATTGTTTAGATGGAATAATTTTGTTACAATATAAGTAGGCGTAGAGCTGCTCGTAAACAACGCGTTCCAATACTTTAGAAAAAATTGGCAGTAGACTGATCGGTCTCAGTTGACCATAGTTAGTAGGGTCAGAACACTTAGGTAGCGGAATAACTATAGCGCGTTTCCACTGATTGGGGAAATATCCCCTCTCTAAACAGCAGTTTATAATATGCGTTAAGTACACATCAATTTCAGGTATACATAGTAGTATCATATGCAAAGTTATTTCATCTGTACGACTAGAATTTGATTTTATTTTATGTATAATTTTGACAACGGTGTCAATAGTCACTTTATTAAATTGAAATTTGAATTTTGAGTTATTTTTATTAGCTCGGTAATATGCAATTTTATCAGCACAAGCCAAATCACTATTCTCGAAAATTGAAATGAATGCCTCATTTATTTTATACGGATCTGACAAGCTCACGGGAATTGTAGAATCTTTCTGAGATTGTACTTTGAAAGTCTTTAGGGTCTTATAAAACTTTTTTATATCCTGATTTTGAACAGCTTGTAAATAATCTCTTTACGGCTGTACGATCACGTTTGAACTTTGACAAAGCTTCAGCCCTCTGCTTGAATACAAGTTTAATATTATCATCCAACCAAGGAGCTGGAGCTTTGTTTACACGCACTACCTTTTTTGGACAGTGAACATTAAATAAACATAAAACACTATCTGTTAAAGAGTTAATTTTATTTTCAATGTCATCTATCGATATAATATGCCACCATGGAAAACTCTTGAGATCTTGTTCAAACGCTATTTCATTTAAACTATGTAAATCCCTGAATGTCACAAATTTCTGTTGATTTTTAGGAAGTGCAATACGTATATCACAGAAGGTTAAATAGTGATCAGTAATCATATCAGCATTAATAGTGCCACTCCTAAGACAACTTTCAGGCTTGCTCAAATAAATAGGATCTAAGAGAGTGAGTGTCGATTCAGTTATCCTAGTGGGTTCAGATATCACCTGTTTCAGATTATAAGAATCAAGGCATTTAGTCAAGTTGTTACAAACTAAAAGCAAATTAACATTGATATCCCCTGCAAGGATGATATCATCATATTCAGCTAATATGGCAGGCAACATGTTATCAAAGGTATTACCGGCTTCTGTAACAGAGCTATGTGGGGGCCGATAGAATATACCAATAGCAATTTTTTGTTTTGCAAGCTGCACCTTCAACCATATATATTCAAGACTTGGGCCTTTCCCAAATGAAATTATGGAAGAGTTGTAGTGGTTGTTTACAAAGACTGCAACCCCACCACCTCGCCCATCTCTATCACAGCGATAGCAGTTGTATCCATTCATTCTGATATGGTCATTAGATACATCTTTTGATAGCCACGTTTCCGATATTCCAACAATATCAAGGTTGTTGTTTTGAACCAGTGTACTAAATTCATGAAATCCTGATAAAACTGATCTGCAGTTTATATGACCAAATTTTAAAACTTTGAATTTATCACTATTCATATTCAATTCGAGATTTCAAGTATGTAACATGTTTTTTATAAGTTGGACAATCTAAGTCTTTAGAAGAATGACTAGTATCAAATTGAGTGTTGAATTTAGAATTGTAATTCATACAGTTTGAACAATTCTTAAAAGCAGATTTACAATTTTTTTCCAAATGATCTCCAGCACATAAAGGACATGATATTTTAGAATGTATGCAATTTTTTTCCATGTGGCCAAAACCTGAACATTTATAGCAGCGTATAATTCGTACATAATCCCGCACAGGACATCTTTGCCAACCCATGTATATATGACCTCTATCTAGCAACGTTTTTCTAAATTTTGGGCTAACCTCAATGACAACATTTAAAGTAGATTCGGAACATCTGAAAGTGGTTACAGTTTTTATATCATCACTACTGAAAATACCAAATTCATTCTGGGACAAGATCTTCTCGATTAATCCCTCAGATTTTGTGTAGGCGCATTCTACATTATTTATCACCATGCGTGGGCGATATTTCTTGATATCATTGACAGTGAAGTTCGCACCGAGTTCTCCCTGTATACTCGCCATCAGCTTGGACAATGATGCTTCATTTTCGCAGCTAAGATGCCATCATTCACCCTCCTCACAGAGTTCACACAGATATTTGACTTAGCTGGATCAATGCTCTTCTTCAAATCTTCCAACACATTAGAGTTTGATTTGTCCGTACTTTTTATCATCAACTTTTGTGTATTATTAATTTTATCTACAATCTTCGCATCTCTGCTTTTTTTTGACTCTTTTACAGCTCCACTATATGATTTAATTACATCATTACAACGGGTGTATGAGGTAGTAGCTTCTATTTTTTCAACTCTCATTTATTTTCCCCAAAGAAGTGATTATGGTTTCTTTATCCACTATACTGCTAACGATCAATTCATAATGCTCCTGTAAACGTCTGTTCTCATTAACTAATTGATTGATATACCTCCCTTTATCTAAAATTATTTCATTCTTTGTTTCTAATAGCTTCTTCAGGTACTGTACTTCTTGCTCTATAGTAGTATTTGCATTATTCTTGGATAAATAACTTTCATCTTTATCTTCTTGTTGCTCTTCTTCATCCTTCTTTTTTCGTCTAGTCATATCGGATAAACACCCTATGTATAGGCCAGGTTGAAAGTTGATATATCTTGACAAAAATGTGACTTTTGTGACACAATTTCGGGAGAGGTTAGAGAAAAATGGCCGAAAATGCTTGGTTCGTCCTGGGAAGAGCTGCTAACGTTTCTGTAAGTACTTACTGGTGTTATCTCTTGTATGGTTACTTCTTCAGAAGATTGGGTACGATATTTCTCACACTTTGCGTATATACCAGGAGCAGGTATTTTTTTGTTAGATAAGTTGACGACTATACTATCTTGTATACTATACAAAATCTTGGGTATATTCCTCGGATTCATATTGTGGCGTTCCTGCAAAAGTTTGTTCTTCCTCATTTTCAAGATGAGTAATTTCTTCGACATAATAATGGTTTGGTTTGGGACCTACTTGAAAGGCATTATTGACGATATGGGTTTTGTTGGGGCTTCGGTGTGCGTGCTGTAGATACAGACATAGGTATAGGATTACTTTTTTGTTGGCCTGGAATGGGTTTTTTGGAAAAAACATTCTGTGGTGGTTTGAAAGCTTGAATGTTCGTAGGGTAATGAGGTTTAAAATTTTGTTTAGGTGGTGGTAGTTGCGTGGGACTTGTAGGGAAGGTTTGTTGTGGCTCTAGCCAAGTTTGACTATTTTGGGCTCTAAACTGATTGGGCTTTTGAGAAAAATTAAAATTAGACCTTTGGAAATTTTGATTTGAAGCTTGTACTTTATTCTGAGACTGAGGCTGTTGTCGTTTATATAGGCTCGTTCTTAAGAAATTTTTGTAATCAACTTGCATTTGCAAATTATCATAATCACGACAATATTGAACACAAGAATCAATTGTAGTAGGATTTTGCTGTCTTACATAAGACCTATATGGTTCATTCAAACCAGAGATAAAGGATCTCAAAGACTGTCTATCATAGTCTCTCAATTTAAAAGCGATATGATCGGGATTATCACGGTATTCTAAATTTGCAAATTCTTTCAGGCTCTGTACCTTAAATTTAATTTCTTGATAAAAGTCTTCATATTTTTGGTTAGGTTTCTGAACTGACGTATATAAGGCGGTGAGAAGAGTTTCTTCATTTCTAGGATCTTTATATTTGGATAATAATAATGATTTTAAATCTGGCCAGGTTCTCGGACTAGTTAGATGCACTAAATCTCTTACTTCGCTTTTCAGCCGAGAAATAACGTATTGGAAAGCATACGAAACAAAAGGTGTATTAACAAATTCTGCAATGACTTTTCTGAATTATCCAAAAAATAAATTAGATCTCTGTGACCTCCATGATATTCTGGTACCATATATTTAGCTACATTGAATTTAATTTGTAAATCTTGTCTAACAGGTGTATTTTCGACTACAGATTCAAATTCAGAATCAGACATTAAATATATGCAATTAAAGTCACTGAATTAAATAAGTTTACTTATAGATAGCTTTTACGAGTATATATAAATGTAAAGCAATAGAGGGCGAAAAGGTTTCGAGAAATAAATGGAAAAATCACTGAGTACAGCAAAAATTGTAAATGTTGTTTCTTACGCTACACTGGGCACTAGCAGCTTCATTTGGAGAGATCTGAGATACCTCCTTGGGCCAATACAGCTCCTCCTGGTTGACAGCTTGTCTGCCGTGGATCCAGCACCTCGCTCCTGTCAGTTCCTGTCGTTTTCTCAAGTGTCGTTGCCTGCTCCCAAAATACTTAGCAAGTATTTCAGCCTGGTACTTCGATGGTGATGTGCCTGCTCGGTGTAGCCTTCGAAGTTCTTTGTGATCGACGTCAAAACAATTGAAATCGTACCCGAACACACCGGACGATTTTTGGCACTTTTTCGGTCTCGATTGAGCGATACTCGTGAATCAATACAAATGTTTTCACTGTTTTTGACGACTGTTCATGCAAATTAAGAATGTGCGAACAACGAACGACTTTTTAAAAAAAAGCGACTTCATTTAACAGAAGACGAATGAGTACTGGTCACCTTGGTTTACATGCATCTCTTACTTATAACCTACGCTAGAACAAAGGAATCGAAAAGTGCAAACCTAAGCAACTCTACATATTAGATCATCATCCTAGCAGTGCCGTAATTTGCATGGCAATCTAGTTTTGTCTGTATATCACGTACAGGGTGTTGTAGATAATACGTACCTGTAGAAAGGTACGGATTCTTGTTATTTTGCAAAAAAAGAAGGATATAAAACGTATTCCAACTGGTTCATCACCTTTTGTTCAAAAACATTTTTTGCCAATTTATGATCTAAATATCCGCACCAAATGTAAACATGCATTTCTGGGTCCTAAAACATCGATATTTGTAAAAGTATCCGCATCCACCTATTATTCATCGTCTAGATATGTCCGAATCAAAAATACCTATTTATGAAAATAAATCTCCAAACATTGTTTAATTTTCTTGTTATTTCTATCATTATAACACGTCTGGGATATCAATAGCTTTTAATTAAAGTGATCTGCACATCTGCAGTGCGAGCAAAAAAAACGGGATTGGTAAATAGTGTCGTTAAATTCGGTATAAGGAAAATGCCGTCCCAAGATCAGTGGTAGGTCAAGGACCTTTGAGTCATGAAAAACGTATGTTATTGTATTGGGCGCGCACACATGTTTTTTGAGGGCACAGTTCTATATTACAACTTCTACAATGTGCATACTGGTCGCTCTTTCCAAGTACTTTGCAACCATTCTGGAAACTCCTTTTTTGATTCTTGCTTATAGTATTGTGAATATTTTTCTGTTTTACCCCTGAACTCATGAACTCACCTCTCATTTTAATTAAATGTTTGTTTTGAAAACAGGCAGGTTTCGGTTCCTTTATTGCTTGGTCGGTGATGAGGTAATGACGGTAATCTACCAGTCTGAACCTTTTGTATCCACAAAAATCAATTCAGGGCAAGCGGAGTAAGGGATGAGGATGTGCGTTCGTAATCATAGGCAACCCAAATCTACGCCTACCATGTGCCCGACTGCCTGAGTGTGTATGCATATGTATGATTGATATGGAGCATAAAACTATGAAGACTACATAAAATTAACGTTTAGCTTTATTTTTGGTTTCAGCTCTTTCTCGGCAAGTATAGAAATATTTAAATTATTTTGAAAAATCATGGAGAATGATATTAGCGGTAAATATTCTCTTTTTGGTAGAAATAACGAAAAATCCGGTTAAAGTCCATGCATAGACAATCTGAAATTTGAAATATGAATTTATATTCTAAATTCTATGCATATCCGTTCATATTCGTCAAAATTTCATTTGAAGCTTTTATTTGTCATAAGGTTTTAGCAAAATGTAAGATAGTAGAGGCAACACCGCATCCTGCAGCCCAGTTGACAAGAACGACAAGCTGTCAAGATTAGGAATGTTTTGATCCACAAAAAGTATCGTTATGTATCGATTCTTATCGTTTTAGGAAGTATCAATACTCTAAAATATTGGAATAAAGTTATCGATATCCAGCGGAAGGAAACAAAGAAGAAAAGTAATCTGAAGGTAGTCACTCTTTCTGATACAGTCCTGATCGAAAGATGACGATACTCGTGAAATGTATTGATACTTCTAAATATCGGATCGTATCGAACATCCCTACTGTCAAGAGGTACCGACGGAGCTATTTTGCGGCGTCATGGAAATAATTTTAAATTTTCATTTGCATTTTTTCAAGTGTTATGCAACGTTTTTGGGAAAAATTCTGAGTATAGTCTTATAAAGCATAGTAGAGTATAATTCAACAGTTGGCGGAGCTTACTGCACTGGGACTAAGGGTTGACGTTGACGGATCCCACACATGTGTCACTTGTCGGGGAGTTTTGAAATTTAATAATCAGCTGTTATTCAAATAATGTCTAATATAAATATAACCTAGGATGTGTACTCAGTGAAACAAGAAAGTTATTGCAAATTCTAGTTTTTTTGCAGGTTTTAGGTTTGCCGGTAGCTATACGACATATATTTGGGTATTTCTTAATCGCTGTAAGTATGTTTGATCAGTTCCTGAACAACCAAAAAATATTTGACCATGGATGTATGGATATCAAAAATCCTTAATGGTTTTGTGGGAATATCAATCGATGGTGCTATAATGATACTGATGAACGGCAAGTAAATGAATGAATGTTTGGAAACGAGCAATATCTATGAAATTTTTGGTAGAGCCTGTCATCAAGTAGGTGCTTAATGGCTATCTGTAAGAGGTTTATGGGTAAAAAACACACGATAAGTGTCAGGAATCAGTAAAACTGCATATCAATTGTAGAAAATAATATAAACATGAATAAACAATCGACAATATTAAATAAAAACATGAATTTTATTAAAAAATCGAACACTTTTTTGAATTATGATTAAATGATATGTAATTTGTTAATATTCAATAAGCTGGGGATGTTTCAATGACAAGAAGCTGTCAACTCATACTTGGACAGTATTTTGTTTTCAACATTTCATAGCTATTGGTTGCTAAAATTTGTCGATTGGAACATGTATTTGACGGACTGTTACACTATAGGTGGAGAATAACGGACTGTTGATTTGACAATCCTGGTGAATTCCACCCTTATTATTCCTTCCTAACCACACTCCAACAATGTTACAATGGCTAACTTTAGATGCGGTGCGAAATATCCATCCTACTATATAGGGTGTTTCACAACTTATCCGACAAATTTTAACCACATATGCACTGTTACGAAAGAAGTTGATTTCTCGAAAAAAAAAATGTAATGAAAGTAAAACAGAAATCGGGATAATAAAATAATACTGTTTAACAGTTTACTTACTTATAAAAGCGTCCATTCCAATTTCGGCGCACTAATTCAAATACACCTCCTTCCTGCTGTGCCTAAAGGATCAAATTATCGGCAGAAACTGTGACTCGGTCACGCAATTCTTCAGTATTCTGAACTGGAGTACGGTATACCTCGTTTTTCAAGTATCCCCATAAAAAGAAGTACAGAGGATTTAGATCGGGAGACCGTGGAGGCCATGCAATTGGTCCACCCCTTCCGATTCAGCGTATCTCGTATACCTGATTCAAAAAATCACGAGCTTCTAAACGAAAATGCGGAGGTGCCCCATCGTGCAGAAACCACATCCGTGCTCGGACCGCCAATGGCACATCTTCAAGGTCATTCCAAATACTGGTGACCGTCCATCCGATCTGGCAGTATGAACGGTCCAATTAGACGTTCATCGACAATACCTGCCACACGTTTAAAGAAAAACGATGTTGGACCACTGCGTAAAGATTCTCAAAGGAGCAAACGTGTGAATTATGAATATTGGTTATCCTATTACGAGTAAAAATAGCTTCATTGGTGGAAAAAAATTTCAGCTCTTTAAAATGGGCATTTCGAGCACTTTCTTGCAACAACCACTCAGAATATCTTACTCTTATGGGATAGTATGTAGGTAGCAACGCCTGGGCTCTCTGGACGTGATAAGGGTACAGTTAGGTCTCATGTAATATGCGCCACCCTGTTGCATGTGACACTTCTGGGACCTGTTGGGCTAACTGCCTTGTGCTTGTCTCAAGATTTTCTTCCACAATATCCAAAATTTCGTCTTAAGCATTTGAGACGCGTTGTGAGCGAACCCGACCCCCATCCACTCCACGTCTGGGGCGCCAATTTCCACTAGCACGTGCACGTAAAACAATTGAACTAAATGTGGTATGTGCCTATTCGGAAATCGGTTTGCATACAAGAGGGAAGCCGTTCGCGAATTTTGCCCTGCTTCTCCGAACGTTAAAACAATGTCCACTAACTCCTCATTAGTGTACACATGTGCAATTTTTATTAATAAATAACTAAAAACATAAACTCGTAAAATACTTTCTTATTCTACTTCACAAAAATCCGCCATTTTTCATTCAGATCACCTACGATACAGATTAAACCTTATTTACACATTCTTGTCAGTGGCAAAACAAAAAATTTCTGGTATTTTGTTTTCCTCAGTTGTTTGGTACAACATCTGCTACAATAAATTATTAATGCGTGTTTTAATATCACGACGATGAACGCAAAATGCAGATATTTATTTTTCAATTGATTATTGAAACTTGAGTTTATAACTTAATTTCTGTAGGACTTTTGTTAACTTTTTTTTTGAGAAGTCAACTTCTTCCATAACAGTGCATATGTGGTTAAACTTTTTCGGATAAGTTGTGAAATACCCAGTAGATTTGACTCTAGACCAGGCTCTAGATAAAAAAATGTATAAAAGCTTGGAGCCACTACAATCTGGCTTGCGGGATACAAATAACAGGAGTAACTAAGTAATATATGTGAAGTCCTATAAAGTGGGGTTGAAAACAAAAACATTTCATCTTACCTACTTGATCTCATGAGCTACACTCAAACCGTCATCTACCTAGATTAAAGCGTAAAGCTTCAAGAGTCTGAAAAACCAGATAGAAAGAGACTTTTAAATGGGCATTTTTGCGTCCAAGAAAAAAACTTAGTCCGTGCCTTCTTTGGGCGGAGAAGACAGAATAAAAGGAACGCTAATAATTCATTGAGCTAAGCGCTTTAGACACGTTCCATCTCAGAGGTGCAAGTGTAACACAACGTAATTGTGCACAATTCTTGTTGGCAAAGGAGACGAGTTTTCGCACTTTATAAGCCAAAATTATTACTGTTTTGCTGAACGATTTCCAGGATAACAATACGCTATAATCATTCATTTTATCAGCATTTTGCCAATTTTTAATAATAATAGGCATTAAGATGGAAATCAAATAAACTGTGGCATAGAAAGAACACACAATAGTAACAAATGTATTATAACAATTTTTTATATACAGGTCTCTTAGGGTTAGGTAAGTAATTGACCAACATTTCAGATTAATCCAACCGTTGAAAAAATGTTAAAAACGATTTGTATTTAGGTATCTTAAAGCAGGCTTCTTCACCGCATGCCGAAGTGCCGCTGGAGTCTTTGAAGGATGGAGTAAAAGGGGTAATGGTCTTCCCATACGTATCTTGAAAAGTGACATTATGTCGATTTTTTTTGTCATTGTATTGTTTCTTTTGACATTATGTAGGTTTTTCTACAAGATGTTAACTTAGCACTAACTGATGGACACGTTGTGAAATCGTTTTGTAGTTGTACGTGTTGCCTAAACGCAATGTGGCTTCAGTTATCAATGTTTGGCTTTGATGTGATGTAAGATCTGCTTCAGAGATGGCATTACTGGAGGTCTGGGCTGTAAGTTGTCAGATCCGAGCTGGCAGCCGTTGCGAGTGTACACTTGCACGACTGCGACCCACACGGACATATTGAGCAATCTTATTGCGATTTTCATTGCGATAGATTGGTTGTTTGCCATCTACGATGGTGAAAATTGAGAAGCTGGCTAACCAGCTGAAAGAGAAGAAGGATGCTTTCGCCATGCTGGCAGAGCAGATGAGGAACCTGCAAGAAGCCTTCTTGCAGGCACAACAGGAGATTGAGGACATCAACGGGAAGCTCACCAGGGGCAAGAAGAAGGCCGCAACGAAGACCGGAGAAGACGAGGACGAGGACCACCAGGCTACGTCTGACAAGGAGATGGACGCGCAAGAAGAGGACACCCAACAGACCGAAGAGGATAGGACCAGGACAGCAAACAACGACGACAACATTTCAGTGTCCCCACCAGACGGAGGAAGCGAGTGCAAATTTCCTCCTCCGAAGACGAGTCTCCAAGGCAGCCAAAGCTGCCAGCTGCCACCAAGAAGAGTCCTAGAGCAGCCAGGATCATCGTGCCCCCATGTCGGGAACTGGAGTTCCCCCCATCAGCATCGAGGGCTCCGCTGACTGGTTATCCTTAAGCAGGATGATCAACAATGAGAGGATCCAATTCTCCAAGGCGAGGACGGCGGGTAACAGTGTGAAGGTGTCCACAAACACACCAGCTGACTACCGTCAGCTAGTCGCACTGCTGGACTCTATGAAGCGGCCCTTCTTCACGTACCAGTTGAAGGAGGACAAGATGGACCAGAGGGTAGTACGAGGACTACCCAGGGAGATGTCGACTGAGGACATCAAGGAAGATCTAGTGAACCAGGGTGTGTAAGACGCCGAGGTTCAACAGATGACCTCCAGGACCACAAAGAAGCCACTTTCGCTCTTCCTCTTCAAGACGAAGATGCCAGAAAAGCTTCTAGAGATCCAGAGGCTGGCCATGCTCACGGTCAGCTTCGAGAGAAAGAACAAATCTACCGAGCCCAGCCAATGCTACCGCTTTCAGAGGTACGGGCACACACAGCGGAACGGCCGTCTCGCTGAACGGTGCGTGAAGTGTGGAGAGGACCACAGCAGCACCAGCTACAGTCTGCCAGCGCCGCCAACAGGGCAACGAAATGCCAAGTGCTGCCTTTGTGAAGAACGCCACCCCGCCAACTACAAAGGATGTAGTAAGGCCCCGAAGAAAGCTGCTGCCGCCCCGAAAGCAGCCTCCACCACAAATAGGACGTCTTACGCTGAAAAAGCGATGAAACCAAAGTCCACTTCTGCCCCAGCAGACATCGACGGATTCAGGGCACGGAAACCAGAAATCCAGGAGATACTAGATCAGTACCAACCAGAGGTGATGGCGATCCAAGAAACCAAATTGGATGCCGCCCATAGACTGACGTTCCCGCAGTACGAGACGTACCGCTACGACAGAAGAGGCAGAGGTGGAGGAGTCGCACTACTCGTCAAACGTACCCTGAGGAGTCATGTCCTCGACGACGCCGCAGACATGAATGAGGACGGAGTCACGGTCCAGGTCCATCACAACCACCGTCCCTACAGAATCACCTCCCACTATGTGCCACCAGGGGAGGCCCTAGACGAAGATGACATCGCTGATTTCCTGAGAGGCCCAGGAGCACGCATAGTCATCTGAGATCTGAACTGCAAGTCTCCGGCGTGGAACAATAACGTCGAAGACAGGAATGCAAGGCAGCTCCAAGAACACGTCGATGCCTTGGCGGGGGTCATCGTCGGTCCGGAGCAACCAACCTACATTCCATTCGGCAATGGGCGACCTGCGGTACTGGACATAGCCATCCTTCGCAACATCAGAGAGGAGTTCGAAATAGAGACCCTGGAGGAAGGATCGTCGGACCACAACCCGATCCTACTAACGCTGGGCACAGGGTCTGCAACTCAAGATAGCTTGACCTCCAAACGGACGAACTGAAATCACTACAAATCCAACGTCCAAAGGAATATCATCCAAACGGTCTGGACTATGCAGCGAAAATTTCAATCACGATCCCCACACTTCACGGCCAACGCGGCTTGGCCTATTCCAGTGTAGAAAAAGCCGAAGCATTCGCCGATTCGCTAGAATCCGAATGCAGACTCAATTACCATGAAGATGAGGACGTCAACCACGAGGAGGCCGTGGAAGTCGCAGCCGAAACCATGAGGAGTCGACCACCTGGCCAGGAGACAGACCACCCCTCCAGTCCAGAGGAAATCCGTCTGATCATCCGCAGGTTGAAGGTCAGAAGAGCGCCGGGAAAGGACCGCATCAACAACAGGATGCTGAAGAACCTTCCCACCAAAGGCATTGCTGCGCTCACCAACATCGCCAATGCCACTCTGAGACTTAACCACTTCCCGCGGCGGTGGCGGGAAGCCCGGGTTATAATGCTCACCAAGCCAGGCAAGGACCGGAAGTTTCCTCAGAACTACCGGCCCATCAGCCTGGTTTCCTCGATGGGCAATGTTGTCGAAAAGGCCATAGCCGTTCGACTAAAGAAGCAGGCAGAAGACCTAGAACTTCTCCCCTCAGAGCAATTCGCCTTCAGATCCTTCCACAACACGGAACTCCAAGCGCTAAGACTGACAGAACACATCACCAGTGGCTTCAATCTCCAGGAGGCAACCGGCCTCGTCCTGATGGACGTGGAACGAGCCTTCGACCGAGTTTGGCATGATGGACTCATCGCCAAAATGGAAGCTGCCGGAATCGACGAGAACATGTGTCAACTGATCCAGAGCTATCTAACACAAAGATGGTTCACGGTGAAGATTGGTACATGCCACTCAACCAGAAGACAGCTGGAAGCAGGCGTGCCCCAGGGGTCAGCCCTAGCCCCCCTGCTGTACAACATCTACACATATGACGTACCGAAGACAGCAGACACAATGCTGGCGCTATGTGCAGATGACACTGCTATAGCCGCCAAGCATCGACGACCCGAGATCATCCGTAGTAGACTACAGGATGAACTAGACCTCATCCAGGACTGGTGCGTGAAATGGAAAATCCGCATCAACGTCCAAAAGACGCAGGCAATCTTCATCCAACGAAGAAGGATCGCAAGACCTCCCGAAGCATCCATCTTCGACGAAGATATCCAGTGAAGTGACAAAGTTAAATACCTGGGGATCGTATTTGACAAGTCCCTCACCTGGAAACCCCACATAGAAGCTGTCATCGCAAAAACCAGAGTAGCCATGGCCAAACTCTACCCATTACTGGGTAGACACAGCCGGATGCCGCTAGCCACCAAGTTACGGCTGATCAAGGTCATCGCCAGACCTCAGCTCGTTTATGCCTCCGCGGTCTGGGGGTACGCTGCTCCCAGCTACCGCAAGCGACTTGCTGCTCAAGAGATGAAGCTACTCCGGATTGCCACCGGTGCACCAGCCTACGTAAGAAACTCAACCTTGCGTAGAAACCTGCACTGGGACACCATCCACGAGTACATGAGAAAAAAAGCAGAGAAGACATTCCAGAAAGCTCAGGACCACCCGTATGAGCAACAACGACTCCTCATGGACTACGATCCGGACGAGAGGCCTCGCAACCGCAGAGCCAAGTACCCTAGACCCAAGTCCAGACGCTAACTGGAACCTTGACTAGGAGTACCCGCGGTTGCTCTCCCCTTCCCCCTCCACGGCGTGAATGCCGTGGAACCACCGGGACCAGGACCCACCGGGACTCTTGATTTTTCTAAAACAAGAGTTTCAAGAGAACCTAGCAGACCCCCTATTGATGATCGCTTAACGACATCGATAGAATGTGCGTGGTAAAGGGAACCAATTCGGCGTTCCCAGAGACTGCAACACATGAGGAGACGTTGTAGCAGACAGTAGGTCACGCACAACTCATGGCCTTACCCAGACGCTGATGAGTCGGGCCACACAGAGGTTAGGGTTTAGTGGGTATTAAGTAGTCTCCTCAAGACAACCTGGAGTACCACACACGCCATAGCTCGGGCTATGGTAAGGTGCGTAAATGCATTCCCCCCTCACCAAAAAAAAAAAAAAATTAAAAATTTAAGTTGTACACTGTAACTCGAAGGAAACGGCAATGCATAGGTGCATAGTGAGAATTTTAAGGCTAATAATATATTTTGAGAGAGATAAGAAATAATTATATTCACTGTACACTGTCGAATTACAAGTCATATAGATGTCAAAAGTAATTACACACAACGTGGGCGCGGTGATTCCGCGTAATTCTCCTCAAGGTTTTTGAAAACACAAGAAAAAACGTAAAAAATCGTAATTTATAACTTTGAACATAACCTGTCTTCAGGAAGGACAACATATAAATAATCCGTCTGGCATAGCTAATACATATTCTTCATTGGCAGCAGATTCAGTAATGATTTTCTCACACAGCAAATATCAATCATTTCATACACATCTTGCTATTCAACCAATTTTCTTCTCAGAAATGAAAACTATAGACAACTTGGCTTCACAAAACATATTGAACCAACAATGCGTGTTGTTGAGCCATTCTTTCATAGCTGGATTCTCACAACGATCCCAGTGAGCATACGTGGAATGACTGTTTGCATCCTAAAAACTACCTAGTCTGCAAGATGACGGTTTATAGGGTTTTTCTTGACGTTTTATAGGTTTTTTTACATCTAGGCTTAATGAATAGATCAAAGCAGCTTGTCGCGACGTATTCTACGATAATCAAATGCCAATTGTAGCTAGAAAACACAACTATCGTTTACTCACTTGCTTTGTAGGAACAGACAATATCACAAAAACCACTCTATCGGTATGATCAAGTCATCGTTGGTGTTCAGAGCGGTCCGTGGGACCTTTGCTCTTGAGTCAAAGTGTCAGTTTGTAAGTCTGTCAGGTCTGAAAACCCAGAAACCAGACAATTTTAAGGAAAAAAGGGGAAGGAAAGGAGAGAAGGAAGAACGAGAGCAAAGGGGAAGAAGAGAATCTTTTAGGATAGGCAGCGTTTAGGCATTGTTAAAATCACTTCACAGATTTTGAATGGTCTAAATATATTTGATTTTTTTTTCAACTAAAGATTGTGTAAAAATGCTCCAATTTTGGTTGTTCTAAGTTCACGACTTAATTTTGATTACAGTGCGAGCCGCGGCCTTTTGTGCTTGCGAACTTGCTCGACTGTGTAGTCCACTGACTCACGCAACAGAGGGTTGCTGTGCGATTCCGCTAGGCTATAGCGCCGCTGCGCCTGTTGCTTAATGTAGTCCTTTAGGTAAGGGACATCGAGGTCTCTATGTAGAGTTTCGTTAGAGACATACCATGGGGCATCAGCAATAGTGCGCAACGTCCTGCTTTGCAGAACCTGCAGATGTCGCATGTGTGTTTTAGCAATAAAACACCAAGCCGCACATGCGTAAGTCATTGCTGGTCTTATGACCACCTTATAGAGTCGAATCTTGTTAATCAAACTTAATTTTGACCGTTTACATAATAATGGGTAAAGCTGCCGAAACGTAATTTGGAATTTAGTTTTTATCGCTTCCATATGGTTCCGCCAAGTCATCCCTTTGTCCAGAATGACACCGAGATACATAGCGGAGGATTCCCATGGTATACGAAGTCCATTCATTGAAACTTCAGACGGAACGCCGCGACGTCTTTTTGTACAGTAGATTGCCTGCGTTTTCGAATGGTTTATTTTAATTAGCCACCGATCCGCCCAATCTAATACTTCCTCCACCGCACTTCGCAGCCTGTCATGGACTAGGTCACCAGACCACGACTGAGCCACCAATGCAGTATCGTCAGCATAGAGATAGACTTCACAGTTGCTAGGGACTAGGGACGTCATGGATGTACAGTGAGTAAAGGATAGGTCCAAGGACCGAACCCTGAGGGACGCCGGCTGTAATCAGCCGTGTTGTCGACAGGACGTTGTCAATTTTGATAGGAAATTTCCTACCTTCAAGGAAGGATTTCAGTAGTTTTAGAAGCCAAAAAGGGAAGCTCTTTTGGATTAGTTTATACAAGAGGCCCGCGTGCCACACCTTGTCAAATGCTTTTGAGACATCCAAAAGCAAGATGCCAGTACTTTCGTTAAGGGTGAATCCTCTGGTTAGACGTTCCTCCAGCCTAACCGCCTGTAGCTCCGTACTATGTTCAGACCGAAAACCGAATTGCACGTCAGGAATCACATGGTAATCTGACGAGAAATTCTCAAGGTGACGTAGAATCACCTTTTCAGCGAGCTTAGACGCAGCTGCCAGTAGGCTAATGGGACGATAATCCTGGGGAAATATCGAACCCACCTTCTTTGGAATCATTATAACTTCAGCGGTCTTCCACGTGGATGGGAAGTACTGGATCCTTAGCATGGCATTGACTATTGCCACGAGATAAGTTAAGGACTTCCGCGAAAGCAGCTTCAGCGCCTTATTAGTAATTTGATCCTCCCCAGGTGCTTTACGCACTTTAAGATCTTTAATATGACCTTGAATCTCTGCTGGTTTGCAATGCGGGATTTCAGGAGATACCGCTGATGTGCTAAGCAAATCTTCGGTTGAAGAAGCTTCTGAAGAAGAATCTTCTGATGAAGAAAAATCACCAACGAATGCGCGACTGTCACTGACGCCGTTGGCCCTAAAATATCTCCTGACAGATCATACGATGTGTTGCTCCTCGTCGAGGTCATTATCAAGATCGTAGTTGGGAGAGAACTGTCTTTCCATGGCATCGGCGAAAACCTCAACCTTCTCCTCTGTCCTGAAGACAATGCCTCCAGGACCGTGAATGTGTGGGATTTGTTCACGCTTTCCGTTTTTGAGCGACTTCGCCACCTTCCAGGGAGGAATGCTTGAGTCAAGCATCCCCGCCAGAAAATCGTTCCATTGCTCATTGCGGAATTCATGAAGAGCATTTCTTACTTCGTGAACTAGATTCGTCGCTCTGCGAATGTCATCAGGATGACAAGACCTTTTCGCTTGCTTAATTGCAGCTCTTTTATCAGAAATTTTCTGACGAATGTCTGCTGGCAGAAAAGGTCTGCCGTGTCGCTGCACGGGAAGTACAGCAGCACGCTGCAGAGTTTGCTGAACAAAACTTATCCACTCTGCTTGAGCCGCATCTATACCGTTCTCATCATCTATGATCGGTATATTGGGGAACTCTTTGAGGAGCGACTTGTATAGCTCCCAATCAATGCGTTTCCTTGGAGGGATTTCATCCCCCAAGATCTGCTCATTAGCCACTTCCAAAACGACGGGAAGATGATCGCTTGAGAAGTCATACATGATTCGAGAAGTGATACTGTAGCTGCAGTTTTTGGATAATGCCAAATCAAGAACATCAGGTGCCTGAAGGTGATTAAATGGATGGTGCGTCGGCTCCTCAGTACTATGTATGAGGTAGCCATTTCGTATCACATGGTTGTACAGTCGGATCCCACTGGTGGAATTCAACCTGGAATGCCATGTTCGATGTTTGCAGTTGAAGTCCCCTGCCACAATAAGTGGACCCGAGCAGTCTAAAAGGACTTCCAGATCCGCCTCTTGCAGCCTGTTACCACACCTGACATACACCGATGTGATTTTTAACGGCACACCTCCCGTCATATTGACCACCACGGAAGCCGCTTCGATGCTCTGCATGTCAGCGTTTGTGCTTCTGTGGTAGTCAATACCGCGTTTCACTAGCACTGCCAATCCGCCACCCCGTCCAGTCAATCTATCAGCCCGGATAACATCGTAATTCGGGAAAGCTAGACGATCTCCCGGATTAAGTAATGTTTCCTGCAGCAAGGCCACATCTATACTTTCGTCCACAAGAGCTTGATGAAATTCCCGTCTTTTGGGAATGTCCCTTAGATCCAAACAATTCCAAAACAGAATTTTGATAAATGCAGGCTGTCGTCGATTGTACCTAGCCATTTGCAGGAAAGATCGCCTGCAAAGCCTGTGTTGCGCTAATCAGAGGACCTATGATCTGCTGTAAGGACCTTAGCGCGATTGCCAGGTCCACATTTTGCGTGTTCGCAGAAGATCCCACAGAGGGGGCAGCCCGGGTTGCATCACTAGCTGCATCCGCGTAACTTACATTGCGCTTTTGCGCTATCACTTGCAGATTTTTCTTAGGGGCAAATCTGCAAGTTCGGCTATTCGCTGGATGCCCCCCTCCACAGTTCGCGCACTTTCGTTCCTCTTGTTCTGTTTGAGGGCATAAGTGGGTCATGTGGTCAGAAGCACATTTTAGACATTTAGGTGGTGCAGTGCAGTAAGATTGCGCATGCCCATACTTTTGGCAGGCGGTGACACTGCCCGATGAGTCTTGAGTTCTTTTGAACTTCGACTCGGATAGCCAAACCTAGCAGCTCGTGTTCGTTGAACAGCTGCTGAGATTTTTCTATCTTGGGCAGTATGACTACCACCAAAGGCATGAGCACGCCGCCACCGCGTTTCAGGCGAATTATGTGCAGGGGGAATATCCCCTCTGTTGCAACTCTTCCTTGATCTCAATTTCCGTAAGTGTCGCATGTACTCCTCTCATTACAGCATGAATGCTCCTCTCCGAGGGTAGAGGGAAACTGTGATGGGGCACCTCTTCCTCCCTGAAGAGACGAATAATCCTGCGGTAATCATCTTCGGACTTGGGAATTATCCTGATTCCTGCATCGACGGCAACCGCGCGTTCGAATTTGATGCCCAAAGAAATAAACTTGTGATTTACGCCTCGCCATCTCGAAGCATCGCGAAGAACGATGGGGGTAACACTTACCTTGCGTGGGGGCTGTGCAGTCGTGTCTTCTGGTACCTGAGATGTCGAAGGCGAGGAAGTAACCGATAGATTAGGCACAGGCTGTTTATTCGAGTCGCTTGCAGTTGAATGAGACGTTTCAGACTGCGATTTTGGTGGAGTGAGAGGAGGAAAGCCTGTCGTGTCGGTCTTGTTTCGTCGCGTTTTACGGGGCTTAACCTTGGTAAAACCGTCAGGGAGTGTATCGTCGTCTGTGGAAAGATCGCTTGAATTATTTAACGGTCTCTTAAGATTGACAGCTTTGTCTTTACTGGGATTTTTGGGAAGCGTTTGGGAAGAATGCGTAATATTTAGATGGGAAGGTACCTGGGTTTTCAGTAGGAGGCCTAATTTAACTGTTAGGTCGGTAATTGTCCGCTGCTGGGCTTCGTTGATCATCATCAATCTTTCAATGGTCTTCTAATCATGGTCCTTTTTTGACAGCTCCTGTCGAACCATCTCCAATTCGGCTCTCAACTCCTCTATGGTCTGCTCCTTCGACTCCATCTCCATTGTCATGGTGGAAGCGCCATTTCCTGACCCCCCTGGGTCAGTTTCCATAGTAAATACCTCGATTATCTCGTTTTTCGTCTAAAAAATTTTCCGGATCGAAATTACAGGACAGCTGCTATTATCGGTGTGATTGAATTGCTGATAGTTTTGTGTTCTAATCTAAACAAGCATATATCTAAACAGACATATACCTAGAAAATCTTTGTGATGAATTTATCATTATTGGGTATTCTGCAGAATAGGACAAAATGTAACAATAGAAATTCTACATATTTGAGAGAGTTGACCATTTCGAGTACCTTGTAGCAACTACCAGTGTCGACTCAGGCGTTTCGAACGCGAGGTATTACGTAAGGTTTTTGGACCTCCCTACGATCCAAATAAAGATGAATATAGCATAAGAACGAACATAAAAATCAGGCAGGGGATAGTGACAGTGTCTAAGAGAACAGTTGGGCTGGCTACATTCAAAGACTTTCGTCTTGGCTTGAGTTTGTAAAAAAAGTCACGAAGTACATACTTACTTATGGTAAGAATGCGGTATATAAATAGACTATTTGCTACTTAAGATATTGATTGAAAGAAAAGCGTATAAGTTACCTATGTTTTTTGGATGTAATATAACATGCATATCACGAAGAATCATGTCACTCACTGCTATCGGTCTATCAGTCTGCGTAAAGCCGTCTCCAGATCCACGCGCGAATCGCGAACTACCCGCGACCCATGAGTGTGGATCCCATTCGCATATTCCTTGCGGCTTCACGTCGCGTTCGCGCGTTGTTCCCGTTTGTTGTCGGTTTTTTGTCCCGCGACAAAGAGTTCGCAAAGCGCGAACATGACTAGGCTCCTCATTCGCTGGTGTTACAGCTGCCTCATAGCGAGTGCCAGGAATGGTTATGTTTTTTCCACTTCTTTTCAATCATTTTAGTTTTTCTTATGCGTAATTATAAATTGCCAAAGCGCAAAGTAGCCCTGCAGCAACAGTAGCAATTTCACCATCCATACTCGCCAAGAGCGCGAACTATTCGAGCCGCGATTTCACGCCGTGATCTGCTCGTGAGCCTGGAGAGGGTAATAATCGGTCTAATCCTTGGAAAGTATCGTTTGCATTCTGATGAAACTTCAATACGACTATGCCAAGGACGTAAAATCTTTGTAGTTTTTGGTATCGACCCAATGACCTCGAATCTGCAGGCAAAACATGAGAAAATAAAAATAGCTCAAAACTCGTTTTTTGATAAAAACAATTATAGTGGTCAAAAATTGTTGGTTGAGGATTGTAAGTCCTGCGGCAGGGTATGTGTTATTTTTCACGTTAGTATATTTATACGCCTCCAACTTACACACCTGTTAGATGTACTTCATACACTACACTTTTCTTCCACTGCTGGTCCAACTGAATCCCTTCAAAGAACGCAAAAGCACAAAAGAGAATTACTTTCATGTAAGTCAAAATCGAGTCGAATTCGAGTCGCTTTTGGTGAGAACAGTGTCTGGGAAGAAGCAGATACCCTTTTTCTATTAGAGGCCCTTCTGATTATCTTGCATTGTAGGCTTCCTTATTTCACTAATTATCTCAAGGAAACCACGGCCGCGCGAACACCTCTAGAAGACACTTCGCATGAAGTTTGAAGTTAATAATTGATAATCCTTCAGGAATAAGATATTTGACAACTCTTCTGTCATTCTCAATCATTGGACGCTCCCTTATTATGTTGCATGGTAGGCGTCCTTATTTCACTACTAATCTCAAGGAAACCACGGCATCAGTACAAGTTGTAGCTCAGTAATAAAGCCATGTAAGTTGCATATAATAGTACATATAAATAACTTATATCATCATGCACTAAGGGAAAGCATTGAAAGAGTGGGTATTGGAGGCACCATCAGAAATAACGTTGAGGATTTTTGGACAATGCCGCAATAATGACAGCAATTATAGGAAACCTACATATCCTTTTGAAAAATATTATTAATGCTAACAATCAACACAGGTAAAACTAAGTTCATGACAATTTCAAAAACTAATAATCCACACCTTATACAGGATGGTAAATTGCCAGAAATAATTCGAAAGTATGAATACCTTAGGGCAATGACAAGTTCCCCTTAAGACTAGGATGACAAAGTTAAAATGAGAGTAGGAATAATTCCAAAAGAATTTGTAAAATACAGTTCAGTGTTCATGAACAAGAAATTGAGTTTGGCCATGAGATTAACCTTTTCGGACTATTATGTTTGGTCTCCTCTGTCTATACAAAGATATAGATAGTTGTAATGTGGCTCAACAGATGCATAGTTGAAAATCCTTGAAATAGCAGAGTCGCAAATCAAGAGGTGCTGATGCATTTTGCTTATTGTAGAAAACGAACCACAATCGTCAAAGTAAGGAACCATATGTAGGCCACATACGACAAATACCCCCTCCGGCACGTTATCCTGCGATACATAATACATAGAAAAAAGAACATAACTAGAAAAAGCAAATCTTCATCGGGGAACATTAGAGAAGCAAACAAGTGGATATGTTCAATTCAAAACTCAAAGTACTGTGCGGATTTAAGTGTCAAATCGGACGACATCCGATTAACTAATGGTCTTCTAAGCTGACCATTATCCTCATCGGATTCCGTAAAGATGGCAGAACACCCCTATGCCTCTGGCGCACAGCTACTCGACATCCTACGCAATTCCCACATACTGGCATCTATAACAATAAAGGTCGACCCATCTAGTAGTCGAGTACTAAGTAGACAGCGTTGTTTCGTGGTCAGTAGCTACTCATCCGTGGTCATATCAAAGTATATGCATTGTTGTTCTTCTCTGTGAATACTCAGTATTCCGTCTACTAGATGAGTCGAACGTTATGGTGGTGAAACATCTATCTGTGAATTGCACGGTTATGAGCCAGAGGCGAAGGGGTCTTCTTCATCGTATGAGAGGACGACGAAGATCAGCTTGGCAAACCACTGGTATGTGGAGATCGTCAGACTTCACACCTACTTTCTCACACAGACCTCATTTTTGATCAAATATTCCACAAGACAAAAGTTACGAAACCCTCCAAGAAACTAATCGCCAATCTTCATTAAGGATGACGTTACTGTAAGAAGAATATACAGGTACCTATAGTCTTTAATGGAAATATATACCAAACAAGTCATAGCTCAGCGGACGAGACTGAACTAGAGACCTCTATCAGAGACACGCCCTGACTTAAATACTGTGAAGGTGGGCTCCACAGCTCTGCTTTGGTACCTGAACCATATAGATGATTCTCAATTAGTGTGAAATACCGGCGTATACTGTTGGTGGAGCGGACCGGACAGGCTCTACTTTTGGGTTGCCTTTCAGTATTCACTAGCGTGTCCTGTGGTACCTCATTGCAAATATCTTGCAACAGTGCAATACTTGCCTGCAGTATCAAATATAGAGCACTGTCATAATGCTAGTCTCTATGCAATTTATATTCAAGCAATGCACATACTTATGACGTATATTAAATATGAATGCCTGTTACCTTTTAAATAATTGCTTCTGTGAGCGTTTTGAGATGATTTATATTAGTCGAGAAATAAAACTCTGTATGAATTTAGCATTGAGTTATATTCTGGTGCATTTATACTTCAGTGAAGTTGGAAATTAATATTGTATAACTGCAACTCAGATGGAGGGACAAGATTGTTGGGTTACTATATCTCTGTATCAGCTCACACGACGTCAATGATTTTCCAAAGACATGTCTACACATCTGTTGAAACTGTTCTGTATTTTTTCAATTACACTGCTGCACAGGCCTGACTGAATTTCATGGATGGCTTGATTTATGCTCACTTTGAGAACATGATTGGATTGCAGCTCTTGGACACCTATCTCTGACATCAGATGGTAATGCACCAACAGGAAACGTCTGGTGTTGAGTTTTCTGTCGGCAGCATCATATGTCCATATGTCTTTGAAACAATATTCATTTTTGATGTTATCACCGTCAGCTACGAGTGTTACAGATCAATGGACGACATGGTGTGATTCCGGCAAGACAGCACTACCTGCTGTAGTGAGCCATAATGGTTGTTCTGTAGAAACGCATTGTGGGTAGACTTGTTTCTAGCAGAAAGAACGTGAACAGGCCTGCAAGGTCTTGTAATTATGTGTCAAAATAGCATGCATGGGACTGTCAAGTTAAAAATCTCATCTATACATCACACACAGCTCTTATTTGAAGAAGATTCAGTTTATTCAAAAACTGTTTAGATTTAGAACAATCCCTCATTCCAGAACCTTTTTCGAGTCTTGCTTAGGCTGGATACAACTCAACTTCGATATTTCCCCAAGAATATTCTTCTACTCTAGCCTTCGTTCAAGGACTGAGCTATATTGATTGACATCGTTCAGATGGCAGAGATAGCAATAGCAGGTATAGTTACCAAAGGGATCTTCCAATAGCGAAATCAAATTATACAAAAGCAGGTAGTACAAAATTTGTAAGTATTTCAAAAGAACCTATCCTCAAAGGCTTTTCCCAGAAATTCTTGATAAATCAATTTACTGCTCAAGATTGTTCAGAATTCTTGTTTGAATAATGATCATAAAACCATGGTCCTGTAGTGACCCTTATCTTCATGAATTACTTATTGTTAGTTGGATGTGTACCCACTGAAGCACAGTTCTAATTTCAAAGTTGAAAAAGGATCACTACTTTGACAGAACAGAAATAAAATAAACCAAACCATCATGGAAAGTCAAAAATATATTCGTAAAAACATTCCCCAGGAACAATCAAATTCATTTGATTTTCTTTTAACGGTTTTTCGACATGTACTGAAGTTTTTTGTAAACTCTCACACACAGTATCTTGTACACCAGTCTATTTAGCAAACATCTTTATATAAACTTTTCTGCTTGAATTTGATTCAGGAATGCACTTTTGCAGTCATGACCCACCACTGAGTAGCACCCTGTAAGAAATGGCTAAACACATTCTCTTATTATTTATTAAGGGTAATGATTCCCAACCAATTCAAAAATCAATAATAGAACGATTATTACCTAAAATGTTCGATAAATGTAAGGAGCAAAAAGGAAACTATAATGAAATCACCTTTTTTGCCTGAAACTGTGTTACCTAACTAAAACTTGCTGAACACATTCTAGGAGTTATTAGCTAAAATGCAACATATTGATCAGCAGTGATGGAACATTATGTTCTTATGGCTAGGCACAGACTGAAAGAAACAAGAAAGTATTTGCTATAGCAAAAATAAAGTTTTTTGTGATATCCAATGATTTGCTTTTACGTTCAGGGTAAATATTATGGGGTCGTCGTTTTCTTTCCATAAGTTAATAATGTTATAATACGTAATACTGAATCTATTATATCCGTACTGTTATTAACTGAATTGTTATGTTTTCCAGTCTTTATTATCGTCTAAAACCTCCTTGCTCTGTGATGATCATTACTTCGTAGTACCTCACACGCATCAAAATCAGATAACGCATATATTGCACCAGTTGCGTGTAACCATCTTTTAGGTGGAAATGTCTGCAATCCGTTTTATCGGATATTCCCCTTTTTCCATCTTGATATGTACTCTGCTCTCGCGACCGCTTCAATAGAAAAACTGTCTATTATTCTCGTATGACCCAAAATCGCACTGCTGTAGTCATAGCTACAAACAACTGAAAGTCAGACTCTGTTAAGATTGTTGTCAAATAATTAAAATGTTTCCAAGAAAGCGGGTCAATTTTGTGAAAAATTAATTGGGAAAAATGTTGTTTCCTTACCTCCATTACATTATCTCTGCGCATTATTTAACGTCATTATCAGCGCGACTCTCAGTCATGTCGCTCCGTGTCGGTGTTGAGACATCGCTTGCCCTGGAACAAACAGGAATTTTTAATTTTCCTAGAGCAGATAAGGCAGGAGAGGTTAATAGAATTAGTCCAGTCTACATCACGCAACAAAAGACACTGTATAACATTTTGACAACTTTTGAAAGAGTTTTAGGTCTTCTCAAGGTTTTTATAATAACACTTTAATGATACATCAGCAATAAGGTATGGTATCATGACATCCGCACGGGTATCATGTAAAAAACCTGTAAAACGTTAAAAAAACCTATAAGATGTCAACTTGCAGACTAGGTAGTTTTTAAGGCGGAAACAGTCATTCCACGTTTGCTCACTAGGATCGTTTTTGTGTTCATTGGCTTTTGTACTCGCCCATGTTTCACACTCATATAGTAGGAGCGACAGATGTTTTCAGCATGGTTCAAGTATTTGATGCTTCCCATTAGTCTGCACCTCCTCCGTCGTCGTCCATCACATACTTAACAGCATTGGCGAGATTGCATATCGCCTATTTTTCACAATCGTGACCATCAGAGAGAACCTGTCGAATGTATGTATGGTAGCCGATATCATCCCTACCTGCCTAAAGGCATCATTATCTGAGGTTCTTCGGCAACTCGTCTAGGTCAGTGGAAACTGATGTAGGACGCTCGTCGATTCACTTCTGCAATCTGCCTCCTGTCTCTTGCATTCTGCCATCCGCCTATCGCCTTCCTGCTTTCTGCCTTTTACGAGTACCTTCTGTATTCTGCCTTCTGCTTTCTGCCTTTTGCCCTCTACCTTCTGCCTACTACCTGCTGCCTACTACCTTCTGCCTTCTGCTTTCTGCTGTCTGTTTTCTGCTTTCAGCTTTCTGCTTTCAGCTTTCTGCCTTCTGAGTTCTGCCTTCCGCCTACCAGGCAGTCGCTTGTCACTTTTCTGTCTGTATCTGGGTAACCTGTAGGACCTTTATTCATGAGTCACTGTCTTATGCAGGTCAGCTGTATCTTTAAATCCTAGTTCCCTAGAAGCCAAACAACGTCAAATAAAAGGAGAGTGGAAATACAGAGAAGGATGGCAAGCAAAAAAAGATAAAACGGGAAAGAAGGAGATGTAAAAAAAAAGTATTATGGACCTCTTTTTGCTTTGTTCGCCTTGACATGACAAAATATAAGACATGTGTTAAAACGGCATCATTACTGCAACGACTTTACTAGGGACAGTGTCACCCAAGAGGATGGATCATCAAATTATGGTTTGGCTCTTTCGTTTCCTCAACGAACGAAGTTGCTTCATTAGCAGTTTTACATATTAATCTGTCTCAAATTTAACCGAAAAGTTAAGTTCAAGTGAATATATCCAAAGGGCTGACATTGTAAGGCATATTACGCATACGCATATTCTATGCTGCGAGATTCTGTAAAAATTTTGTTTAATGCTCAACCTTCCGAAAGTTATGACTAGAGAAGAAAGAAATTTCATAATTACATATCGACGCTTATTGAAAAAAATCGAATAGTAGAGGAAAGTGAAAGGGGACCGCTCCCCTAAAACAAAGCCCTACTCTCGTAGGCTCTACGTTCTCTAAAACTCAATTATTGCTACGTGTAGATGAGTAGCTTGAGTATCTACTACGCTGTGGTGGAGCAGTCACCGTTTGTTCCGATTATATGCTTTGATGCTGGAAAAAGTTTTTCTAAACTGCTGTAATCTTTGTTACTCTTCCCAGATATTTGCAAGTAAGCCTTCCTACCTCTGTACTCCCTTAAATGACAAAATCTTGGGTTCTTCTTTCTCATGAAATTAGTTCATTTAGATGTTTGAAGCTTAAGAAGGAAGTTTTCGGTTTTAGTCTCGCAAACAGCACTCATCTACACTATTCGTTTGAAATCCCTTTTCAAGTTCGAAGAGGATAATGGAGAAAACTAATAAGAGGTAATGGAGTGCCTCTATGACGGGTATAGCTATCGCTGCCTTTCCTAATAAGAACATGCTAAGGAAAAAGTAAGGGAGCAGAAAAAGAGGTGTCTGTTTTTAAGTTCTGTTTCATTGCTTAAGTATATAATTTCGTTTGACAAATGACATTTCTTAAAAAGGATTTTACCTAATTTTCTAATGGTGGCTATCAAAGATTTTTGGAAATTGTTTTATTTACACTAATAATTTTCAACTTTAATTCATAAAAGTGTAAATTAAATTGCGTTGAACCTTAAAAAAATGTTACACGTTTTCACGATATAATTTCGACCAATTTCCACATATTTACTTCCCACACCACTGATTCATGTTTCTTGGATTTTATATGACCTTTATTACGAAAAACCGTGCCACTCACTTCCATCGGTATGTTTCTGTCGGTCTGTCCGCTCATCATTGACCTCTCTATAATTTTAGACAAAAGTTTTTGAATATCGGACCAGTGACGATAGAGCTGGGGCGAAAAACAAAGAACATACAAATCTCTCAAACTTTGTTTTTGGTCGTTTCGGGGGCTCCTAACCATTTTCAGATATACCTTCGTAGGCTTTAAAAATTGAGAGTTGAAGTGGATTGTAAATGTTATATCCTTTGTATCAGTGACAGACGTTCTATTGTCGAAGCTTTTGATCTTGGAAATGTCCGTAAGCCTAAATGATGAAGATTTGATGAATAATGTGCTCACACTTTGAATTTCTTTCCTTATATGCACCGTTCTTCGGAGAGAGATTCACTGTGGCAGACAGAACCGATACCTCCATTATTGCTTTGACCGATGTGTGTAACTCCTGATTGTGGGACAAAATAAATCCTAATATTTATAACCGGTTATTATTTGGGTTTTTAGGTATTTCGGCATAATTATAACTGGGTGTTGTTAGAGTGGAAGATGTATTTTATTTTTCTGCGGAACATTGTGAAATTAAGCATGGATCTCTCAAATTAGCGATAGGGTTATGTGGAAATAGGTTTTTGAGAATGATAATTTGACGTAATTTGTACCTACCATAGCTTTTTCTGAACTTTACGGCTACTTTCGCTAAACCGTTAATTTATATTCTGTAGTATATGACTCTGATGGGCGTGATAATGAGAAGAAAATGCCGTAGGCAAAAAATCTGACGACCTTCACTTACCGATGGTTTGCCAGGTGTATCTTCATGCTAATCCCATATGATAGAACATGACGGAAGACCCCTGGGTACCGGCTCATCGTTTTATTTTTTTTGACATGGCATAAGTTTAATAAAAAATCAAGTTTAATCATGAATTTTTGACAAAAACTAGTAAATATAATATGCATAAGGTTCAAACCCAGAAAAGGCTACCATGTCAACACCAGCTCAAGTCACGCAACGGTGGAGTAAGCTGATCCAGTATTATGGTGAGGCTCATGTCGTGGCTCTTGGTATCGCGAAAGCGTTCGAACAGGTGTGGTTTGCCGCACTCTTAGGCAGCCCTCCATCCTATGACCTCCCACAAAAGCTTTGCATATGAGTGGCTGATTTCCTCTCTGTTGGCGAGATATCCGTCGTAATGGACGGGTTCTCCTCTTCATCCCACATTGTCAACACGGTTGTTTACCAGCGATTGATCTTGGCTGTGCCACTGTTCCTCTTACATATCAACGACCTCCTTTCCTGTACGATTTATCAGATCCACAACTTTGATGATGACAGCACCCTCACGCAGGAATTTAGAGAGACAAGCTGATTTCAGCCGATGAGCAGGAGAAAAAAAGAGAAGCAGTGACTGACGAGAGACCTGGAGCTTATCACTGCTTTGGGACACAACAGTCTAGTACAGTTCAATGCTTCCAAGACACAATACTGTATTTTGACCAAGCGCCGTAGCGCTCATCTGGTTCCCACGGATGAGAGAGTTCTACCAAAGAGCTGGTCGGAATCCAGATCACCGAAGACTTGATCTGCCAAAAACATATCTCGTCAATAACAGCAACTGCTGGGAAAGAGCTAGGGTATGTGTTTAGGGCTGTACATAGCACACTCTGTACAAGGACCGGATAACACCTAGCCTCGAGTACTGCTCACATGTACATTATCTATGCTCGATGTTGTTCAGAGGAGAGCAGTCCGGTTGATCGATAACTCTTCTCTAACAGACATTCTCGAGACCGATACGCACCGACGGGCCATTGGCGATCTAGCTCTCTTCTACCGTTATGTCAACGCGCTTTGTTGCTCAGGGCTCTCCTTCTTGATACCTCAGCGCGATGTGCCTACCATCCTAACTGTATCGAACTTCGGACACCCAGAACTGGCCGATACGATCACTTCTTTTTCACTAGGGCATTGAGATTAATAATAATATAATAATAATAAATTGCTTTTATTGCTCAAGTACAGAAAAAGAAAAGGTACATAAATCTGATGCAGTGAGCAAACGGCAAGGTTCGCTTGATTGACAACCATTAGTTGTCAATCCGCGCGCTTCCAAAACAATCTATCTGATGAAGCTTTCCTCAGCTCTACTAACCTCAAATACAGGGTGGGGCAAAAGTCGCGAAGGGATTTGAAAAATTAATAACTTTTTTAAATTTTAATTTTAATTTTTTTCCCTAACACAAAACTAAAATGCAATGTTTGGAGTTTGTTTACAATTTAAGTGTGAAAGATTACATCACGCAAATGACCGCCATTTTCAGCCTCGCAAAGTGCAGCTCTTGCAAGAGCATTTTCCATTACCCGAGTCAGAATATCTGGCCCCAAAGCACTTACTTCTGCTCGAATATTATCTTTTAGTTGCTGCAGGGTTGTGGGTTTATTAATATACACTTTTCCTTTCAGATATCCCCAAAGGAAATAATCAGGGGCTGTTAAGTCCGGCGAGCGGGCGGGCCAATTGAATCCTGAATTTCTCGAAATTAAACGTTCGCCAAAAATCTGCCTTAGAAGGTGCATAGTGGCTCGAGCAGTATGCGCAGTGGCTCCATCTTGTTGGAAAGTCATCGTTTGATTGTCAGCAAGAGCTGGTCTTAAGAAATTTTGAATCATATCACGATATCGGTCGCCATCTACAGATACAGCATTCCCATCGTGGTCTTCGAAGAAGAATGGTCCAATAATTCGTTCAGACGTAACTGCGCACCATACTGTACATTTAAGCGGATGTAATTGCCTTTGATGAACCACCCTTGGGTTCTCGGTATCCCATATTCTGCAGTTCTGCTTATTTACGAAGCCATTCAAATGAAAATGGGCTTCATCGCTCATGATCAGAGAATGAATAAATTCATTATCTTCTCGAGCCATTCTTTGCAAGCGAACTGCGTAAGTTAGTCGTTCTTGAAAATCTGCTGGTTTTAGTTCTTGCACTAGCTGCACTTTATATGGAAACAGATGTAAATTTCCTCTTAATATTCTGCGTAAAGACCTTTGAGACATCTGCAGCTCAGCAGAACGTCTTCGGGTTGAGGTTTCCGGATTCTCCTGAACACTCTCCTGAACGCGTTGAATGTTCCCTTCATTTCTTGCGGAACGTGGCCTTCCGCTTCGTGGGAGATCCATAACTGTGCCTTGTTGCTGAAATCGTGCCACTAAGCGTCGAATCATTGATTCAGAGGGCGAGTTCCGCAAATTGAAATGACGACGATATGCTCGTTGAGTTTGAATTATTGAATGGTGATATTCAAAATAAAATTCTATAAGTTTGGTTCGTTGATTGAGGTTGCAACGCTCCATAATTAATCTCCAGGATTTATTTTACACGGTCCTGAAAAAAAAATGAAAACAAAATAAATTTAAAAAAGTTATTAATTTTTCAAATCCCTTCGTGACTTTTGCCCCACCCTGTAGTTCAAAATCCAGATTAACCGAGTAACTTTAAGCTCCTCATAGCAGGCTTTTTCTTACGTCGCACAGTGGGACAAATCCCTAATTTTGCGACCAGAAGTAAAAATATAGACATGTCTTGCGGCTTGTAATACAGTATTCTGAATATATATATATATACAGGGTGACTTTGAAGTTGAGTCATTAATTTTCAGATAATAATTGTAGAAGGAAGATGTGTGTGTAAAAATAAAAAAAAAATTAAAAAAATGTTACCTTGTTTTATAAAGTATCCTCCCGACAAGTATTTCAGTGCAGACCTGTGCGCCCAAAAGCATGTCACAAAAACTGTTCGAAATGATTTCCGTTTTGCTCGACGCAGAGCTGGGCGCGTCTTAGCCATGTCTCCTTACAAGCACGCAATAAAATCACTGGTTGATTTCTGATCACTGTACTCATTTCCTCAATTCGAGCACGTAATTCTTCGCGTGTATTAACCGGTGTTTTATACACTAGAGTTTTTAGCCAACCCCACAAACAAAAGTCTAAAGGATTTAAGTCCGGAGACCTTGGCGGCCAAGGTACAAAACCGCCACGGCCGATCCAACGATTATTAAATTGTCTATTTAAAAATTCACGCACATTTCTTGCATAATGGGGTGGTGCCCCATCTTGTAAAAACCACATGTTTTGTGTAATATTTAAAGGCACATCTTCCAGTAAACCAGGCAAATTGTGTTGCAAAAAATCAAGATAATTTTCACCAGTTAAGCGATTTGGTAATTCAAAAGGCCCCACTAAAATTCCATTAACAATTCCCGCCCACAGGTTGATTGGTTCAAATCGCTGTTGAAAATTGGTTTCCCTTATTTCATGGGGATTTTCAATAGCCCAAACGTGAGAATTACGTGAATTAGTAATTCCGTTTCTAGTAAAGAGGGCTTCATCACTCACTAAAATTTGATTTAAAAAATTGTCATCATTTTGATGTTTATTTAAAAGCCAATTGCAAAAGCCAACCCTTTGTTCATGATCTTCCGGTTGTAAGGCCTGCACTTTTTGTATGTGAAACGGATAGAACTGATTTTCACGTAGAGTTTTCCAAGTTTTATATTGACTAACCGCCAATTGAGTTGAAATTTGTCGGGGATCATCATTTACTAATTCTAAAATTTGTTCTTCTAGTTCTATTTGATCGTGCGGTCATGGAGCACTGGCATGATCTCCTCTG
The DNA here is from genome assembly GCA_963669975.1 of Acanthoscelides obtectus. NCBI lineage: Eukaryota > Metazoa > Arthropoda > Insecta > Coleoptera > Chrysomelidae > Acanthoscelides > Acanthoscelides obtectus. The sequence goes on from CAVLJG010000004.1 coordinate 56,905,962, forward strand.
TGAGGTCTTAAGTCACCTGATTCACGAGCTCTTTGCACTACATTAACAAAGGCACGAGGGGTTGGTTGCACTCGATTGGGAAACCGATCCGCATAGATCCGTGATGCCGCGGCAGCATTTTGTAAAGACCCCGTAAATAAGAACCATGTCCACAAGTTCAGCATTTTCGTAAACATGTGCCATTTTTGATTTCGTTTGAGCCACGCAACAGACACCACTATTCACTCACGCGTTACCGACTGACACTGACTGTATACAACTGAATAAAATAATTGTAAAAACATCGTTCCAAATTATTTCACTTTTTTTTCCGATGCGATGAACCGATAAGGCGGATTATATCCGTTGTTGCCAAAGACGAGCACATAATATTATTATTGAGACAGGGCGGTACTCAAACTTCCAAAGGGCTGTAACTTTGTTACTTTAATTTTACCAGAAAAATGGTAAAGGAAAAAACATTTCTTTTGATCAGATCTACTCACTGTTAAAATAAATGACTAAGCTTCGAAGTCACCCTGTGTATATATATATATTGGCCTTTGAAAAATGGGCCTGTCTTCTTATTTAAACGCGCATTTTTTTGCTATATCTGTGAAAAAATGGGAAATACACTTTAACCAATATTTTCATAAGTAATTGCCAAACATGTCCAAAGTTTATAAATGTGTGCCGCCTTAATGGATTGGATTTATCTATACCCTTTAAAGATTTCTTTACAGCTATTTTGAAGTTTATAAAAAAACTTCTTGAGAAAAAGAAATGATAAGCTTAATTCCGCTGTCCACTGCGAGTTAGAAGATGGTGGGTGAGGACAGGGTCGTTCTAGCGGGGTGGGGTGGTAGTAAATCCAGCTCGCTGCTAGTAGAAAGTAGCGCATCCGATTCAATGATATTGCGGACATTTTTATGACTGATATTTGACTCATATAGCAAGAACTAGTAAGAAAATTATTTCGAAATGCATAAACAATCAGCTCCAGCTATTCATGAGCTGAATGAACTTTATTCTTTATAAGCTCTCTTCTGATTCTAGAAATTTTATTGTAATGATCTTCCTGTTAACTAAACGTCAGGCAACAATAAACGAAAAAACATGGCAATCTGTATTTATGATTTTTCTGAAAGCAGTTAATAATTGAGTGCTATTTTGGAATTAGGGGAAATGGTTTAATATGTTTACCAATTTTGTTATATGTTTATATATATATATATATATATTTGTGAAATATTTTGCGTGTTATGAAAAATTGTTCTAAAAGTTATAACTCACTTGTACTCAATTAACGACCAAATCCCAATTAATTTGTTACGAGGAATATGCATTTCTTTGACTTATCATCTTACCCACAACAGTATTCAAAGCGCAGATTTAAAGATTTCATATTTTTAGGACCCATGAGTTGAATGTATTAAGGTATTAGGAACATCATTTAATCGTTAGAAACTAAAAAACTAAATAAATAGGTTACAGCAATTTGAAAAATAAATACCTACTCCATAAGGTAGGCAACCATCTACAAAAGGTAGATGTCTATTCAACCAAGTAGTAAAAGCATAAGGCTAATTGGCTTTGCCCTATGTTATGAAAGAAAACGGAAAATCGATATTTCAATAGGCTAGGTTGCCTAGGAATGGCAGCTCAAAGCTATGTTGTTTTTTGACATTATATAGGCTTTTTGTGACATTATATATATGTACATACTAAGTGACATATAAATCCAAACACCCAGTTTAACTGGTTTTGTTTTAATAAAATTTTGTATAAGTACTTAATGAAGCATAATAAGTAAATGATAAAAATTTCAAAATGATTGCACTGCTTTAAAGCCCTTTGACCTTTAATAATGTGTGGATGCACCCGGATGTGCTACGCATTTTCCAACGCGCCTAGGCATGCTTCTGATCAGGTGGTCAATGTCCTCCTGTGGTATCTCATTCCAGGCAACCACCAACTCCTCTCGAAGTGCTTCTAGAGCCTGAGGAGGACGTTGCAAATTGAGCAATCTCCTACCCATCATATCCCACACATGCTCAATTGGGGATAAGTCGGGAGATCTTGGTGGCCATGGTAACAATGTGACATCATTATGTTGAAAGAAGTCTATTGTGACTCTTGCAACATGTGGTCGGGCATTATCTTGTTGGAAAGTTGGATCTGCCAGGGTGTCAAGATAGGGTAAAAGATGGGGTTCTAGAACTTCGTGGATATAACGCTGCGCGTTCATGTTACCTCTGATGAAGATTAAAGGTAACCTGGAACCATAAGCTATAGTACCCCAAACCATAACTCCAACAGTGTGATGAACATGTCTTTCAACAAAAAACTGTCGATTCCTCCTTTCACCACGTCGCCTTCTAACCCTGGCACGACCATCGTGCATGCCTAAACAAAATCGAGACTCGTCACTAAAGACAATACTGTTCCATTCCTGATCCCAGAGTGACCGTTGTCTGCACCACTCAAGGCGATTACTTCGCATGCCAATAGGTCTTCCGTGTTCTGCAAACCATTCATTTGCAATGGACCTGGTAGAGGAGAAACGGTCCCTTAAGGCCAATAATCTTAGGCGGCGATCTTCACGGTCTGTTGTTCTACGGCGGCGTCCAGTGCCCCTTGCTCTTTGCGTACGGCCTTCTCGAAGCCATGCCTGACAACACCTAACCACAGTGTCTACACTTCTTTGCACTCGAACTGCAATTGCCCGAAAAGAAAGTCCAGCTTCCCGAAGTCCCACTATACGGCCCCTATCAAACTCACTAAGTTGACGAAATCGTACAGGTCTCCGTACTCTAGGCATCGTAACCGATCGTAAAGGATGTCAAGAACCGAAATCCGCCAACGTTGATTCTTTACTGCGGCTGAAATATTCAGTTTTAGAGCGTTAGTGAATTAAAAAAAAGCAGTATAAAAACCGGAATGTCCAACTGATAAGGCTGAACATTTTTTCACTTATTATTTACAGTAAGATAAATACATTCACCAACTTTTATTAAAATAAAACCGTTTAAACTGGGTGTTCGGATTTATATGTCACTTAGTATAGCTTTTCCACAAGATGTCAACTTAGCACTAGCTGTTGTACACTTGTTGTGCAATTGTTCCGTAGCTGTACTTGTGCCTAAATGTCATGATGCTTCAGGTATCAATGTTTGGCTCTGATGTGGTGTAACATCTGCTTCATGGATGGTATTATTTGAGGTCGAAGCTGTAAGTTGTATACTATAGCTGGAAAGAAAAGGCAGTGCATAGGTGCATAGTGAGGATTTCTGTTCTAATAATCTGTGCTGATGATAATTCCGTTAGTTTCTTGTCTCAAATACACTTACTAGAGATGTGTGCAAAGCTACAAATTAGATGCTCATCCGCTTTTTCTTATTCAACCTGGAAATTATATATGCATGTTTGCTGAATTTCAAAAAAGAGAGCGATGAGAAAAGAAGATAACTGGTTGGTGAGGTATATTAAAACTAACATGTGAGAAAACATGGAACATACAGGAATATTTATGAAACTTAAAACAGTTATTACATGTCACGTTAATTTGAATTTCCATTCATTTAAATTTTGGAAATTCATTTTACGATGTCAAGTAGAAAATACAAATCAGCGCCTAGATGTGAGGCAGTGCGCAAATAATTTTTATGTGATGCGTCTTTCCTAAATGTTCTGTGATGTGACATAATGTTTCTCAAAGTTTTTGAAAGCGCAAAAATGAAACGGAAAAAATCTTAATGAATAACTTTGACCTTCAGAAAGGAAAACACAAATAACCCGTTTAGCACAGGTAATAGTTATATTTGTATTTCATGGGCAGCATATTCGGTAATAATTCACAAAATTATCCAGATGTGATCTTGCTCCAGCAAGCTATTCAACCACACTTCTTTTCAGAGTATACTCCATGTATATGTATACTATGTGTCGGCATTCCGCAACCAACAAAGCATGATGGGAAACTGACTTACAGCATGGTCATTGAGCGTGTGTCAGAATGTACTATTATTTTTTAGATGTTTTAAGTAGTAGCCCTGCCGATGACAGACGACCCTTATTCAAACGTCGGCATTGGCATCCGCCACTTGTCGCTACGTCAGAGAGCTGCCATGTATGTCAATAGGAAGTTTGGCTGGTGACGTCGCTATTGCATTCCAACGACGTAGGACTGTAAAAGGAATCAAAATAGCATGCCAATGCAGGAGTTGAAGTTCTAATCAACATTACGGTTTCCAATTTCCAAATGAGAAAGGGTACATTAATTATTCATATTAGTTCCTAGTAATCTGATTTGAATGCGTAGGAAAATTACTTTCAATATTATTCGACAGTCGACGTCAAAGCGGTCCTCAGGTCTCAGTTTTTAAATCAGCTACTTCGCAGAAATCATACAGTTCATGCGTTAGTATTTGATGCGAGTAATTAAGGATGATCTGGAAAAACGCATTTAAAATCTTTAGAGGAGAGGAGTTTGAAACAATATATGGAATTGCGGACAAGAATAATATAATGTTGCTTTTACTAGGGATAGACGTGTACGAAAAAGATTCTACAGGGAAATATTTTGCACCAGGACGAAGAAAATGGTTGCTTGCGGCATGTAAGTCTAAAATAAGATTGTGTGGTCATACTAATAGACGTTCCTTGAAGATTGGGTGCCGTTTGAAGAATGGTCTCTTCATGGATATAAAACAAACAATAACGCTTCGTTGAGGAATGTTCAACGGACGATTTAATATTTGAATCGGTCAGTGCAAAAACCTCGCCCCATGGTTTAAATTCTCCGGGAGACAATAAAAGCTTTGTCACTGGCAAATAAACCAATTAATCCAGTTAAACAAAGCGGATAAGGCCTGCATTCTGATTTTCATAGTTCAAGAATTTAAAATAGATATTTGGTGCACATAGCACAAGAATATGAAAATAAAACAATACAGGCATACTCGTACTGCCTTTGAAATGACCCATTCAGTTAGCTGCCGTCAAGCACTGCATGCAAAAACCACGTAGTTTTTGAGCTGAATGTGTATCGCTTAGTGATATTTGAAGGGGAAGGGATATATTGACTTACGAGGTGCTCATCGAGAATACTTTACTGAAGCGCTTTCAGTAAAACCATCACAGGTTTTCAAACTTCAATACCTTTTGAAATTCACGTACTTCCGAAACTGTGAGGTCTGCTAACGTTTTTTAAATTCTTATATATTCAAAAATTTTCAGATTTTTGGTTTTGTCGGATTATCAATCAATCAACCAATTTCAAAACTTGTTGGTATTCTGAAAATTTTGAGAATTGTGAAAAATACCATCACATTCAGATTTTCAGAATTTTCAAAATCTTCAAACCTCCAAAGTCTTCAAAATTATCTAGACGTTCAAAATTTTCAAAATAACTAAAATTATGGAAATATTAGAGTCTTTAAAGCTCTGAAAAATTTCGAAAATATCGCAAGTCACGCGAACTGAAAATTTTAAATGTTTTCAGATCTCAAAGAAGGAAACGTTATTGTTTGTTCAAAGTTCAAGGCGAGATCATTCCTAAGACTGTACTCAGTGCTCAAGGAACACCTATAATGTGACGGTTGTATTGTTACATCCCGTATTGATGCCCATAGTCTGCTAAAAGGGCCGCATGTAGACTAATTGACAGGCTTGGCCTACCTATATTATACTCCACTGAGAAAATAGTTCAATTGCACTAAATATAATTATTATTACACTACTTAGGACATCTTATTAACTATGGTACGGCTAATAAAAACACTTAGTTTAAGCAAACTAAAAACAATTTTCTTGAATATGTAAGACTAGTTTAATTAAAATTATTAAAGTATTTATTTAGACTGAGCATACAAATTCAATTAATATTAATGAACTATCAAAATCAGCTAACCTGCTTACAGTAGAGTGAAACCGTTTGATTGTATTTGTTAACTCATGTTAATTAGTATGAATAAACTATTTACCTAGCTCTAGTGAATTATGTTACTAGTTAAAATGATATTTGGGATACAAATTAAAAACAAAATGCATTGTAGAGAATAATAACTGTGACTTGACCTTATTTACAGCATTATTCCGATGCAGTTCATAATTACCACCATTCATTAAAACCGGTATTTCTCTTAAATTGTTTATTTAAGGCCAGAGAAGAGCACCTGGTACTGAATAAAGCCGTTTGACCATCTGTGCAAAAATTTTACTTTTATTTCTAATAAGGATACCATACTGGAAGGGCATTTGAAGCGTTAACATAATATATAAGTAAACTAGGTATTTTGCTATGATTTTAAGCAAGTCTCTCATCGAACCGACCATAATCACTTTCACCTGACACTCTTAATCTTATAGAAAATAGAGCATGAATCATCTAAGTTCTAAGCGCCTTATGCTTGAGCTACACTTGCACTCCAGTTTTTCGTTGATCACCCTTAATCCACTCCACAGCCAATACCGATAGTTCATGAATGAAGGGCTGAGCCAACCCTTTACCAGCTCCGCAAGATTGATTGTCTTAAATGCACCTTCTTCTGCATAAAAAAAGACTTCAACCAAATAATTTATACTGTCTACTGTCTATCACGTTTCCTCCAAATCGGTGTAAGGTTGACTGTTTAATTTAAATGTGCTCACACAATGGTTTCACTGTACCTTATTCGCTGGTACTTCCTTTATCTCTGACACTGCAACTCGGCTTGGGTTACACACTTCTTCGGTAGGCTTTGTCCCAAATTGACTTGGGTCGTCCTCTTGATAAGCTTGGTTCTGTTTCTGCTTTCCATATTTGTTTCACCTGTGTAGTTTCGTGCATTCAGTTGATGTGTCGAAAACAACTCAGCTGGTTCCTTCCGATTACCTTTTTCACTGTCTCCACTCCAAGTTTTTCTCTTATTTGGTCATTCCTTATTCTGTCCGCTCTCGTGACACCCCATGCCTTTCGCAAAAAATCCATGCTTCATTCTGAGCTTGATAAGGACGCAGCTATATTTGGTATATTTTTAGTTTGCGTTAATTCCTTCCTCGTCAAACCAGACTTGCTGGGTGCATAACAGTTTTTCGATGCCATTAGTCCTCACCTTCACGTCGTCCTCTTGTTTTCTTGTTTGTTGTTTTTCTTTCGCGGAATAATTTAGCAATTTAAATTACGGGTAAGCACATAGCCGCTATTAGTTGGAACTGTTAGCGAAACAGTTGCCTATGGTTGGCTGTATTTTTGGTCGGACGGACGAAGGCATCATACTTGGTTTGTTCAATGCGGAGTAGACCTCATCTACTTTACAGCGAGAATCGTCAACGGTCTATCGGTTACGTGGTGATTGCTGTTAACGCGAGTTGAGATTGCTAACAGTTACAACTAATAGCAGCTATACGCCATCCGCAGTGGTCGCTCTCAGTGTACATATTATAGGAAGTTATCCATGAATTTTTTTAGGTGTTCTGGTCTACTTGGCAGCCGCTCTTCTATGTCAAATGACGATAAACAGTTTAAGTGAGACTTCGATGACGCACATCTTCCACATTGGAATGACGCTGACGGCTATATTCTGCGTAATATGGAGCACACAAGTGAACCATCTTCCTGTAAGAATACTTGATCTGGTACACAAGGCTGAGGAATCCATGAGAGCAATGCACTTACCTGTCAGATACAAAGCCTGTCTCTATTCAATCTACGTAACGAATTGCATGATAGTGGTTGGGTCTGCTGCAATTTTCCAGAAATATTACGTCGAAGAAAAAAGTTTGTACTTGTTTTTGGAAAATATTTTCACAGTTGGAGCCTCTGCTGCTTATATTTGCTTAACTCCATGCTTGTATATCTTGATAGCACCAACAATATATATACGATACAGAACGATCAATTATTACTTAGAAGAAAGTATTTCGGAGACTAATCTGGATAAGTTGAAGAAAGAACTTGTAATGTTGGCTCTAGCACATGATAGTTTATGTAGCGCATTCAAAGAGCTCTTGAACTTTTGTGGAATAACAGTATTATTGCTTTTTGTCATCGCGTATTGTCAGATATTCGTATACATCAACAAATTCATTGAGGAAGGAAAAGTAGCTGGTGATATGTACTCGTGCTTTTGGAACATTCTGTTTCTCACTCAATGTTTTGTAACGGTTGTTGTAACTACTCTCATCAAGCATGAGGTAAGGATAGTAACTCTTATGAATTTCCAATTATCACGAGTTTTACTTTTTTTTAGTCCTCACAAGCTCCGCTACTATTAAGTGAAATTAAATCCACATATTTTGACCACGACTTGGTAACAGAGGTAACTAACTAGATTATCATTGCTTAACGTAAAGATTCCTGTGTCTAAAAAGGTTTCTAAAAGACACTAGTGCCATCTATGAGATAGTAGCATAACACAAATATATATTTATAAATTAACTTTGAAAAGAGTTAGACTGTTTAGTGCTGTCTCAGAGATTTGGCGCTGGATCTTCAATCCTTTAAGGCTTATTTAAATTTGATATTTTCAGGTGGAATACAAATCAATTCCCAAAGATATGCAATTGAAATAGGCACTAGAGGAACTAGAAAAGGCTTGAAAGTCCTAGCGCCATCTATGAGACAGTAGCAAAACAAATTTCGTTTTTAGATTCTACTACTCTCTTATAGATGGATGGTACAGATTTCTTTTTTTACGCCGTATTAAAGTATATATCTGGCATTTTGTTAATAATGCCCCAACACAAAAGGAGGGGAATCTAGGGTGTGTATTTGTATGTCTGCTTGAAGAAAAGTAGCTCCCAATTAGCATAGCATTGCAATAGCGGAGATTTTAAAAAGCATCAGGGCCTATAATAAGCGAGGCTTTTGTCATCATTATAGGTATGAAGTAGAAAGTGTTACGACCATGCGCTCGTACAAAAATACTTAGTCAAGTATTCGAACACAATTGAGGTTTTAGCAAAAATGCCAAATCTGCGAATTTGAGTTATTTTCAAGGCTAAAACCCCGCTGGTAGGTCCTGGTTCTTGAAAAATCTGCAGGAATGAGATATATACTTTTGTGATGTTTCATGGCACATACATCACGAAACAGCGTCACTGATTTCCGTCGGTTTGCCTCCCTGTCCGCTCGACTTTGGCCCCTCCATAAGTCGGAAACTATAGCTCGACTTTCAATGAGTTATTCAGGGTATTCCATACTAAGATGGGCATAGTGGAATGGTAAGTTTTCATTTTTTACATATCTGCAAACAAAGTTCTGAATTCATTTTTTACGGATATACAGGGTCATTTATCTAAACAGGACAAATCTTTAATATCAGATATCTCAAGCTACATTGATCCGATTTTGTTGAGATTTTGCACGATAACAAAACCACTAGGTGTTACGTAAAACTAGAAGGAAGGTTAAAAAATCCTAGGGGAGACTCGATTTTTTCACCTTCTTGTTTTGTCATCAAATCAACTACTTTCAAGCTGAATATTGGAATGTTGGACTATGGACAAAAAGGTCGATGAATGGTACTAATTAATTAGCAGAATAAAGTCAATGCTCCTCTTTTGTTTTTTCATTTAAACTTTTTTATTCAAATATCGTATGAAACGAAACTCATAATTTCAATGGTTATCAAATTGGTTTTATCAACATTTTACGTAACGGTGAATTGTACCAAAGATATTTTGAAAATTAATTGTTTTAGGTCTAGATTCAGTTCTTTTGTTGAATTTATGATTATTCGCAGAAAAAATTCACTGAAATTAGGTAAATGGTTCTCAGAAACGTAGTATGCGTTTCCAGACTTGACATTTAATCTTGTGATTTACCATGTGTGCATTATGTATCTGAATATAACGAAGAGTTGTGGTAAGAGCATGCTAAAAATGAGTCCGTACCTGTATATTATTATTTTCTGTATATTCGTAATACATAATCTCTTATTTCTCTGGAGAGTCAAATTCAGTGCATTTGCATACTAAATTCCGTTTCCCTCTAAAGCAAGAATCATGTTGTATAACATTAGTTGGTTGAACCGAATCGTTAAGGAATTACTAAAAAAGCTAAATAAAATGCATAAAATTAATTCTGAGTATAACTTACACGGCGTTGCACTTAATGAAATGCAAGGGAATGAAAAAACTAAATCCGATTCTGGACTTTGGGCTCTCAAGACATCTTCTGTCCAATTTTAAGCATTATTTTGTAATATTATGATGACGCCAAGCTGATAATTCTTAAAATTTTTAAGATTTTGTTACATAAACTGTTGAAAGTACAATATTTGAATAAATAGAAATTTTTAACTAAAAAGACAAAGGAGGCGCAATCAATATATTTTGCTGATTAATTAGCACCATTTATTGTCGTATTCTGAATATAGTCTGAATATCGTCGAATATTTCTGTATTCTGATATGAACCAAAAACGTGAAAAAATCGATTCCTGTCACGGATTTTCAGGGATACGTCTAGCATTACGTTACTCCTAGAATGTCCCGCTAAATTTTAGCAAAATCACTTCATGTGCCCGAGATATATGATACTTAATATTTGGCGTGTTTAGATCAATCACCCTATATATCCGTAAAAACTGAATATAGAATTTTGGTGTTTCCAGATATGCGAAGGTCTTGGTCTATACTACCTACCATTTCACTATCCATTCAAGTACTCTGTACTGTAACACTACGTTGCCAAGGACGAAAAGAATTTGTAAGTTTTGATAATTTATACAGTAGAGAGACGGACCACAGGCAAAAAAAATTGCAAAAACCCAGATTAATTGTAATACACGGAAAACTGTATCAGAGGACGTAATGAATGCATAAGGATTACAGCGTCAATCTACTACGAGTAGAAGGTACTTCTTGAATTTCGACTTGTATAATAGTACGTTGAGGTTACACCGATATTTCTTTGTCCTAGAGAAACACATTTCTGCTGCAGATGTTAGAACAAGTTGTAGATGACACAGTATGTGGAGACTTCAAATTACATACTAGTAGGCTTTTTAAGGTATAGTGTTTTCTCACAAAATATCTTTTTGGCAAGTACGTAAATATTACTATTTCAAACCTCTAAAAATCGCCTGTTTTGTTTTAGGACCTACAAATAATGACAACCGTTATAATGTTTTTGCTACAATGGAAAAAGCATAATATTCTCTTAGGATAATAAGAAATATAGAAAGTTTGTCTATATTGCCGACTGCCACTGCAAATATATCCAAAATATTGTATTCGTATTTTTGGTATTCAAGTACGAGTAGCTCATTACTACATGTATTTCACATTGTTAACTGATACCGAGCAATCTAGATAATAACAACATCTTGATGTATTAAACTTATACTGTGGTGTTACCTGGTATGTTACATTACGAAATATTAAATCATCACTCATTTCCGTCGGTTTGTCTGTCTGTACACTAAACATTGATCCCCTTTTATGAATGTACTGAGATTTTGATGTTTCCACACAATATTACAACAGTACCAAGTATGCGAGAACTTTGTGGAAGAAAAAAAGAACGAAACAAACACATAAAAATCGCTGAAACCTCGTTCTTTAGCGTTCCAGAGACTCCTGATATATTTTGAGAAAATTTCGGAATCGCACAAATTTTAAACGTCAAATCAAATCACATAAATATGCTTTAGTCTCTGTTTATTGTATGAAGTTTCGGTCACCACGGTGTCCTTTTTCTAGTACCTGAGTATAATATATGTGGTTTGATTCGACAAGACAATGGAGTATTTTGATCGACAATCTCTTGGCTGACCATCAAAGGACTACTTCTGCCCCGTTTTCTATACACAAAATGAAGTAAACTATAAAATGTGGACCTTTTGAAAGTAGATAAGTCTTCATCACTATTAAGCTTCTGTTATACTTTGTCTATGGTGGGAACGCTTAGGCGGCTGCCACTTTGCCGCGCTGCATCTTTGTTGTGCCGGGGCGTAAATGGACTACGAATGGGGTATAGGCAACGTGTGGTGACCTTCGCTGACCAGCTGTCTTCAATCTCTCCAGACTCACGCGCGAATCACGGCGTGAAATCGCGGCTCGGATCGCGGTGCGAATCCCGAAATTTCTTCCTACAGTTCCACACTCGCAGATGTTCGCGCCTGCTTCACAGTATAGTTCGCGGTCTTGACGAGTATGGATGGTGAAATTGCTACTGCTGCTGCAGTGCTACTTTGCGCTTTGGCATTTTATAATTACGCATATATAAGTAAAACTAGAGCAATTGAAAATAAGTGGAAAAAACACAACCACTCCCGACACTCGCTATGAGGCAACTGAACCACCAGCGAATGTGGAGCCTAGTCATGTTCGCGCTTTGCGAACCCTTTGTCGCGGGACAAAAAACCGACAACAAACGGGAACAACGCGCGAACGCGACGTGAAGCCGCGAAGAATACGCGAATGGGATCCACACTCATGGATCGCGGGTAGTTCGCGGCTTCGCGCGCGAATCGCGCGTGAGTCTGGAGAGGGCATTATATTATTAACAGACACACTTATCGCGCTTCTCCCTCGTATACATTAAACTCAAGCCATCAGACAATTTTGGTACTCTCCGTATATGTATGTGGATCTTCAGTATAAGATAAGGTTCTATAAGCCATAGTTCTACCTGCCTCGCGAAAACTTAGATTACCACGACGCTATAGTCGGTCTTTTTTGGTCGACGCTTGTTACTCAAAAAACCCAGGCCACACGTGCAAGTATTACCACGGTCTAACTTGTGCAAGAGGGTTTGTACCGGGAACACGTAGCGTATAAACAATTTAGTTCGTTAATTAGATTGACAATGTATATTTCTTCTACGAGTATCTATATCTATATTTCTTTTTCTTCTTCTTCTTCTTCTTCAGTAAGAGACAGATTAAAAATGCACTGAAAACAAACAATTCATCATTTTGCACTATTGTTCCAAAATAATTGACCAGCAGCGATTTCTCCGATGATTTTAACTACAATGAGGTTTGTGCAAACTTACTTGCATCGTGTGGTCACCCTATGGTGTTCCGTCTTAATCGCGCAAACTAGACCGTACAAGTTAGTCGCTGTCGTGTGGCCGAGCCTTAAGAGACAACGACGAGTAGCATGCACAGTTGTGGAGAAAGCTAGACCCCCCAATCCTCATGGACACTCTGCTTATTTGAAGAACATTTTGTTATTTTTTTATAAAGTCGGTATATGAACGTTATGCTTGGACTGTAATCTGATGAGTCTGCAATTTCGGGAGTAATATTTATGGTCAGTCAAGAACTGCAACAAAAATGCCTATCGATGTAGTCCGAGAAACTGTTTGTTATTTAAAGTTCAACTTCAAGTTCAGAGTACCTATCACGATCAGCTGGCAAACATTGATGACAAAGTTCCAAGCAAATATACGTGCACGGTCACGCTCATCATAGAAAGTACCTATACAGTCATTGCACTTGACGTCACTTATCAAAATCAATAACGATCTTTGACAAAAAACTAGATGGCAATACATGAAAAATAATAAAAAAAACTTCCTAGTTTGACGGGCTGTTACAGTAAATCTAGCTCCAATGGAATCAGCGACAAAAAGGGCTGCCCCAAGAAGGGTGAAGTCCTATACAGATAAGTAGTACAAATGCATGGAGTACCCAAGCGTAATTAGATAAAACCTCAGAACACCCTGGTCAACTCTGATATCCAAGATCTGTTTATATTTTGCACTGCTCAATTCAAACTATATCCTCCAGCCCTAAGGTGGGAGATTATTTAAATCACAAGCTCAACAATTTTCGTGAACTTGGTTGCAATATAAGTATAGGCTGATATTTTCATTCTACTGTATGTTGAAGACGAGTAAACTGGAGAGAAAGCATAATAGAAGAAGATTGGACACAGATATCGAGCAAAGTGGAAGATGAAACCTTAAGTAATTTTAATTTTGTTAGTCTTCCGCATTATTTTTAAGTAGTACTGTTAGTTTTTCAACTAAAAGTTTAATTTTATGTTCAACTGCGTTCGTTTTGTTGGAAAACGCTGAAATATGGGTGTCTTCATTTTAGATTCACATACATAACCATTTGAAAAAAATAACATAATCGTTGGGAGGGGTGGAGGTTAACAAAAAATTAAATTCCAAAGGACTGTGTAACTGAAATTACCTCCAATCATTTGAAGTTTTAAACCTGCTTTACTGTGTAGTGGTTATGGGTGCTAACATCACGGCATACGTTACATTGCCTTATTAGGCTATTCTTACAGAGAGGTTAGAGTGTCTACTGAGGACTTAAAAGAGGAGCGATCCTTACTTCGCATTCACAATTAACCCAGCTTGACAGTAAACGTTAGGGTGAAACTCAAAATTCTTTTATCTAAATATCGGAACTCTTTCATAGCCTCTCACACTCAGCAATGCTCAGCCTTCTCTACCGAAGTGAAACACCCGCCGGGAATGCGGCATATTCACTAAAGTTCTTTAGTCGCTCGCAAACCTCACCACGATAATGCTTACAGCATTTCATCATTATTGGTGGCGTTAAGCTAAGTACTCAACATAAACTGGTGATCTTCCTTGAAATATTACATCCTAGTACGAATGACTTTGAACAATTAATGTGTGAATACTTTTTCGGCACTGCAATCTGACATTTACTACATGTGCGCAATAGAGGGTGTTTCAGTTTATAGTTGCATAACTTTAAGATTCGATAGAACTTTTAAAATTAATGCATAAAGTCTATATAAACATGGGTCGAAAAATGCGTGGCTTCCGAAATTTACTTTCTAAAATAGTTTTTTTTTTAAATATTTCGAACAATATTTGATGTACATAACAGTGAAAATTGTCATACAAGGGTTTTTTGGTACGACAAAACGAACCATGGACATAGTTTTAATGTAGCCGCTAGAGGGCGCTCTCTGCTGTACCTGTAGTGTATTAAAATGAACAAAAAATTTTTCTTAGTGCAATTTTTTACTTTTTGAACAAAAAACTGATTTTTCGCACTTTACTGCATAAAAAAGCTTTCTTGCGAGTTTTCGTTATAGTTAGCCGTTTTTGAGATATTTCGATTTTTAAGGTTCGATGCATTTTTAATTATTTATGGGAAAATAATAGTTTTTTTTTTTAAATTTTCGATTTGGGCATTACAAGTAATTAAGATGATCTTATAGATTGTGTTTTTAAACACAGCAATAGTTCCTAGCTCCAAATAAACACAAAAAACAGAATATTAATTTGTTTAATTTTCCAATGTTATTTTTAACGAATTAAATTAATTATTTACAACTAAAATGCTATTGGATAGTCAGGACAAACATACAAAATCTAAAGTAGTTGCTCGAAATGTAAACCCAATTGTTCAATACACAAGTCACATCTACGAATGATCGAACGTGGCATTATTCAAATAAGGCCTTATTTCATCACATGCATTCCTGAATCTGTCTATTAGCATATCTCTTGTGGTTAAGGGAGTCTGGTACAATTTTTCTTTTTGAAATCCCCACACAAAGAAATCTAATGGATTTAGGTCAGGGGATCGTGGAGGCCAGGCGACTGGTCCTCCACGGCCGATCCATCTTTCTGGATAATTTTCGTCCAGCCAGTTTCTAACTATTCTCGAATAATGAGCTGGCCAATCTTCTTAAATCTAACATAACATCATCCCACATATTTGCATGTTCAGCCTTTAAAAATTCCAAGAAGGTCGCAGCATTTAACCTTGCAGGCAAAAGGTAGGGTCCAAATAGTCGCATACGGTAGATACCAATCTACACGTTCACACTAAATTCATGCTGAAAATTTCTTTCCCGAACTGCATGCGCATTTTCATGCGACCAGATATGTTGATTATGAAAATTTACCACTTCACGTCTAGTGAAGCATGTCTCATCGGTCCATAAAACATTACTTAAAAACTCCCTATTATTATCAGTTCTATCAAGAATCCACTGACAAAATGTGATGCTTCGTTCTCCGTCCCCTGGCTGTAGTCCTTGCACAGGTTGCAAATGGTAAGGACGTCTATGCTCATTTCTAAGAACACGGTGAACATGGCTTGCTGAAATTCCCAAGGCACCAGAAACTCTCCTAACACTTTTGGTCGGATCTCTATCAAACTCACGCAGAATCATACGGGTAAATCTGCGCTGATGAACATTTATGTTTTGATCCCTTTGGAGATTTCCAAAACCATTTTCAATTATTTGGCGATGCACTCTTACAAATACTGAGCGAGTTGGATGTCGTCTGTCTGGAAATCTTCGTGCGTATTCTCTGGCTGCTTCTGCTGCGTTTCCATTTACAAAGCCATACACAAAATGAATATCCGCTAAAAACTTACAAAAAAAAACAGGTAAAAGAAACTAAATTTCGTGCATTCACAAATGCAAAAAACGTTTCAGGTTTCAACAGACAACAAAACTAACTGTCAACTAATTGACGTTTAACCTTATTCTGCTTTCAATTTCAAAAATATTTGCAGGCACAGCCTACTTCTAAAAATTATCGAGATACTGACTTTTTAACGTTATTTTATCTTAATTAATTAAAAATGCATCGAACCTTAAAAATCAAAATATCTCAAAAACGGCTAACTATAATGAAAATTCACAAGAGAGCTTTTTTATGTTGAAAAGTGCGAAGAATCATTTTTTTTTCAAAAAGCAAAAAATTGCACTAAGAAAAATTTTTCGGTCATTTTAATACACTACAGGTATAGTAGAGAGATCCCTCTAGCGGCTACAGTAAAACTATGCCCATGGTTCGTTTTGTCGTGCCAAAAAACCCTTGTATACCAATTTTCACTGTTATACATCAAATATTGTTCGAAATATTTAAAAAAAAAAACTATTATAGAAAGTAAATTTAAACACCCTGTATTTCGATCCATGTGTATATACACTTTATGCATTCATTTTAAAAGTTCTATCGAAGTGATGACTCGGGTGGTGCCGGATAAGAAATGAAAAGGACTGACGTTATCATAAATTTGTGTCCATCTGAACGGAGAGTTTAAACGCTTATTTAAGCAGCTTCAAATGAAAAATTTTGTTTTAATTTTTTTCCAGCAAACTTTAACCTTTCAAACTTCACTAATGAGTCTCCCGGCTTTTCAATCGCATGTTAACTTTCAAGTTAGGTATCTACAAGATGCGACAACGCTGCTTTTATACCTGAATTATCATGTTCTATGTGTAGCATGATGTTCGGTATTTGTCACTTGTGTCTTACATGACAACTTTTGTCACTGTCAAGCACAATAGGCTAGATATTGCGGTTTGACGACAACTTGAATACATGATCGTATGGCTGAAGCTAACTATAGCTTTAGAACAAACGTGCCTTTGAAAAATGCTTTTCGAAAGCTGACTTCTGGTTAGCAGACAACTTGCAATTAACTTGGGTTTGAAAAACCAGGCGATAGATCTAATGTCGAGAACAATGTGTGTATAAACGACACGGATTGCTTAATCTTTGCCAATTCACTCCATATTGTATTTTCAGTAGATCCCAAGATCCTAGTGTTTTACTGATGTCTTAAATGCTAAATTTATTTTAAATGTATAAAAAAAACATGATTTCTTTTAGTCTAATACCTCTAGATCATAGTAAAAGCAGTAAAATATATGTCGGCCCACAACGTCCACAGTTAAATTTTGAGCCTATGTATTTTTCCTCATTCACTTAATCGCCTGATATTTTTTGTTCATAATGCTGTGTTCAGATATTTTATTCTTTGGAAATAAGCGATTATGAAGTCTTAAAATCCCATAAAAATGGTAATTTAATGAGGTCACCCAAATAAAGAGAATGGTCTTTGAGGTTGCCCTCCTTGTATCAACTTTCTAAGAGGCACCCAACCCTGTAAGCCCTTCACTAAAATTATGCGGTAACACTTCCGATCAGACCGTAGGGCATGGCATTAATCATCCGCGAGCTTCATTAAAACGTAATCGAGCGGTTTTCAATGTTGATTATGACTACCTATTTATCTCTGGTACACCACCAGGTAGTTTACAAGAGGAGTGTTCGGCCGATGTTATTGGGCGCAGAACAGATCACGTGAGCATGAGCAGACCCAGAAACTCTACAGGAACTTGCTCGCACGAAGTCCTCATAAGAAAGTTTAACTCCGGCGCCCCAGCGTCTTAATTACTTTGTAATTCTCACCAACGCTCACGGAAACCTACGCATGCACATAATAATTGTTTTCCTGCTGCTCTTGCTTTAGCTTTACGAGATATTTCGCACTTAAATTATTGAGCTACATGATTTGACTCAAAATGAAGTCTTCATCAGAGACATCATATTTTTATAGAACTCATACACAATGTATATGTCGGCGTCAAACGCTGAAATCCGTCATTCCCCGAAATGCCTAGTCAATCCCCGTATTGCCGGCAAACACCCTAACAGTTTGATTATTACAACGTTTGACTAAGCATTTCAGTCATTCCCTGTAATGACTGAATAATTTCAGTCAAACACCGTAACAACCACATTAACTTCGTTACTGCACTTGCCTGATTCAGTCATTCATTGTACCAGTTTTGTGTTAATTTGCTTGCTGAGTACACACATCGTCTTTTCTGTGTTTGTAAAGATGTTGCAGCATTCAGAATTGTTTTATAGTGTGAATAAGAAACACATATGAAAAAGCAGTGTTTATCCAATAGATGTGTTTGTTTAAAAAAAACTGCTTTGTAATTCAAGACGCCATAGAAGTCTAACATGCGCTAACAAATAATGTTTGAAATAATATAAAATATAAGATAATTCTATGTAACTTTAGTAGATATACTATGGGGATTCTGCCGCACTAGTTTTTGAATCCGCCGCTAGAGGCGCTGCACAAAACCTAATGAAATCTAGGTAGTCTCACCGGAAGTGATCCAGACAGCCGACGGCCGGTCGCCAATCGCCAGTGTTGTTGTGTTCGCCTGCGGTTAGGATGATAGTAAGGTGTTGTATACAGGGGGAGCCAAGAATGTTTTATACAGGGTGAGTCAAAAGATTGGCAGGTAGCTGGAGCGTAAAAAAGATTGTGCGTGCGCGTGCTACACATGGGGAAATCAATGTGTAAGAGAGAGAGAGCGAGAGAGAGAGAGTGCGGCGGACGATGTATTGGAGAGAGATAGAGATAGTATGACGTCATGCGCCATTGATGAGTTGTGGATCCCCCCGCTATATGGCGCTGCACCTGTCATCTGTCAAACGTCATGTGTCATTGACCTCGCCGAAAGATGGCACCACACCTGTCACCTGTCAAAAGTCATTGATGAGTTGTGCTTCTTGCCGCAAGATGGCGCCCCACCTGTCATCTCTCAAACGTCATGTGTCAATGATGAGTTGTGCCTCCACCGCTAGATGGCGCCACACAAACAGAATCTGTAAGTGTCATTGATCAGTTGAGGATCCCACCGCTAGATGGCGCTACACAAACGGAATCTATAAAACATCATGATGAGTTGAGGGTCTCGCCGCTAGATCGCGCCACACACGCATCATGTGTTGAGTTGTCGCACCTGTCTGACGCTGATCATGTCTCGTAGAGTGATCCACATACAGGAGGTGTGTGAGTTGTGCCTCTCAGTGCTAGATGGCGCCGATGTCGCACCTGGGATGGCGCGCTGGTGTCGTAGAGTGGTTCACATACAGGGGGGTCGATATAAATTTCTTGGGGCCCACCGATGGGCCGATGGGCCGACGGACCGACGGTATATCGTTAGATCGAGACAAGCCCCATTCACGCAGCACGTGTGTGGGGGTCGCTCATGGAGGGCGCAGACCTTATGCGTGCGTGTGTACGTGCCGTGCGTGATTGCGTGCGTGCGTGCGTGCGTGCGTGCCCGTAAATGACGTATATCGTGCACGTGACATAAATGACGTATGTCACATGACGTCACATACGTGACATACGGGACATAAATGACGTATGTCACGCATGTGACATAAATGGTGTATGACGTCACATCACATAAATGAGAAAATGGGTGAAATGAATAAAAGAAAAGGCATTGTTATAAATTATTTATTTAATATGTGACTTCATACATGTATCTCAATCTAATTTATGCGTCTAGTATGGACCATCAATGACGTCACTAGTAGCTCATCTAATAATGCTGCTGGAATATTTATATCCATAGTTGCACACGCATGTTTAATAAATATTCGTTTGAAATGATAATCGTCAATATACTTGGTTGCATAATGAAGATCATTCAGCTGTTTACGAAGAACAAATGACATTTCTTCTACTTTGCAGGTATAAACAGACTTTGAAGTTTGACGGTCAGCAGCGATACACAAACAGCTATGTAATAAACCATATATGTCGGTAGTTTATCTACATATTATTTAGGTACTACATACGTCTCATATGGTGGGGATAGTGGTGGTAGACGGAATTCATATGGCCGGATCTCAGACCATCACCGATAAGTCACCGACCACTGTACAAACAAACATAGCAAACTGCGGTCCTGTATTACCGTATTACCTGTCCCCGTATGGTGGCATCCTTGCTTCTCCAAGATTCGTTACTGGTCGATCTCAGTATGGTAAGGAGTCCATTGTGTTTATGTCTATAAGAACCATAACTATCTAAAACTGCAATGACTCATCAATGTTCACGTGAACATCTCTCAACCACCGGTAGTCGGGTTGTCAGTGGCGGGGTATGAATTTTTCATGTGGGTGAGCTTGATTTCTTTTATATGTTTAATAAAAAAGGAAATAATTTGAATGACGTTATAGATCAAAAATTTGAAGATTACCTTTGTCACTTTTTTTTTCTGATTATCCATGACCTAATTGAGTCTATCTCTCTTCCTGCGTCGTCGCTTCCACTTCCATCTGAAATTACGCTATCGCTTTCTCCGCCAAGACTGGCTATAACTGGCTCCATCATGGTGTCGATGTTGTCGACAGGCTGCCAAATTTTTGTTTCTTCCTTCACAACATGACGACAGCATTCTGCTACGCTTCAGGCGTTACCCAGCCAGCAAGGACACGTATACTTCACGTGAAAAGAACGCACCTCTTTACTTAGTATTCAGGGCCCTATTCGACGTGGAAAGCCCGTTGAATTTGTGGGCGAAGTGTGATGATTAACTGGATGAAGGTGGTAAATAACATTTGGATCAAAAATGAGTTCAATATATTTGGCGCAGCCTAGAAGTAGTACTCTGTCCGGAAAACAGGTTGGTCCTACTGAGGACAATAACTGTTATTATTAACAACCACTTTTCCAGACAGAATATCGCTTATAGACCTCACCAAACATACTGAACTCATTTTAACCGAAATGTTACTTACCACCTTCATCCACTCAACCCTTCAAATGTTATTGTACTAAAGAAGGCCACTGTGGTGGAAGAAATGCTTACAATATACAGTATTTAAACAAATATGTGGTCCGCATTGTAAGGGCAGACAAAATGAAGTATTAATACTATAGTAATTTTATTTGAAATAACTACTAGAATCATCATAACAACTTCTTAAAAACATGAGTATTCTGATTCTTTGTCAAAAGTTGTAAGCATTTTAGTTGTAAATATGTCAACAACAACATTTCGCCGATTGCTTAAAATACAAACCATCATGTCTGCTCATACATTTTATGTGAGATTTAAAAATAAATGAATACTGATAAGATTATATATTAACTTATATACATATATAAATAAGAAAATAGATACAACTTTTGCAGATATGTTTTAATACATTTCATTGCATATTAGCTTTCTAATTAAATAAAGTCTTAGTGAATGAAACAATCGTTTTGTGAGCATCAGATTAAGCATTGATGTATTCCTGGGTCCTTAGAGCCACATAGCTGTGAAGAATCTACCTCGCAAATAGGTGATGCATAGATCTTGTTCAATATGTTCAATATTATTACTATTGTTAAAATCTTGCTCTAAATGACTCACACTTCTCAAAATATCCTCAATAACTTCAAAATTTGAATTATCTGACTCTACAAGACTGTGGAGCCACAACCAAAAGCCACAACCTGAGAGGCATTTATTTTATTAAATATTTGTTGAACTTCCTTTCAAACATGTCTAATGACTGATGCTCACTAATAACTTTCTTATAGTACCTTTCATTTTGTGACACCGCCTAACATTTTACTACTACTGAGGATAAAAAAGATATATGAATATTTTGTTTTATATATTTGTGGTGCACGCTTTAATGGCATCTTCTTCACACATCTTTTCTGGTAGCATTGGTGCTCCTTGAAATAAAATTTGGATATATAGATGTGATATAATGAACTGTATACAAAATAAGATTATACAATCCAACCATAACTTAAAATCAATATAATTTAACTTGGAAAAAATAAAATATGACAGCTAAAATGCAGAATAAATTGTCTGACAGTCTCATAGAACATTCTATATTTTAGTTTTTTTATTAGTATATATTTTTTTACTTGTTTACCTATAAGTATATAAAGCTGTCACATGAAAAAGGATTTTTGAATATAGTTGTTCCTTCAGATACAAAAAATAAAATTTGTAAGCAATAATAGGCCTGAAACTGTTTGGGAACCTATAAAGATCTGTTAGTACTTACTTATTACAACCTTGTTGAGAAATAAAGTTTTGAAAATATTAGGCGCCACAAAATTATATTTGTTTTATTGGTAATATCACGTCCCCCTTACTTCAAAAAGTACAGGATCTGAAAAAGACAAATAATATTATTCTAATTTGGTCATATAACCAACTAAAGTCCTAATGACATGTATCAAATCCCATGGCTACTGCTATTCAGTATAAAAATGCTGTACAGCTTTACTTTCGCTGAACTGACTCATTGTTCTACAAACATGGAGTCCCACTTTGTAATAAAAAAGTCTTGCAAGTAATGAATTTTTGCAGTTTAATTAGCAGCTGCAATATTTGAAAAATATTCAAATTGAATTGATGCTGTTACTTGATGACTGACATAGAGAGACTTGAAGTAATTAAATACATTTCAGAGCCGTATTCTCATTCTTACAATTGAAGGATACCTTTATGGCCTCCTTCATTTTCATAGTATTTTCTCCACTTCAAAAGGCTGGGGTTGTGAAGTTATGTTTTCTTCTTGAATCGTAGGAAATTTTAGGCTGATAAAATAGATATAAATCAAAAGTATGAACATTTTGATGCGAATAGATATTTGTAACATAACCTCAAAATCAAGCGGTAAAACGAAACAGTAGAAAACCGTGAAAATCAAGGAGGCCATAAAGGCGTCCTACAATAATTGTTGGGACGACTGACGATAGCGATACGGCCCTTAATTATAGGTAAAGTTTGAAGAATATACCTACCGTCCTCAAAAAACGCTCTTCCGATATTGTACTTGCTCGTACTTGCTGTTTATATAGTGGCCACCACACCCGTTTCTTTCTCGGCGTCAGCCACTTTTCATGCACTATGGCAATATCGCCCCCAGCACCACCACCAATTTCATCTGAAAATTGTATTCCTATGCCTATGGCTCATACAAAGGCATAGATACTGTCACGACGCTGTTCTTGATTAAACGATGAGCAGAAACACAGTATGGCTTTTGTCAACACACTTAAACTTTAGAATTTTCAGGAAGATAAAGATACGTGCTCATTTAGCAAAATGCAAAATTGATGCAGGATGGAGAACGCGACGTAAAAAACAACATGAGGTTCTTGATGGGGAGCGTGGGAATGGCTCTGATGGATCGGATGTCTGTTCAAAAATATGGTTGCCTAATGCTGCTTGTTCAATGTTTCCAAATGTTATCGAGTTGGAGAAGCTTAATGTAGAGTCATGTGGGGTAACTTTACGCAGCGGGTAAGTGTCCGAAATGAACAACGTGCGAATACCACGGTTGACAACTTGTCGAAACCTGCCGCATTTAGTTCGCTGTTGACCGCCAATCGAAAGTACTGCGTCACAGGTTTGCCATACAGGGCTGCGGATAATTATTCGACGATATTATTTTTGTATAGATATATTATTAATTTTCGTGAAATTCAATGTTACAAGTAATCTAATTGTATATAAAAAGTGACTGTGAACAGGAGAAATTAATCAATATTTTCTTAGTATTTGCGTGTTTTCTCTGTAAGTCGTAGTTATCTTTTTCATAATTTTTGTTTGCTTTGACGGGATGGGGAAAGTATACGCGGGTAAGTGTCCGCAGTATTAAAATGCGTATACTTACCCCACTGAAGTAAATTCAAGATTTCAAGTATTATTTTGACGTTCTAGACCACTCAAAATCCATCTACTTCAAATTCTGTAGCTATAGTAGAAATTCAAGATAGACAAAGCCATGGAGCTTTAGCTATTACATCTATTGCACAAGAATCAAGTGCTTCTACGTCTACCGATTTGGCAGAAAGTCAAAAGATTTTGATTATTGCTGAAACGCATCGTCAACCAAGTGCAACACTGGCTGAACAACACGTCATTGTAACTATTGCTGAAGTGCATAATCAACAAAGTTCAACACTACCTAGGCAACGGAACATGGAAGCTGCAGCTGAAATTTACATAGCCAATGAACAATTACACGCACTTTCAGATCCAATGGACAAAATAGAAGAATTTCACTAGCAACAAATTATTTCGCCCTCTATTTTTCGTAACATTTCCATAACCAGTCTCATATCTCATATTTCCTTAATTTCCTTAGGCGATACACATTCAGACTCGACGCAAAAATCCTAGCAAGTCGGAAATAATCACCAATAGTCCTTTTAAAACTCAGTTGGAGGAGAAACAAAAACAAAATGATCAAAAATCTAAAAAGATTAGAATACCAAAGATAGACATGAAAACCAAAAGCAATCCAAAGAAGAAATATAACATTAAAAAGGATGAGGCTACAGATAAATCTTCAAAACAAGAATACTATTGTCCGTTATGTCGAGAAAAGTACGGAGATACGGCTGAAGTGTGGATTGAGTGTACAATTTGTAAATATTGGTGGTACGAAGCCTGTACCAGTTACGAGAGTGGCATATTTACTTGTGATCTATGTGCAATGGGTTAAGTTTCTGTTGTACGTACACTTAACCGAAGGCATGCGGACACTTTCCCACTGATGAGGGTAAGTGTCCGCATTTCCCTTGTTCATTAAAAGTTTCAATTAAAATAACAATCATTCTTAGAATTAAAAATTTATGTTTTGTTTTTGTTTATAAAGGTTTGTTACATTAGACTAAACGTTGATTTTTTTCAATTAACTAAAACTTTTATTCTGGAAGCAATTTACTAGAAATCGCGTACAGTTACCCCACATGACTCTACTTTATATAGAATTCCACAGGAAATGTACTAGACTCAATCAGAAAACAACTACTTATGAACTCTAGGAAATTGTTAATAGTATAGCTATGAAAAAAGGATAGACCAAAGGAAGACGGAACGACACACAAAAATCTTGGGAGCTATACCGGTGATTGTGATGAAAATTCTGCAATCTGGCAAAACAGCTATGGCACACTTTATCATTTGTCCCTTCCCCTATCAAGACACGATCTTTAAAATTTATTGGTCATGAAATGGGGAAACATCGATATTATAACTAATTCTCAATCACACTTTCATATTTTATTATTTCACTAAGGTGGTCGATGATTTTCACTTAATAATGACTAATACATATGTTTACACGGCATACTTATTTATAAAAAAGCTCGCAAAGCATTTTAGGTTCGATAAGCGCTTTTATATTTATGACACCAAGATGTATCTACAAATAAATTACATCACCCAAACTCTTAACATCATCATTCCGACATTCTCTATTTGAAAGATTACAATTCAAATTTAGGGGCCGTTCAAGTATTCCGTAAGCAGATTTATTATAATTATTTACCCCCCCCCCCATCCCCCTTGGCAGCAAAAGTAAGCAAAGCTCTTACTCCGTCCCCCCATGCTTACGTAAACATAATGATAAAGACAACACGTTTTGCATGTTCGACTTGATAGCCTCAATTTTACCGTCGGACAAAAATAATCGTAGGACATTTGCAGGAAATCTTTGAGTGAAGCACTTAAGCTTAGAGCTAAATTGACTGGAAGATTAAGAAATTGCCCTCCTTCATCCAAAACAAAGTCATCAACTGTTTGTTTTACTTTTACAGGTGGTGGAAGAAACCTATTGTATAGTAATCTAAATAGGCCACTTCTTGGACGACAGCATTCTGTATTTCTACATTTTACAATTTGAAGCAAGTATTGGCTCTCACGCACATGTTCTGAATACCATTTGATGCCTGGAAAATCAGGAAGATCTTGTTCACCTGCCCCAACATATTTTGCATTAACATTATAGCCATCAACTTCCATTGAACTCCATACTTCAGCTAATACATTTCCTGCAAATTCGAAATTAGATCTTTCTGAATGTTCATGAATTGTAACGCCACGTTCATCCAAATGAGACCCAAAATTGTCATGAGGCAATATTAAACCAGCCAGTTCCCGACTAAGAGGAGCCATTCTGCGCTCTACTCTGTTGTACGCACTTCTTCCAGGAGCATTGGTAGCTAAAAACAATGCATCGAGGTCATGTCGCTTAAAGTATTGTATAGCAAACCCTATGACTTTTTGATAACGTGGATTTTCATCTGGCCCTCCATCAACCGTCATGATTACCACTGGTTTTACTAGTCCATGGTCAGTTTTAGCTAATGGTCGAAACTCTTCAAGTTCGAGAAGCGTCTCGAAATCCTGAGCATGAGTATTAGCAGTAGATGAACTATGCTTTCCACTTCGAATAGCGATGTATGTTGGTCCAGAATATCCAACAGCTTGCGGTTGTCCTAGCATATTGGAAGTGACTTTGATACCAGCATAAACAGATGGTATTAATTTATGACGCTCAGCGATTCCCCAATCGTGATCAGGCAATTTGATTCTATATTCCATGTGCATTAGAAGAGGTGCTTGCTTATTTGCCGCAGTTACGCCAATAGGAACTCGAGCTTTATCATCTTGAGATATGAAAAAAACTTGATCTGGTCCAAGTATGGATGCTATGTTCCCTAAATAATGGATTGATGTTTCAGCGAACCTGCTATCTAAGTGGCTCCTGTGGTGATCAGTTTGAGCCCGAATGACCTTAACAGGGACTGTCGATACATGTCTTCGTCCCTCTGCAGAATTAGATTTTCTGGGAATCAAACGAAGATATGTCCCACTGCGACTAATGTCAAATCTTATTTTACGTAATTCTTGTGTGAGTTCATCAAGAGTTTTTACGCTGCGAATTGATTCCGTTCGTCTTCTATCATCTGCTGCACTCCCAAATAAAGCTATATCCGCGATTGTTTTCAATAGTAAATGTTGATTGCTTTCAAGATTAGGACGTCCCACTGAATCCCTCAGAGATAGTCTTTTTTTATTTCTGGATTTTCATTACAAATATCTTCTAACTTTCTTTTCATACCATCCCTGTGTTTCTTCTGGGCAACTGCATTTTGAACCTTCCTGTTTAAAGACTGTTTTGCTGTTTTTATTTCCTCGCGCAACTTGCGCAACACGCAATGATCTGTTTGTCACCTTCAGCACGGCTTGGCACAGTATCTCTGGCAGAATACAAAGCATTCAGATTTTTTTCGAGTAGAGCAATCTTATTTTTCATAGCTTCCTGAGAAGGTTTTGCTCTCTATTTATCTGTATTTTCATTAATTTCGCATTGCTTTTGTAATTCATTACCGGGTTTTATTTTCTCTTCTCTCTCTTCATCCTCTTTTTTAATATTTGAAGCTGACTGTATAATTTGTGTTTTTTCAGCAGGTTTACAGGTTGCCTAAAAATAAAAACTTTCTATGGCTTCTGCTAATGATTCTCTTAGTAAGCTAAATAGATACAAAGTATGGCAATATATATGGTAAATACAAAACCCAATGGCTTTAAATCTAATATGTTTAAACGAGCAATTCGTTCCGATCACAAAATACAGGGTGTTAGTTTTCTGTATATATGTATAAAACTAACATCCTGTACTTTGTGACCACTTGACGGAATCAATCATAAGAAATAAATCTAAAATATAATGAATATTACCTCTATACTTTGAGATAGGCCATCATATTTTCTAATCAGTAACGAGAAACTCTTTGGTGATTTCTAATATTTCTTGTACTCATAGGTACCTAAAATGATTTCGTCACTCACCTTAAAATTTAGTAGATTGGATTTATTCTTAGTCGCCGTTTGCAATTCTTCTTCGATTCTCTTAGATAGTTCTAGTTCTAGTTCCTTATCGGATTTTGCTTGTAATTTGTAATTTCGCCACACTTCGTTAACTAACTTTTGTACATTTTGTACTTTCGTACTTGTATGAGATTTTTTAAAACTTTCAAACAATTTTAGGTATAACTTGGGTTTGTCTATGTGAAACGACATCTTATTTAAACATTAAACTTTGGCTAATGTAATCAATGGTAACACAAATGTTAACTTGCGTTACTATGCCTGCCATACGTCTACCTGCTATAGTACACAAACGAAACAATACACTGATAGTGCAAATTTAGACAAGTGAACAACGCGCCGTAATTCCCCTTCTCGGTTCTAAAGCGAGTAGGGGAATTACCGCGCGCTGTTCACTAAACGTATGCATTATTTGCAGGAATTCCCAAAAATGCGTTTCGTATTCAAGCAAAGACAATGTGAGGGTTGCCATTCGTATTAAAAAGTAGATAACTACCGATGATGTAATCATCATCTAGACTCCCCTACCCCCCATGTCATCCAAAATAAGCAAAGTAAAGACCCCTCCGCCCCCCCATAGTGCTCCCGTAATACTTGAGCGGCCCCTTATGATAAAATGCCACGTCACATCCACGTTTTTTCCACGTGTATAAATAACCAACACAAGTACAGATGTATTTGCGGTCACTGTTTCACGTGGATAAAACGTCCCTCGTCGACTAGTGACGTGCTACACCGGATTTCCACGTTTTATCGATTATATTATAAGAATACAGGAGGAAATTATAACAAATACGGGTTTTATTCGCTGCAGTGGAAATTGGTATAGAGGTGTACACACGTCGTAATATTCACGTTTTATCGACGTGGTGTGGTTATATCGGACAAGTTTAAGCGAAATTTGATCCATAACTGACGTCGAATAAACGTAGAATTTTCCCTAAATTTCCACTTCGACCAAAATCACCAAATATCTACGTCGATTCCACGACACCGTGCTGGCTGGGTAGTAGCTGTATGGAATTCTCTAGCAAAGCCTTGACGTCTGGTAAATTAAAAGTTGTGTTATGGCGCGCAATATAACCCTTCACTTGAACCCAGATGAGCTCTATTGGGTTCAGTCCACATTGGTAGGACCGAAAACGCAGCACAGTGACACCACAATGACGTAACTAATGTTAATGAAATTATTAATATGGTAATAAACTGCTGATAACCTATTCAATTTATACAGGATTCGGATAGGCTGTTTCATTCGTGTACCCCGACTTAGCACGATATACGTACGTGCTTAATATGAAGCAGTTCTTTGTGACTGGTTGGTGACGATTTCTCAATGGAGGCTCAAGTTCTCTGACCTTGACAGGCGTTCGGAGCCCTGCATATTTTGAGGAATTTACTCCTCATCATATCATGATACTGCCGCCGTTTAGAATAGCATACCAGGGCTGTCAAACGTAAGCTATTGATGACTAAGATGGGTAGACTGCCAACTTACCTGTGCCTGGTGAGAAAGTCAAGTAATAACATGACTGAGCCTGGTGACTCATTCTTATACGGTGCTTTGCAGGAAGGTGGAATGGAATGAGAGGTTCTGTGGCATCTGACTTTGAAAATTCTCATTAGTACTTTCTAACCCTGAAACATAAACTCACTATCTTCGGAAATGGCGTACTGAGAAGGTGGAAACCGAGCTTTTTGTATATTGAGTTATAACTCAACAACTGACCAACAAAGCATGTATGACATATCAACCTTTTTCTTTTAGAATGATGTATCTGTCTGAATGTATAATTGAGGAATTAAGTTTAAAAGAATTTAATACATTTTGACAATTTAGATTCAGATAGCAAGGGAAGGATGATATAATTTATTATAGCGTCATGATTGATTGTCGAGTTTAAGTTACTCAGTGTGGCACAAAACCCCTCAAATTTGACAGCCTGCCAGTTCTAAATCCACAGATGATAAAATTCAATATTTTAGGGTTACAAAGTACTCATGTGGCGTTTTTTGTTTTGTAAATGGAAAAAGCTCGTATCGACATGTTGCGAGAATAAACGCAATTTTGTCGAATTCCGGTGTGTGTGTTATTGTACCCTGGACCACGGAATGCCTAGAACTCCAGAAATTTACAATACGAGTCTCAAATCTCTTTACACTTTGAAAATAGTATTAGGGCCAATTTAACCAACAACAGTCCGTTATTCTCAACCAATAGGGTAACTGACCGTCAGACAGCGAATGAGCATCAAGTTCCAATCAACAAATTTTAGCAACCAATAGCTATGAAATGTTGAAAACAAAATACTGTCAAAGTATGAGATAACAACTTTTCATTGAAACATCACCAGCATAATTTTAAGAAATGTTTGATTTTTGAATTAAATTCATGTTTTAATTACTGTTGTTGATTTTTATTCATTTTTATATAATTTTCTTCAATTGATATGCTATTTTACTAATTCCACATACATACCGTGTCTTCTTTTCCTATAAAACTCTTGCAGATAGCCATTAAGCACCTACTTGATGACAGGCTCTACCAAAAAGTTCATGGATATTGCTCGTTTCCAAACATTCATTCATTTACTTGCCGTTCTTCAGAACCATTATGGCACCTGAGATTGATATTCTCACAAAACCATTCAGGTCTTTTGATATCCATACATCCATAAAGTTGAATATTTTTCGTTGTTCAGGAACTTAACAAAGATCCACATGCACACATTCTAGGTTATATTTATATTAGACATTATTTCAATACAGCTGATTGGCTGATTCACATGTGTGGGATCTGTCAACCCTTGGTCACAGTCACAAAACATTTATACTCTGAAGAAGGTTTAATTCCATGCTATTCCATGACAACACGGTGACTTGTGTGGTTGTCAGCGGTCCTTTTTTGAGGGTGCGACATGGTTGCCAGATTGTGCATTAATATCGCGTTTCACCCCCCGTGGTCCCAGGGGAGTAAGTTCTGCCAACTGTTGAAATATACTCTATGCTTTATAAGACTATTCGTGGAATTTTTCCCAAAAGCGTTGCACAACACTTGAAAAAATGCATATGAAAATTTAAAATTATTTCCATGACGCCGCAAAATAGCTCTGTCGGTACCTCGGGTTATACATCTTGTCAGTAGGGATGTTCGATGCGATCCTGTATTTAGAAGTATCAATACATTTCACGAGTATCATCATCTTTCGATCCGGACTGTATCGATACTTCCTAAAACGATAGAAATCGATACATAACGATACTTTTCGTGGATCTAAACATCCCTAATCTTGACTGCTTGTCGTTCTTGTGAACTGGACTGCAGGGTGCGGTGTTGCCTTTACTATCTTACATTTTGATAAAATCTTGACAAAGAAGGGCTTCAAACGAAATATTCACGAATATGAACGGATATGCATAGAATGTAGAATATAAATGTACGTGACATACAGACAAAACTAGATTGCCATGCATGAACAGTCGTCAAAAACAGTTAAAACATCCTACCAAATATAATAGCTAGAAAATCGACCTATTATTTCTATCATTATCATTGGTCCATTTACATAACTGACCGTTATGTGTGAAACTGGAAATTCTATGAAAGTTGTCCTAATTCTAAAGCACAAAGACATAATATTACATCTATAATGTATCCTTACTTATAAGGCAACCGTTTTCTCACGACTTTATTCAACATTTCAATAGAAATCACTGATATTCAGAGATCTTTGACAGCTTCCGTCAAATTGCATTTCGATAAGGTAATTTTCCCATTGGTCCAAGGGACCGTTAAATATTAATGTTGGTGAAATTGGCCCTTAGTGCATTAATTTAATAACCCTGAATTTCGGCTTGATAAGTTGACCCGTTCTAAGACTAGGTAGGGTGGCATTTTTGAAAAGCACTGTATCTACGATGCTAATCAATATAACTCGTACAAAGCAATATCATCCAAGACTATCAGAAACGTCGAACGCACGGGTATCATGTAAAAAACCTATAAAATGTCAAAAAAACCTATAAGATGTCAACTTGCAGACAAGGTAGTTTTTAGGGCGCAAACAGTCATTCCACGTTTGCTTACTAGTTGTGAACGTCCATCTATGGAGGAATCACTCAACTAAACAAGGCATTATTGGTTGCATAGCTTTGTGAGGCTGACTGATCCGGGTCTGTAGTTTTTATCTCTGAGAGGAAAGTTGGTTGAATAGCATGATCGCATCTGGATGATTATGTGTATTGGTCTCCATGTGTATAAAATCAGTGATATTTGCTGTGTGAGAGAATCGTTACTGGATATGCCGAATATGACGGGTTATTTATATGTTGTGCTCTCTGAAGAGAGGTTATGTTCAAAGTTATAAATTACGAAAAACTGAAAATTACGGGAAATCATCACCGCACCCGCGTTGTGTGTAATTACTGTTAGCATGTATATAGCTTGCGATTCGACAGCGTACAGTAATTATTTATTATCTATCATCTCATTTTTGACATTCAGCAAATTTGTATACTTATGTAATTTCCAGAATGGATAAGAAAAAGTGGATGCGCAACTATAATTTCTAGCTTTGAATCTCAATTAAGTGTACTTGAGACAAGAGCCCAATGTAATTATCATCGACACATACAACTTACAGCTTAGACCTCCAGTAATGCCGTCTCAGAAGCAGATTTAACAACACATCAAAGCCAAAGATTGATAACAAGCCTCATCACGTTTAGGCAACACGTACAACTAAGTGCTAAGTTAACATGTTGTAGAATAACCTACATAATGTCAAAAAAAAAACAGTACAATGTCAAACAAAATCGACATAATGTCACTTTTCAAGATACGTGATACCCATGCCGGTCATAGCATCCACCAGACGCTTCAAAGCAGTGTCCCACTTGGAATTATCGACCCCTCTCTAACTTTTGTTGTATGGCAGGTTGGAAAAAAGATATCATATAAAAGTTATATGGTCCAATATAAAGTTTTTTTGTGCCGGGTTCAACTAAAAAAAGACAAGGCTTAAACATTTTTATATTAGACTTTATAACTACTATATAAGACATGTTTTTTTTTTCTAAACATTTATACAAAAAAATTAACGGGAGGTCGGACAGTACGAGTGCTTGTAATTATGTTTTATAAGGTACGTAAAAAATCAGCCATTAGGCTCTAAGTTAAGCCAGAGCTATTTATAACTGCGTTTCTCATCCAGACAATCCAGCGTTTAAGCTTCATATCAGCGCTAACTGGATTATAGGGTCGTCATGTCCCGCCAAGCTTCGTGTTATTGTAACTCGGTCAAACTCGGTATGTCCAGGACTTACCAGTACGACTGCTCACCTGTTACTCGAATACCAAGAATGTTAAATAATGATAATCCTGGAGCCTATGAGAAAGGATTGGGGAAGACGATTAATAAGTGTGGAGCGCCTCTGCAAGTCCAAACTCCGTCGCTATTTTGCACCTTCAACATCGATTGACCTACTCAACAGATGGAAAGAGAACATCCTTCGCTGGAAATATCCTATAGCACTTGAACAAGATGATATCGATAGGCGGCCATCCCTATCAATTTTTGTGAAAGACTACCTGCAGCCGAAAACGGAAGGTTTTCTCTATGTACTATCCAGGATAAGGTTATTCAAACTAAAAAGGTGGTCGTTGATTTTCACTTAATAATGACTAATACATATGTTTATACGGCATTATTATTTATAACAAAGCTCGCAAAGCATTTTAGGTTCGATATGCGCTTTTATAAAGTTATATGGTTCAATATAAAGTTTTTTTGTGCTGGGTTCAACTAAAGAAAGACAAGCCTTAAAAATGTCATTTTCGACTCTATAACTACTATATAAGTCATGTTTTTTTCTAAACATTTATACAAAAAAATCAACGGGAGGTGTGACAGTACGAGTGCTTGTAATTATGTTTTATAAGGTACGTAAAAATCAGCCATTAGGCTCTAAGTTAAGCCAGAGCTATTTTTAACCGCGTTTCTCATCCAGACAATCCGGCGTTTAAGTTCATATCAGCGCTAACTGAATTATAGGGTCGTCATGTCCCGCCAAGCTTCTTGTTATTGTACCTCGGTCAAACTCGGTATGTCCAGGACTTACCAGTACGACTGCTCACCCGTTACTCGAATACCAAGAATGTGAAATAATAATAATAATCCTGGAGCCTATGAGGAAGGATTGGGGAAGACGATTAATAAGTGTGGAGCGCCTCTGCAAGTCCAAACTCCGTCGCTATTTTGCACCTTCAACATCGATTGACCTACTCAACAGATGGAAAGAGAACATCCTTCGCGGGAGATATCCTATAGCACTTGAACAAGATGATATCGATAGGCGGCCATCCCTATCAATTTTTGTGAAAGACTACCTGCAGCCGAAAACGGAAGGTTTTCTCTTTGTACTATCCAGGATAAGGTTATTTAAACAAAAAACTATGAACGCCACATACTAGGAGTGAATGTACGCGATGTATCTAGCAAATGCCAAAGGCCACGTGAAACAATAGAACACGTCACTAAATAATACACTCAATGTTAGCTCAAAATTATAATCTCATCGAGTCAACCGAGCCACATAATAAATAACGTATACACCATACCCAGTACTCGAGATTGAGTCGCGCCTATTGTACTGGGTCCGATAAGGCAATAGACTATAGCCGGCCAGACATACAAGTACTACTGATTGATAAAAATAAACAGAAAGCATACATAATCGACATCGGGGTGCCACTCACAGCAAACATAATTAAAACCGAATAAACCAAGGCTGAAAAGTATGAAAATCTTGAAACTGAAATCAAAAATATTTAAAAACTATCAGAGGTGTGCATAGTATCAGTAGTAGTATCTGTGGAGGCGGCAGTCTCTGTAAATCTCAACTCACACTTTGAGAAAATCAAAGTTCCAGCGCATCTTATTACACTGATGCAATATGCAAACATGTCACACAGTACGTAAGTTCTTCACAATAGGCTGAGGTGAATTCCTCCTCTATTGTGTACATAGCCATGTGTAACGGAGGAGTACTAACCAAAAATGAATAATGATAATAATAATAACAGTAATAATATTTATTTGTTTTTATAATATACACTATACTAAAAAAATATATCGAGAGAAATAAATGAAGAACCCTCAGAAGGGTGACCCTTGGTGCGGGTAAAAAAAATTACAAAATACTCTTATATTAAGGACAACACCACACAATTGTAATGTATCATATGCTTTGTCACAATTGGGGTAAAATGGCATATATGGGAATATTTTCTAGTCCGTTTTTTTTTCACTCTTGTATGTCTAGTGCCTTAATTCGGGTGCAAATTACATAAACGGGAATATTGTCTGATATAGTTTTTTTGTTCAATTTAGTATTCCAATTATTTTTGGATCAATAATTTGTTGTGTATGAGACCTTGGTAAAAACATTATCCGTTGTTTTACTTTCTTCTTCTACAACACCTAGGTCCCAGAAAGCTATAGACCTTTGTAAGACATTTTTGTCGGTTTTTGGGACTTTTTTTTCGTGTGTCATAATTATGCTTCACTGTTCGTACGTTGTTTCTGCCAGTAAGAACGTTTATCAGTATCATGTATAAGTATAGTTGACGAGTGTCAAAAATATTCGATTCTTGGAACAATAACTCCGTTGGATATACAAAGCTTTGGCTTCTTAACATTTCTTTATAATGAATTTTTAGATCACTTCCAAGTGTCGAACATATGTGAAATGTGTAGCTTCCCAGGCAATAATACCGTAGCTGAGATGACTTTGAGCTAGGCCATAATATAAAGTACGGAACTGTGGAATATCCAACAATTTATTGAGATATCTAATATTGTATAATACTGTGCGCAACTTTCCTATCATATACTCAAAGTGGGCGTCTCATCTGAGAGACTTTGAAGTTGAGTCATTAATTTTCAGATAATGATTGTAGAAGGAAGATAAACCAAAATATGTGTAAAAAATAAAAAAAAAATAAAAAAAAAATGTTACCTTGATTAATAAAGTATCCTCCCGACAAGTATTTCAGTGCGGACCTGTATTTGATCGCGCGGTCTTGGAGCAGCATGCCCTCACCTGTGAGGTCTTAAGTCACCTGATTCACGAGCCCTTTGCACTACATTAACAAAAAGGCACGAGGGGTTGGTTGCACTCGATTGGGAAACCGATTCGAATAAATCCGTGATGCATCCGGGAGCATTTTGTAAAGACTGCCCCCCCGTAAATAAGAATCATGTCCACAAGTTCAGCATTTTCGTAAACATGTGCCATTTTTGATTTCGTTTGAGCCACGCAACACACTACTATTCACTCACGTTTTATCGACTGACGAAAAACATCGTGATAAACGTTTCAAATTCTTTCGCTTTTTTGTTTCCGATGCGATGAACCGGTCAGCGGATTATATCCGTTGTCGCCAAACACGAGCATATAATAGGCAGGGCGGTACTCAAACTTCCAAAGGGCTATAACTTTGTTACTTTAATTTTACCAGAAAAATGGTAAAGGAAAAAAACATTTCTTTTGATCAGATCTACTCACTGTTAAAATAAATGACTCAACTTCGAAGTCACCCTGTATATTCCCAGACGCTTTATTCTTTGCACCGATATAATATCGCATTTGCTGTTATCCACTGTTATATTTAAAGCTTTGTAAGTAGACTGGTTGTTGGTGTAAGAACAGAAGGGGGTAAAGTTAGTGTTGCTAAAGTTAATTAACAGCTTCCCGATATCAAACCATTGCGTGATTTTCACAAAATCTCGTTTCTCAAGCGATTTTGTTTCGTCCCAACTAGTGGTGTAAAGAACCGCAGTATCATCAGCAAAGCAAAGTGACTGTGTTCAAATATCAGCCAAATATATGTTGAAAACTACAGGTCCAAGCATCGTATCTCAAGGACCTCCGAACTCTACTTCTCTACGTTTGCTCATCTCTTCATCACTTCTTGCATATTGGGACCTGTTGGATAAGTAGCTCTTTATTAGTGAGTGAGTAGTTCCACTGAGACCTATACCTATGACCTACGACTGACGGTGTCAAAGACCTTAGCCAAATCAGTGAATACACATATTATTTCACGATTTTCATCTATTTTTTGGGACCATTTAGAGAATAAATTAGTAATATGTTCACAGGTTGTTCCGGTATTTAAATAAAAAGTTCGACCAAAACCCATAAATGAAAAATGTTACAAAACTATGTTTCTGCTCCAGTCGCGGCAATAGCTATACCCTATAAATAGAATTCTAGCTGTTGCACTAATAAACAATGTAGTCCTACAAAACCTTAACGCATTTGGGAAGCCGTTCACCCAAACAGTCGATCTAAATTAATCTGGTAGTCACACCCCATCAAAGAACAATTAGCCAGTGATGAGGCACCGTTTGCTTACGCCAACTTCTCTGCTTGGAGAAAACAAAGGGCGTTCCAGCTCACTTTCCACTTCCCATCACTTCCCATACTCCCCAGCGATCGGTCGGCGGCTTCCTGACGTGCCAGATCCGTCGGGATGCGAATGCCGAGAAGCAGAGCGTCTGCAAAACTCCGCCGCCTCCGGGGCAAGCGCTATTCATCATCCTCAAACCGACTTCCGCTGGTGTTGTTTTAGTGCAATCGGGTCTGCTGCTGGATATGTGTATATAAATGAAAGATCGGTTTGTCCTTGGATTTTTATACAGGATGTTTAAAAAATGGTGGCAGCGTTTCCGAGGCTAACAGTAACTTTTAGCAAACCTAAAATATCATTTTACCTAAAAATAGGCTCGCATGGCAGAGAACGCATGAATGTAATGTTCTAGGAGCATTTTATAGTATTGAATCCCATGTCATATTTCCCTACTGAGCGGGGCCGTGGACGAATGCTTTTGGCGGATGTTGTTCAATTTAGCATAGTATGATTCAAGTAAGAGTCCACGGGTCTTTTTAAGTCAATTTAACATAATTCATAATCAAAAACAAGGTGGTACGTCCAGTTAACTAAGACGTAGTTTTTCAAGGTGACTTAAAAATATCCACATGTTTCCGTGCCTAAGCTACTCAGGCGGCTTGCTTCTTTTTCTTCTCCCTCTTCTAAAAAAAATGATAGATCCTCCGGGTACTAAGCGGTCCGGACGTGAACAGGCTCCACTCTCTCGGAATGTCTTGTGGCGGCTGTCCTCGAGGGATCAATATCGATGGCAAAATCTCAATAACGAGTGACTAACAGCAACATTGATACCGCTCCCACTGCCAGCGATCAAACTCCCCCGCCATGTGTTTGTTGGAGGAGACTATAATTTCCGATGCTGTCCCGACTAATCAAACCACGAAGCCCACTCTAATTTGAGGAAGAACGGAGGAATTGTGGCTTTTATCTACAGCAGTCTCTTGGACCCCAGAGTCGTATCTTTGCAATCAAACACTAAGAACACTTTGTGAATTTTCTGCTTACCTATTTCACTCTGTCGAATTTCGTACATCCAGAACTGGCCGGTATAACCGCAACTTAGTTTTCGGCTGCCTAGACTGTAGAACAATCTGCCTAAGAAGGTTTTTCTCAGTTCTATTAACCATAGGTAGTTCAAAAATAACATTATCAATGTGCCTTTAAGCTCCTTGTAGCAGTTTCGGTACCTCAGTGTACGTCTATTTTTATACAAGAATGCATCAGTATAAAAAATGGATATAATTTCGACAGGTTATACATACAAATCTGATTATTCAGTTCAGCAATACGCGTGCAATATTCGAAGGCTGAAACATTGGTTAAGGTCGTGTTTAGGATGCCCTTGTGATGATTCAGTGACAGTTCATTTGTGGTACCTGCGCTGGAACAGCCGTTTTCAACTGTGTGATATACAGGGTGACTTTGAAGTTGAGTCATTAATTTTCAGATAATGATTGTAGAAGGAAGATAAACCAAAATATGTGTGTAAAAATAAAAAAAAATTAAAAAAAAAATGTTACCTTGTTTTATAAAGTATCCTCCCGACAAGTATTTCAGTGCGGACCTGTGCGCCCAAAAGCATGTCACAAAAACTGTTCGAAATGATTTCCGTTTTGCTCGACGCACAGCTGGGCGCGTCTTAGCCATGTCTCTTTACAAGCACGCAATAAAATCACTGGTTGATTTCTGATCACTGTACTCATTTCCTCAATTCGAGCACGTAATTCTTCGCGTGTATTAACCGGTGTTTTATACACTAGAGTTTTTAGCCAACCCCACAAACAAAAGTCTAAAGGATTTAAGTCCGGAGACCTTGGCGGCCAAGGTACAAAACCGTGACGGCCGATCCAACGATTATTAAATTGTCTATTTAAAAATTCACGCACATTTCTTGCATAATGGGGTGGTGCCCCATCTTGTAAAAACCACATGTTTTGTCTAATATTTAAAGGCACATCTTCCAGTAGACCAGGCAAATTGTGTTGCAAGAAATCAAAATAATTTTCACCAGTTAAGCGATTTGGTAATTCAAAATGCCCCACTAAAATGCCATTAACAATTCCCGCCCACAGGTTGATTGGTTCAAATCGCTGTTGAAAATTGGTTTCCCTTATTTCATGGGGATTTTCAATAGCCCAAACGTGAGAATTACGTGAATTAATAATTCCGTTTCTAGTAAAGAGTGATGAACTCACTAAAATTTGATTTAAAAAATTGTCATCATTTTGATGTTTATTTAAAAGCCAATTGCAAAAGTCAACCCTTTGTTCATGATCTTCCGGTTGTAAGGCCTGCACTTTTTGTATGTGAAACGGATAGAACTGATTTTCACGTAGAGTTTTCCAAGTTTTATACTGACTAATCGCCAATTGAGTTGAAATTTGTCGGGTGCTTACTGTTGGATCATCACTTACTAATTCTAAAATTTGTTCTTCTAGTTCTATTTGATCGTGTGGTCTTGGAGCACCGGCATGATCTCCTCTGTGAGGTCTTAAGTCACCTGATTCACGAGCTCTTTGCACTACATTAACAAAGGCACGAGGGGTTGGTTGCACTCGATTGGGAAACCGATCCGCATAGATCCGTGATGCCGCGGCAGCATTTTGTAAAGACTCCCCGTAAATAAGAACCATGTCCACAAGTTCAGCATTTTCGTAAACATATGCCATTTTTGATTTGAGCCTCGCAACAGACACGATTATTCACTTACGCGTTACCGACTACCGACTGATACTGACTGTATACAACTGAAGAAAATAATTGTAAAAAGATCGTTCCAAATTCTTTCGCTTTTTTGTTTCCGATGCGATGAACGGATAAGGCGGATTATATCTGTTGTTGCCAAACACGAGAACATAATATCATTATTGAGACAGGGCGGTACTCAAACTTCCAAAGGGCTATAACTTTGTTACTTTAATTTTACCAGAAAAATGGTAAAGGAAAAAAACATTTCTTTTGATCAGATCTACTCACTGTTAAAATAAATGACTCAACTTCGAAGTCACCCTGTATAACGCGAAGGGCCTTTCCATTTGTTTCGACATTCAAATGGAGATTATCAAAAGTGTTAGTAGAAGAACCCTAAACCAGCGTTTAGACATACTTATCAATCAAATAGTCCAAAGTAGACGTATAGACAATCAAATAACTAGCAATAGGTTAAAACATTACCTGAAACATTTGATCATTAATATATCTATCCAAGGGATATGATCTGAACTTTTCCTCAGAGAGGTAATTCTTGTTAGTACTTTTTTGGAAAATGCAATAGATGCTTTAAAACAAGTCAGTAGAATAAAAATATTACACTTTAGATGCTTTTGCCGGAGACGTACGGAAACTTGAATGACCAAACATCAGAGATACTTTTAGAGTTCATAGTTACAACTCCTGTTCCTGAAATATTTATAGATTTATTGTTACGATTAGAAATAATACTCATTCCAAAGATGACTGTGAGCTACGCATACAAAAAATATTCACAATAGTTGTTACACCAACCGGTTGATGTGATACTATTTCTTATTAGTAGAGCTACTTCACATAATGTTTGTTAAGACCAATTCACGAGACGTCAGACGGAAAGTCATGATGTACATAGGTGTATATTCGGAAAAAATTGTTCCGTCTTTTGTCAAGAGTTCTTAATCAGACTGGTTTCCTTTTATGCGTTATACTCAAGTGTATTTCTTTCTGCAAAATCGAGTAGCATTCAGCAAACTCTACACCTTGTGTTCAGTGGAAAGTTCGCACACAACGGCAACACTGCAGGAAGTGCGGTGGCGGTTCGCCCTGGGCATCCAAGAAGAGACTCTTGTTGTCGACGAAAATATGTAGTGGATTATTTAGTGTGTTTTATTAACCAAATCCATCGCATTTTAGGGATACAACTAGCGGCACGGTTCAGCGCAGAAGGAGAAAAAGGAGTTAGAACCACAAGGTCAGCAACTAGTTACCTTGCTACCAACGGTTTAAAAAAATCGAAGAGTCACCAGCAAACCAGTGCTTCCAACGGTTTGGTGAGAGCTAAAAAGTCACCAGCAAAAAGGGACACCGCGGAATCAAAACAACACTTGTTTTGAACCAAGTAAGCAAATTAGTAAAATCCTGCTTTTATTTAAATCTACATGTGAGGAGACGAGGCTACAAGACCTGCTACAAGAGAATTGATAATGGTTATTTATTCTGAAACTCGGTCAACTAATCAACAACAAATACGCCCTAACCGACCTAATTCAAACGCGGTGTCGCATCCCAATCAAAATCCGAGAGACACACACGCATAACAATAATTACAGAGCAAATAATATCACCTGCTTCAACGGAGGTCCCGAAAATATTCTTAGTGATTCTGGTGGTGAATTCGAGCAGGTAAATGATATGGGGATGCCATTACTCCTCATTGATGTCCAAATTGCTGATATGGATGCCGAATTTCCGTACCTGTTTTTCCAGTTACGAATGTTACCGTGTCTGTGGCTGTAGGAGGTCAAAAACAGAGGGTAACGAAACAGATTTTATTAGCCATTAAAATTCAAGATACTCGTATAGAAACGCAGTGCCCAGTTATTCGCAATTTAAATAGTAACATCTTGCTGGGATACAACTGGTTAAAAGACAATCATGCATGTTTGAATTTCGGGAACAAAACCATGTATTTCCATATTCCAAACTCTGAGGAAAACGTAAAAATCCCATTTAAATCGGAAATCTCGGATGATCCCAGAACGATGGAAGGCGAAAAAATAGTCACGAACCTATTTTTAGCAGTCTGACACCTGTCGTCGCGGAATCATAGGGGACGCAAGACGTTTTACCGGGGACAGTGAGAAAGTACGGTTGCAGAAGCTGCTCGAGGAAAACTCGCATGTTTTTTCGGAAAGTCCAGGTAAAGTGCTTGGATATATCCATAACATTGAGATGTTAAATGAGAAATCTCTCCACTGTCCATGATATCCTATTCCATTTACTTGTAGAACGGCGGTACAGGATCAGATTGAATAAATGTTACGCTGGGGGGTGATAAAAAAGGCGTGCACCGAATACATCCTTTAGTGGTTGTAAAAAAGACTAGTCTTCCTTTCGGATTGTCAACTTCCTTGGCAAGTCCAATACGCTATCTGAAACAGGTATAAGCAGAGTTTGAGTTATTTATTTATGTTTACGTCGATGATATCAGAGTTCATTCTACGAGTATTGATGAAGATCCACGTCACTTACAAACAATTTTCAAAATTTTCGCTCCAAAAGGACTTCCAGCGAAAGTATCAATTTATCCGTGAATAAA
Organism: Acanthoscelides obtectus; assembly: GCA_963669975.1. NCBI lineage: Eukaryota > Metazoa > Arthropoda > Insecta > Coleoptera > Chrysomelidae > Acanthoscelides > Acanthoscelides obtectus. The sequence continues at coordinate 56,948,884 of CAVLJG010000004.1, forward strand.
TAATATTTTTAGGACACAGAATTACGTCCGAGGAGATTTCGTTAGATCCAAATCGTGTTTCTGGGATAAAGAAATTCCTCGCCCTCGTAATATAAGGGTGTTGCGTTCCTTCCTGGAACTTGTGAATTATGAACGGCGTTGTTGGGAGCTGTATGCTCATTTGACAACTCCGTTGTTACGTTTGTTGCGCAAACGCGAACGTTAGAAATGGGGAAATGAAGAACAGGAGGCATTTCTTAAAATTAAAAAAGCTTTCTTAGAATGCACAAGTCATCATGATTTCGGCAAAACCTTTTATATAGAAAGTGATCAGATTATGCAGTAGCGGGATGTTTGTTTCAGCTATCCAGCGATGTTGAAGGGAATAAAGAAATAATTGCCTTCACTAGTCGTTCGCTGAAAGGTAGCCAACTTACAGGTATTCAGTAACAGAGAAGAAAATGTTAGCTGCAGTGCACTGTCTGAAGCAGTGGCGCATATGATGTCATCTAAACTCAAATCTATTTTATTATTATTTTACGATGGATTCTATTTATAAGTTCGATTTTGAAATTGATCATACCTGGAAAGAACAATAATGTTGCCGACGTGGCTTCACGTTTCCCAGCGGACACACATTTAAGCATTTTATCAGAAAACTGCAATGACTTTAAAATCATGAAGCTTCAGTTACAAGGGGATTTCAAGAATATCCCAAGAGTCGCAGAACATGTTTTGTTTTCGCCCTGCGCTTAACTTCTTTTTATCGCATTTAGTACCTAAAACATGTTTCGTTTCTGTCCGAATCTGCATTGATTGGTTATAATATATAATATATATATATATATATATATATATATATAGGAGGGGGGTGACATGATGGCTCATAGTGGTCCGACCATTTGAGTCTTGCGGCCAACGTCTTTTGTAGTCGGCGAATATAATGTAGTAGATTATTTAGTGCGTTTTATTAACCACGTCCATCGCAACATCATGTGAATATTCCCAAGAACATTCCTCTTGAAATAATTGCTTGATCTGCATGTGACTCACTCATTCAACAGTCAACATCCATAAAAGCGCCCCCAAAACTTTCAGGGATTAACTCAATTAATTTAGGATCTCAGGTACGTAGTGGCGTCTTAACTTGCCTATGTTCAGTCGAGTCGCTGAGAAACAGCCAAGTTTCCTAGTTCAAAACTGCCGCGGAATTTATTACCCTCGAAAGCGAGATTTTGTTCTCGGAGGGTGTTTGTTGTCGTTGTAATTCGCAGCTAATTACAAAAAGAATCCCAGGAAAGGAAGGTTAAGTGCGGTGTTTACGGGATATTTATGAGGAACATTGTTTACCGTCCGCGCGAATTGCTTCATCCAAGTTGGCGTTGAGTGTTTCTGTAGACATTTTTGCTTGACTTCCAAACTTTTTAGAAGTTCGTAGATGGAGACTCTACATGATGAGGACAATACTCAAACCACAGTAGTATCGGATAACCTAGTATGCAATATGCATTCTGAACAAAAAAGATTTTTAATAATTTAATGTCAAAATCCATCAAGCTGTTCAGGCTGTATCTCGGTGAATAGGAATTCCAAGGATGAACTTATTCAATAAATTCCAACATTTCGTTTTTATAGAATTTTGATATATTAACCAATGTCACTCGCTTTGCTTAGACTAAAGCTGAAACATAGTGGAGCGACGAGGATAGTGACGAGCAAACAGCGCGACATTGTGCCGCTTTAGCTTCGCGTTGCGAACGTAGAGTAAAGCGACATACTAAAACGCGACTAAGCGGGCTTGAGATGGCACGCCCCTTTATAAGATTTGGTCTAAATACTTTGCATCTAATAATTTCATGATGTGCATAGATATGACTAAAAAGCAATGTTTTCATTTTTTTGTCAACAAATGATTCTTTGCATTTTTTCTTCAATCAGAATTTGTTAACAGCTCTAAAATTGTGTGTGAATATTGCTCTTATATGGAAGTATGAAACAAGTGATTATATTTGTTCTCATCACTTTTCCTTTTCGAAAAATCTTTGATGTTATTGCAGCAAGTTGAGTTCTTAAGAAAAGCTAAGATTTTTCGAAGAGAAAAAGTGATAAAAATAAAAATTAACCACTTGTTTCATTTATCCATAAAAGTAGTACATTCACATACAATTTGCTATACTAATATTTGTTAACATGTTAGGATCGAAGAAAACATCCACAATAAAGTGCAGAAAAAATGCATTTTATGACAAAACAAAATTAAAAACGCTATTTTTTAGTCATCTCTATACACATCAAGGAGTAATCAGATTTCCTACTCCTTTTGATGACATACTGCCCCAGACCATAATGGATGCTGGAAATTTCACTTTTCTCTTCAGACAGTCTACATGGAATGCGAATAACTCTACTGCGACTGTCACCAACACAAACTTCGAATCGGGCCTCATCACTCCATTGTATTGCACACCATTGTTGAGGTGTCCTTTCTCTATAATCTTTAGCCCATCTAAGCCGATTTTTCTTTTGCAGTGGAGTTAATAGTGGCTTTTCTTTGACCTATAAACAAGTTGTGCAACTTTAGGGTTTTTACTTCACTTTTTTTTATAATAAAAACTAACCTTGCAAGTGCTAAATCCCTGTTTGTGGGCCTCTCTATGAGTTGTGTACCTCGAAATTCTCCTTCCAACAGCGTCACTCCACAGAGCACTTAATGGTAAATAATTGGCACGTGTGTTTTTCACCATTATTCTTCTTAATGCTCTTCGGTCGGCATTTGTGATATTACTTTTTTTCACATATCGTGGCTTAATATTAACTGAACCAGTTACGTTATATCTTCTAACAATATTTGTCACACTGTACCGCGATAAGTCTAACAAAGTTGCAATTTCTGAGTTTGATTTCCCAGAATTAAAAAAATTAATTATCAGTAACCGAATGTTCTCACTAATAACCTTTCGTCTACCCATTTTGAAAACCTTAACTACCCAAAACTATTTTAAACGTATTCTGACAGCTGTGATTAATAAAACAATTGTCATGGCATTTATTTTTCACACACATTGAAATGAAAATAGGTTGATATGCTGTAATTGCAACATGTGTTATATTTATGCTGCAAATTTGATTAGGGAGTGATAAAGTTGGTGTTTTCTACTATATATTATCAAAATATTGATTTTTAATATGTTAAACCTATAACACCCTGCTACATTTTTATTATTTGTGTTTGATAAGAAAAAAACTAATATTTCAATAGTTGGGCCAACTGAAGTGGGAAGGAGCTCGTATGGTGAATGTGTTATCTTAAATATTACTTGGCTCTTGCACTATTTTTAGACTGTTCCAAATATGAAATGTCTCATTGGCTTTGCATTACCTGAAACGCTGTATTTGGGCGCACGCATACTCTGCGTCAGCTGCTACTTGTTTGTTCACGATTAAGTTTTGATAATGGAAAAGTCGCCTACGAGGGATGTCTTTTAAGTGTTGAATATGGAAATAAAACAACACGGTAGGTAGTTTTAAATGACTTCATTCTTTCCACGAAGATTAATACACAACTGCATGCGCTCGAACCAATTTTCAAATCACGTATTCCACTCGTTTGCTGGTAGACCCAAAACGGCATTTTTGAATGCGTCAACTGCTTCTTCTGGTGACTGGAGCCTTTGACCACGCAGTCTGTTTTTAATTTTCGGGAAAGTAAAGAAATCGTTAGGACTTAGATCCGGACTATATGGAGGATGGTCCAATAATTCCACGTTTTCTTCCGTTAAATACTGCCTTGTTTTTTGGGCTATGTGCGAGCTTGCATTGTCTTGCTGGAGGATGATTGTTTTTCGAGGTTGATCTTTCGAAGCTCGGTGATGACTTTTGGCAAACAAATGGTGGTATACCAATCCGCAGTAACAGTTCTTTGCTCATTAAGAAAAATTGTTGCAGTATGACACGTTTTTGACACAAATGTCGCGACCATCTTTTTCGAAACACTTCGAGAACGGATGACTTTTGTTGACTTTTCTTCACCTTGGAACACCCAAACAGCCGCCTGTCGTTTATTTTCTGGTTCGTAACAGTAAATCCACGATTCATCATGACTAACAATGCTGTACACATTTTTTGAGTTTCCGGAATTGAAACGGTCGAGCGTTTTTTGACACCAATTAACCCTGGCTGCTTTCTGCTCTTCAGTCAATAGGTGGGGTATCCAACGAGAATCTAATTTTCTTACTCGTAATTCTTCATGTAAATTTTTTTGAATTGAGGTCTTTGAGATCTTCAAGGACGCGATATGTCACATGTCTATCTTCAATGATGAGTTTGCGCACAGCATCGACGTCTTCCTGGGTGACTGCCGTTTTTGGTGCACCCACCCTGGGATCGTCGCTAAGACTCACCCGTCCACGTTTGAATTCTCCATACCAACGGGAAATTGTCGACTGATGTGGCGCTTCGTTGCCGGAAACAGACAGTAACTCAGCAAGGCATTCTTGTCTCTGAATGTTGTAATAAATTATGTCGCGAAAATGTTCTCGGTTGATTTTCATTTTTCTAATGACTTGGTGACACTTAAAAATTCACTGTAGTGAGAACACTGCACGTATTGTTGTGAAACTTTGAATTTAAGTTTACTAAAGAGTGAGGTTAAGATTCAGTACAGACATATATGGCAAGATCCTAAGTTAGTTAGTTCATCTTCCTAAATGAAATTTCTTGTTTGTGATTTTATTGAATAAACTAGTTCTTGATCTTAGTTACTCCTTTGAAATCACTGTTCTACTTTGAAATGTATAATTGGAAATGCTAATGTAGGATGGCTAAGACTACCGGTGCCTTCCAGAATAAAACGATAGGATTGGAGAAGCAAGGGAGCAGAAGGAGAAGAAGGAGTGTAAGTCTGCATCTTTGTGACTAGTTTTCAATCATAATGTTTAGAAGAGGAAAGTGAATGATGCTTAATATTGAAAGATAACTAACACAAATGTTCAAAACGTACTATTAAAAACTTTCTGTATCTTTTTAAATCGATAACAAAGTAGTGGTCCGATTTTAGGAACATTCATTTACTCAACCAAAACGAGGTTGAAATGAAAGTTTCTGGAGCCGTGTTTATCGAATTCTATTCTCACTCGTCAATAAACGTATACAAACAGAGCTGGACGTACAACTATAGGGCGCTGAAAACAAATCCCTGTTATGAGGGCACCATGATGCTGAAGCCTCACGACTGCTGCGCACAAGAGAGAGTTATTAGGAGTGCTATGATCCTCAAAATACAAATTTTCTCAACTTTCAGGCGACAGTTCTTGCCGAACTTCATATTTGAAAGTTATAAGGAGCACAAAAATGATGAACATGTCCTTGTAATTTATGATCATCATTTGTAGATTATTGTATTGTGCTTATGTGTCATTTGTATGATCACAAGTGTGTACTTTGACACCCAAAAAATTATTTGGGGGAACATGGATCCTAATAAGCCACGTTACCGAGATACATGGCTGTGAGGTTTTACAACGGTTTTTTATAAATATACGTCATGTTTCTTACGCACAAAGACTAGAGATAGGAGAATAAACTGTATAAGGGATACATGTATGGAGCCAATCATGTCGCCAAGGATGGTGTGCTTCTCGGAAGTCTAGTGTCGTAGAACATGGATGGCTGCATTGAAAAAGTGTCAACATAGCCTGTCGTAACCTTGTGCATCTCACTCAGGTTTTGAAAAACTCTGTAGGCTTATTACTCGGTTGTTTATTAATATCAAACGATCAAACGATCAAATCATGATGACAGCCACACAGAGAGAGACGCCCCATGCACACTACCTGTAATTCATTTGCTGCGCAGTGTACCGACTCACTTTATCGTCGATATTTCTGACGTCACCCTCACACAGCGAGTTTGACCTCCTATCTCCAGGCTTCATGCTCCTATGGTTAGGTAATCATAAAACTTCCCGAAAACTCCAATCATTGGGAAAGATGTAAAAGATTAATAATCAGTTAAGCACCTACGATGTCTTATGCACTCAGAAACACATTTGGATATACTTCTAATCAGATGATTGATTTCATCTTGAGCTCATATCAATCTACTTTTATCACGTGCCGAAGTGGCGGATGAAGTAAACGGGGTAATCTACTTCCCATAATGTTTCAAGCGTATTGAATGCATCGACCTCATTGTCTGCAAAGTGGACTACCGTAACTCTGGCTATATGTGGCCGCGCATTATGTTGTGCGAAAAGTGGCTTGGTGTACGACGTATAGCAGGAGAAGAACATGTGGTTCCACCTGGATGCAACGGATGTCTGTCATGGTGCCTAAAGGTAACCTTCTACCATAACTCGAACGGTGTGGTGCACATGCCTTTCCGTAGAAAATTTCATCTCATCTTTAAACACGTCGCCTTCTTACCCTTGCACGGAATTTATACCTGCGTAAACAGAATCTGGATTAACCACTGAAGACCATTGTATTTCGTTCGGGGTTCGGTGACCAGGAGTGAGAGATTGGACAAACTGAGGACGGTATAAACTTTGTATACAGGGTTATCCATATTAAGTGTCCACCATTAGTAACTTTGTTATTAGTGAAAATACAAAGTTGTTTGAATTAGCAAACTAGTAGCATTTTTAACGCTGGTAAAAATGAGAAATCAAAAAAACAATTGAGAGTCGTTATTTTGATTTTTTTCAGTAAAATAACATTTTTTTAAATGGAAACCCCTGTATATTATATTTTTTTCTGTTAAAGCATCAAATTTTAAACAACAAAGCTTAAAATAACTTTTCTCCTAGGTTACAAATTGTTGAAGTTATGGCCTCCAATCTGAAACAATTAAATTGTATCGACAAACTTTATTTTCAACATCAACTTATAATCTTACAAAATACAATAACAATTTTTTTTAAAGAAGATGCTCGAAAACACCACCTTGTTCTTCAATACATTTTTGGGCACGTTTTTCAACTGCTCGAACTGTCTTAAGTATGGTCCTACCATCTATCTGGGTTATCTTTCCCTAACTGCAGTCTTTAACGCGTCAAGGTTATCGTACCTTCGCTTGTAAATTTGGTTCTTTTGTTCCTATCCACTGATCATTAAAAGTAGTACTTAGAAAATGATAAGTACCTCTGGAGTTGTGGGCAGGTGCGCCATCTTGCTGAAAATGCAGATGATGTCTACTTATAAGATCCAATTCTTCTAAGAAATTAGTCAGAATTTCTGACATAAATTCCACATATCTTTCACCAGTTAGGGTTCCCTCATAAAAGAACGGGCCAACAATTTTTGAACCAATTATACCGCACCAAACGTTGAAACTGAAACGGACTTGTGGGCCTCTTGGATGTACTAACAAAAGATTTTCTCTAGACCAATAATGGTGGTTTTTTCTATTAAACATTCCAGAATTTGAAAAATTTTATTCATCTGTCCATAAAAGGTAACGAAAGTTATTTACATTTTGGCGACAGAAGCTAAGATACCAATGGCAAAAAACAAGTCTTCTCTCTGGATCCCCTGCCAAAAGCGTTTGAACTGGTCGGTACTTATACGGAATAAATTTGTATTTTTTTAAAATCCTTTGAACAGTACCATAACTGAAATTAGAGTCCTTGAGAATATCTGCTATTGAATTCTCACGATAAGCTTCAAAATATCCAATAACTGCAATTTCCGTGGCCTCGCTTAATATGAATTCTTTTTTTGCCCTTGTTTTAGCAAAAACATTTTCGTTGCCCCTAAATTTTCGATAAAGTCTCAGAAAATATCGTTCATACGGTTGAATGCGAGCGGGATATAATTCACTGTAGTATTCTCTTGCTCTCAAGGAGGATTTTCTGCACACTAAATAGCATTCTAACATATCACACTTTTCTTCATGGGAGAACATTTTTCTTTAAATTAATGACACAATAAAGCTTATAAACAAGTATTTACACTAATGTTTGACATTATTTGATTTTATCATTGTTTTCCAAAGCCTTCTAGTTGCGAGTATGTCCAGTTTAACAATTTGTCACTTATCTTAATGCTGTCAAATCGCGAACGCCATGTTGTTTTCATAGCCGTCTTAATATTATAATACTGCAAATAATTAAAAATATTTATCGTTATTTTGACTTTATTTTTGACTTTAGCGGAAAAGTCATTATGAACTTTTTTGTTTAAAATTTGATGCTTTAACAGAAAAAAATATAATATACAGGGGTTTCCATTTAAAAAAATGTTATTTTACTGAAAAAAATCAAAATAACGACTCTCAATTGTTTTTTTTTTATTTCTCATTTTTACCAGCGTTAAAAATGCTACTAGTTTGCTAATTCAAACAACTTTGTATTTTCACTAATAACAAAGTTACTAATGGTGGACACTTAATTTGGATAACCCTGTATACTGGTAAACCGCTTGCAGTGTAATAGCCTTGAGCTCTAATCCATTGATCCGTAATTGACCTTGTGGACGAGAAGCAGTCCGGTAGAGCGAACGGCAATCTTGGTGTGGGGCGCTTCTTCTTACGCACCAAGCACCTCTAGCTCTTCGGGTACGGCCTTTCTGATTCCACGCCGAATAACAAACTACCACCATATTTATAATTTTGTGTAACCTTGTGACTATTTCAATGAAGGACAGACCAGCCTCATGCAAGCCAATTATCCACCTCCATAAAACACGCTAAGCTGTTGAAAGTTTCCTAGTCTGCTTATATCAGGCATAATGAACAGACTTAAGTAGCTCTTCGCAACGTATTGTAAGATGGTTACGTAGGTACAAAACACAACTATCGTTTATTTGCTTTCTTGTAAAAACAGATATGACAAAAACCATTTCATCGATATGGTTGAAAAGCTGATTGTTTCTTGTCCTAACTTAAACTCACACATTCCTAGAATTATTAAGTTCATTATTGAAGGGCGTCCTTTCTGCCACTTAATTCTTGTTCTTCTTCTGCCACAAAATTTAACCTAGCTCAAACTACAACGTGTGGAATCTAGGACATTTTGGCCACAAGCGTTTATAACGAATTCAAGAGCGTCTGCTAAATTGAGCTTTTTGAATGTTTTTCCCATTTGTGCTTTAATTTTATCCGTGTGAAGTCCCCACACTTAAGCCTGCTCAGCGTTGCAGGAAGTTAAAAGTACAATTTCCTGTAATTAAACGGTGAAATTAGCCTGTACCCATATTGTTTTGTTTCTTTCTCCTTGCTGGCTGAACAGTGTACCGGCGCGGCGTGTTATAATGTAATTGGTTTCGTGCAGGACTATGACTATTTCTACAGCCTTATAGGTTTTTTTTGTTCCTGAACAGCCTCATAGTACAGAAACACCCAGATATCATGCAAAAAAGGATTACTTGTCTTCCATCTGTTTCCATCACCACCACATTGATTCAGATAGCCACCCTGTTTCCATTCGACATCCCACCTAAAATATCCTCATGGTTTAATGAGAATGAAATGGTGCTGTTCATGTTTGCTTGATCGGACAAAATTAGTATTCACTTTTACTTGCAATGAGAACAAGCATGAAAAGTATTGTAGTCACAAAAAGTCTAAATAGGTATTTTATGGATGTGTATAACACGTTATTGCTATAGCTGTTTTGATTATACATTGTGAACTGGAAGGTGTCACAAAAAGACAAACGTGTCAGTTAATTTTTTGGAACTGTAGTGATTCTCATAATATACAAGACCCTATATTATATTTCATTTGGGAATTCGGTGCTATCTTTATATCGAGAGAGAACCCATGCATCGACTTGAAGGAGTAGGAGGAAAAACAGTCCGTAGTGATGGAGCCCCTAAACCGGCAATATCTAGCTGCAATAGAATAGCCAATAACATATAGTACTATTTTTAGTACACCTCAGCTGTTCTGTTATACATGTTTGACATTTCCGTACTATATCATGTAGTAGCTCAATATAATGTGATATGTATTTACATACGCAAGCTGCTGTGACCAGTACAATGTTTCAATCATTCTTGCCTGATTTTGTGTATGTGCATTTGCAAACAATATTGCCAAAATACAGCTGGGATATTATAGATGATACAGCCGAGATATATAAATTCTCTCCTCACCATTGGGATCTCGGAAGCTGTAAGAGATACGAAGTCGCTTAAATCAGAGCAAAGTTGCGTATTTATGTAATCAGTAAATTACAACATAGAAAGTTTCGAAATAAGCAGATGTAAATAATAGCAAATGTTCAAAACGTATTATTCTGTAGGCAAAGCCTGAATCGTCTTTGTTTATTGTTTACTCCTCGATTTAATTGTATTCTTCTCACTCTTCCAAACTCTGTTGCTGTGTTCAGTTTGAGGTCTGGTCTGGTACAGGAAACAAATGAAATCGTATAATTTCAAAGCCTAGCTAGGAACGTCTGTTTGTCTGAAATAACTGAGGTTGAGTAATGTCCATTTATGGCATATTACACATTTTGAAATCGGACATAAAAACTCTATACAATATGGCGTACATGAGAAAAAATAAAGTTGATGCTGCATATTGCAATTCTAATTATGCCACGTTGTAGGGGAGAAAAAGTGGCAATGTTAATTTGCAATTTATTTTGAAAGCCCACAACAAATAAAGTCAGGAAAAAATTAAAACGATCTTGGGAATATTCGGTTTTTTCCGTCTTTCTCCGGAAGTACTTTGAATTTCGGAACTCTCCAAACGGCATTTTGTTGATTACCTTAAATACGTAACTTTGACGCCATTTAAACGATTTGAGGATCGAATTTGAAACAGTCTGAATAGACATAATGGTTGCAATGAGTTTACGAGGGTTGGTCTAGTAGTTTCCATAGTTGCAACAGCAATGTTACCCCTTTAGAGGCTTCGCTCCTATATTAGCACCATGTCACTCATTGCCGTCGGTAGTCTGCCTGGTAATTGTTGACCGCCCTTTATATTTAATAGTGTCGCTCATGCTTTGACTGCAATTTAATACAAGTTGCTACCATATCAAGGACGCATACGCTTGTCGGTTTTTCCATTCTGTTCAATAAATGGCGGCAAATAAGTAATTAAAATACTAACAACCCTTGACTCCTCGATAACCCGTAAACTCGTATCTTGGTGAAATGTTGACACAAGGTTCCTACCATGGTAAGGGATAACAAGCTTGTAGGTAATAAAAATTTTTTAATTAGCGTTAAAGCTATGAGTGATAAACGAAACATTTGCGAATGTACTAAAAAAAACTTTTTTTGATGGAGCAAAATTGTGAAAATGTACAACCTCATTTTTCGGCTGTTCGCATCACTTTAGTCAGAGTGAGCTCAAGTATACTAATAGGCATAACGTGTTTCACTTGCATATACTACCAACTTCACATCGTATCACCGACGTCAAACCGACGTCGGGGCTATCAAGGATTATACGAAAATGGTCGCACAAAACTTGATCGGCCCAGCGTGGCACTTCTGACTAGATATTTAACATACCAGAAAAAAAACGGGAAAAATTGGGAAAAAACACGTTTTTTCCGTTTTTTTCCAGACCATGGGAAAAATTGGAAAAAATGGGAAAATTTAAACATTTTTTAATTGTGACTTGCAACTTAAAAAATAAGTACCAATTTTAAGATTTTTTAAACATATTTTGTAGAAATAAATACAAAAAACATACTTTAATAATATCTATTAATATCTAAGATATAAATACCTAAATGTATATAGGGTCAAATTATAATTATTATCTAATAATTGAAAGTATCAAAAACAAAGCTTCAAAGGTAGAAAACACATTATTTAACCAAAGCGCTCAGAGGTATATTTTCATCTGAGTCTGAGTTTGAATCTTCAGACCAAGCATCTGATTCAGACTCGATCTCCGCTTCGTCTTTATGGACGGACAAAACAGCATAATCTCTGCCAGTGTCTTCTAAAAGTGGAACTCGTCTAGCATTGTAAATGAATGTCTGTTTTTCGTTTATAACCAAATTAGAATGAATAGCAACCAGTTTCTGAATTTTATCTGATAATCTATTTCTTTTGCTTTTATGTATGAGGCCGTGTAAAGACCAGTTTCTTTCTGAAGAGGCGGAAGATGGCGGTCCATTTAAAATGCGAGAGGCAATTGGCATAAGTGGCTGCGATGTACACAAGCCTTGCCACCATATAACGGGATGAGTACTATTCGCACTATCCCATAAAGAATTTCGACTGAAAAATCCAGTTTTTGTTCTAAATTGGGCTAGATTCGCCACCACCTTCCCTACATCTAGATTTAGTGAACGAGCCATTTCAGAAATGAAGTATATTGCTTCCATTAGTTGGTCTTCATTCAATTGTTCTCCTTTAAAGCGAGCATCAAGAAGATTGGCTGCAAAGTGAATCGGCTTAGAACAAAATTCGTAGCGTTCTTTAACATATTTTAGCAAGCTTTCGATAAGAGAACTAGTCAGGTCAACTTGTTGGGGAATATCTAATATTGTGTCTTTTATATACTTAAAGACAAAAGGCACTTCTGATAATATATATCTATCCGATTCTACTAAATTTATCGATTTTGATACAGGATGCAGGATTTGTTTAGTATATTGTAGGTTTTGCCAGAACGCATCATCCAATATAACTTTTCAATACTTTGTTTTACATTCAGATTTTCCACTAATACAGTACATTGCAGAGCTTCCTTATTTCTTAAAAGCCAATCAACAGTTATAAACAGAGAACCCCATCTTGTTTTTGCAGGTAATTTGAGGGAAATTACTTTATTTTTTGGTTATTTTTCGGCCTGTGCTTCTTTAAATGCAGCATTAAGTATGTGGTGCTGTTTAAAATATTTACAAATTTTTTTAGACTCTACTCATTTTTTCAAACAAATTTTCTTTCATAAAGTCCTTTAGTAGCAAATTCAGAGTGTGAGCTGCACAACCAATACAAGATATATGAGTATATGTTGTATTTATAATATGCCAAGCAACTTTCATATTACTCGCATTGTCAGTCATTAAAAAAAATTTTTGTGGCCCTATTTCTTAAATAACTTTGATAAGTTCATTACATTCCCGTTTCTTTTGCAGTGCCACGATGAACAGTTTTGAAAATAAAGGTATAGGCGTGCATATAACAATATTGATTAATCCATCCCCGACTATATTTGTCCAACTATCTGTTACTATTGATAAACTACCGGATTCAGAAGGCTTTTGACTTTAATCTGTACACGTTCATACTCGGAATTAAGTAAGTTTGTTGACAGGGCGTAAGGGCTGGGTATTTGGTATGACGGTCTTAACATTTTAAAAACCTGTTCCCAATATTTATTTTTGAAAAGAGAAAAAGGAGCACAAGAAGCATGAAGAGCCCTAGCTAATGTCTCATCAATTTTAGAAGACTCTGAAACATCTATGTTATCGAAAAACCCGCTGAATGTTTGTCGGCAGCTAGCTTTCTTGCGTTTTACTGATGGTAATGGAGATTCGGAGGATGATGACATTGATGACGTGTTCTTTTTGCTAGTTGAAGGGAGACTGGTATCTTCTAATGCATCTAGCAGGATGTCTTTGTTACTTTCTTTTTCTTCTGACGTCGAAGACTTCGAACTCGATTGTATTTCATTGCCATATTTTTGTTTAATTTCCAGGACATTTTGAACATTGGTTTAATATATGATTCGTCATGGAGTTGCGTTTGGAAAGGCGTATTAAAAACCGCAAAACTTACACACAGCCTTGGATTTTTTATGTTTTTTCAATATCAGATAATTGCCAAATATCTGAAGAAGGTCGAACCATATTGTCCTGCAACAAGAAAAAAATACATAAATAAAATATCTTGCTGCACTTTATCAACTGATCAAATTCATGTAATTTAATGAGTATACAGATAATAATTATCATTACTGAATCTTGATATTAGTAATAAAGAAAAGTAAGGAAAATATGCAAGGAAACTGAAATCCCACCTTCAAAACACTTAAAGCTATTCCAAATTTAGCAAAATATTCACTTACCAGAAACCAAAACAAACACTTGGGTCAACAACACTAACAATCTTCAGAACAAACACACTCAATTATTACAGCAAAATTTCACTTTGTATTATTCGTTTACTGCGCTTATGACAAGGCTAAATTAAAATGCGTGCTTTAAAATAAACGAGACGTGTCAATATTGAAGAATCTCATTCTCAACTGAACAATTCAGGAATACGGGGATTTACCGAAATGGCGTGTCGCTGTGCGTGATCGGGAATTAACCGAAAGCTGTAGTGGTCGGGGATTCACCGAAAATCGACGGGTACTTACCGAGAACTAATCCTTCAGAGCCGTAGCTTGCGGTTTTGATTCAAATTATTTCTGTTTGATTTATATTAATGGAAAAATCAGTAACTAGAATACTTTTATCTTGTATATAACAAATTTCAATTTTTCCTTATTTTTCCTTTTTTTCCTCAATTTTTCCGGAAAAAAACAGGTTTTTTTCCGGCACCCAATTTTTCTGGAAATTTTAAATCTCTACTTCTACCAACGAAGTCGCTTTAGTTACAAACATTTATATTTGTATCGACAATACTGTAGGTCCGGACATTCACACCTATCGCGAAGCTCTTGCAGAAGCCTCAAATGTGTAGCAATCTATCATTTCTTTTAAATTAGGTATGATAATTTATAAAGGGAACAGACAATGACTTACACTTCGTTTGTTCGTTAATACCTGTCTGGGAGAGGGCGAGGTTTAAGAACTCTATAACACTTTAGAGAATTATTATTTCATAATCGGGAACCATAAATGAATGTAAGTATACCGATGCAGTTTATTTGATAAGCCGTTAAAGTTGAAGCGCTATCAACATGAGCAGGTTTTTGTTATTTTGTATCTAAAGACTTTAAGACTTTATAACTATTTTTAAGATACATGAATAAATGCATCGTGAAAGGTAAACACTGGCATTTTTGCTTATACAGGGTCTCTCAGAACTAAGGGATCAAACTTCTAGAGGTTATTCAGTGTAACAGTAAAAAATATTTGAGTATAGGGACCCATATCCGGAAAAGTGTCACTACGGCACTACGGTCCTAAGACGCGTTAAAATTTAGAAAGAAGATGAATTGCCTAAATAGGATTTAATGCATTTAATTTTTGCCTTTTGTAGATACCAACACAACATTTGTCCAAAATGTCTTCCTGCAACCTGAATACACCGATTTAAACGTCGCACATGATTTCGGTGGTGTTGACTAAAAATTAGATTCTCGTTTTGAATGATTTCAAATGCTGCTGTAATTCGTCCAATTAAGTCTTGCTCTGTTTCTACTGGAGTTTCGTAAACATGTCCCCACAAGAATGGTGAAAGGAAAGGTCACACGCCTTGGACAATAAATGGGAAGTAATGCCTGTACTCTTAAAATATGGTAAGGATATAACAAAAAATCCACTAGAATTCTCCAAACAATTTGATGGCAAATATTTAAGTGTCTAGCGATCACACTTAGAGGTCTACCTTCAGATCTTCCTCTTCAGACAGAACCAGTTTCAACAAGATGACGATGAATATTAGAAAAGGTTCGACTACCTGGCAAAGCACAATCGGGATATCTCTGGTGATAAATCCATCTGGCTTGCTCACCACTACCGTCGGAAAGGCCATATACGTAATACCTTTCCGTCATTTCTGCATTTGAATAATTCACCATTATTAACAAGACTGTAAAAACTAAATAATGAAAAAGATGTCACAGCGAACAGATTTGAATAACAGACACTTGTCAAAAGTCAAAAGCCAGTGACATATTCCAGAGCAACTAGACAATTATTGCTAAATTGCATTCTTCAATTATTACATTAGTTTTCTCGGACAATAGGACGGTTTTTATTTTTTTACTCAAAAATGGCGCATCGAAGGAAAATAATTCAGAAGAAATCATTTGTTTTAAATTGAACGGAGAATTGAAAAATAATTTTTATTTGGCAAAAAACCATTGGCGCACTATTTTTTTCTTAAAAAATATCGAAGTCAATACCTGTACGCACCCCACTGTTACAGCTAAAAATTATTTTTGCATTGAAAAATATGCAGCTTTATTAACCTTCACTACGTACTAAATATCAGTGAAATAGCTGAAGCGGTTCTGAAAATATTACTTAATTTCCATTTTTTTCCTAAAACTTCAACACCCCGAGTTTTTGTAAGGAAACTAACATTAATTTTTCATGTAGATTCCCACTCTTAAATATTCGCGTATCATTAAGCAATACCCTGTATAGAGAGACCTAACAAAATGATAAACAAAATATAATATTTACACAGTGATAACCTGCAGACATTATACAGACACTTACGTGTTAAAAAAACCTTCCAAACTATACTTAAAGTGATTATGATTTGCTATTCCCTGTATATCCTTTGGAAGGATTTTAAAGATTTTTCGAGCAAAAGTATTTGGCGATGTATTTCATACTGTAAATTTAGGAAAGTTAATATATATATATATATATATATATATATATATATATATATATATATATATATATATATAAGAATATTTCTCTTCCTCATAGTAACTGTGTGTATATCTTTGTTGAGAGTAAATTTGGGCTTGTTTCAGAATACGTATGACGTATGAATCGCCAGAGCAATTACCGTTAGAATTTTATATTTTTTAAAAAGTTCTTTACAACTGTGGCTGTTACTCTCCCGCGCCATTGATCTAACATTTCGCTTTTGAGCAATAGAAACATGTTGTTCCGCAGCAGAGCCAAAATCAAAAAACCATATCTAAGTCTGTACTCCACAAGACCGTAGTATATTCCTACCACTTAACTTTCAGAGAGAACCAAACTCAAATTTTTAAACAAATAAGAGGTAGTCGCAATGTACTCTGAAATTTAACTTATCGTTTAGAGATATTTCCAAAAACTAAACATCAGTTGTGAAGTTCATTGTTGCAACGTCAGGGATATATATCTTCTTTTACGGGTAATAAAACCTAATCAAATTGGTATAGTCAGCATTCAAACACAACTGATGCTTGGAAAACCAGTCACTGATCGTTGCAATTACCTCATTGCATCTATCATTTAAGACATTGTGCAATTTACTCGTGACATCGACTATTTGTTTCAAGTTATATAAATCAAACAATTTATTCAATTTCTGAACAGCTGTGCCTTGGTTGAGAAAATCGATATTGAAGTCTCCAGTAATACAAATTTCTTCACAGCTAGGAATCATTTGGGAAAGAGACTCATCCATAGCATTGAGAAATTCAGTGATATTGCCTTTAGGAGGCCTATAAATGACGCCAAAAATGTGTACCTTGCCATATAGTTTAGTGTGTATCCATAACTGCTCCAAATCCTGATTACTACTTTTATGTAACGTAAAATATTTAATGTTATTTTTCACATAGAACAATAAACCTCCTCCCCTGCTGTCTCTGTCTACCCTCTCTACCTGATAATTATTCACTCCTATAGCATCAGAGCTGATATTCCTAGACAGCCATGTTTCTGAAACACCTAAAACATCTACATCAGAAGTTAAAATGTAATTTTTTAATGTTTCTAGTCCAGAAAATATAGATCGAACATTTAAATGTGAGAACAGCATCGCATACAAAAGAAAATCAGTAAGACATGTTTGATACCAATGAAATCAAAGAAAGATACTACACATTTCTAAGATATACAGATAAAACAACTAGTGATGATTGAACATGATTAAGAAATCCAGATAGTAGCGTCACAATACCTAAATTATTACACTTCAAATAAAAGTCGCCGTATTTCACTCAATTAGACTTGGATTGACTCTGCAGTCTAGTTATTCTCGGGGGCTGGCCTTTAGAATTCGGTTTAGCAAGTTCCTGTTTCGCCTTCTTAGCCGGTGGTTTGCTGTCGGGTGAGATGCTGGCGCGTGTGACAGAGTTCTCTAGTAATATGTTGACTAACTCATTGTCACTGGGGTGGTCAAATACGTCGCCAATCGGATCTATAATAGGTGTAGTTGGAGCGCTCGTGTTATTGTCTGACTGCGTCATGAACCTATCTCCTTCTAACTGATCAACAGTGTATGCGTCGCCATTGATGATCAGTTTGTTGCCGATTATTTTTGCTGAATATTGTTTCTCCTTCGCTGCTTTCCGGTGTTTTTGAAGGATTCTATTTGTTTCTCTATCTTTTGGGCATAGATCGTGTACAACGAATACAGCACTGTTTTTAAGTTTGTATATGTTCTGGAAAACCTCCTGCTTTTTGAGGTATGACACGAACTCAATTTTTATAGGACAGCTCCTACCTGACTTAATACTATAAATATTTTTAAGGTCTCCAGTGGATATATTTATTTTTAACAGTGCGTTTAATTTCTGAATTGCTGTACTTTGGAAGCTAGTGGTCTTTGTATCAACTTCTAAGCCAAACAGAAGTATGTTGTTTTTTCGTATCGCCCTTTCCAGCTGTAAATTTTCTTTCTCCAAATCCTTACACACTGTCTGTAAATGATCTATTTTTGTGTCTTGTTGTTTTATATGTTCCAGCAGATTCGCGTTTGTTCTTCTAATTTCTTGGATATCTTGTCTAATCTCATTCTTAATAGCATCACTTTCCTTTTTTATTATTGCTACCAACGACTTACCAAACTGCATAAATAATTCAGAATGCCTCCTCTATGCTGATGACTTTAAAATATTCAAGTCCATAACATCATCTAAGGATTGTCATGAACTACAGAAGGATCTTGGCGTCTACTGCTAAACAAACTTAACATTTGTCCAGCAATATGAAAACATTGTGAATAAATCTTATAAACTCATTGGATTCATAATTAGGCATACAAGACATTTCAAGGATATAAATACAATAATAACTTTGTACAACACTCTAGTGAGACCTAATTTAGAATATGCATCAACTATTTGGTCACCACAAACAATGAACCATATCGAAACGATTGAGAGAGTGTAAAAGAGATTTCTCAGATATTTGTATTCCAAAAAACATAATATATACCCTTTTATGATCTCATACAAGAATATGTTAAATGAATTTAAAATGGTCAAACTAAGCAATAGACGATGTTTTAGTGATATTTTAATCCTCTACAATGCCACTAACAACCTAAAGTATGAGAAATGTGATTTATATAAATATGTATTATTTGTAGTTGCTAAAGTTAAACTAAGAATAAGAAAAAACAAAATGTTTCAGTGTCAATAGTTAAGTAGCTCTCCTATAGATAGGATGATGTACAAATGTAACATTCTTATGCAACAGTGTGATTTAGACCTTTTTGTACATCAGTAGGACAAATCAAGGCTGTTTTTCTAAACAGCACATTGCCTTGATGCCATTAGTATTATATACCATTTTATATATTATATACATTTTATCTCAGTTTTGCATTTTAAAATGTTGTTTTGTCTTTGTAATTTATTTTTTAGTAGGGGCTCTTACATTTAAATAAATTTTTATGTGTTTGTAGGAGGATAAATAAGTAAATAAATAAATATTTCACTTTGAATCAGAATCCAGGGGGGCATATGCCCCCACTTGCCCCACCGCAATGGCCGTATCGGTATCTCTGGACAGGTACTCTCGCCCTGTTCTGTTAATTACCTGAGTACTCTTTTAAATTTAAATAAAATTACTTCTCGCTGACAGTGCATCTTAGACAAGTATACTAAGTGACATATAAATCCGAACACCCAGTTTAAATGGTTTTATTTCAATAAAATTTTGTATAAGTACTTAATGAAGCATAATAAGTAAATGATAAAAATTTCAAAATGATTGCACTGCTTTAAAGCCCTTTGACCTTTAATAATGTGTGGATGCACCCTGATGTGCTACGCATTCTCCAACGCGCCTAGGCATGCTTCTGATCAGGTGGTCAATGTCCTCCTGTGGTATCTCATTCCAGGCAACCACCAACTCTTCTCGAAGTGCTTCTAGAGTCTGAGGAGGACGTTGCAAATTGAGCAATCTCCTACCCATCATATCCCGCACGTGCTCAATTGGGGATAAGTCGGGAGATTTTGGTAGCCATGGTAACAATGTGACATCATTATATTGAAAGAAGTCTATTGTGACTCTTGCAACATGTGGTCGGGCATTATCTTGTTGGAAAGTTGGATCTGCCAGGGTGTCAAGATAGGGTAAAAGATGGGGTTCTAGAACTTCGTGGATGTAACGCTGCGCGTTCATGTTACCTCTGATGAAGATTAAAGGTGACCTGGAACCATACGCTATAGCACCCCAAACCATAACTCCAACAGTGTGATGAACATGTCTTTCAACAAAAATCTGTGGATTCCTCCTTTCACCACGTCGCCTTCTAACCCTGGCACGACCATCGTGCATGCCTAAACAAAATCGAGACTCGTCACTAAAGACAATACTGTTCCATTCCTGATCCCAGAGTGACCGTTGTCTGCACCACTCAAGGCGATTACGTCGGTGTTCTCGAGTTAAAGTGAGGACCCAGTGTGGCCGGTATGAAAACAAGCCAAAACTCCTCATTCGTGGGTAAACACTTCGCATGCCAATAGGTCTTCCGTGTTCTGCAAACCATTCATTTGCAATGGACCTGGTAGTGGAGAAACGGTCCCTTAAGGCCAATAATCTTTGGCGGCGATCTTCACGGTCTGTTGTTCTACGGCGGCGTCCAGTGCCCCTTGCTCTTTGCGTACGGCCTTCTCGAAGCCATGCCTGACAACACCTAACCACAGTGTCTACACTTCTCTGCACTCTAACTGCAATTGCCCGAAAAGAAAGTCCAGCTTCCCGAAGTCCCACTATACGGCCCCTATCAAACTCACTAAGTTGACGAAATCGTACAGGTCTCCGTACTCTAGGCATCGTAACCGATCGTAAAGGATGTCAAGAACCAAAATCCGCCAACGTTGATTCTTTACTGCGGCTGAAATATTCATTTTTAGAGCGTTAGTGAATTAAAAAAAAGCAGTATAAAAACTGGAATGTTCAACTGATAAGGCTGAAAATTTTTTCACTTGTTATTTACAGTAAGATAAATACATTCACCAACTTTTATTAAAATAAAACCATTTAAACTGGGTGTTCGGATTTATATGTCACTTAGTATATTTGAAAAATGATTTAAGCTGCGTCATCCAGAATGATGGATATCAACTATAGACTAATGTCTTCGGCGCAATCATCAGACTCAACGCAGGATATAAGTACTTGTATATGGATTACACCCCCCTGCGTACATAGTGTACGAGCAGAATAAAATAGCTTAGATATATCAAGGCCGCCTCCACCTAGCTGATCCGACTATCCCAGTGATAAACAGTTTTAAATGGGTAGGTTTCCGAAGTCAGTGCAGATGATTTCAATGGAACTATATCATTGATCCAGCTTATGACTTAAAGGGTGACGTCGATATACCTGAATTATTTTGTTACTATATTTCTCCTGTTATTAGTATGGAATACGTTGGAACGGTTACGTCGACTTCGCCACGGCGCCACTTCCAATTTCGACCATATATGTATAACACCATCATACCAATTTCATAGTCATGGTACGGTTATGGTGTAAAACTCGTCGTTAGTTAGATTTAGTATATTCTGTGTTGCTTGGCTAATCTTTGCATACTTCAAACGCTAGACAGATTTATATCAACGAGTGGGAAGTAATGAGCCAATATTTCTGACCACATCACTTCAGCAAATCTAAAGTCTTGAGCAATGACTACAAACTTCGTCGAAATTAATTCATTTAAAAATTCTAATTTCTCTAAGCCTTTAACGGCAACGAAACAACTTTGAGATACGAGCTACATACCCCGCAATCCATAGCTCCACACAGCACGCACTTTGAAACCATCCAAAAAAAATCTAATTAAAACTTTATCGAAGCCCAACAAAGCCTAGACTCTAAATGGGGCGACCGGTGGAGAAAATATGAAAGTTCAAGTTACTCTAATTAAGCTGAGAGGACATTTCATGAAATGTCCATTAGAAAAGGACCAGGGTCTGCTAGTGGGGTTTTCGGACTGAAAATAACTCACTAATTTAAAGTCAATTGCATCTGTGAAATTCGGTACATGAACTGTTTTAATATCAATTTTTCATGGACCTAGACTTTATTCGTCAAATCTATTGTACCATGGAATATTTGACAGTAGACAGCTCCATTTTTTACATACTACCTGCTTCCTAGTTATTAAGATACAAATACACAAAACCATAATACTGGGTATAGGATAATGCCATCAAGTATTCCGGGACCTAAAAAAAAGAAATATTTAAAAAAATTGTTTCTGTAAAAGATGGTACCGCACGAAGTGCTTTCCATAAATTTGGAAAAAATTCAAGCAAACATCGAAAGGTTAGATTTTTACTGCAGATCAAATAATGATACACAATTATATCTAAAATTGATTGTATTGTATTTATATATCTGCTTATATGAACAAATTGTTTACTTACTAGTTTTATATTCTTGTACCATAGAAATGTATATTATCTAAATTTTCAATATTATTTAAAAATTTTACTGTGTAATAATAAAATTATATATCTAATGTAGGTTACTCATAAGCTACGCCTACTGTGGATGTGGTTCTATATTTATTTATCCATTTGATATTTTGGCGAATAAATATAATTTCAATTTTACTATGAGGTCTTATCAGTGTGAGTAACATGGTTGCACTGAAATTTTATAAATAGGATATGGCGCATTTAAAGAAAAATCCTTGGATTTCCTAATTCACAGGCTACAGCTTAAAAGGCATAATGGGTTTTGCCATATAAGGTATTGTTCGATTCATTTTAGTAGTGATAGAGTCAATGGGTATATTAAAATTTTATAAAAATAAAATAACGGATTTTAATAAAAAAAACTACCTCTTCTCCTCTTCCTTCCTTCGTCTTTCAGAGGCAACAACTTGAACGGTTTGATAGATTTTGACAGTGGGTATCCTGAATAAAGCCAAAACGCCAAATTTTAAGCTACCACCTTAAAATTTATATTTTACGGGCTACAGCCCAAACGGCTTGATGGATTTCGACATTTTAGGTGTCCTTAGATTCGCCTTGGTAGGACAATTGTAAATTCCTTTTTTCCAGTTACTTCAGCCGGGCTTATTCATTTTTTGTAACCCTCTGGAGCTCACTCAGAATATGCATTGATTGACAATTATTATAAAACAATAGCTCATAATGTATACCCAATCAGATGCTTCGAGAATTTAGTAATTGAAGCTTGAAGAATATCTAGGAATTTTGGAGACATTACGATCCTTTGGTTCTTTCGTGTCATTTCTTTGGGGTCGAAAATGGCATCTTTGCAAATTTTTAAATAATAAATCGCAACTTTGTGCCGAGCGAAAAAAGATTTTTTGTAATTTTAAAACAATTTGTAGCATAGTTCTGATATAGGCACCATAAAGGTTCATTAAGGGGAGCCCTTTTTGATGTGCAAAAAATCGAATAAGAATTTTTTCGTGCGGATGTGAAGTTACCCCCTAGACTAATATAGTTGCGCTGCTTTGCAAGACCAAACTTATTTTACTTTAATATGACGTTTTATTCCTTTATTGGAATCCCTTCAAAACCATTTCATGTGATCTCGGGAATAAATAAGGGCATACACATCCTGACGTGTGTTTGATAAAGCGAGCAACGGTAATTCCTGCAATGTTTGAATTGTGTGGTACATTAGTTTAAACAGAGTTTACACAGTGAGGCCCATAACAGCGTATCTATCCAAAGAACCTCACGCTGAGGTAAAATTGCCTGCCGCCAGCCTGCCAAAAATGCATTTAAGCTTAGTATCACGACATTTTCTGGCATAATGATGAGTAGCATTACCTAAGGTAGTAAATTTCTCTTTTTAAGCACCTTGTACCCCACATACATGCTTCAATCCTAATACGGCATTGTGACAACCTAGCCAGCTTAAAGTTGACAACAATACACTATTATTGCTGATTTGTACCTATCTGCTGTGCTGGTGAATCAAGCAAAATTGACCAAACAATCCTGAAGCAATCAAAACTAACTTAACGTCTTCCTCTGTTAACGAATTTTCATATAAACTGCATTTGAACCACGAGACTTGTCACGCCTTTTTTTTATAAATAAGTGGAAGTGGTGGGGTGATTCTTCTTTGCTTGTTTTAAATTAATTAATAAATTAGTATAAATGAAATCTAACGATCAGTCAAAGCAAAACAGCTGTCAAGTGGCGTGCAAATTTAGGCCCTAGCTCAATAAAGCGGAGAGTAGGGGGGTATTCAGAGCGCCAGTGACTCAAGACGGATTAAGCCACAAATCCCCACGTTTTTAGTCGGAACTTGCTTTGCTTGACCACCACACAAAGAAAAGAATCTAATAATAATGATGAAACCTAATTAACTGTATACAGAGAGCCAAATAAAACAAGATATCTAAAGACGAATCACAATATATTATCAAAACAAGCAGCACATATGCTCCACCACTGGAATGCAAATTAAAAAAAAAGATGTTATTAAAAACTACCTGACAATAAAATTAATAGACTGTAACAACTAACCATGGTACACGTACGAATGCTTTACAAATATAGGTCTTACAAATATTTCAGCGCTTAAACCTAAACTTATCTGGACAACGGTCTTATCTGGATAATGGTCTTCTTCCAGTTACAGTTCTTGGTACAGCTATGGTGTCCACAGCTTACAAATGCTCAGGTCAAAAACAAGTGGCCACTAGTGAGCAGTGACGTTAGAAGGGTAGGGGCTGCTTGCCTCGTTTCAAAAATTTACGGTATAAAAAAAACCCTAGAGAGAGAAAAAGGTTGTTTAAAAATCTACTCTCTACTCTATGTCTGAGACAGAATTACACATTTAAAAGACTCAAAACTTGAAGAAAAATCCATGTATATTCTCTTTTACAAGAAAACTACTTTTATTTCTGCAAGGGCAAGAAAAGATAAAAATTTAAGAAGGCAAGTTATCCCTTGTTCTAAATTAAGTTATGGCAGCTCAAAATCGAAAATCATGGTTAATGTAATCTAATATGCCTAAAAGACAGTTACACGTAGGCACTAACCTCTATTTGAATACGTAAAATGCCAAATAAAATCAAGAACACTCAAAGAATTTCAGTCAGCAACAATCAATATATCAGTATCTATAAAATACCCAATTAAAATTATATATTACCTGTTCATCAGGGTTTTTATAAAAGGTAAGAGATAACTTCCAACAAAATCGGCTGCGAAACAGCTACAAGGCAGCTACAAATCAAAGCTGGAGGGGTATGAATGGTGGCTCTCCACAATGACTTTCCACTAAAAGGAATCAGATATTGAACAAACTTCTGCAGGACAAGCATTAAAGGACGTAGTCCGATTGTATACAAAAGAGAACTTACCGCTGGAGGTTAAAATCCCATTACAAAATGGACGGCGTAGTACCCTAACCAACACAACTAAACGTAAGGTACAAGATCAAGGGGTACTACTCCATAAACTGGCGTTTGGGGCGTTAATATCCCAAAATCTGGAAGTTAACGAAGAAACGCCCGCACAACCAAAATCACAGCGGAAAAGTAAAAATGACACTGGACGCGTCGGTACGCAATTAAAAGAAGGTATCTTGATAGTAAATCACATTTCAAAAGCAGATAACTTGATAGTAAATCAAATTTGAACAGAATGTATCTTGATAGGAAAGTAAACATTTAAAGAAGGTTGAAATGAGTGGCCTTGAAGAATGTATCTTGATAGAACCAAATGTCCCTATACTGCTAGTACGTGTAAAGTCACAAGGTGGCGCGCTGGTTGCCACTGGGCAGAAAAAAATCTGTCTACGAGGGGCCAACAATATTTTATGAGGAGACTTCTCAGATAGAAGAAAGATTTCAATACAATATTGAGTCGCTGAGAATGACAGATATAATACGTGAGAAATTCTACAATCAATAAACTATGAAATTTGACAGAAGAAAATCATTGAAAAGGGTTTGGTCTAGGAATGGGCACTCTACTGTTAATAAAAAGAAATTCAAATTACTCATAAGTGTTCAAAATAGTAAAAAGAAAGGTTACGTGATTTTAGCACGTGACAGCCTGTTTGATAGGGTGATAAGGGGTCTGGTCTATATTAGCCAAACCGGTGTCAGCATTACAGTTCCAAAGCAGCTGGGCTATCAAGCTGTCCGAAATGCAACTAGGTGCATGATTTATTATATTGATTCACCTATTTAACTGGATTTCTATGCATGCGAACCTTAACCTATTGATATGTACATAGTTATAGTTATGACCATTGAAGTGAATCAATTATTGAGTTGATTTATGGCTCCAAAATCCTAAATGTTATTAAAGTTGAAACATAGCGTATCACTAAGATAATTATATACAGAGTAGTTCTACCACATATGTCATACAATACAACGGTCAAGGGCTAATTCCACTTAGATTGTCGGTTTGACAACATCTTTGACCAATCTAAAGATTTTGTCAAATCCTACAACAGAATTTCTGGAAATCTGTTATATGTTGCAATTCTAGCCAAAATTGCAAAAATTGATCAAAATAGAATAATTCGGTACTTCTCACGCATTCACGTTATATTAGACCTTCTTATAAAATGAAAAATGTACCTATACGAGTGATAAGAATTTCTAAAAACAAAAAGAAAATACTTTTATGCACGTCATTTATATTCTTTGATTTGTAGTGTTAGAAATCATGAGACTCGATTAGTGAAATCTGACTGATTTTGCGATCCTTGTGCTTATCTTGTCTATGCTCGGGAAGTAAAAGACATGTCTTACTGAAAAAAGTATGCAAATTGACCTAGTACACACTGAGTGTCACATAGATGTACAAATTTGCTCTATAAGCGTGTTTATTTATATAAAATATGTTAACTCAAAAAATTATCTTAGTCACATTTCAAAGCCTTCTGTGGCAACAGAAACTCGTACAGGCCGCAAAACTAACATTACGGACATGTCGACTGGGAGGGGCTCAGAGACTTCTTCTCTAGCTTTCCTTGGAAAGATGTCTCTTTCAGTGATGCGGATGCGTCGGCTGTCTGTTCTTCCATAACCGAAATTATCCACGTCGGAATGGAGGAATACATTCCTCACACAGTGAAAGTGCCTAGACCAGGGTCCAACGGCTGGTTTAAGAAATCGCGTGACGCTGCTCGCCAGCAGAAGATCAAGGCACACTGAACTTTCTTACAAAATCCCACTGTAGAGAACAGACAAGCCGACGTTGAGTCCAGAAACAAATATAAAGCAGCGGTTCGCAATGCCAAAAACCAGCACGATATAAAAGTTAGGCACAGGGTAATGTTGCAGCGCAATAGCAGTCAGTCTTTCTGGACGCTGTCCAAGCAGATTGAAAAGAACTTCTAACACAGTAGCCTTCCACCACTTACGTGTCAGGATGGAACTATTGTATTCAACTCAAAGGCCAAGGCGGAAGTGCTAGCCAAGATCTTTACTGCCAACTCCACCATGGACGTCCCCCCCCAACGCCTAAGTGCCGTCAATTCAAAGGGTTCCCAACACTTTGCGGGAGGTAACATTCAGGCATAAGACCATAATACGAGTGCTCTTGTCGCTCGACATCAGCAAAGCTTCTGGTCCGGACTTGATTCCTGCCATTGTACTGAAGAGGTGTGCACCGGAACCAGTTCTTTCGCGTCTCTTCCAGATATCTTATGAATCCGCTACCTTCCCAGAAAACTGGAAATTTGTTCATGTCCAACCCATCCCAAAAAAGGGATCTAAGACCGACCCTTACAACTACAGGCTTATAGCTCTGCTTTCTAATTTAAGTAAGGTGATGGAGAGGTGCATAAATCGCGAGCTTCTGGACTACCTCGAACGTCATGGCTTGATTAGCGACAGGCAGTATGGTTTCCGGCACCAACGATCCACAGGGGACCTCCTCGCTTACGTCACTCAATTGTTGAGTAAACTCTTCCAGTCATATGGTGACTCTCATGTCGTTGCTCTTGACATCACGAAAGCGTTCGATCAGCTGTGGCACGCTGCTCTCTTAAGCAAACTTCCATCCTATGGCCTCCCAGAAAAGCTTTGCAGTTGGGTGGCTGACTTTATCTCTGGCCGCAAGATATCCGTCGTAATTGACGGGTTCTCCTCTTCATCGCACAACGTCAACGCGGGTGTTCCCCAGGGATCGGTCTTGGCTCCGACACTGTTTCTCTTACATATCAACGACCTCCCTTCCTGCACGATCAACCCAATCCACAGATTCGCTGATGACAGCACTCTACATGCAGGAATTCAGCGTCACAAGCCGATCAATGCTTCCAAAACGCAGTACTGTACTTTGACGAACAAAAAACGTCCCTGCGCTCACCCGGTTTCGTTGGATGGTCGAGTTCTGCTAAAGAACCATTCATTTCGGCTGGTCCAGATCACCAAGGACCTGATCTGGCACGAACACATCTCGTCAATAGCTGCAGCCGCTGGGAAAAAGCTAGGCGATTTGTTTATGGCTAAGAAGTACTTTTCTCCGCATAACCTTCTCACTCTATACAAGGCCCAAATAAGGCCTAGCCTCGAGTATTGCTCACACGTTTGGGGTGCTAACGCCCCGACTACATTATCCATGCTCCATACTGTCCAGAGGAGGGCGGTCCGACTGGTCGATGACTCTTCTCTAACAGGCAGTTTCGGGACTCCTTCGCACCGGCGGGCTGTCGGCGATCTAGCTCTTTTCTACCGTTACACCAACGGGCTTTGCTCCTCAGAGCTCTCATTCATGATGCCGCCGCTCGATGTGCCTGCCAGACAGACCCGCCTGACTTTGGCGTCCCACGGTCCGACGGTCAACCATTATCCACCATCCGAGTTATAGGAACAAGGGGGAGACAAATTCATCTATAGACTACTGAATCACTCTAATTACCCCAAAATCAGCTAACTCTTACAATGGACCCTCGATTTAGCCAAAACGTGCAAACTTATATCACGTACCGCTGTAACTCCGTGAACTATATTTATCGTTCTTGTAAAATATGTTTCAGTGCCGTGGAAAAGCGGAAAGTAAGTTCAACGAAGTTTGCAAGTCTCGCGAACTTCCACGTACATTTTTATGCATACAAAACACATGGACAATTTTAAACACATTTCCAATCGGAAAGTTTTCCGACCAAGTAAGGCGCCTTTTAATGTGTACCTAGTGGATTTGAACAACAAACAACTAGGTACATCCAAGAAAGTTGCGGGATTGTGCTTGCAACTTACCTCTGTTCGATAGCAAGTCCATTTTGATGCAAATATGGAAGCTAAGTACGCATGCTGGAGGATTCGCGTTAGCTTTTACGGATTCGCAGCTGCACAGCTCCGATTTAGATGAAAGCTATTCAAATTTCAAATCTATCGAGTCCCGTGCTTGTGGTTTGCTGTTCCGTCTTCGCCTAGATGTAGCTTACATTAGGCGCCTTTCGCAGTGCATAACTTGCTCATGTGACTGCCTAATCTATAATGATCCGTGTACCAGAGTTTTTTCTTTAGCCCTACACGTCTGCTGCCTTTTTCTATAAAAAATAAAATACTTTCTCTGCACATAAATCATCTATTGAGAGGTTCGTCCTTGAAGTATGATAAGAATTGTAGAGTGGTGGTCAGATATCATCCGCATCAGACGATTTTCTTTGTTTTTTTTCTTTTCATTCCTGAATTATATTGACCTACTCCGATATCAACGCGTACTTGTATTTGTTAAGTATTAGTGATTATGGAATGAGTCAGAATTAAGCGATCTGGTATTGAAAACTGATAAGGAAAAGAAGGAAGAACAGTTTAGCCCGAGTTGGGATTTGAACATCAGACTAAAATCTCGATAGATTAGGTCGGCTCTTGTCTAACCATCGCCAAGATTGCTGCACTAAACATAATAACCACAACAAAGAATTGGAAATCACAGTTTGAAAACGTAAGTATTTGCCATCTAGGATAGAAATATAAGTTTTTTGTGAACAGACCCACCTCACATCGATTAGAATAGCCTGACTATTGAAAAACCATTTAAGAAGAAAATAGAGATTTTCGGAGAAGACGAGTACCCAATAGTAGTTAAATGTATTCTTGATATTCTTTTTAAAAGTTTAATTTAGTAGTGTTACATCTTGAGTTTGGTTTGGATCATTGGTTTAGCCAAAGCGACTGTTTATAGAGATAAAGTTACCTAAAATCAATCATCATAATCAGGCTCATGAAGTGTTATAACCGGGAAATTTTCAAAAGAGTCGGTTGGTACCAGATAATCAGAGAATCCGTCAACAGAAGGTGCTATGAAAAATTGGCGTGATCGGGCGTCAACATTTGAGCCTACAGTTGGTCCCAAACAACGCAACACCCTTGAAAAATGGAAGTGAATAGCCCATTATTGCTATTAAAAATGGAGTGAATAAGTGCAGGATGGCCCATTTTGAACTTTTACGCCTTGCCTTCAAAATACAAATCCATTCAATATATATATAAAAATGAATCCCTATTTCGCGTTGTCCCGCCATGACTTGAGAACGACGCTACCGATTTCATTCATATTTTTTTTAAGTTTCCCAATGCTGTATTGAAGGTTCCTACGGACAGAAAATTGCGCAGAAAGTTGGGAAATCATTGAAAATCTAATGATTATTTAAGCTACGCGCGTTTGGCAGTTTGCTTGAGCACGGAGCACGCACAGCAGAAGAAATATCTCAAGTACCAAAAGAGATAGGCGCTCCTCTCCGCTATCTTTATTCCAACAGCTATTGACAATTAGCTATGTGAGATAAAATTGCTTATGAAAACACGGTGCTTTTGTTTTTGGACTTGCATTTCTTTACGATCCGTACTTTGTGATGGCCCCTTCCAAAGAAACTGCAGTGTTGCCTAATTATTATCTTTATCAGGTAACTCTACGAATAAAAATGCCGGATGTAAATACGTTTCTTTTGCTTAATTGACTTTCACAACTCTATCATTTTGAACTTGACAGCTTGCACGCCGCAAATTTATATTATCGATTAACAGTGCTTATCGATGAAAAAATATTGTTTTAGTTAATTAGTAGAGCACGGTCTATTCGATTAGAGCTTTTATCCAGTTTTCATTTTGTTCAGTGAGTTTTTGAGAAGTATATGTTCAGAAATAATTAACAAGTGTGGAAGTTAGTTCACCGCAATCACGCCTTATATTAAAATTGTGATTCTTCAACATGCCACCAATTAGAATTACCAAGCTAGGTCGCAGAACTCAAAATGCTGCAAGTCAAAGATATATACGAAGAAATCAAACTGACGAGCAACGCGAAGCGAGAAATGAAGTTGAACGGCATGGAAGGACTGAAATTCAACAACGTAAAAGTGTCGCACTTAATCCCAATCGAGCTGCATTGAATTATGGCGTGACAATCGATTACAGTTCACAACAAATCGTTGCTGATGGACCAATCAACGTTGTGAGTAAACATTGCAAGGATTTCTAGTTTAAAAATGAACCTTCTGGATTATGTTGCGTCAGTGGAAAAATCAAATTGCCTCCATTGGTACCTCCAGCAAAGCCACTACATTCATTGGTTTCCAGAAATGGGCAGATTCTATATATTTTTCGACTCATATCCACCAATACAGTAATTGCTTTCAAATGACGTCATTTGGCGCAACAAAATTCATTCGACATAATTGTATGCCTACTTTCAATGTATGTTGATGGGGGAATCGCAGTGTTGCCGACGTATTTTGCTAGCCACATGGCGTTAGAAACACTTCGCTATACAATTATCTACATTTTATATATTTACCCTTTTTTTATTCATTATATTCATCCCAGTTCATAGCTGAGACAGGTCAACGTCTGTCGGGTAAGCTATTACCTAACATTTTCAAAAATTCTTTTTTTTTTGAGGGTAGGGTAGGGGTACTGAATTATCTATTTGAATATATCGTTTCATTTGAAACACGTTACAGTTCTTCTCCTGTGTTAGAAAATGAACCCCTTCGGCTACCCCTGGTACAGTCCCAACCGTAATCCAGATAACTGCATTCCAGACTGCAGTACAAAGGAAGGAAATGTAATAGGGGGAGTATTAAAAACTAAGGCAGTTAGCTGGCTGCACTTTAGCGGTGCGGAAATGTGAATATTCTTTTCACAAAGACTTTTAATTTAAAACCTTTGAATTATTTAATTTTGCTGCCATCTTGGGACGTTTGCGATGGAACGTGTCGGTGGAACCGAGAACGGGAACTGGAACGGCTCCGCTGACTAACTGAACGGCTGTTGCGAAATTCACGTTCTTATTCTTTTATGTTTCCTCGGGGAGCCGCTGTAGAAAAATGCGGAACTTGCAACTTCTGATTATTACATTAAATACTATGAATAGCTTCAGCGCAAAAGTGAAGCAGGTAAACTATTCTTTTATTCTTTGCCGGCTACGTGAATGGAATTCTACTTCCTATATATTAACGGTAAGATAAAGCAATCCTGAGACTAAAATGTTTAAAAGCTAAATCATCCCGTACACTATTAGATATTAATTGTCTGGAAAATTGACGAGAGGGTGAGGAAGTATACTAATCGCGAAAAATTTACATTACACAAAAGACCATCATTCTGTCGACCTGACTGTCTGCTTGTTGATCTGTCTGTCCGCTAATTCTTGGCCCCTGTATAATTTGGTACCGCTCGGATGTTGTTGAAATTTTGACACAAGACTACTACTGTATCGAGGAGGAAAAGCCAACTACGGACAAAAAATATGAAAATATAAATCGCTAGAACTTCGTCTTTCGACATATTAGACTCCTGCTCATTTCTGGAAAATTTTTGAGTTGTAAAAAAATGGAAAGAAGAGATGCATGTTGGGAACTGGCCGCTTGCGCTGACGAGGCTGCGATTCTGTATACGTAGATTGATGATAACTGATACAAGTACGAGGACCTTGAGGGAAGGTAAGTGTAAAAATTTTGAATTCAACTTATTTTCCATTATTGATTTATGCGCTTTATGTCAAATGATATCATTGTCACCCGCTGAATGAGAAAAAAGTAGCGAGTAATTCGACCTGTCATGTGTCGAACAGTCAAACGCCAAAGCAGTTTATCTACTTACCCTGAAATGATTTTTAAAATCATCTTGACTATTATTTTTAGTGTTGATCGCCCTGACAACTGCTAGTGCTACTGCTACAGCTTGTACGCGGTATTTTCTTTACCGAAAAATATTTCAGTTTTAAAATAGTTCCTGAAAAATTCACAAAAATAGTAAAAACGCCTACATTTTAACCTAACCTCAATTTTTGGTTTTTGTTTTTTATAATTTATATCAGATACATCGAGCTTTTAGGTCGATGGATATGATGGATAAGCGCATTCAAATGTGGATTTTATTAAAACGCTTACATGAGTTCCATCGCAATCCCATTCTTAGTTCGGAGAACACTTATGTGAACTCCTAATGTATGTATATAAGCAATATTGATGAGTTTAAGAACTTGCCAAAATGATGTATATCTGTCATTCTGACCCTTCAATGCCGCGGACATTGTTAGCCAACGGCACTATCTGTGTGTGCTGGTGACTGATCAGCTGGCAGTGTGCCCAGCGTTGTGGCTCGGAGTTGAATTGAACGATGAAAGAGATCCAGCGCTGTAGCGATAATATGCAAACGCAGCTAGATCGCGATGTTGTCAAATGGATGAGGACTAAAGACTAAATTGTATGGGCCTATATGGCTCACTTGATCCATTTAACTCTTCCTTATACATGTTTGTAAATGGGCTAGCTCGAATCGAACATATTTTACGAACTACTGTCAGCATTGAACCCACTCTACCCAACTTTTACCACCTCTTACTCCCTTTATCAGTAGGCAAGAGCACTAAAATCTTACAAAAATATCGAAGTCGAGATACTATACAAATATCTGCATGTTACCTCACCGAAAATTCTTCTCCACTCTATGACTTGGAAACTAAAATTCGAATGATGATGGAACTTTGGAACAACGTTCCTTCAATTCCAAAGATAAAAAGCTTCACATAATTATTCTAATGGTAAAAAACTATAAACCGAACAGTGTCATTAGGATTTTATAAAATTTGGATTCAACACTTGTACAACGTTAAGGATGAGAAAGCTTCGTGGGTTCTGAAAATTAGTTCAGTGGTGGTACATTTATGAGCGAAAAATAATCCGATTTCCAACCTTTCTTGTCTTGCCTCCATATTGTAGTATACCGATATCATCACTTTATCCTATGATCGAAACCTACATCGTCGTGAAAACGGCATCGAATCAACAGCACTCCATGATACAATAACTTGCCTTGATGGAAACAGATGGAAAATTGGAGCTCATTGTCTACAACTATTCAATAATTTATGTTAAGACCACATTCAAAACAGGTAGCTAAACCATTCTTAGTGAACATAAATCAGCTCAGCAGACTTAAAGGACTACTAATAGTGCACAGTGACCCAAAAAACAACTACAGACAATATTGTGTCAGCTATCCATGCCCCGGAGAAGTGCGAAGTGCTGTATCACAATAGGCATTAATCTTTGGGAAACCGAGACAAGAGCCATTGGACGTTCAAGGCAACTCTAGCCGCCCAATACAGAATTAAACAATCCTACATTGAGCACTGTGTGTACTGTACAGACCGCACAAGAATGGTTACTGCTATTATTATTGAGTCTCTTCGCGACGTCATCCTTTGCATTCTACAGTGAACATTGAGATAGTACGAATATCGCTAGAACCGCAATACTGACAGAGCCGTGATTAAAATTCGCAATGGAATGCTATCAGTGCAACTCCTAAAAGTATTTGAGAGTACCTGCTTTATTTAAGTGCCACCTTATTGGGAATACCCGCACTTAGAACTTTCAACCGTCCTTTTTGTCTCATTATTGCAACCGCTCATTAATGAGGTGCTAAACACCACAAGGGGTGAGGTGCAATAACGTTTCAAGGCTCCATTACTGTTATGGCTTGGGTCAGAAATCTCCCGCAGGGGAAAAACCTGAGCAAGTCTGCTCGACAAATGCACTGCAAGTGACATGAGCATTCCTGAAATCAGAACACAGTGCAATCGGATACGTTGACGGATCACGAATTCAGTTTGTTTAGGATGCAAACTTCGTTCGCGAGCAGCCGTTCGAAAACGTTATTTTTTCTTTCTACAGAATTTCACGCTCCAGCATGGGTGACGGTGACGTGGAGATATAAAGATGCAGAACGTATTGCGACTACTTATTTGCATAATTTACGGCTGGTACACCAAAAACGTGCCGAACAGGTTCAGATGTACGTTTCTTTCCAATACGGATCCTCTCTGTACCCAATATTGTTTTTCTCCATCCTGTAAATTACCAACAAGAGTAAGTACATGTAACCTCAAACAGTGATGTTAAAAGGGGGATTCATATATGTATGGTATATTACTAGGATCATGATACAACGGAGCATCCTAAAAACTGCTACCTCCACAGTTCTTGTTTTAAACAGGGGAACGTTTTTATAGCCTGTCGGCCTTTTCTGGCTGAAGTATAAGATTGTCCGAAAATTCATACCCATCAAAGGTGCTCAATTAATCACTACAAATCCCATCACGGCAATGCTTGTGGCATTTCCGCATGGCGTTCGTAATCACAATTTCATAACGAAAGTATTAATGATGCCCTTCTCCCCATTGTATGTACAACCAATCAAAGTGTTGTCATAACCTAGCCATTCGATTCACTATTGGATAAATGTCAATCCATTTGCTGTTTCTTAGATGCCTGGCAAAATTATCAGCAGTAAATCTCTCACCGTACGCCATTTCCAGCGGACTCTGATAGTCCCGTCTACCAGACTCGAGTGGATGACCAGCGCTGCGTTCGTGGTGTTTGACTCGAGTCAAGGTGGGTGAAAGTCGGTTGGGAAGATCAGAGTTTAAGTAAAGCAGGGGCTGTGTTGGGTTATTATATTGCGATGGACGGGTGAACCCACAGTGTTGAGTAATGAGAAGCTTATGATGGGAAACTGCATTTATGATAGCCCGCGGATTTCATATTTTTTATTAGATTCAGTTTCAGTACTTACGATTTCTTCGTTTTAATTTGATAATATAAATCTATTTTTCAGTAATAAATATAACAAACATAATTTCACTCAAAACGTTATTTTAGTTTATGACTAATCCACAAAAACACTTGTTAGCTAAATCATGCAACATCTATCATGAGAACATTAGCACCAAATATATCGAATATTTGTTACTTATTTCTTCGATAAATCGCAACCAAGAGTGTGTAACCACAGCCATCATAAATGGAACGACAATTTAACTCCAGTCTCCTAAGAATGTCTAGAGTAAAGTGTGAAAAGAGTTAACTCGGAATGATGCTACGAACGCACCCCATGAGTGGTCTCTTTGGCGCTGCATTCCATATTTTGATATTTGGAATAAACCTTCTTGTTCATAGACTATGACCAGTTATATATCACCTCACCTGTCTTCGAACAAAAAGCGCCTTCCTCCGTCGCCTTCAGTTTCCAGCATCTATTTTATATGAGTGCACACATCTCTCTTCTCTCGGTAAATCAAATGGCGCAGCCGCAGCCACCATTAGCAATGCATTTGTGGACACCGTTTTGCAAGCGTATATGAACGTAGATTACTGCCCTTCCTTTCGTAGACTTCTGTGCTTATGAATGAACATAATTTTTTTTAATAATTGAGCATTGAGATGATTGAGATCACAAAGATCGTAACGGAAGCCACCCGTATCACAGATAATAATAATGATAATAATAATAATAATAATAGTAATTATCATTATTATTATTATATTATTCGCTCTTCATACACAATACAAAAAATGAGTATATAAGTCTGAAGTAACGACCCATAGAAGGCATTGCCTGTACATGGACCATAGATGGACCAAGACAGAGAATTTTTGTATCAAGACTTTGGTGTATTTGATTAACAACGTGTAATATTGCGTCTGATCTGATGTAGACTACCGTTTCATAAATACGAATTGGTTTTCACATAAAATTTGATATTTAGCGAGAAACTGAAGCATTCCAGTAGAAATTATTTATTCAAATATTTTTGCGATATTAGAAATCACTAATATAGGTCTATAATTGTTAATATCTGTCCGATTTCCTGATTTATATATTGGTGTTATGATATCGTTTTTTCAAAACGGAGGGGTATATACGAGATTCAAACCATAGATTAATTATATATGTCAATGGTTCTGCTACGAATATATCCTCGTCGATAATTTTTAGATGCTTACTTTTAATACCGTCAAATCCTGGGCTTTTGCGATTTTTCAGGGACGTAATTGTATTCACTTGGTTCTACTCTGTCGAAAATAAACGAATTTAGCGATCTTTTTGGAACTTGTGTTAAGGGTATATCTTTTGGCAACTGATTTTCTAAATCTTCCCCTAAATTGTGGAAAAAGTTATAAATTCATGCAGATTTTTTGTTATCACTTATAATCTCTCCTGACTCTGTTTTTAATTCAGTAATAGATTGTTTAGATTGACTATTTGTATTTTCAGTAATCTCGTCAATAGTAGACCAGAGTCTTCTGCTATCATTTTTACTATTATCTAATTTTTGTAAGAAGTGTGTGTGTTTTTATCTCCTTAGTAAGCTCTATAAATTTATTTTCATCTTCATTGTAACGTACTGCAACATTAATCGATACAATATTTTTAAATAATCCTTAATCATGCAGCTGTTGCTCCGTCGTGGACACGAATGGTAATTCGGAAGCTCGTCTTTTTCCATTTTGATGTTCCATAATATAAGAGAAAATACAAATGTATCCTAATCAGGCATTTTAAAGATTTCTCGAGGATTATTTTCTTGTCGACCTTTCTACATCGGATATAGACGAATATTTACGAAATCTAATATTAAACAGAGAGGGAGAATCGAGATCAAAGAAGCCTATAATATATTCAAATCGCTTAGAAACCGTGCTCTTAACATGATCAGCAGGGATCAAAAACATATATTGAAAATTTGGAAGATGAGAATGATTAAAAGAATTGTGGAAGTGTTTCAAACAACTTGATATAAATTTTCGTAGTAAGCCAACCCTTCCAGAATGTTTTAATGACCTTACCAAAATTGATTATTTTATTTCTGTTAATAGCTACAAACTTGTATGATTTACTAGTATGCGCGTACTATACCAGAAATAAATTAAATTCTGATTATATTTTTTCATTGAATAAGATTAGTTTAAGGGACGCATTACAGGAAATAAGGAGCCTAAAAATCTGATGCAAAGGAGATTGATGGCATATCAACGTCAATGATCCAGCTTTGCTTGCCAGTTATTCTCCGTCACGTCGTCCACATCTTTAACGAAAAAGTCTACTTTCCAAATACATGGAAACAAGCTCTAATAATTCCTACAATTATTGTGGATGTATTGACCTTACTTGACAAGTTCCGAGAAACACAGATTATCCCAGAGGATTGCTACGTTAATTTGAAACTTGGAAACGACACCGTCTAGTACCTGCAAACGGTGTACAATAAACCTTATGTTTGATCGGCAACTACTAGGAAACAAAACCCTTACTATTCTTTTTTTTTTGTAACTTGGAATCGAAATAATGCCCAGAAGTTGGAGTTGATCTAATCCAATAATTATGATAGCCTTACTGGCTCCATCCACTGCAGTGAATTAACAAATCGACTATATAACGGATGTGGACAAACAGGGAATGCACCATTTAATGTTCGATGAATAAAAAAGCATTTAACGCTTAGGTGCGCGCGGTTTAAAGCATATAACACGATTAAATACTGCAATTATTATTTTTGTAAATATTTGTGTCAGTTCCGATATCCAAATAGCCTGATAAATGGGATTTTTAATAGGTTTTTGCATCCACCGCTCCCTCATAAAGCTGGGGATTTATTTTTTAATTATTGTGATATTGTTTGTAGTATTTCATTGTTGTGACAGCGGTACATGTATTCATCTGCAGTGGCTTTATTGAATCAGTAATCTCAAAATACACCAGCAACATGCTGGAAATTTACTTCAGTGAAGTTAGATGAAAAAGCATTATGGAATGTGGAAAGCTACCTTTCCATGAGTAGATTAGATTTTCTACCTCGCAGATGTCGTGGAAAACAGATATTTCTGTATATCTCAGTACTACAACCACTATCATCAGTTTCAGCAGAGTGTATCTATTGTATTGAAATACTGGCTATAGTCAAAGGCTCCAGTCCCCTAGGTATATTTAAAAGAAAACTAAAGGAATGATTGCGTGAAATTTCTAGAGTAAAAATACACCAATTAGTTGATCTTGGTTTTTAACATCTAACATCAGGTGTAAATTGAATGTTAATTGTTATGGATTTTTGTATTCAGAGTATATTTATGTATTAGATTGCCACGCTCTTTTTTTTTAATTAATTAAAATCACTTTTTAATTTTCTCAATTGAGGCAATGGATGATTAAAAAAAAACTAGGGGGTTACTGAGGCTAAAGCCGTGGTTTAGAGTTGGCAAATTAGGCCCTATGCTCAGGTACACCGGAGAGTAGGGGGGTATTTTTTAGGGGCGCCACCAGCGTTTATCCGCCAAAACTGGAAGACGCCTTGGTGTTGAAAGGCACTCTTTAGCCCAAAACCCCAAGAAACAAAAACAAAAATACATACAAACAATCGATTTTCTGTGTGGGTAAATAATTGCTAAAATTAACATCAATACATTTTATTACATCTACTAACAGCTAACAACAAAAATTTAAGCCAGCCAAACTAGGAGATCTCCCTTAATGCGAAAGCTTATTGACTAACTAATTTAAAATGGGCGAAGAAGGCTTCAAAACCGATGACGTAAGAATCCCTATGGTGGAAAAAGGGTCTCTGTTCGGAAAAGAGGTCCGCGGTAGAAAACGTGTCAATGGATCTCCAGTAGCGAAGATTCCCCCAAAATAAAAACCCTAGGAAGAATAATAGTATTCAGGCGATCGAATGTAACAGTATAAAAAAAATACAAATTTAGTTAACAACAATTAACGTAATTGGAAAAGTAATCTTCAAATATTGAATATTAATTATACGCGAATAGAAATTAAATATTTTAGATAAGTCAATTATGATTTTTGACCACCCGGTATAACAGATTTAAAATTACACTTTGAGTTACTCGGAAAATATCATAAAACCAACGCATGCTCCACAGAATACTAAGTCAACTACATTTTAGAACAAGAATAATTATTTACTTTTGAGAAAACTCATATAATATATGAGAAATATTGTCTTTTGCCTAAATTTTCATTTACTTAAAATAAAATAATGCTCACCTAGATGATGTCGGGTAGGGTTTTTCACATGGTTCCGTCTGGCGAAAAGTGCGGCTGAAGACAATAAGATCCTACAAATTGTAGAATTTCTGGGGTCCAAGGGTAGACAAAAAAAAGATGCTACGCACTCACAACAGGAATGACCCAGGAAATTATCTATGAAATTTTCTTCCACAATCCAACGAAGATGCCCCAGGCAAAAAAGGAGGAAAATTTCAGGTCTTCTCGCACTAGCGGAACAGAAGAAGATGGCCCTTCGATAGTGGTAGGAAGTCCCCTCCCAAAATTTAATTTTTTCGACTTGACATTTCCAAATATAGTTGTACGCCTGACCATTAAGAGCCAAACGTTGTCGGCTAATCCCAAAATGAGAAGGTTCCTAATATAAATTCAAGGAAATATCGTGAATAAATGTGGCAACACAGTCATATCTGCATATAAATTTGATTGATTAATAAACATAAGGAAATTCTGAAATAAAATTGGCAACTATGCGGTACGCAGAATAGTACCTCGACATCAGCGACATCAGCCTATGAGATTGGAAGATTTCAGAAAACAATAATAAATTCTTCTGACTATAAAAGAAATACATAGTTCAATAGGTGAGTAATAATATTTATGCAACACAAAAAGTTTTTAATTCAGAAGGTGATATCAATTTATAGATGTACATTTATTTATTTATTTATTTATTTTTAGCTCCGGAGTGACAAACCGGATTGTTGTTGGGATGTAAACAAATCCCCGAGGCGAAAATTCCGAGATTGAATTGATTTCTTGACGGTGGAAGATCTAGGATGGGATGGAAGCAACCGAGTTATTTATGAAAATATGTGGAGATGAATTCTAAAATTATTACTCATGGTGAACCAGGGAAATTACTAGGCAACACAAGAAGAAATTGTCCATATCAGGGTGAGTAAATTCTTCAATTAATTACCTGAATGCATGGAAAATTGACTACACATTTATAAACTTAGTGGTAGAAACTGTAAAGATGATCAAAATGGATTGCGATTGCTGTACGTTAAATTTGATAATTGAAATTTTTGGATTATAAAATAGATCAGGATGGATTATGTTTTATTGATTGAGAAATATTTGGTTTCAATTCTCAAATTGTTCAGTGACATGGAAGATGCTGACTACTATACACAGGCAGCCAAACGACTACAGAAGAAAAACAACGGATACAAATTAAAAATTATAGTTATTCCGTGGGATTCATGTGTTATGTTTGTTATTTCAAATAAACATGATAGTAGGTAAATGTCTGCGTGTTATTTATTTTGGTTATGAATTACGTGAGAAAAATATAGCTAAATACACCGTTAAAAACAATCCCTATCTTGGGAAATGGCCAATGGGCCGGTCTAGTCATTTTTGTCAATAAAATTGATTTAATAATATGCTATGAATAAAAATAATATGCTACGGAGATTATTAGATTAGATTATCGGCTTTTGTTTCTTCCTTCTCAAGTTCTTGCTGCATTACTTCAAATTAAACCTGTGCGACAACAACAACAACAAAAAAACATATGATTCATCGGCAACTGTTACAAGATACCAACATTCCCATGCAGAAGGTTATGGCTTTTATGGACTCGTTATATTCTAAAGGTATTAAACCAAATTTTGAATTTGAATTGGATTGAATTGTAGAAATTAAAGTTGAAGTTCACATTCACCGAATTATTTTTTATGTAGGTTGTCATTTTCGTGTTCTGTCGATTCAAATACTGAAGCTACAGGGTTTGTCCGGAAAGTAATAGGACTCATTTTCTTCCGCCATGACTGTACGTCGGAGCGTGTGTGCACCGACTGGATTCGGTAGAGGGCGTTCCTAGCTAACGAATGAGCGGCTGGTCAGTTGTCTCCGAGCACTTGAAGAGTCAGGACAGGCATTGTCGCGCGACGTGTTTCTGTGAGTGGTGCAAGCCGAAAATGCAGCCTTCGTTAGAGCAGAGGTACGCGATTAAATTCTCTGTGAAACTCGGTAAATCTGCTACAGGAACGTTTGATATGATCAAGCAGGCTTACCCAGGTGTTGCTTTAGCAAGAAGTGGTGTGTATCGGTGGCACCAGGCCTTTTTGGAGGGCCGGGAAGAGGTCGCTGATGAAGACCGTGCTGTTAGACCTTCGACTTTGACCAACACTGATAATGTGACTCGTGAGCGCAAAGTTTTGAACTCAAACCGTCGACTAAGTATTCGTTTAATTGCCCAGATGTTAAATTTACCAAAATCTGTGGTTCATGACATTGTGACACAGCATTTGAACATGCGCAAGGTGTGCGCGAAGATGGTCCCAAAAGTGCTCATTGACGACCAGAAATTGCGGCGAGTGGAAGTGTGCCAAGGAAATTTGAACATGTGTGAAAGTGACCCCCAATTTTTGAATAACGTAATCACAGGTGACAGAGGCAATCTTCCGAGTGGCACACGACGGCGTCTCCTTGCCCAAAAAAGGGAAGAATCAGCAAATACAAAGTGAAAACGATGCTTATTGTCTTTTTTGACATCAAAGGCATCGTCCACCATGAAATTTGTTCCTCCTGGACAAACCGTCAACGCCAAGTTTAACGTGGAAGTACTCAGGAGACTCAAACGAAGGGTCAGTCGGGTCCGACAAGACATTGCAGCCGACTGGAAGTTGCACCACGACAACGCCCCAGCTCACACCGCCTTTCTTGTGAACAGCTACCTGACCAAGGCCGGCATCCCAATGCTTCCGCAGCCGCCCTACCTCCCAGATGTGCCCACCCGGACTTCTGTTGTTTACTCGCCGGAAAAGGCCGATTAAAGGGAAGCATTTTGAGACGACAGAAGGGATCCAAGCAGAATGCACCGCGGCTCTCAAGGCTATTCCGGAGAATGCCTTCCATGACGCCTTCAATGCTTGGAAATCGCGCTGGCAGCGCTGCATCGACGCAGAAGGAGCCTATTTTGAAATTTTTTAAAGAATTGTAACGATTGGCTCAATAAATTTTTTTAAATCGACTCAGTCCTAT
Organism: Acanthoscelides obtectus; assembly: GCA_963669975.1. Taxonomy (NCBI): domain Eukaryota; kingdom Metazoa; phylum Arthropoda; class Insecta; order Coleoptera; family Chrysomelidae; genus Acanthoscelides; species Acanthoscelides obtectus. The sequence goes on from CAVLJG010000004.1 coordinate 56,992,191, forward strand.
TACTTTCCGGACAAACCCTGTATGTTACAAAAAAACATTTTACTGAACAAAGCTTGCTTAGATCAAAATTACCGTCCCAGTAAAAAGGGATCTTATTCCGTATCTGACAGTTTTTTGTTCCAAGAAACTTCAAAATAGTTCCGAGCCGGTTCTGAACTGGTTTTAACATTTCTGGTCTTGAGAGAGAGAGAGAGAGAACTAAAAGTTTGCGTTTGATAACGCATGCACGTTTACAGAATAAATTGCGTCGTTCATAGCTCGGAAGGTGGATTTTGTGGCTGCCATTTTCTGCCTTTAGTAACTTTTCAACCTTTTCATATCTCAAGTCCAAATATTAACCACTTAATGTTCCATTGATTGCACATATTCAAGACATGGATGACGATGCAGCAGATTCAAGTGAGAATGAAGATCTTGAGTTGCTTATAGGAGTTCCAATGTTATTCAATCATTCTATTTATAGTACAAAATTTTATATATTCCTTTAATTTTCAGTTAATTGAAAGATTAGCGTTGTTAACCTTTCACTTAACATCCTTTGCTTCTACTGTAGCAGAGCATGCTTCCTCTAAAGGCAAAAGGATACATTTCTCCAGCTTTAAAAAAGACAAGACGTCGAACTATTTCTTTAAAATATTTAACCAAGCTACCCATTTCCAAATAGAAATGCCATTTCGTTGTAAATTTATGTTTACGACAAAAAGCCATGTAATTCTCTGTTCCAACAGAATTGTTGGGAACTAGTTCTGAATTGTACTTATCTCTGACATGCGCAGGACTATTTCGGAACTGCTTGATTGAGCAAATCTAGAATATCCATTAATCTACAGATGTATTATTCAAAATTAAGCACTGGCTACTCAAGGAGGAAGAGAAGTAAGCGCTTTCTAACCAATATAGGATGGAATGTATGACCTATCCACTTTAGGCTTAGATTTGTGAAACTACAACTTTGCTTCAGTCAATGTTTTTAAACCCACAGCGCAGAATATAAGCTTAGCATGTATCTGTGTATATGCGAATCTGTGGCATCGTAGCACCTCATCGGATGAACCTAGTTGAGTGCTTGTCTTGTCTGTGTTTAGTAGTTCCTAACAACGTGTGATGAGGATCGGTTGATCTTTTGGAAGTTATGAGTGGCGAATTTACAGCTTAAAGTAAGCAATTATGACTAAATGGGGTATCATATAAAATGTTTAAGTTGGCAGATTACTAAAAATACAGTCAAACACATTGAAAATTGGGCTCGTTATCCTATAATATCTTTAGCTCCCGACGGAAGAACTCACAAACGGGTACATCTGTTTTTTCCTACAATCGAAGTTTTTGTCTGTCGGGATGATTCTTAACTACACGGTAGCCCCATTATTAAGCCCGGTATCTAAAAAGGTTAATTACAAATTGTGGTCAGCAGTAGCTTCTTGGAGAATATTTTCACCTCTACAGGGGGAGCGATGATTCCGTGGCAACCCAAAGATACATTTTTTATTGATATGGATAAGCGCTTTTAGATGTATCAAATTGATCTAACGGGCCCACATATTTTATTATAAAATACTCAACCTTAGCATCTCGTACCGCCTCATGGAGTATACAGACAATTGGAATAACAATACATACAGAAGAACGAAATATATTACCACTAGTCATCATTGCTTCATCACAAAACATATAAATTTCTGTATACAGCTTGCTCGTGGCCTTCTTGTAAGGCAAAAGATTACATTTCCCAGAAAAAAAAATCCGATTTTGCTCAAAGAAAACTGAATGAGAAACCTTCTAATTTGAATGTCTCCAGTAAAGCTCGGTTACAGCAGCTTCTCGCTGGAGCGCAATGTGAAGACATGCGAGATGCGAGCATCTCCATTTTAACTGAAGTAAAGCACTTCCACTTCAATCTGAACGTTAAAGTCTTCGCTTTGGCGCCCTCTATAGCTCACTCACATCGCTAGAGATGGAGCTAAACGACACATCAACAAAATAGTCGATGTTTTGCAAATAAAATTTCTACTTTAAAATATCCTTTGGTAATACATGTAAGTCCAAAGATTCTCCAATCAGCAAGAGGTATAATTAAGATTATAAAGATTTGTAAATTGTTGCGAGATCCGTGTATTCGACAATCTAAAACTCCTAAAAGAACTTTCTATGAAGGAAATTTTGTCGTATATGTTTCCAGTGTGAAGTTGTTTTGTGGTAGTTTGACCTTCAAGGATAGAAAATTTTAGTAAAAACAGTCCGACAGTTTCGCAATATTTAGCATTTGATTTTTGCTAAGAAGATTACATTTTTTTCTATAGATATTAAACTTTGAAGACCATATCTGTTTTGAAACAATCAGAGCGGATCATTTGTCACAATCGTACGAGTAGCAGCATTATTTTTGACTTAAAATGGGAAGAAACCCACACGAAAGTTATTCTAAGGATTACATGTTAAAGAAAAATCCATACTCACGTGCGACTTTAACAGAAGCAACTATAATTGCCATGCCAATTGGCAAGATGATTTTAATATCTTCTCACATTAAGTTAATTAGGATACATGATCAGAATAGCCACCATTTGCTTTTTTGCTTTTTTATACATGCCCCACACCGTTTCGTAAAACTTTTTTTTTCTGCAGCCACTAACATGCTCGGGGCTTATTAAAATTGTGTAACCTCAGTAAAAAATTTGGAGGATTCAAGTCCGACGATCTTCATGGCCATGTCATATGACCACTGCCACTGCCACTGTTACCGATATTTATAATTAACGTGTTTTTGGACTGGACGGGTATGATGTGCCCGGCAACCATCACACATATAGATATCCTTGATTGGGCTAGTATCATTTTTGAGTTATTTATGCTATAAGATAGAGGAGTGGATAGGGCAAATAGATTTGCTGCAACTTGACAATACTCCGGCACATCATACTCGGGGAGATCAAGACCACTTCAATCACAAACATTCATAAAGACGAGTCAGTCTTGTTCCATTGCCACCAGGGTCTTTGGACCTAGACTGATTAATCTGTTTCATTGGGGTTGCTTAAGATATTTTGTATACCAAGCTGAACAGCCATGGTAACAAAATTGTGTTCCAACATTTTAACCACCTTTCTAACCTCTTAGGGATTTCTCCTGATCGATAGTCTGGAAGATTTGCTCTACTGTGAGATAGGTTCCGATATTATTCAGCTGAAAACCGGGTATTTGCATTGGACAATATATAAATGAAGTGCATTCCTGTCTATTCTTGTGACACATCTGAGATCTTGCTTTGAAATCGAAATAATAGAATTACACAAATGGGATGAGTTCAGTATTGCCTATGCAACTCTTTTATAGCACAGGCGCCAGTTTATTATACTATACAGGCTTCATTGTTCAATTTGTATCACAAAAGGCCGTCATCAAATTGTGTAGCCTTTTTATTACCAAAAATGATGTCAAGGCCTCCATTTGAATTTGAGAGTTCGTTGTCGCTTACGTTTCCTAACTTTATTACAAAAGTAGAATGTAGATAATGGCAGTTATAGAAAAAAGTTTACAAAATAGTAATGTTCGAGAATAATGGTAGCTGCAGCGTTTGGTCTATTTATTATGTTTGATTTCTGAGGAGGTATCTTGGAAGGCCATAACATCCGGAAGTTTGCCCTAATTATGAGTAGTTTATCTGCCCACCAGTTTTGATCACAGGCTTACTTGAATATTCTGTCATTTTTTTTTTTAAATTACGTTGTAGCCGATAGGTATATCAACATTAACTGAACTTATTTTTCATTTTTAGCTTTTTCTCCACAATGTATTATTTAGCATCATATCCTGTAAAACTAACTCAAAAACCGTGGATATTGGGATAAGAATATATCTGGTTTTCTAATTGGAAATAGCCCCCTTTGAGATATATCTCCATAAGGGTTTAGTAAAGCCAGGAGCCGCCCTGCTGTCAGCTCCTGCACCTCACAAGATTTTCGATCCATACGCAATAGACATAGAACCTCTTATTGGTTTATCTGTCTGCTTTCCTCATTACATACCTTGCTCAGTATCATTCGTCTTACCAGTGGCTCCATTTAAACCCATTTGTCATCGTCTACATGCTGCAGTATACCCACCCATCTGTACGGGTTCCCTGTCAATCCAGACCTTAATTCCAGCTTCATAGCTGGTCGTGTCGTACTTTCGCTGTCACTTGGTATATAGCGCCTCTCGTTCATCATTTCTAGTTCCTGCGCCCTTCTTCCAGAGTGCACATGTTTCATCGGCTGGCCATCTATTGGCGGGTTTCCAGCCATCACCAACAGCCCCTAGGTCAACACAATTCTATAGGCGTAGATCACGCGTAGAACTGACCTGCGCTGACATTTGAGCATTTATTGTGTATAGTTATTATCTCAATGCTTTTTAATACAGCATGGATCCTCCGTTTTCGACTACTGGGACCACCATCAGTTGGCATCAGCCGAGTCAAGCAAGCAACGACTCTATTTGCTTTTGCCACTGTGCACTTTAAATGCTCGGTCATCTTTGTATATTTGCCTAGCCATACGCACAGGTATTTAATTGCACGAATTTTGTATTTCAGCATTCGCAACATTTACTATTACTATTAACATCTGTTGAGTGGCATTTAAAGTATGTCATATCGAATATGTAATGAGACGGTGTTTCAAGGCATCGTGCTTAGGCAAACTACTTTTGCATTTGCATATGCAATTATTTTTACCTCGTTATTTTATCAACATCGTAGGATGGGACATTCAACAAGACATGACATTACAGTCATAGTACAGCATGTACAACTTCTATATAGCAATAACAGAACTTACACTTAACTTTTGAATGAATTCCTTTGCTCTTAAGCGTCTCAACACACGCTGCAAGAGGCAACCAGACACTGTTTGGTCGCCATTATACATGTTGGGCGTTATGCTATGCGCGAACCCCTAATAATTTTCGTCCGGTGCGTTTCTGTGCTCGCTGCACTTCCTCCTCTTGATCAAACAACAAGCTGGATGCTAGTTATACATGCTAGTCTGATATTACTTGCCAAACAAATACACTTATCCCAGGCTCTAGCATTTTTCCGAAGCTTACATTGTCTCCCATCTCTACGCCGCGCCATCCTGATTTACGTCTTGCTGGCGTAGCCATAAAATCCTAAACAGTCGGCTACAAAGTGTATCAGTTCCGTAAAAGCGTCCCAACACGTGGAGGGAGCTCTCCGCTTTTTCACTTTACACAACGGAAATCAAAGGAGACCGTTTATTTGATTTACAATCACTGCACCTTGTTCTCCAGCTATTGAAACAGTGGAAGATATATCACTTTGAACGAACTTTATTGACAGGTTCCAAAACCGCTATTTGCAGAAGAATTCGGGTATTACAGCTCCATTACTGCAGCTACAGTTTGGTTTGGAACCGCTGACATTCCAAAACCAGCTTCAAGTAGAATAGGAATTCTAGAATTAAATGACAATGTCGAGTAGTCAACACTGTTTTTGTACTCTAGGAGGCAGTTCTTAAACATTGGAGAACAACAACAGCCAATACAGACGCATTTATATGACAGTAGTTTTCAACTTCAATATTCACTTTATGCTTTTTAAGGACTTCGTTTTTTGAATAAGACGAATCGTCAGTAAAGTAATTTCTTCAACACCTGTGATTTTATTTGTAGGTCTGGGCATGAAGCACTTCTTGTTGCCAACTACCCCTATAGCTATTCTACAATGATAAAAAAATATTGCTGATTTTTGAAAATTGTTTTTACCAGGTTAAACCAGTGCCGAAGGTACGGACTGCAGGCGCTGAGCCGGTAAGAATGATCCTGAAGCCATTCAGTAGTTTCAGAATGGAGTACTACGGAATATAGCCATTTTCGTGGTACATTCTCAACAGCAATCTTCACAGGTACCTTGGCGTCAGAATGCGCATAGGTAAAATAAAAGCTTTTCATCTAAACATGGACAACCGCTCGGTCGGCACGTAAATCTCAAGGATCTTCAACTCCCGTACAATCGGGATATCATTAGAAATCTCAAAAGCACAAAAAATATTATGAGCAAAGGCACTGATTGACATATTCTAAATGAAGGTAGCCAACCTTATACTAAATTCCTGCGTCCAAGCGGTTATCCGAGATAGTAGTGTAATTAGTATTTCGTTCTTTATACATATATGTAACACTTGCAGTCATGACATAAATGACTACAATGTGCATAACGTTGGATTATTTTTTGACCACCAGAGTTTCGAAGTAAGGGTTCGCTATAGTTTTTTTTTTGATAATTGAACACGGAAAGGACTTTTTATCCGTTATTTAAATATATGTCTAATCACTCTATATTTGTTTTTTATTTATTTTTTTTTTGTGTATATGTTGGGAATTGCTGTATTGTCAATGTAATTAGGGGATGAGTTTTAACCAAAGTAGTTATTTTTACTTCGATATCATTATTTAAATTGTTAATTAATACATTATATATATATATATATATATATATATATATATATATAAATAGTGTTTCAAACTTTTTTGTAGAGTCCAGGAGCAGGAAATACATTTCTCCGAAACATCGGCAACTTTATAACAGGAAATTCCAATTAATTTCAAGAAATTGTATTTTGTTGGGTACCTTCAGATACGTTAATTCGTTGACCAATGACAAAGTGACAGCGCAAGTGTGACACCTGTGAAATGACTAAATGCAACAAAAAATGGGAGATGTTGGAGCTTTTACGAAGGGAACTAACTCTAACAGCTATAGTTTTATTAGTAGTTAAGGTTAGGAAAAGTACGTTCTCCAATTTCTACCACTTGTGTTCAAGCTGTAGGCAAGATTTATTCATGTATCTGATAAAAGCATTTTAGAATAAATCTACGACGTTGCAGCTTTCTAAACAAAATTCATTTACACTTAACAATTCAACCCTCACCATTGGATCTCGGAAACTGTAAGAGACAGGAATGGGAGAAAAGTTACGTTCCTGGCTTTAATTGTAGTAGGATTTCAAAATCAATTGTACATTAACATTGCCACTTTTTCTACTCTACAACATGGCATGATTAGATTTCCAATATAGCGTTTCGTCTCTCGTCCTCCAGCATCAACTTTATTTTTTCTTATGGACGCCTTATTGGATTTTTGCACAGGTAAATAGAGTTCCTAATTTTGATTTCAAAAAATATGTTATACATTGACATTGCCAACCCTTAGTTATTCCAGAAAAACGGAGTTTCCTATGTAGTCCTTGAAATTATCAGATTTCATTTGTTTCGTATACCAGACCAGACCTCAAATTGAACATATCAACAGAGTTTGGAAGACTGAGAAGAAAATAAATAAATCGAGCAGTAGAGCACATAGAAGAATCAGGCTTTGCATCCAAAATAACTGAGATTTTGAACATCTGCAATGATTTACCTCTGTTTATTTATGATTATTTTTGTTATTACAGTAAAATTTTCATGTTGTGTTCAGGTTTCACCATACCTTTTTATTTCCTTATAATTTTGACCAGTCAACAAATTCATGGCCAACTTTATTTTAAAATCCCATCTCAAGTAAAGTCTCTTTTGTTAGTTACCTAAATACGCAACTTTGTCCCCATTTAAGATTTGAGACACCCGGTTTCAATTTATGGCTGAGGTGTCATGTAGAGCGCCTGTCCTGCTAAGGCAATGCTTGTTATAGTAGATAAATAAATAAATAATACAAAGCATCGTATTGCTTTAGACAGTTCATCTATATACGATGAATAAATATATGCAAAAAAACATCAAATTAAGAATATATAGAACATTATTTCTATGCAGACAGGCATAATACGTCTTTTCAGCCAAATAGACTGTATTCTTATAGCAAATCCGGAACAGAAACAGAGGTAATCCGGAGGCAAAGTGTCGGATTCGCCCAACTCGTTTAAAAGTCTACGTGAGTGTGCCGTGTGTATGTGTGCGTTTAACGATGACTTTGGTCGTAGACGCCCTTGACTCCATTAGTCAAGGCAAGGTCGCGCTCGGGCTTGCTTCTGCCTTCTGCTGCTAGTAACCAGCAGCCAGCAGCTCGCCTTCCTTAACTTCATAAGGGAATGGCTCCGGGCAAAGCGACGTCTTTGCAGCGGACACGTCTGCCCGCAATGTTGTCAAATTGGCGGAAAAGTGGTCAAAGGTAAGATATTTGATGTTTGCGCACATTAATTTTTTCACGCGAAACAAATCGTATGTAAAAATTGACTTTCATTTCTGTAACTATCTTACGTAGAGTTGTTTCCAACGCGACATGAACATGAAACACTAAAAAGCTAATTATCTGCTCGAAATTTTGTTAGTGTTACAGACCGAAAAATATGCAAATAATTAATAAGTTATTGAAAATACCAATAATAAATATACACTGCCTCGATATACCATCTATGCAGCGTTAGGACACGGTGCCGAAAGTATTGCCCACTTCTGCCATGCATCCCATTCTTGTAGATACATTGTAGATACATCTCAAGCCAGTTAACATAATATAAACAAAGCAAATGACTTCGAGACGTCCAAATAAACAGACCATTATCTTTAACATCTATTACCTCAGCACAAGCAAACAACGTCGTTAACAGTAGATAGGTCGGAATCTGAATATGATTTGTCACTCTAGAAAATTGGATTCTTATTTAAGGTGATATAGGTCCTCATACATGATGCTACCACACTGTCTCAGCGCTGTGCGTCTGTGGTACAAAACGAGAATCCTAGCTTTATTTTGTCTGAAAGTACTTAAGTCGGTAGTATTTGATCCACTAGGGAACTGTTGTAACAGATTTACCTGTTTTAAGGATCAATACATAACAGATTTCAGTAAATACATAGGAAAAATTCTGATGTAGATGCGTAATGGAAAAGGTACAACCTACAAAAGTATGTGCCATTCAAGTGCAGAATCAGTGTTTTTGAAAATTATCCTAGATGATAAATATACTACTTTTTTGTGAAAATAATCAATATTCACTTTGATCCGTCGGTATTTATCATGGAATGTGATATTTATTGACCATTTGGCCAAGATGGAAGTATTTATTAATATATAGGGTTACATAATCCACTGACACTGACGGACTCATCAGTAAATACTGATGACACGTACTATAGTAGATACTGCTCATGTCACATTCACCTTATATGAATCAGTAATACCGCACACCTAAACGTTAAGGCTTATTTGACATTTCTCACACATGAACTCCTTTGCACGAAGATACGTTATGTTGAATTGTAATTTGTGGGACAGTACAAATAACTCAGATATTTAGTCAGCCCTCCAAAAATATTGCTTATAAACAGTATAACCCAAAATCGTTAGAATATTGTGAATTAGATGCTAATTATTTCGCAATGCATCCCATGCATTTCAATATACAAGGTGTTTCAGTACAACTTTTTGAGATAAAATTCATTTTGCGCTGAAAAGCACTCGGTATAGGTGACTGCTGAAATTAGATGTTTAAATGACGAGAAACTATGGAATCTGAAGCTCATTTTGACTTTGTTACACCATCTGCAGCAGAACTGACTTACAAGCTATCAATCTGTCTGTTCTTTCGGACAAAATATCCAGTTACTCAAGAAGTGGCAATTCAAACCATATACTAACCTATATAGTAATTGTTTATTCGAGAATACACTTTGCTATACAGCGTATTCCATTTTTAAAAATGTGTGTCTGTATTATTGTGTATTGGTACATAGGTATTTATCACCCTATAAGAGTGGCATATTTTCCAAGTAAGGAGTGCATAAATTCATACAGTGTTGGTAGCTAGCTTTTTTAGTATTAAAGACTAAAAACTTTACCCTGCATATATTACTACTAAAGATTACACACAGATGTGACAACTACTGTGTTACCACCTACTCAACAACTTTCCCACCAATACCACGGCCACCTGCAGGATTTTTCAAGGGGCATATAAAAAATGTATAGTTGTGCTCTCGGGGAAAGCCCCCCCCCTCCCCTATATATTATATGATACTTTAAATATCAGATAACCCGACTTTCGATGATTTCTTGATAAATAAAGCCCAAAAATACACCACACAGGTTTTCTAATGCATTACCATTTCAACATTATTTTTTGAATGTGTCACACCGATACTGACGGGAAACCAAACGCAACGAACCTAATTTTTGACAGTCGGTCATAATTGCAAATTTAATATTTTGCATTCCATTCATGGAATGAATGATTCAAATAATACAAACTTGTCCCATTCAAACTGATGCTACTCTAGTCTTTAGTTTGACTTGCACTGTGTCAGTCAGAAGCGTGTTGAAGCCTAAGCCCTACCAAGAAGCAACTTTTCCCGGTTTGTGGAAGCTAAGATCATTGACTACATGTTGTGGCTTCTAAGCTCTCCCCTCCATGATGGTGGTGCTATTTGGTTTTAAGTCTTCAGGACAGGTTGGTCTATTTTGGGAGTGGCCTCTGTCTCCAGAATTTTTTTTACACGGAAGCAGCCGCTCAGACAGAAGCCTAAATGTGAAATAACCTACTAGAAGAGGCTTTCACCGTTCTTAGCCGGTCAGGCATGGGTACTCAAGAATGTTTAAACTCGCGCTAAGCCTCTTAATATGTCGTTTCCTGTTGAATATTCTGCAGCCTAAAGATGATCATTGAGTGCCAAAGCTATCGGCCCATCAGTTCATGTTCTTTTTACTTTTCAAGCTAGAAACTGTGCTGCTGTGTCCAGTCCAGTGGTAGTCGTGATTTCAAGATCATTAATCCACAGAGAACAGCAGGTAAATCTACGTTGTTTCATTCTTCAAACAGTTTGCGTTGCTACCCAATTGTTGTTTTTATCAAGACTAGATACAGCGGTGTGACAACGCCGCGTAGTTATTTCCCGCTCATATATAAAACAAGCTTGCAAGAAGTGCCGACCGGTAAAAGAGTGAAACAAAGTGATTCGCTGTTAGACGCGCGTATCCACCAACCTGTCTACCTGTACGACATTTTGCGAAAAGAAAGGCAACAGAGAAAAAAGTAAGTTGCTCAGCGGAAATGCTGCCGAACGCGACTACACAGTATTCCTCAATTTTCCTAGTGAGAGTAATTTAATGGCAGATGCTAGCAGCAGACGACACGCTTTGCATGCAGTTTTTGGTGGAGGGTGTTCTTTCTTTCTATTGTGTATTTAAAGTGATGTGAGTGCAAAGACTGCGGAGTGCGCGATTTTCCTCACGCGCGCCATTATGGATACTACATAGTATATACCTGTATTATATATAAAGTTTGAATGTTACATCACCGTATGTATTCGATATTCGATCGCCTTTTAAAAGTTCAAGCAAAATAATAACAATAAAAGATTAGGCTAACTAGCCAAAAATTGTTGTAGAAAAAAATCGTATAGACTGATTTTACAACAGGATTACATTCTTCCATCTAGTGGTACGAAAAATTTTGATGGGTAGTTTCCTTAGTAAAAGTCAATTTAGGCAAAGTCACTTGTATTCAAAAAACTATGAAGTATTGTTGCAGCAGGTACGCCGCAAGACAGCTTGCAGAAGATAATCATTTCCCTTTTGAATTTAGTTGTGATTATTAATCTCAAGAAAATTTTGAATATTTAAGGTAGGCACACACATATAGTTTTTCCTCAAGGTTTGGACTTCGTGGTCCAAGTCTTAAGGTTTTCCTGAACGTGTGTGGTATAATCTCAATCCGTGTGTGGGGCAATCGCATTTAAAGGAAATCATCAAGGCTTTGACTACACAGTTTTGTCTTGAGACAAAACTGCATGTTAGTCTGATCATATTAGCAAATTTCCCCGAAATAATTGTAAACTCTGGTTTTATTGGTGCAAGTTGTTCAAGGGGGGTGTTTAAAACATGGACGCATAAAATGGGTACACCAATTTTTGTGGGGAAACTTACTGACAACAAAGAATGAGAAAACGTGTTCTTTGGGACTCAATCGAAAGTGTTTACAGGAACGAAAAAACTTTTCATATAAGATTTTCAGGTATTTATGAAACCTACAAAATAAGACTACATTTATAAAAATCCGACTAATAGCAAAAATGTTATGGACGAAAAACGAGGCAAAATGCAGGTTTTGGCACTTGGTAATGCGACGATAATTTCACGCAACTACTTGAGATTCTTCAAATCCGTAGGATTCGTACTTCTAAATACCATCAAAATTGGATTATATTGGTCAAGTAGTTTTTGAGAATTTTCAAATTGTTTATCCCAAAACACCTGTTTTCCAGCCATAACTACAACAAATGCGCTATGATTTTCCGAAAACATCGTTACTATACACATTTTAAAATAAAGCGGATGTGTCTATCATCTTTTGTTACGAATTACTCACATATACGAAATGTTTGAATTTGTTTAGAAGAAAAAACGTAACCCATCATTTTTCGCATAACAATTACATTTATTTTGCGAAATGGTTTGCGATTCATATCGGCAAAGTTAACTAACACTTTGAACTAATCCTGCATATTGCTCAATAAACTAGTAATGATGACCGGGAAACAGGTGTTTTGGGATAAACAATTAGAAATTCTCAAAAACTACGTGACCAATCTACTCCAATTTTGTTATGGTTATTTAGAAGTACGAATCCTACGAATTTGAAAAATTTCATGCATCTGCGATTGAATCCCAAAAACCACTTTTTCTCATTCTTTGTTGTCAAATAAAAGGATTTCCCACAAAAACTGATGTACCCATTTAATGCGTCCATATTTTGAATACCCCCTTGAACAGCTTGCAGCAATAAAACTAGACTTTACAATTATTTCGCAAGCCAGGGGTATTTTCGTCTAATATGATTAAACTATGTGTGTGCCTACTTTGGAATCTTTCCTAGACGTCATCATCAGTTTAAGCCATTATTTCAGATAATTTGTGTAGTAGTTGCAGTAGGAAAAAAGTATTGGTAGTAGTAGTAAGTTGAAGGCTGGAAAAATCTGAAATTTTTTTTAATCATTATCTCGAACTAGGGTATATTTGCCAATGTCGCTTGACTTACAAAGGATAATTAAACCATCTGGTATATGTTAATGATGACATTCCTTACAAAACAGTATATTCTGTATTTAATTTAGTAGAGACTACAGACCTCTCAGGAAAACAGTATAACTAAGCTAAAAATATGTTATCCGTTGATGATGATCATCTCTTCTCACGTTATAGAACTAAGTGACGTAATTTTTGCTAGTACTATGTCAGTAGTATCCGATTTTAGTCGAATTTCTCAACATCTAAATTACACACATTTACATTGCAATATACAGTGAATAGCATATTTTGAATTATTTATTTATGAATATGAACAAAGTGCGTTTGGGAATGCCGAGGCTGGAAATCAAGATTGTTCTGACTGAAACGACCATGTTGCCATTGTCTGAGGCATGCATAGTATGTACGGTAATAGGTATCCGGCCATGAGTTATAAAATATGTAGTGCAACCACTGTTATTTGAATACAAATTGCTGTAGCATGAGAATGTGAACCATATAAGGAGAGAACATTAATGCTTGATATAAGAACAAGGAATTTCAACAGAAATATTGACTGTTTGCGGTTCACCACACAATAAAAGTACTTCCATATTGTACGCAATGATGGATTTTGTTTTCATTTTCTTTTAAGTGGAGAAACCTTATGGAGATCGATAAATAGGTCGAAATGATTGGACTGTTGATAAACATAAAAGCTTAACAATGATCGTTAACGTAAAGAGAAAAAGATATAGAGCTTTTATGTTCTCTTTGACCAAAACCGCCTTTGAAAACAATTCGCCAAACTTGTGAAAAAGTACTGTTTACAAGAAGACCATGAAGCAAAAACCAGATAGCCTCCAGCATGTGAAAGTTTGTCTTATAGAACATCGTAACTTGAGTAGATACTTTAACAGCCGATGATACAAAAAATATATTTCTTTTATATGGTCGTTAAAAACTTAGTTTCTTTCGTTACACTCCTAAACTTCGGATGATCTTCAGCAGAACAGCTCAGTTAACATCACTTCCACACACTTTGATTCTTAATTGTTATTCTCTTTTATCTTTCTTGCTTTTTATTTCGTTGAAGAAATGTGATGTGTTCATGAGTCTGTAGCAGCTTAATGTGCGGACAAGGATTCATAATTTATAACTGAAGAAAAAAATCAATCAATATTTATCGGTACAGGGCGATCCATGCCTGGGTCACTGATTTGATATTTGAATACAGATTGGGAAATTTTGAAAATGGTCATTAATCCGTTGGTAAACAAAATATACTCAGTAACATTAGAAGTGTTACACAAAAAAAATAATTGCCTCAACTTGTTTTTTTTGCAACATGATGACTATATTCAAAGCATGCTGTGGCAAAAATGTAAACGTTTTATCTTTGTTTTTGTTTACCTTTGCTAAAATGCTATCTCTTAGCTTTTGTGAAGAAAGCAGTTTCTGAGAGCTGAGAAGTACAGATAATTTTAGTTATTGCATACCCCGAGTTCGAAGAGATCCAAATTATCACCATATTAGCGACTTTGACAGGGGTAGAATTATCTCCTATCGAGATGTTGGTTTGTCCTATCCCGAAATTGGCCGCCGTGTTAATTGCACTGCAATGACGGTAATACGTGTCACTCGTGTGTGGATAGAAGAAGGCCACCTGATCTACCGAGGCGTACCACAGAATGTCAAGATAGGCGCTTCAGACAACTAGCCCTACGAGACCGTTTTGCTACTACGCGTCAGATCGCTGACCAATGGCTTGGAGAAGAAGGTAGACCTGTTACTATGGATACACTTTATCACCGTATTCAAGCCTTTGAACTTTTTTCATACCATCTACGGTTAGTACTTCCTCTGACTGCGGCACCGCTATCATACAAAAAACCTATAAAACGTCAAAAAAAACTTATAAGATGTCAACTTGCAGACTAGGTAGTTCTTAGGACACAAACAGTCATTCCATGTTTGCTCACTATGATCGTTGTGAACCTCCATCTATGGAGGAATCACTCAACTAAACTACATGCATTACTGGTTGCATATTTTTGTGAGGCTGAGTCATCCGTGTCTGTAGTTTTCATCTCTGAGAAGAAATTTGGTTGAATAGCATGATCGCATCTGGATGATTATGTGTATTGATCTTCATGTGTATAAAATCAGTGATATTTGCTGTGTGAGAGAATCATTACTGAATATGCCGAATATGACGGGTCATATATGTGTTGTGCTTTCTGAATAGAGGTTACGTTCAAAGTTATAAATTACGAAAAACTGAGGAGAATTACGGAAAATCATTTACCGCGCCCGCGTTGTGTGTAATGACTGTTAGCATCTTCGAAGTTGAGTCATTTATTTTAACAGTGAGTAGATCTGATCAAAAGAAATGTTTTTTTCCTTTATCATTTTTGTGGTAAAATTAAAGTAACAAAGTTATAGCCCTTTAGAAGTTTGAGTACCGCCCTGTCTCAATAATAATATTATGTGCTCGTGTTTGGCAACAACGGATATAATCCGCCTTATCCGTTCATCGCATCGGAAACAAAAAAGCGAAAGAATTTGAAACGCTGATCACGATGTTTTTATTCAGTCGATGTGTCAGTCGGTAACGCGTGAGTGAATAGTGGTGTTTGCTGCGTGGCTCAAACGAAATAAAAAATGGCACATGTTTATGCGGATCGGTTTCCCAATCGAGTGCAACCAACCCCTCGTGCCTTTGTTAATGTAGTACAACGGGCTCGTGAATCAGGTGACTTAAGACCTCACCGGAGAGGGCATGCCGGTGCTCCAAGACCTCACGATCAAATACAGGTCCGCACTGAGATACTTGTTGGGAGGATACTTTATAAAACAAGGTAAAATTTTTTTTTAATTTTTTTTTTTATTTTTACACACATATTTTGGTTTATCTTCCTTCTACAATCATTATCTGAAAATTAATGACTCAACTTCAAAGTCACCCTGTATATGGCTTGTAATTCGACAGTGTACAGTGAATATAATTATTTCTTATCTCACTCATTTTTGAAATTCAGCAAATTTGTATAGGATGTAATTTCCAGTATGGATAAGAAAAAGTGGAAGCGCAACTAATTTCTAGCTTTGAATATCAATTAAGTGTATTTGCGACAAGAACTCAATGTAATTATCATCGACACATACAAGGTATAGCTTAGACCTCCAGTAATGCCATCTCAGAAGCAGATTTTACAACACATCAGAGCCAAAGATTGATAACAAGCCTCATGACGTTTAGGCAACATGTACAACTAAGTTCTAAGTTAACATCTTGTAGAAAACCTACATAATGTCAAAAAAAAAATAGCATAATGTCAAACAAAATCGGCGTAATGTCACTCTTCAAGATACGTGGTACTCGTGCGGACCACTGTTGTCAACGTTTGAAGTGGAGCAGAAAATGACAACATTGAGAGGCAGAATGGCATATCATCTTCAGCGACGAATCGCGATCCTGTCTAGGTACTGTTATAGCAATGGTTTGGGGGCTATTGCCTATGGTAGCCGATCACCCCTTCTCTTTGTTCAACGCAATATGACTGCAGCACGTTATGTTGATGATATCCTACAAGTCATTCTACTGCCGTATCTAGAGGGCCGTCCACACATCCTTTTTCAGCAAGACAACGCTCGTCATCCCCATATTGTATGTCGTGCTACGGACTTTCTTCAAGAAGCAGACGTTAATGCTTTGCCGTGGCTACCCCGTTCAGCGGACTTAAAAATCCCATCGAGCATGTGTGCGATATGATGGGGAGGAGACCATCCACTTTGCGCCATCCGCTACAAACACTGTCTCAGCTATCCACGAAGTTAGAGTTGCTTGGAACGAGGTGCCTCAATCAGACCTCGATCACCTCATTTTGTCGATGCTTAAACGTGTACAGGAGTGTATTCAGCTGCGGGTCGCCCAACACATTATTAATTTTTTTCTTATTACTTGTAAATAAAATTTGGTTGTGGGAATGTTATCATTTCATTCTTGATGTAATACTACCTCATTGCCTAAAAATCGAGTTGGAGAAGTTATTTTTTCTGGGTATAACACTCCTAATGTCACTGGGTATATGAATAGTAAAAGCACGCTATAGGCCAGACATGTTATACAATTTTAATAAATTCTGCACTGTAAAGTGACCTGCCTCATTCACTTTGGAGTATTGCATAAATGTTTACTCCTTCGATGACCATTCACGTTCTACTATATTGCGGAAGATCTTTAGAGGAATACTCTGTAAGTATGTCTTTCAGTACCTCAATAGTGATTAGTTTATTAACACAGACGTTCTCTTTCAAATCGCAAAATAAATGTCAGGAGAAGAATGCTTTGATACAGCATATGTCGTCCCTATTAAGGTTTGTAGGTCGTAACAAAGGAACAACTTGAATTTTGTACGCTTCCAAATTCAGAACTAGTACTAAAGACGTGAAAACGATTGACTTATTCTTGGCAACGGCACTGGGCTGTGTAGACATTCCTAACCAACTGAATATCTACTTTCTTTTAAATTTTTTTCACCAACCTGCAAACGTTGTTGCGACCGGATTCGTAGCCTAATTTGCGGAATGTTGCCATTACTGATGAATGTTTCATAGTAATCATTCAAATCCACACAACTTACAATTTAAGAATGTCTAATGGAAGTACAATTACATAACTAGTTTGACAGAGAAGTGTTTCTCATCTAAGAAAGACAGCTCTAGTTTTGTGATCGACAGGCATGATTGAAGAGTTTCTCCCTTATTGTTTTTCCGTGCATGCCTACGTAGTGACTTCAAGTTCTACTTTTATTTCAGTCGAATGTCGAATAAGTCCTGGCGGTTACCTGAATGAAGATATGATTAATAATTAGATTTTCATGTCAGCCTCAACCTTAGACAAATGAAGCCAAGGTGAATAAAGGAATATCGAAGACAAACAGCTATTTACAATTTGCGAAATACATCATGAGGTTTGCTTTCTATTATGATACATGAAGGGATGGTATAAAATATGTGTAAGATACAAAGAATGGAATAGAAATCACTTTTGTAGGGTTATTTTCAATTTCTAATGGAACAGTAAATTTTCTGAAATACGTGCTACTTCTAGAGAAATGTTTTTTGCACTATTCGGAATTTGTTATACGATACAAATTAGTTTTGCATATTAGGGCAAGGTGACAAGTTTGCTCAAAAGCATTTCTACATAATTGCCGAAGTATGATGATCTTGTTTGAAAGTTCTGGATTCCGTGAGCCATGAAATGTCCTTCATATCCCCTACATAAAAAATCTTCAGAGTTGGATAATATGTCATAGCAAACTATCAAAGACGATGCAGCCCATAGGATTTCTCATATATTAGTCATAGAAAGTCAACGCTCTTCCAAAATGGTATCTCGGATAGAAGATTATGTGCTTCCTGATGGTATCCTGCCGCGATTCTAGTGACAAACCGGAGTTGTCTGAAAATACATATATGAAGCAAGGTAACATGTCGCTACTTCCTCCCTTGGATAAGTGAGTAATTTATCCGGGAAAAGAGCGAAACATATCACCCTATATGCTTTTGAAAATCTTGTGAATATTATAGTTATTATCACACCTCCAATGAATGCAAAGGG
The DNA here is from genome assembly GCA_963669975.1 of Acanthoscelides obtectus. Lineage (NCBI taxonomy): Eukaryota > Metazoa > Arthropoda > Insecta > Coleoptera > Chrysomelidae > Acanthoscelides > Acanthoscelides obtectus. The sequence goes on from CAVLJG010000004.1 coordinate 57,010,817, forward strand.
GTTCAGAATCCATAGTTCCTTGGATTGAAAACTTTTTGAAACTAAGGAAGAACGATAACTGATACAAAATGTGCCTGCTTCTGAAGACGAAGTTAACTTTATAATATAACTTTTATCGAAAAGAAGAACCTGTAAACATTTGGTGTCGAAAATTCACAAACGCAATTGATAAACGTCAAATAGACTGATAACACAGGCCCACAAAATAAAAAAGTAGTGTATGCCAGGGGTTCCACTAGATTTTTTCCATGTACTTTTAAACGCTGAACACGACTCTGAAGTCAAAATTTGAGGCCGGTGGATAAATAAGAAAGTAATTCAGGGATTAAGATCACGCATTATGGCATTTTTTGAGGATATATCTCACTGAGATCTATCAAAAATACTAAATTAATGTCTAAATTACTTTCATATTTGTTCAAATAGCCACAATTTTGACTTCAGATTCGTGTTCGGAGAAGAAAATACACGTGGAAAATATAGCGAGTCTCCCAGCACACACCATTTTTCATTTTTGTGGACCTGTGGATCGTTTTTATGCGTGTTCTCTAAAAGATGTCCACCGAATCGCAATTTTGACTTCAGAATCGTGTACTTGAAGAGTACATGGGAAAATATAGACGTCCCCAACTACACACTACTTTATGAAGCTTGCAATTTCAACAATATTACTTTTATTATTTATTGCTATAAAAAAGAAGTTAAAAATGTCATCAAGATTGTTTTACTCAAAAAACGCCCCTGTTAAAATCAATCAGACAATCGATATCAAAAACAAAATATATGCTTTGCATCGAGATTCAGAAATAAAAAAATTACGGTTGTCAGCGTGGTCATGTAATCGTCCTACCGTCCAGTAGAGTGAGTGACGTCTTCCTACCAACAGTAAGTAAATTAATTATTTACTCCATATTTGTTAAATTCTGTAATCTTATTCATGTCTCCAAAGAATTAATCAGGCAAAATTTTGTACAGCAACGGTGAGTCACTGTTATTTTCAATAAAATGCAAATTTGTTTGCTGTCATACCAATCAAGATATTTCATCAGATTTGTGTCAATGATTGGAGTGTGGAGTGTGGCACAAACGCTTATTTTTTCATTGATGCATTATATAATCAAGGCCGCTAATTTAGTGTCCGAACGCAAATGAAGAAATAAGTTTTTGTAGCTAAAGGAAGTGATTTATGACGTACTTCTTGATTTAATATGGAAAATAGGTATCCAGCTGCAAAGCTTCTCTGGGAAGCCATAAGCATTTGCATAAGAGGGCAGCGTTCCACAGTTGATCGAACGCTTTCGTGATATCAAGAGCACCGACATGAGCCTCACCATAAGGCTGAAGATGAGTTTACTCCACAATTGCTTGACGTAAGCGAGGAGATCCCCTGTGGATCGCTGGTGCCGGAAACCATACTGCCCGTCGCTGATCAAACCAAGACACTCGAGGTAGACCAGAAGCTAGCGATTTATGCACCTCTCCATCACCTTACTTATAACAGAAAGCTGAGCTCTAGGCCTGCAGTTGTAAGGGTCGGTCTTAGATCCTTTTTTAGGCTGGGGGTTTGGGCATGAGCAAATTTCCATTTTCTGGGAAAGTGCCGGATTCCTAGGATATCTGGAAGAGACTCGAAGAACTGGAGCAAACTCAGTAGTGGCCTTTAGGAGGTTATATTTCTACAGGAGAGTCCTAAAGAGGAACGAAAGGGTCTGGATGATGACCTATGCGACGTCACCTCTCGGTCGCAGATAACGGTGCGCGAACGGAATACGGCTTTCTCTTAGATTTCCTTCAACAATCTAAAATATACTTGTGTTTCAGAATCGTATAAACATCCTATGATTTAAGTCACATCAACTTGATTACTACTTAATAAAAAAACATTGGAATGAACGTTACATGTTATTCCGCACCGTAATGTTCAGCGATATGCTCATACGTGCTAAAAATCCATCGCAGTGTGTGGAGTTTCCTAACTGGGGTTTGTATGGATATTTTGGAACAACAACAGCGACATTTTCCGCTACGTGACCAATGCCAACTTGTTCTAGATTAATTCATTATACATCACGGGACACGTAGTCCTCGGATTGTTATAGTGGATTTAAGTTTCTGCGCGACACGTTCATTCAAATAGTGACAAGTACTTCTAGATGCTTAAGCATAAAAATTCTCATATTGGTATATTTATTTGCTGTTAACAGTAAAAAGCGTTGAACAACTCGGACGACTCGATGGATTGCGTAGATTCATGAAAACATCGGCGTTACCAATTTAACATTTATCAATAAAGAAATTTCGGACGACGACGATCGATGGATATTTCGTGGTACATCGAATCTCGGACTAGAAGTCGATTGTTACAGGTGAAGTTAGTTAATTCCTTGTATATACCTGGGAAATAACGTATTTGCCTGGACTACCGACCGACAGTCGTTTCAGTTACATTAAGTGCATACCAGGTGTTTCAAATTCGACTTACACCATTGGGATCTCCGAAACGGTAAGAAATAAGAAGTCAAATGGGGACGAAGTTGCGCATTTAGGTAACTTAAAAAACGGATGTTTCACAATTCGAAGTATTTCGAGAGATAAACGAAAGGAACCGAATTTTCCCAAAATAGTTTTTCATTTTTCCTGGCTTTATTTGAGATGGGAATTCGAAATAAAAAGTTCAATATAGTTTGCCATTTTTTCCCTCTACAAGATGGCGCAATTAAAATTTCAACACGACGTTTTGTCTTTTGCCCTCAATCATCAAATTTGTTTTTTCTTATAGACACCGAATTGAATTTTCACACAAGTGAACAGAATTTTTAATTCTGATACCGAAAATTTACCTGACTTATTCCGAAAAAACTAATATTCTCACAGTTGGCTTTGAAAATGCTTTTTAGCACCAGTGCTTCAATTTCCGAGAAGCGTGATTAAAGGACGACAGTCAAATAATTTGCCCATTTATCGACTATAACAAGCTTTACTTTACTACGATATAAGTGAGACCATATCCGTGGATTTATAGTACATATTTGACTGCAAGATGTATGCATCGCTTTGGATGTGAGGGATATAAAACGTATAGATGAAGATGCAACATAGTCGAGGCTTCCACTTACTGCAAAATGTTTTTATCAGTTACATAAAATAATACTAATAATAACTTTTTTAGAAATGTGAAGTTCAATAGTACCAAACTGTGTCACTATTTGTACAATATCACATCATGAAGATTAAAAATATGTTGACTTGCCTATCTCATAAAAACTAAAGGAATGGTTTACTGATGATATTATGAAACAAATAAGTAACCAACTAACTAATAATTTCAAGGCCTACTTAGGAAATTTCTTTTTTAGAATAACTAAGGTTTGGAAATGTCAACGTATGACAATTTATATTCTATTTAAGTGTGCAAAAAGCCATTACAGCGTCTACAATAAAAAATAAACATGATTGAGGACAAGAGGCAAACCGTCATATGGAAGTTTTTATTATGCCGCCTTATAAATGAGGAAAAGTGACAGTGGTAATGTACCTTTTATTTTAATATTCCCATCTCAAACAATGTCAGCAAACGATTTTGAAAGAATTCGTCTATCAGTATACTTGGAATTGCGAAGCTTTCTATGTACCATTTTCTTAGTTACCGAGGTGCGCAAATCTGCCTCCATTTAACCTTGTTTCCGAGATCCTAATAGTGAGAGTCGAATTTGAAACACCCAGTATATGTGTATAATGGTTTGTCAAAGTATTTCATTGCAATATAAATGCTCTCAGCGCAAAGTTTGAGCAAACGTATAAGGTCCTTTGAGAGAAGCATTACGTAAAACCATTCCTCCTAGTGGTGGAATTCGCTAATCATTGGTATAACGCTGACATCATGCGCTTAAGCACTGGATACGGCTGTGGGCAGCCTGGTTAAGGGCTGTATCGTCAGTCGTTCCTACAATTGTAGAACGCCTTTATGCCCTCTTGATTTCCATAGTCCTTTCTCGTTTTCAGAAAGGCTGGGGTATTTCAAAATGTCTCTACTGTTCCGCTCTCCTACTTAAGTTTTCTTTTTAAATTCTAGATAATTTGAGGCTGATAAAACAAATCATAAAAATTAAAAGCGTAAACAATTTGATGCAAATAGATATTTGTATCATAACCTCAAACGAATTTCTGAAGGGTAGGAAAAACTATGAAAATCAAGCAGGTCACAAAGGCGTCCTACAATTTATTGTAGGAACGGCTGACGATACGGCACTTAGCCCCTCATACGTGATATTCATATCTAATCTCCGTCGAAGATGGACATGGTTCAGTAGCAAAACCTATACCTACTCTGCAGAAAATTTGATGAGGTTTTTCCGGTAATCAACATCCAAATTAAACATTTTCGCTTGTATACAAACGATTTCCTGATATACGTGGTGTGCCAATTAAATTCCGGGAATGCAGTAATAACTTGAGGTATGGCAACACTGCGTCACCTGTGAACTTCTGCCCGGCAAAAACACCCTCTTTTTTAGTTACAGTCCAAAACTGAAGTCGATTGTACGTGTGGTTTGAATTTTGTGGGTGTTTTTTGAAGGAAAGTTATTGAGTGGCGTCGTGAAAATGAGTGACTCTCATTACAAGCAACGTGTTGTGGTCTAATTTTTAATGAAATTAGACGAGAAACCCTCGGAAATCTTCCGAAAATTTCAGGTATTGTATGAAGACAAGCGTATGTCGAAAACACGCGTGTTTGAATGGGCAAAATGTTTCAAAGAGGGACGTGAATCAGTAGAAGATGATCCACGCCAAGGGGCTCCCGTAACCTCTCGTACCGACGTAAATGTCAACCGTTTGCGCGCTCTGATAACATCTGACCGGAGCCTAAACATTCGTACATTGTCTGAATATGAACAAAGAAATTGTCCGCCAAATGTTACATGAGAATTTGAATATGCGAAAGGTTTGCGCAAAAATGGTTCCAAAAGTTCTCACCCAGGAACAAAAACAAATGCGAAAATCGAGGGCATTCCAACGATGCCCCACCCACTTTATAGCCCCGATTTTGCCCCCTGCGACTTATTCTTATTCCCTAAGATGAAGACACAGCTCAAAGGAACTCATCATGGTTCCATAGAGGAGGTGAAAGCAGCTGCAACGAAGGTGCTGATTGGGCTAACTTCAGAGCATTACCAAGGTTGTTTTGATCGTGGGAGCAGCGATGGAAGCATTGTGTAGAATTAAATGGAGACTTTTGTGAAGGTCGATAATAAAATTGTATGTGTAATTTGATTTGTTTGTTTTTTATTGACAAATTTAACTGGCACACCACGTACTGCAAAAATCATACCTAATTTGTGCTAAAATAGTGTTCGACAGAGACAGTGTGCTTTTTGTAGTAAAGCAGAAAACCTTTGAATAAGCCGGAATAGTTGTTATTTAATTTGACTGCGACGTAGAAAGGCAGCTTCTATGATACTAAAGATCCGATAAGAATCTCAAACCGATGCATCCAATAATTTCCGTAAACTAACTGTTTTTTTCCAGACATCTTTTTCCTGCAACAAAATCCTTCGTTCATTATCGACGACATAATGATCTTATAGTCACATATAATTTCAAGAAAAAGTTAAAAAAATGGGCTTTTTCTTTCCCAATGCCAGACGTATACAAATTAATAATAAATGTGATGAAATAATTCGTTGACTAGTTGTATCTCTATTCATATTTCAATAATACAGTTGCAACATCTATGGTCTATGTACAGGCAATGCCTCCTATGGGCCGTTAGTTCATATTTATACTAAGTGACATATAAATCCGAACACCCAGTTTAAATGGTTTTATTTTAATAAAATTTTGTATAAGTACTTAATGAAGCATAATAAGTAAATGATAAAAATTTCAAAATGATTGCACTGCTTTAAAGCCCTTTGACCTTTAATAATGTGTGGATGCACCCTGATGTGCTACGCATTCTTCAACGCGCCTAGGCATGCTTCTGATCAGGTGGTCAATGTCCTCCCGTGGTATCTCATTCCAGGCAACCACCAACTCCTCTCGAAGTGCTTCTAGAGTCTGAGGAGGACGTTGCAAATTGAGCAATCTCCTACCCATCATATCCCACACGTGCTCAATTGGGGATAAGTCGGGAGATCTTGGTGGCCATGGTAACAATGTGACATCATTATGTTGAAAGAAGTCTATTGTGACTCTTGCAACATGTGGTCGGGCATTATCTTGTTGGAAAGTTGGATCTGCCAGGGTGTCAAGATAGGGTAAAAGATGGGGTTCTAGAACTTCGTGGATATAACGATGCGCGTTCATGTTACCTCTGATGAAGATTAAAGGTGACCTAAAACCATAAGCTATAGCACCCCAAACCATAATTCCAACAGTGTGATGAACATGTCTTTCAACAAAAAACTGTGGATTCCTCCTTTCACCACGTCGCCTTATAACCCTGGCACGACCATCGTGCGTGCCTAAACAAAATCGAGACTCGTTACTAAAGACAATACTGTTCCATTCCTGATCCCAGAGTGACCGTTGTCTGCACCACTCAAGGCGATTACGTCGGTGTAAGGGTTAGAAGGCGACGTGGTGAATGGAGGAATCCACAGTTTTTTGTTGAAAGACATGTTCATCACACTGTTGGAGTTATGGTTTGGGGTGCTATAGCTTATGGTTCCAAGTCACCTTTAATCTTCATCAGAGGTAACATGAACGCGCAGCGTTATATCCACGAAGTTCTGGAACCCCATCTTTTACCCTATCTTGACACCCTGGCAGATTCAACTTTCCAACAAGATAATGCCCGACCACATATTGCAAGAGTCACAATAGACTTCTTTCAACATAATGATGTCACATTGTTACCATGGCCACCAAGATCTCCCGACTTATCTCCGATTGAGCACGTGTGTGATATGATGGGTAGGAGATTGCTCAATTTGCAACATCCTCCTCAGACTCTAGAAGCACTTCGAGAGGAGTTGGTGGTTGCCTGGAATGAGATACCACAGGAGGACATTGACCACCTGATCAGAAGCATGCCTAGGCGCGTTGGAGAATGCGTAGCACATCAGGGTGCATCCACACATTATTAAAGGTCAAAGGGCTTTAAAGCAGTGCAATCATTTTGAAATTTTTATCATTCACTTATTATGCTTCATTAAGTACTTATACCAAATTTTATTAAAATAAAACCATTTAAACTGGGTGTTCGGATTTATATGTCACTTAGTATATTTACTCATTCTTTTTATTGTGTTTCAAGAGTAAATAAATATTACTAGCCTAATTCCTAGGCATCCATATACATCGGTCTCAATCCTCGCACCTAAAACTGTTAAGCGATGTATTTCCAAATAGCAAGCAGCATCAACAAAATACTCTTTTGAGATATCTGACGCATACACAAAGCACCTTTGGATATCATTATTGAGACGAGAAATGATTGACAGTGCTGCTTCGTGCTGCATATCAGTACGGTATAGGTCTGGTCTTGGGGATATACCAAAGAAAAGCAAACAAATTGGGTATGAATGGTCTCACGAAAAATTCTAAATGTTGTGCGCAAATTATCAGCTATAGACGGTGTTTCTCACATACCAAAAATTATCAAAAAGATGTAAAAAACCGTACAAGAGTGAAGTTGGGAAACGACCTAAAATATTATCATACATACTTCTCATTCGGTCAAGATATTTGATAAATATCCAGTCTTACAAAGACGTTTGGCAAAAACGTCATTCTTGAGGAACGAGGCCCACCCAATTTATTAGTCGCCTTCAAAGCGGATAATTAACTAAACACAACGAATCAACTTGCTTCTTTTTCGGACTTGACAAATCTAAACTTAAAACAAAGAACAAACAGATTTGGGAAAGAAAAGATAACCACGATTAATCAAAGATCTTAATCACTCATTTGAATAGCGTGACGGTTGAATGCAAATGATGAGAATTGAGGTTGTGAATTAAAATACCAAAAGCGTTTCAAACGGACGGCGGAATATACCAGGAGAATCTAGAATTACATTGACAAACGTTAATTGTACTTTCTCCATTTCTGTGTTTATTCGTGCACTGTAAACGTATTTAAAATTAGACATAATTGTCTTATACAGGGAAGTTGAGCTTGTTTTCCTCGGGAAATTGCGGTTAGAGTTGATTTTAATCGTTACTACATTAAATATGAGGAATGTGCACACAATATTTATTTTTGTAATGCTTACCTTGTGGACCATTTATTTCTGAAAATTGTACATCTCCATGAAAATTACACAGAGTAAACGTTGTAAAAGCAAGCCCAGAAATTATGCATTTTGTACAATTCTAGACACTGCGACCTTAAAAACCAGATATTATTTCAAACTTTATTTCTCTCATACACATTAGCCACAGAATTACCTAACGTTTTCTCAAAGCGGATTTCTACATTTGAATAACAGTCGGACAGTCGGAGCAACTATTTAACAGTATCATGTTCCTGTTCAGTACAGAGGTGGAGCGCTTAACCTTATATTACGGGAATGCATGTCTATCTAACAGTTTCGCTAGCGGTGCCTGTAAAAAGGCAGAGCTGTTAATTTACAAGGTAGACAATTCAAGTTCAAATCTTTATTCACTGTTATACAATAGTTGTCAGCATTAAGAGAAAACGGTAATAATAAACCTGAAAAATAACACATAAGGTCTATAAAAACACAATTACAATAACAGAAACTGAAAACAACATAAAGACGAATGAAAAAGAACTACTGAATCTCTAAAGAGGCGGTGTTCCAAAATTCGTCGATGCTGTAGTATGCTTTATTGACCAAGAATAATTTCATTTTCTCTTTGCTTGAGAGCCATACTTATTTATACCGTTTATAATAGTTTATAGACGTTGATGTGGTGAATATAATTTGAAGCATTTTGCGTGTGATATCACTGTGCGTTGTATACAAATGACGATTGTTGTAGAAGAAAGATAAGCATTTTCAGGATTAAAATGATACGGTATGGTTAATATTTTGAGTTCGATAAAACCATCACTATATTGACCTCTAAATAAATATTACAGACACATCTACAACGTCTCGGCATCGAAAAAACTTTTTGCATGTGTGCTGAATGACCCCAACTGAGGGATGCGTAAGACGTGTTGGAATTGAAAAGACCGTAGTATGATGTTAGTGAAGAGCTTTTCAAATTTCTCCACATATATACACACCTTGACAGCGCCTTCTTTACATGTAATACATATTTTTTCCAGGTGATATATGCATAAATCTGTACCACTCAGAATTTAGCTGATTCAAGCGATTCAATGTTATGTTTTTGCAAACTGATAACCATAAGCTTATTATCATTGGGTGTTAGTTTATTTGATGTAAACCAAGTTTCCAGGTCGAATTCACTTGTCACAATTTGACATAAGATTTAATTATTTCAATGTTGATGCCAAAAGTACTCGTACCTACACCCTGTCGATTTTTTAATATGTTTATGGCGTCTCTCAGTTGATTTTATGGTGTTGTTTTTAATTTGAAGCATAATGAGTCATCGATTTTTCTTAAAAAGCTGGTAATTGGAGTTGTAAAATTCTGAACCTTCTTAACCAGGTTTCTGCAAATAAGATTTCACTAGTGTCTTTTTTGACATTCTTTGACATAGGTAGTAGACATGAGAAAAATACGATGTCACATGACTACCACTTGTAGAAATTGGAAGAGGAAAAATGCCAGCAGAACTGCTCTCACTGAGCAGGAAGGAGCCTCGTATGCTAACAGGACATATCAGATGAGGTACTGGTCTGGAAGGGCGGATGGAAGATAGTGAAATCTTAAACTGCAGACAATGTTGAAAGGCACGGGGACGGCCTTTCAGACTCTATGTGAATGCGATGTGCTAGACCACATGAGGCAGCAACTGTTTGGATAGTCCAGACAACAAATTTAGTTTCGTACAGTCAAGAGACGGATGCTGCACCGGACAACATGCGAGAGTGCTGGGTATTGTATCAAATCTGAGGAAGAGAAAGCCTTTGCCCTGAACCGAAAGTGAAAGCCTTAAGGAGGAATATTGTATGTTGCTGGCAGAAAGTAAGGCATTTTCAATGCCTTAACGCAAACTGGTACCTATATATCAAGGTATGCTAGCTTTGTGAGCACCCGTCCAGGAAATGATCGAATTGATTCATAAACCAGTTATCGCAGAATTTGCAAACCTTGACATGTAACATTAAATCCACCAAGGTGAGCTTCTTAATGCACCTTTACTTGGATCCTGGCGTGGTATTGTTATTGCTGCTATAAATAACCTGCTACAAAAACGCCTTTTATGAAATACATTTGCACCATATAGATAGTCCAATCATCATTCGCGTTAAAAATATCGTCGTTAGTAAAATTAGAAATGACATAGTGCAGATCCCATAGGTATGGAATAATACAGTTTTGATGTAGATGTACTTTGAAATTGCCCAACAAAGAAGTGAAGCACACAGATTCTTAAAATCAAGCTAATTGAAAGGCTTTAAAAATGGGGTTATAGGAATAAAAAAATGTTTGGGCATTCTCATAAATCTATTGGCGAACACAAACATAAAAATAAAGATTTAAATAAGATTATAGAATTTGAAAATGTAACCCTTCCTAAAATATTTAAAAGTAATTGCCACGCCTTTTTTATAAACAAGGGGAAATGGTGTTGTGATTCCGTTTCCTTTTTTCTTAATTAATTAATAAAACACCATAAATGAAATCTAAGGATCAGCCAATGCAAAAGAGCTGTCTAGTGGTGTGTAAATTTAGGCCCTAGCCCAATAAAGCGGTGAGTAGGGGCGCTTAAGAGTGCCAGTGACTTAAGACGGATTAAGCCCCAAATCCCCGAGGTGTTAATCGGAACTTGTTTTGCCTGACCACCCACACAAAAGAAAAGAATCTCACAGTAATGACAAAACCCAGTTGTACACAGAGAGCCAAAGATATTTAAAAAAGAATCACAATATATTATCAAAACAAGCGGCACATATACTCCACCACTAGAGTGCGAGTTAAAAGAAAGGATATTATTCAAAGCTTCTCGACAATAAAATTATTAGACCGTGATAATCAACCCTGCAAAACATTTGCCATGGTACACGTACGAAAACTTTACAAATATAGGCTTTACAAATACTTTAACGCCTAAACCTAAATTTATCTGGACAGTGATCTTCTTCCAGTTACGGCTCTAGGCGCAGCTGAGATGTCCTCAGCTCACAAAAGCTCAGGTCAAAAACCAGTGGCCAGTAGTGTGCAGTGACGTGACGTTCCCGAGATTTACGGTAAAAAATAAATTCCAGAGAGAGAGAGACTGTTTGAAAATCTTGTCTCTATCATCTGTCTGAGACAGAACTACACATTGAAAATAATCAAACATTTTTTTACAAGCAAAGCAAAGGCAAAAAAAGATAAAAATGTACTAAAGTGATATACCCTCAGAAAGTTATCCCTTATTCTAAAATAAAGTTATGGCAGCTGAAAAATCAAAATCATGATAAGGATATGGAGTAAGCCCAAAAGAAGGTGACATGCCCCATATTTGAATACTTAAGATGCCAAACAAAATCAAGAACACTCTAGGAATTTCAGTCAGCAATAATCAATATCAATATCTATAAAATAGCCAATTAAAATGATGTTTTACCTTTTTTGTCAAGGGGAACGGGTGGCTTGCAGCAAAATCGCCTGCGAAACAGCTACAAGGCAGCTAAAAAACAAAAATGCTGGAGTGTGAATGGAGGTTCTCCGCAATGCCTTCCCACTAAAAGGAAACAGATGTTGAACAAACTTCTTCAGGACATGCATTAATGGACGTGGTCCGATGGTATACAAGAAAGAACTTACCGCTGAAGGTTAAAATCTCATAGGAAAATCGACGTGGTAGCACCCAAACCAATACAACAATGTGTAAGGTACGAAATAAAAGATGCTACTCCATAATCTGGTGTTTGGGGGTCTAAATACCAGAATCTGGTAATTATTACCCACGGACAACCAAAAAACCTCAACGGAAAGAAGAAAAAAAAATGGCGCTAGACCCGTCTGTACACGAAAGTTTTTAAGACAAGGTATATTGATAGGAAACCAAATATTCCTATTGGCAGCATATTCAGTAGACAAAGGGAGGACACCGTCCTTCTAAGCAGGGGTGATTGTATTACCCCTAAATATCGCTTCAACCGCAAGTTTATTGTGGAGTATCCAACGAGGGAGGAGTGGGATGCCGGTAACCGGGGACTCTCCGGAGTGAGCGGGAAGGTGTGGTACACGGACGGCTCGGTCACCGAAGAGTGCTCAGGTGCTGGGGTCTCTGGGCCTAGAACTAGGCTATCTCTGCCTGTCGGTGGATACACCACCATTTTCCAGGCGGAAATCTTTGCGATTCTTGTATTGCAATGCAGGGAGGCTCTGGATTGCCTCGCAGCGAGGCATCCGGTATCGTTAATATGGGTACCGGGGCACGCTGGAATAAGGGGCAATGAGACGGCGGACACTCTGGCGAAGACAGGATCAGCCAGCAAGCTCGTTGGTCCTGAGCCAGCTCTAGGAGTGGTCGCGCATAAAGCTAGGAGGAAAATGGAGACGTGGGTTGCAAGACAACACTCTCAGAAATGGAGAAGTATCTCCAGACATCTCCGCCAAGCACGAGAACTCATTGAAGGGCCCAGTACTAAGGATGGACGCTTCTGCCTATCTCTGGATAGAGCCAACCTAAGGTTGCTGGTGGGACTGTTGTCTGGCCATAACACGTTAAGGCGTCACCTGCACGTGATGGGGGTGGCTGAGGACCCCTTGTGTGAACGCTACGGAGGAGAGGAAAAGACTATACTGGGCTCCATTACTTTGGACCCTCAGGACGTCAAGGCGATTCTCAACTTCGCTAAAAGGGCGAGGCTTGTGATCGAAGGATTGTAGAGGTGCATAAGGGCCCGCTTAAGCGGCCTATGCACTGGCTCCTTATGGTGGCCGGAATGCCTCTAATTTCAAGATTCATTCATTCATTCATATTCAGCTTCACAAAACACACTCGGGTCTTTGCAACCAACAATGCATGCTTGAGCGTATCGTGTCGTTGAGTCATTCCTCCATAGATGGAGGCTCACAGCGATCATAGCGAGCGAACCTGGAATGAACTATTTGCACACTAAAAACCACCTAGTCAAGATGACATTTTGTCAGTTTTTTCTTGACGTTTTTCAGGTTTTTTACATAATACCCCTGCAGGTCACCTCTGCCTCTTAATAAGATGCCTTCCTTGTAAGTCAAACGTTTCCGTTGCAATTTTGGACAGGCGCACATGAATTTTAATTGCGCAACGCTGCTCTAGGGGGATAAAACATATTCGCAGTTTTCACAAGTACTGAGAGTTGGAAAGTAACACTTTTACGCGAAGCTCGACCATCACTACGTCATAGCTTTATTGCAACGAAATGGGCCCCACACAGGAGTCACTCCAATTATAGGTAATAGATTTGATAGACCAAACGTATCTAGACTCACACATTCCGGCTACTTCTGTTATAAACCATGGATAGTATCAGTAAAGAAGAACTGTTCTTACTTATCATCAACATAACCAAAAGGAAGCCCTTTAAGTCGTAAATATTTCAGTGTAACGCCCATGACAGCGTCACTACAACGATGGTTTATCCACAAGCCTGGCTGGAGTGTGTCGCCCTTCTCAAATAAAGTTATAATTCTTGACCTGTTGAGAACAGATGCCATGCCGTTAGTGCTCTTGGCATTTTTAATATATGAAAGAGCGGATATAATTACGACACTGCTCTTAAAAAAATATACTCATCTATTTTGCTACACAGCAGTCATTAATTTGTCGTCGCGACATCAGAAAATGCCTTTCAGTGGAGTCTACTTATTGTGCTAACCTTAGGGGGCTACCATCCGTCCGAGATTCCCTGGACTTCTCCTAGATAAAGGGCGTCCGGCAGCGGTACTACGTATTTTGAAACGTGACATTATGTCGTTTTTTTTGACGTAGGTTTTCCTCCAAGATGCCAACTAGGAACTAGCTGTCTATTTGACCAGCTATCTAGTCAACAAGTTGTCACTTTATCGTTTTCTATTTATCTAGGTTCATTACGTAGTGACCCTGCGGGGAGCGTCTAGAAGGGTTTTTTAAAAGTGTCGGGGGAACGTTATGAAATGTAAGACACATGGTCAAAAAAGTTTACCTAAAATTGCATTTCTGTTTAGATCATGAACTTATTGTGGGTATTATAAAATTAATTAAAAATTTCATTTCCATCGACCCTGTAGGTCAGCGAAATGGACCATGACATAATAACGTGAACGTATCGCAGTTACGCAATGGCTTTCTGTACATCTTCATGATACAATTTTTGAATCCGTACGGGAATAAGAAAATCATACAGGTAAGAAGCTGAGTTGGTGCTAAAAACTTCGATAGACTCTATGTCTTTAACCACTATACAACTGACGTGAATAAATGAGATCATAAAGAAAGCTTCGTTCTTGGTGATCGAAAGCATTGTGGTGTGATTGGCTAATGAGGTTACATCACAGGGTGATTCAAAATTGGGATCATAAATCGTCAATCTGATTTGGCCTAGACGATAAGTCAAACGGTGTCTATCCTCAAAAAATTGAATATGCAAAAGCCAATAGATATACCTATCGCCTGATGAAGCAATCATGAAGATGAAGTTCAAAGTAAAAAAGCTATGATAATCCCAAGCTGACCAATTTTTTTTCCTCGTATGGTACCTCCTAATTTCAAGGCTTCCTTATTATACTGCTTACCTTATAGAAAGTATGGACCTTCTGATCCTTATTGCAACATCTGTATAAGACGTATTCAAGCGCCAAATTCCTAATTCTATCATTTATTAATTCGACGCTTGATGTACGTTGGATAGACATAACCAACGATTCTTTTACTCATGTTTCCTTTACAGAGTTGATCGAAGGAAGATCCATCCAAGTAAACAATGATCACTATAATACCAATTTTGATAATAACCACGAGTTTTTCAATTATTGTGTCAATGAGAAAAAGCTGAAATCTTTCACTTTGGATCTTTTCCAAATGGAAATGTTAGAGGGCATAAATGTACGTAGTATTTTTGAATTCTCCATTTCGCCTGTTCGGGATTCTGAACTCGTTTTGTAGGTGTTCGAGATACCTAAATGTCGCGATGTTTCAGTTATCGATATTTGGCTCTAATGTGATGTAACATCTGCTTCAGGGATGGCAGTATTTGAGGTCTAAGTCGTAAGCTATATACTATAGCTGGAAGGAAACGGCAGTGCATAGGCGCTTAGTGAGGATTTGTGAGCTAATAATCTGTGTTGATGACAATTCCATTGGTTTCTTGTCTCAAATAGACTTACTTAAGATTCAGAGCTAGAAATTAGTTGCGCATCCACTTTTTCTTATTCATTTTGGAAACTAAATATGGAAATTGCCTGAATTTTAAAAATGAGAGAGATAAGAAAATAAAATCTCTGGTTGATGAAGTAACGGGTGAGAAAATATGCTACAGACAGGAATATTTTTATCACACATTATTTTTTATTTCCAGTCATTTAAATTTTATAGAAATTTATTTTGCGATGTCAATAAAAAATATAAATCAGTGCCTATAGTAGATGGCACTGCGAAAATGTTTGATGTATAATGCGTCATTAACTAATTTTTCTGTGATGTGGCTTAATTGCACACCAGGCGGGCGAGGTTGTGATTTTCTGTAATGCTTCTCAAAGTTTTTGATAACACAAAAAAACGGAAAAAATGGTAAATTACAGCTTTGAAGATAACCTGGCGTCTGAAAGGACAACATATCAATAACCCGTCAGGCACAGCTAATAGATATACTTCATTGGCAGCATATTCAGTAATAATTTTATCAGATAGCAAATATCACTGATGTTATATACATGCTGATCAATACACATAATCATCCAGATGCGATCTTGCTACTCAACAAACTTTCTGTCACATCTTCCCAGAGAAAAACACTGCTGACTACTCAGCTTCACAAAACATATACATTCGGCTTTCTGCAACCATCAAAGCGTGCTGTTGAGTCATTCCTCCATAGATGGACGCTCACACACTATTTTCACACTAGTCCTGCGGATACATATTAAAAATAAAGATCAACACGAAAAATTCACTATCTTGGGCGGCCAACCAAAAACTTTTCGCTCGTAGAACCTCTGAAAAAGGAGTAAAGACTGTAGTCCCTCCTGAATGACCGATCTCTTGAGGAACTCATATTCGCTGCAGCCAACACGCTCCGTAAAAATGCTAAACACAGAATCTGCTCTGCTAGTTTCATCAAGTTTAACAAAAGGGAATTATATTAAATTACGTTCCAACCATGACATATACCAGTCGCATTTTCGAGGAAATACATACTTGGGCATTTACACCATAATTACTGTGTACTGTTAAAGGGTTAGCTTTAATTGATAAAAATCTACTCAACTGTCCTTAGAAGGGCATTAATTACAATTCAGATTATAATTTTCGAAAAAGGTACATTTCCGGACTTGTGAACAGCTAATTCACGTTTCGCACCATCATACAGCGTACCAAAAAATCCTTGAAACCAGGGAACTACTATGCAAACTAATGAAGGCAAGGCAAATAAAACGTTCCCACAATAAGGGAAGATCTCTAAAGACCGTTCTCACCGAAAGCAGCTGGGGACCGCAGCTTGAGGACAGCCCAACTCGACACATGTTTTCAAATACAATACAAGTGTTCTTACCAAAGCGACCACAAGTTAACCAGTTGCTCAACGGTTGCTGGCACTGTGGCTGCCATTGCGACAATTCAGGTAACTTCCGATCTTCAAAAAACATTGGTAACTTGATAAAAGCAGTCCTCAACGCTTATTTGCCTTCTTTAAAGTGACTACTTGAAGCAGTAGTATTGAAAGCTTCTTAGGGAAGCTACATTTGTTACAAAAAGTGTGACAAGCAAGCTCATCAGTCTCAAGAAATATGTTTGCACACAAAGTATTACCTTTCGAAGATCTTTCAATGCACATGATATTTTTCATGGATTGCGAGTTTTTGGTAAATAAAAAATACCACACGCCATGGCTGGTTGATTTCACTAGATGGACCTCAGTTGGCCACGTGGGTCAGAGAGTCGTGCTACTGATCAGCCGGCCGGCCGGGCCGCGAGTTCGAATCTCGCCTTCGCCATGGATGTTGTATGTTTGTTTTAGGCAACAGCGGTGGCCGCAGTAGTAGACTCTTCGGTCTCCTGATCAGTCGCCGTGCGCTGTGCGGGTTCGAGTCCCGTCCCAGGAAAAATTTTTCTCTTGGCTATGGATGTTGTGATTGTCCGTAGGTGGTAGATGGTCTCTGACTGTCGAAGGCGGAGGTACCACCCGGCGGTTCTCGTAGGCGGAGCCAGAATTTGTGCATGTTGCATGCACACGTGTTCCGTGTGGCGTCCCCCCTTTCCCATGTAACCCCCTATAGCCCCACGGTACCCAATGAGTGCTTAGGCCTTAGGCCTTCGTGGTAGTTGGAGTATAAAAAAAAAGATTATTTTATTAGTGAAATATGTTACTTGTACGATTTTTAGGGTAGCCACGAATACCCG
This sequence comes from Acanthoscelides obtectus, assembly GCA_963669975.1. Lineage (NCBI taxonomy): Eukaryota > Metazoa > Arthropoda > Insecta > Coleoptera > Chrysomelidae > Acanthoscelides > Acanthoscelides obtectus. The sequence goes on from CAVLJG010000004.1 coordinate 57,028,438, forward strand.
GTTTATACCCGGTACTATTCGGCATACGCGGTCCATTTTACGGAGTACAAGGTTTTGCAGTGTATTAAATTTGATACCCGGCCTGGTAATTACTCGGTTTCAATTCAAGACACACAACTTGCGTAAATCAAAGAATTACAGATGCGATTTGTTAAGTCTGAGCTCATATGATTTTCCAAAACCTGTTTGGCAGTTTCTCCAAGAAATGAATGCTGAATCTCAAAAAAATAGCCGAGGTTACAACAGCATATTTTTATTCATTATTCAATACCTGCTTGAGTGACTTTTTAGTAAATGTCTCCTCTGGTAAGCAAGTGTATTAACGCTATTTGCGTAGCTTCTTTTTTATACAAGTTCTTACTACAATATGTTTCTTCATAAAAAAGAGGGTAGTCCATGGAACAGCAAGTATAACTAGTTAAACTGAAGCACCGCTGTAGTATTGCTTAGTTTCCCTTTTTTGGTCTTTTATCTTTTATCCATATGAACCCTCAAACCACGAAATGAAATTAAATAATGGAGCAAAAGTCAAAAACTAAGTTGAATAATAAGTATTAAACGTTTCTTTCAAGAAAATCTTCAGACGCATCTGAATTTGTCCCGTCACGAAATCCAGCAGTTTCGATGTGTGCTTCTTTTGCAGCTATCTCTCAAAAGCAGGTCAAAAGCTTAGAAGGTTTAGTTGAGTCTAGATTGAAACAATTGGAAAATATATCAATAACAAATGTCCCAACAATCTAAGGTATAGGTCCAATTTTAATTCAATATTGTAGTAGCTGAATTCCGCTGTAGATTATCATATACCTAGCTGATGCAGGACTTAAATATAAATAAAAGATTAAAAGTATCATAACCTGCAACTGTCTACTAAGAGAAAGTTACTTTTTTTTGTGCTGCATTAATTTCTTGAGGAAGTTAATCGATAATGTGAATAAATGGGCCTTCTAGAAACTAAATATATTCTTTATTACAAACGGTAGCTGAACCTAGAACAAGTCACTCCACCGGTTCCCGATCGGTATTTTGAAAAAGGTAGTACTCGATGGAACCACAACGCCTTTCTTTCACTCAACGCTTTTAGGAATAAAAATAATACATTTACATATATTCCGCATTCTTACTGGAAAGTACATGCTCAGTTATTTTTTCCAAAACTTTCCGGTGACAACGCAAAAGCAACGCAAAGGAGTCAAAATCGGGATAAAATCGAGTTATTATCCGCCTACTTTTGGGGGGAAGAGAGCTTTAAACATATATTTTTGTTGTCTAAAGGTGTATATTGATCTAGCTCTATTAACTAATAAATACATCAAACTTCCCCTGAAAATGATACTGTCACGCAATTTGGTAATAATGATTGCCTCAGACAGATTAATCTTGACGTTTACGTTTAACATATTACGACTAATCGCCGGGTATTGAGATACAATTCTGATAGCTGCCACGTTCTGCATATAGTTGACCTAATAAGGAAATGTGATATATGATATTTTTTTCGAATCGCATGACTTTGAAGGAATATATACGTTAAGTGATGCCTGGCATTTGATTTGCATGTAAACTATGCCGAAGCTGGATAGATGTTGACTGATAAGAGAAAATCGTTTGCATCACAATAAGATATGGGGTGGTCTAAGTTAGTGGTGGCGGTTGCAGAGTAAAAGAGGTTTCCCACCTAGCTTTGAAATACTCAGAATCATTCAATTGCAATTTCCATCACATCATAGTTCTAATGGATACAATCTGTTTTCCCGAATGATTACTCCTAACATTCAGAATACAAGGGATAACAATTAAATCAAAAATTGAACTCTCATTATAATTGTGTATTTATTTGTTTTAGCTTTTGATTTTATTGTCAGTGCAATAGAGCAACACTTTTACACACATTTTTATACGGTTTTGTGACTCAGTGTGCCTTATGGTAGAGTTGAAGTAGGAAGTGCTGCGACCCTATGTTCATACTAAGGTATCATGAAATTGAATGTTCTGGACGGAAAATTCAAAATTGCCAAAATTGAGTTATTGAGTGGTAGTCAATGGTCATCTAAATTTAATAATATTTTTCGATTTATACCAACGCCATCAATTACTTACTGCGCTGCCAAAATTTCGTTGAGTTCTACAATATCGTTCAAAACGTATTTGTGAAAGGCTGACTTCCAGTAGCGTCATTTTTTCATATGAGCCTTTGGTATTTATTTTTCGTTGATGTGATGTCGTTAATATATAACAATCGTATCTAGCCTAACGGTCTCCCGGAATACGAATAAACAAAATATACTTGAAAAAGGACACCGTGATGACAAAAACGTTCTACAACAAACAAAAATTAAAACATATATGTAGGAGTCCTATTATTTTGGGTTTCTATATACGCACGAAAGATCGGCATATTAATCTGAGCAACCCTGTATGTTTTGTCTCTTAGTGCGTTTTATTGTGTATTCGAAGAAAACATGTTGCAGCCGTGCACACATCTAACAATAGTAAAGTTTATGTGCTGAAATATGTAGATTTTGAAGAAAAGTGCCAATATCGTGAAACTAGGATTTAACGAGCAACAAAGTACTAAAATTAGAAGAAAAATGTTAATGAAGATTTATCATAAAATGATATCTGCTGATAATCTGCTTCGACAGCCAGTTGGCAAAGCTGTACAAAACAAATTCGAGCCTTTACAATATCAGTCCCTATGATACTGCTCGTATAAATTCCATAGTAACAACATAAATAATATATGTACTTATATTTGTACAACCAGAAGCTATGCTTTGTAAAGTATCATAGATAACTGGCAACAATGTCAAATGTACCGACGATTGGTAGAATGTTTGAATTTCAAACAGGCATTTCTCTTCTGTTACTTAACTAAATCGTGTAATATTCTGCGCAGGGCACTAAAATTTAAATGCAATGACAGGATCATTGAAATGGTCCCAACGAAGAGCATCTTGGAAGTTTGTGATTTATAACTTAATAATAAATAGTTATTCTGAAAACCTGTAGGCTATCTCAAAGCTATTTAACTTCAAGTCCCTTCCCGAAATACTACACCATTTAATTCAGTATCTACAGAAAAATATCTGCTTGGAATTAATTTTTATAACCTCAAATTGCAGTCGTTGGAGTATTTGATATGGTTGCCAGTTATCTAGGTAGCCTGGTCTTGATATGTGCTTATTCGATCTATTTTGCTATAAGAAAGTATCTTTATAGCTATTTAATATTATATCTCTGTTTCAGGACAATGTTCCTGTACATATTGAGTTTATTCTTCTTGTTATCATGCACGGCGGCAGGACAATTCTCAGGAGGCTTCAATCTCATCTCAGCACCTCAAATCACATTTCCACATCATGCAGGGTTCGGTACGCCCAGGATTCTTCCAGGTAACTTCAATATGCTGAAGTTGTAATAAAATGTGAGGTTTCCATTTGAAAAATTGTTTTTGCTAGTCACGTTTTTGTGTTTATTTTTCTTTTCTAGTCATTCCGTATTCATGCATAATCATCAAAGGTTTAGTAGGTAGAAACAGACGAAATATACAGTGGTTTGTCTCTCCTGGCCAATGCATGTGGTAGGTGTTTATATATACTACGTGGAATTCAAAAACTGAGTAATACATCGTGTTGAAAAGTCTGGTTCACAAGATACACAATGTCAAATTTTCACAGTCAATTTGGTCTTTTTTTAATACCTCAAAGATCCTTGTACCGATTATGTTGATTATGGAAGGATTGTTCACTGCTATAAGACGTTAGACGTGAACTTAGTACTAACTAAATGATAATTATGGACTCCAGTGGCATCTCGGGGGCAGTCTCATGAACGATATTGACAAGAAAATGTATGCCGATGACTTTTTCGACAAATATATATTTTTCTCGGATTAAGCAGTTGGTAATCGAACTTTTTTCTTTCTTGATATCTCATTTTATGAGGAAAAAATGAAAACGACTTCAGTACATGTCAAAAAATTATTAAGATAAGATCAAATCCACTTTGATCATCGCAATTGAACGTTATTCTGGTATTATAGACATATAATGGACTTTCCGTGACAGTTTGCATATTTTCTCAGTCAAGAGCCATACTATTTTCAATCTTTTACAGCCTGCGTCTTGGAAACTAAACTTTTTCGGATATACGTTTATAAGAAATTTTCTATTCGAATTTTGTTCAGAGCTATGCCCTTCAAATTATGGTTTATCATTAAGTAACCAAGCAACCAAGTTGGTTTTTATTTCCTGCATAACCGCATATTTTATAAATTGCTAAATTGCTCTTGTAACTATCATATCACTCTGTCGATTCTCAATAATACAGGTGGATTATCTGGTCTTCTATGTAGTAGTGTTTCCAAGCAATCATCGTGATTGGTATTTCCAGGTACATCAAACGACGTTACTTTCACTCAACACCCACACAACTACGTTGATCAACATCCCGCCGTAGTGGAAAACAGCATTCGCGAGGCTGAGCTCCCACCCCATCTGCTCAACCCCTTCTACAAAAACCCCGCTATAGCCTCAGCGCTGGCGAAAGAATCCTGGTTCACCAACAAGGAATTCCCGGTTCATCACCGGGAAGCTGAGAGGATCCCCAGGGAAGAGATATTCAAGATAATTTCCAGGTTACAACACTAATTGTATTTCGATGAACATCTCTCTATATTAACCAATATTGAGATCCACATTTCAACTGATTCTATTATAGTAACCGAAAACAGCATTATTTCAAATTATGTAGAATATCGCAAACATGGGGGAATGTTGTTAAATCTTGAAGGGAGAGTAGCATAACACATCGTATGCCATTACCAGCGCGACGACAGGTTAGCAGTATTGTACAGGGAGTTACGCCGTTTTGGTACCAGACTATAGTCATTTTGAACGTCTATTGTAAATTCGCGATTTCTCTAATAGAATGTTGTTCTTACTATTTTCACCTTGTACCACCTAAATCAAGTCTTTTTCTTTAAAATTATCAGGGTGTGATCTTGGAATAGTCCAAAGAGACACCCCAAAAATTGATTCCCTATGTTTGTGTTATACCCTGTATATGAATAACCGAAATCGGTCTTAAGGCAACAATACGAATTTATAAGTTTTTAGCAATTGCCGGCCGAGAATGTAGTCAATATTTTGATAATGATGGAGGTATTGACTCTTTTCTATTTTTATAAACTACAAACACAAGACTATCCGAAGTTTGAAATAGGCAGACATTCTATAAATTAACTGTTTAATTGCAACTCACTAGACAAGAACAATTAATCTCTGGAAATCATATAAAACGGTCTACTTGATTATGAGCCGAATGGATGAATGCTGTATGTGGGAGCATTTATTGAAATTTTTGTTTAGCGATGTATCCGAATTTTTTAATGTTTAGGCAGAATACGTTCAGTAAAGTAAAACTTTACAATTTACAAAAATAAATTCAACTTTGGAAATCGAACAAAACATTTTATTTTGTTAGCTTTTACATTCATTAATTTTCTATGCAACTTCAAACCCGAATGGCATGGTATTACTTATACGGTAGTGCGTCATTCATAATATTATTTCAAAGTTGCAAAAGATTCAACCGTTTTATGGGATATATTCCTATGAACTTCAATGCGGTTATATAGAACCGACAGCTATTTGAATTGTTAGCTTTATTTATTTTACGCCAGTGGACATCAGACTGTAAATATTGTAAAGAATAAAGTAGATAATATTTAACTTTACAAGCTTTAATGAAAATGGTATGTATATATTATTTATATTGTTGGCTTTGTGTAAAATGGATTTTTGTTTATTTTTATACGTAGATAGATTTAGTTTCTAATTTTCATACATCCTAATAAATAGTTTTCCAGCCTCTTGTTTTTTTATTGTAAAATTATGTTATGTCTATCTGATTCTCCGCTGCACGCCGCTGAAGTATACCTTCACCTGGAGAGCTTCTACGTATTATCTATATTTTTAAAAATGAATCCCTATTTCCCGTGGTCACGTCATAACTTGAGAACGACTTTACCGATTTCATTCATCTTCTTTTTTAAGATTCCTAATACTGTACATAGAAGGTTCTTACGGAAAGAAAAATCAAGAAAATTGTGCAAAAAAATTGGGTAATCATTAAAACCCTAATGACTATTTGAACTAAGCGCGTTTGACAATTCCCTTGAGCATGGCGCACGCACAGCAGAAGAAATATCTCAAGTACCAGAAGAGGCACTTCTCTCCGCATTATTACTCATTCTAAACTTGACAGCTGGCACGCCGCAAATTTATATTGTCTTTTAACAATGTTTATGGATGAAAACATATTTTTTATTTAACTATTGTGTAGTGCGCAGTCCATTCGATCAGAACTTTTATCCAGTTTTCAGTTTGTCCAGTGATTTTTTTGAGTATTTGTTCAAAAATAATTAACCATGGTGGAAGTTAGTTCATCGCAATCACGCCTTACATTTGAATTGTAATTCTTCAAAATGCCACCAATTAGACGTACCAACCTAGGTCGAAGAACTTACAATGCTGCGAGTCAAATTTATATACGAAGAAGTCAAACTGACGAGCAACGAGACGCAAGAAATGAAGTTGAACGAGATCGAAGGACTGAAATATTCAACAACGTAGAAGTGTCGCATTTAATCCCAATTCACAACAAATCGTTGCTATTGGACTAATGAACGTTGTGTCCACGGTAATTCTCTAGCTTAACTACACCAACCGTTTTTGATGAAAAAATGATTTTAGATCCTGGTTTTTGGGTGTATATGAAACAAATGGGTCTGGAAATGAGCGCAAACAGAAAAGTTCTGAAATATTTTACTATACAATAGGTTTTTATTGAATGTTTGTCTTCAAAGACTGTGCGATGTTGCCAGATTTCATTATTTAATAGGGTTTCGTGTTGATGGATATTCTTAATAATTAAATTTGTACGTATGACTTCACATAACCCTGCATAATGCGCGCCGCGACTCAAAGGGGATCAAATTCTTCTAAATAGGAGAGCTGCTACGCGTGGAAATGAGTATTTTCGTTAATTTTCATATATTTCTCCAATTTGGCAACATCGCGGTATAAATATGATCCCTTACATTCTGCAAATGTCGTTATCAAGAACGTGTTTATACTTTTTGAAACCCAGATAATATCAGCAATATTCTGCAAGTAACCCATTTGCGGGCATCTTTAATCTCATATCCATCATTTACAACCCAAACTTGTGTCTATTCGGACCGAGAAGCAAAAAAGGCTGGTGTAGATAAGCTAGAAAATTACCGTGTCCACATTGCAAGGCTCTCAAATTTAAAAAGGAAGTCCCTGGATTATGTTGTGCCAGTGGAAAAGTCAAATTGACTCCATTGGTATCACAACCAGAGTCACTACATTTATTTGTTTCCGGAAATTGGCCAGATTCTATACATTGTTTTACTCATATCCAACAATACAGTAATTGCTTTCGAATGACGTCTTTTGGCGCAGCAAAAGTCATTCGACATAATTTCAGGCCTACTTTCAAGGTAAGTTGATGAGGAAATGGCAGTGCTGCCAACGTATTTTGCTAGCCACATGGTGGTACAAACACTTTGATACAAAAGTAAGCACTTTACATCACGCTTCAAGCGAGCAATATGACATGTGCATGTAAATACAACCCTGTCATTTTGCACTGTTATGTTTGAACTAATACTGTTAACACATGTAAAGGTTGCTTATTGCAAAAGACGTATCATCGTCTGGCAGATTGTCTGGCATCGGTCACCAACAATGTTCTATACGTCATTTTTTCCTCTCGTTATGTTACGGGGGTCGTTCAAATATGATCGAGACAAATGGTCTGGCACGTTTATTTACTAACGAAAAAAATTCTAGAATCTTGAAGTTTTTCTAGATACGTTGCCTCACTAGTTACGCATTTTGTCCACCTTTCCGGAAGCTTTTTGATGCTGGTATCGAATAATTCCTTGGGCAACTCTTACAGCCATGTGTGCACGAACTCTTCTAACTCGTCGTCGGTGTTGAAACTATGACCTCCGAGGGCTTGTTTCAGTGGTCCAAATATGTGGTAGTTTCAGGGTGATAAATCCGGACTATAGGGGGGGGGGTATTCCAGTACCTCCCACCCCAATATTGATCTTGTATCGAGCATGAGACGTGCAATATCAGGGCGCGCGTTATATTGGAAAAAACTCGCACTTCTTGCTGGAATGCTCCTCCGTTTCGAGCGATAAGCGGGTTTCACGTCTGTTTTCAGGTTAGAGTAGTATGCTACATTGATGGAACGTTGGGTGCCCAGGAAGTCGACGTACAGTAGGCTCATTCTCGACAGTTTCGCGGCCATCCTTGAATACTTTGGCCCATTTGAACACAGCAGCCCTACTCATGCACTACCGAACCGATTTCGAAAACGCAGGAAAATTTCCGTGATTTTAACGCCTTCCCACACTAAAAAACGAACGACGATACGTTGCGCAACGGCGGTCGGCCCTTGACCTTCACTCATAGTCGTTAGCACGCGCGTGGAACATGCACTCTCGACGAAAGCTGTGCCACACTGTTCGAAAGGGACCCAGCTATCACGTACTCAAGCCACGACCTTTAACTCATACATGCGCGCCATCTACAGCATGTCTCCATCATATCTGAACCGCCCTGTTATGTTATAGGTACCCCAATTATCTTTTTTTTTTCTAACTACTATCTTCCTGTACATGTCGAATGTGATCAAATGTTTAAAGGTTTCGGCCATAAAATATCAACAGTTTTACACTAATTTACAGCGTGATTGATGTGAATATTTGAAACCTTTTTTAGAATACGCAGGAAAATCTGACCTGAAATTGCAATAGTTAGCTATATCTTCCACACTTCAAATATGGATAAATCTATTTTCACAACCTGAAACTGATTATAGTCACAACCTTTCTGAAGAATGTTTAAAAAATACTAAGTGCTAGCATAGCTAAATTAGTCAAAACGTGCGTTTTTGCTAACCGGTCGTTGGTCTCCTCTAAATTAAGCAAAATGATGAGAAAATTATAAAAAATGTGCCTCTTGCTAAGCATTAAAAAATCAGTCACAGCTGAACCTATCCACCATTTAAAAGTTATATCATTTTTCTGAAAAAGATGGGAATGTTTCGCCATGTTTGATGCAGCACGTCACGTCACAACACGGAGTCACATTGATTAACATTGAAAGAAAAGCGGGTGTAACTCTGCCGGGATATGACAAGTTATTTTATCAATCCAATAATAACGTAAAATCATCCAAAGTGTCGATAACTGACTGAAGGCCAGCGACTGGGGTGTTCACCCTAATATACTAGTCATCATAAAGCTTGCATATAAACGATAGTGATGATAATGCTTTATTATCTGCAGTGAGGCGAAGTTTAGCCAGATGACTTCCACATAACTCCAAACCAGTGGAAAAGCAGTGGTAAACATACTTGTTTCAGCTAGCACTCTACACAATAGGAAGAAAAGTTTGAAGTTTGAATACACCTTGTATAACCACCTAATAAATCATAGCACTAAATCCTTTCTCCATAATAACTCTGATATCTAAAATAATCACTGGTTCTCAGAATATATTATTTCTGCAATATATAGATAATTCTGTAAAACCTTGAGTATTATTTGTAACTTCAAAGTAGAATCCTGCTTCGAGAATATGGGCAAATGAAATTGGTCGGGCAAATATTGGTTATAAGATGGCGGTGCATTGATAAACTGTTCAACCTTAATTAGCAGTCATATATTTCAATCACTTATTCCAACACTAGATAAGCCTTAATTTATTACGATTTTAAGGCGAATGTAATCTCAACCTCGTGTTCTGATGCGTATTACGATCTAATAAAGGGTACCTGCACTAGGGCACTTAAAATGACGAGGTGCCCCAAAAGTTGCAGCGATCTTCACATGAATATGCAGTTAAAATTTAACGTTTACGCAAAGCTCTTATTGTTATTCTGAGATATTCTGCTGTTATGTTAATTTCTCTAATCGATCATACGTCCAGAATGACGTATCTGGAGTGTGAGCCCCTGTTATACACCTTTTCTTATACCCTTTTTTGCATCTTTAGCAAAATGTAGAAGTCTATACCATCAATTTCACATGCCATATTTTTCCTGGCTTACAGATTACGCTAAAAATCACAAGTCACGTAGCACAAACCATAATCTATAGGACACAGAAGCAAGAAATGAAGCCCTCAATGTCAATAGCCTCAAAAGCTGCGTCAGTTGTTGACTACCATTTGATGTTGACGTCTCTCTGAATTTCACTGAGGGTCAATTCAGTCTTAGTCCATACCATACCCATACACATATGGTTTGGATAGATTCGAAACTAAAACTCAAATTCCATAAGAAAACTAAGTATTGCATGTAAAAAAATTAAAACTAAGGAACTTAAAAGTCACTAGAATTGTTGATTTTAGCGTTATAAATATTCGCACTTTGTAACATTGTGTTAGTTGTTCTCGAGTCCATTGTTTTAAACACGGATTAGAGAACTTTGTAGACTATAAAATTTGTAAAAGTTGTTCGTTGAAAATAGATTGTCCTTGTATCTGTCGCACCCGTCAGAAATAGAAAAAAACAAGTACCAAAAATGAAATTCTTGGTCTTTTTTACAAACTGTTAAGACATACCTGGAGTTCTGAAAGTTTTGACCTTCCTCGTCAGAAACTACATCGTACGAAATGACGAAGCTAGTTTGCAGTGAAACTCCTACAAACGTAAAAAATAAGTTGAATACAAATACTCACTCTTCTCGTTGTAAGGAATTTCGAATACTATCCTGACACTTGTTTTGTTTGTAAGTAGAGCTGTTAGTTGTCATTGTAGGTACTGTTTGAAGTTGTCACCGTTGGTAAAATGTTTCGAAGAAAGTCTAGGTATTATAAACCGTTCAGCCGATTCGGAGGAATAAAAGGTCCGATGTCCATACCATTTACCAATGCACCCTAAACATTCAAAGGAAATAGATAAGTATTTTGGAAGTTATCCACCCTTTTACGTCTGTAACTAATATTGACTTCAACCTCAACTCTGGATTATTTCAATGTTGCAAGAACCACTCACAAAAAACGCACTCGCAGCTTGTACAAAAGGGTGCAATCCATCATCACGCAGCGTTTTCCATAATTTAGTCTTAAAAACTTGCACTTGTCTAGCTACTTCCCTAGTGCTGGTTGAAGAATATTTTACAAGATTCGATACTCCTTTCTCAGTTGTCACCATTCGGGGTTGTCTAGGTTTCCCATTGTGCCCACCTCGATATTCAAACGAACAGTATCCCTAGCACTTTGCACATTTCACAATTGACGCGTCCCTGAATGTTAACGTCTGGGAAAGTGATCTGCATACACTCACGAAGCTTCGATAGCATTTTGAAGGCGCTCAGCATAGATTAAAATCATGTTGACAAGTTTTATATTGCTGTATGGGTGTGATATTTTAGTCTTTTCGAACCGATTGGTAAATAAATGTTTTGTTGTTTGCTGTCAGTCCCTAGGTTGGGTACTGACATGCGTCGTGCCTTCCCACTTACGACCTGATCCAGATTAGGTAAATTAGGTTTGGTTTAGAATTTATTCTTTTTTGTTTCAAGACCGTGGTGTATATGCTACTAGGAAAAACCGATCTTTTTTTAGGATCTATACGCCGTATAAGGAAGGTCCCAACTTTGCTAACACCCTGTATAATGACATACAAGGGGTCGGAATCGATTTCTCAACTTGTTATGAGTTTGCTCTCTGGACGGCGCTAAAATGACCTTCAAACCCCTCCATAGAGACAAGCTGATCTCTAGTTTGGACTCAATGACCACAAAAGTGTGTGTCATGGTTTTGGACCAGATTGCTATACTTGATTTCTGACCTTCAAACAATCTTCAAATCCTCACATAGTAGTAACTAACTGACGTCAGAATTGATTTTCTTTTCCGTTGTAGACAAACTCTGAGAATAAAAAATCTTAAGAATAATTACTTAATTAGGTGGGAGGTTGAGAGACGACCATCCAGTGAAAATCTTAGTTAATTACGCAAGAGGTTCATGGGTGCCCTTTCCTTGGAAGATTGAAGTTATGAATAAACAATTTCTCTTGAAAGGAAAATATGGTCCGATTTTATTGCATGTAAGGGACTTGCTGCGATCATACTTAGCGACATAGCTGTGATGATGGCAGTTTTAGATGAAAAGGGTCCAGTGAAGGTAACGTGTAAGTATATATATTTGCGAGTTTTTTACAGCTATAGCCGTTTCTCGCGTCTCAATCGCCACAGTTTTCGATCCTCCCAGTCACCCTCCTAAAGATTTCTTGTCCTCATGGCTTCTCTGATATCAGTTGTACAACTCCTGGGTGGCCGGCCACGTTTCCTCCTCTCAGCAGTGATCCAATTCTATATAACATATACTAAGTGACATATAAATCCGCACACCCAGTTTAAATGGTTTTATTTTAATAAAAGTTGGTGAATGTATTTATCTTACTGTAAATATCAAGTGAAAAAATTTTCAGCCTTATCAGTTGGACATTCCGGTTTTTATACTGCTTTTTTTTTAATTCACTAACGCTCTAAAAATGAATATTTCAGCCGCAGTAAAGAATCAACGTTGGCGGATTTTGGTTCTTGACATCCTTTACGATCGGTTACGATGCCTAGAGTACGGAGACCTGTACGATTTCGTCAACTTAGTGAGTTTGATAGGGGCCGATAGTGGGACTTCGGGAAGCTGGACTTTCTTTTCGGGCAATTGCAGTTAGAGTGCAAAGAAGTGTAGACACTGTGGTTAGGTGTTGTCAGGCATGGCTTCGAGAAGGCCGTACGCAAAGAGCAAGGGGCACTGAACGCCGCCGTAGAACAACAGACCGTGAAGATCGCCGCCTAAGATTATTGGCCTTAAGGGACCCTTTCTCCACTACCAGGTCCATTGCAAATGAATGGTTTGCAGAACACGGAAGACCTATTGGCACGCGAAGTGTTTACCGACGAATGAGAAGTTCTGGCTTGTTTTCATACCGGCCACACTGGGTCCTCCCTTTAACTCGAGAACACCGACGTAATCGCCTTGAGTGGTGCAGACAACGGTCACTCTGGGATCAGGAATGGAACAGTATTGTCTTTATTGACGAGTCTCCATTTTTTTTTAGGCATGCACGATGGTCGTGCCAGGGTTAGAAGGCGACGTGATGAAAGGAGGAATCCACAGTTTTTTGTTGAAAGACATGTTCATCACACTGTTGGAGTTATGGTTTGGGGTGCTATAGCTTATGGTTCCAGGTCACCTTTAATCTTCATCAGAGGTAACATGAACGCGCAGCGTTATATCCACGAAGTTCTAGAACCCCATCTTTTACCCTATCTTGACACCCTGGCAGATCCAACTTTCCAACAAGATAATGCCCGACCACATGTTGCAAGAGTCACAATAGACTTCTTTCAACATAATGATGTCACATTATTACCATGGCCACCAAGATCTCTCGACTTATCCCCAATTGAGCACGTGCGGGATATGATGGGTAGGAGATTGCTCAATTTGCAACGTCCTCCTCAGACTCTAGAAGCACTTCGAGAGGAGTTGGTGGTTCCTGGAATGAGATACCACAGGAGGACATTGACCACCTGATCAGAAGCATGCCTAGGCGCGTTGGAGAATGCGTAGCACATCAGGGTGCATCCAGACATTATTAAAGGTCAAAGGGCTTTAAAGCAGTGCAATCATTTTGAAATTTTTATCATTTACTTATTATGCTTCATTAAGTACTTATACAAAATTTTATTAAAATAAAACTATTTAAACTGGGTGTTCGGATTTATATGTCACTTAGTATATCTTTTGGCCATCTGTCGTTGATCATATGTTGTAAGGGACCATACCATATAAGTCTCTTAAGCTCGATAGTGTTCATAATATTTCCTTCTACTCTTGTTTTCGTTTTTATCTCCTCGTTCCGAATATGGTCCAATCTTGAAATCCCCGCGCTACGTCTCCAGTAACCCATTTCAAGGGATAACAGTTGATTTTTGTCTTTATCTCTGATTTTCCATACCTCAGCCCCATACCTACTGATGCTCTCTACAATAGTTTTATATATAGATCTCTTCACTTTGTTATTAACTTTCTTAGTCCAGAGGATCGGACTTAGTTGCCTAATAACTCGTTTGCCTTGCCCTATTTTATTGATTCAGTGACATCCAGATATTTAAAACAGGAACTGTGCTTGATAGTAAAATTCAGTCATGCTGATCGTCAGTGCCAACTATCATATATTCCGTCTTTTTGGTGTTGATTTTCAAACCCGAATTGCTATATTCGTCAAAGAACTTCCTCAGCATGTAGCTCCAGTCGTCAGTATCTTCGGCGAGTAACACTTGATCATCAGCAAACAGAAGGGAGTACAGTTTTGTCAGTGTCTATGGATACCCCCATAGGACTACACTTTTTTCCATGCATTCAAAATAAGTTGTTTTTTGTAAAGATAGCATCTATAGATGATCGGCCAGCCCCGAAGCCATTTTGTTCTTCGGATTCTCTCACTTGTTCTTCAATCCTATGTCTCAACACACGACCGTATAGCCTAGCTACCTTACAAATTACGCTGATGTCCGTATAGTTCCTACAATCCTTCCGGCTTCCTTTCTTATAGAAGGAGGATATCACTGCCTCTTTAAATTCCGTTGGCAGATTATCACCATTTAGGCACTTCGTGAAAATCACTGCCCGGATTTCTGACAGAAGATGAGGTGGTGCTTCAATCAGTTCATTGCTGATATTGTCTAGGTCAGAAACCTTTCCATTTTTTAGTTTTTTAATACTTTGCTGTACCTCGTTTGGAGTTAATATTTCTTGTCTTAACGGTTCTGCGAAGTTTACTTGTGCGGCATCTTGAAATCGTACCCTGTCTTCAGTTAGGAGCTGTTGGTAGTAGTTTTTCCAATCTTGTATACTGATAAGGCTTATTCCTGTTGTGTTTTTGTTCTGTGTTCTAAGTCCTTTGATAACCTTCCAAGCCTTATTGGATCTTATGTTTCCAGTACAACGATTAACTTCCGCAAATGTCTCTTCCCAAAATATGTTCTTGGCAGCCCTGATTTCGTTGGTAACCTGTCTTCTTTTTTGTACATACTTATCCCTGTCCTCTTGATTCCCGAACTTAGCTATTGATTGTAAGATCTCTTTTTGCCCTCCACAATGTTATCCAAATGCTGATTTCACCAGGAGCAATCTTTTTTTGGACGTTTATCCATTTCCCTCTCCCCTATGGCTTCTTTGGCGGCGCCATGGATGCAGGACTTCATTTTTTTGTACGTATTATTTGCTGAATCGTTCTGTAGGTCGGCTAATTTGGCTGCTGAGCGAAGTTGAAAGATAAATTTAATGGAGTCTTCTCGTAAGCTATCGAGATTATATTTTGTGACATCTATTTCTTGGGTAGTTTCGCTAGATTCCTTCGAGTTTTGGTAATAAGGAAAGTAGAAGTTTGCAAGCAACGGGTGATGATCAGATCCACAAACGAAGCCCCTCTTAACTCTTACACCCAAAAGTTTTGATTTCGTTTTCTGCTTTACAATAATATAATCTATGATGAATTTGTGACCACGAATGAGATGGATCTAAGTGAACCGGTATATTTTTTGTGTTCAAACCATCCGTTAGCGACTCTCAGTGCGTGCCATTGACAGAATTCAATAAGACGTTCTCCATTATTATTTGTAGTGATTTCTCCAAATTTCCTAACTACAGAATAACTATTACGACTCACTATTCTCCCATTTAGGTTACCCATTATGAGTATCTCGTTCGTTTAAATCTTCTTAGAATATTTGCTTCTTTTCAATCGAAGCATCATCATTCGGAGCGTATACTACTAAACTGACGACCTGCTGTCTCTCAATCTCCAATTCAACTTGGAGTATTCTACTATTTACTTGTTCCCATGACCTGATGTGCCTTTTATACTGCTTCTTGATGGCCAAGGCGACTCCTCCAGATGCTCGTTTCTCCTTTGGTACACCACTGTATATAACTATATACCCATGTTTCTCCTCTGTTCCCTTTCTTTTCTTCTTAGTTTCCGTTAGAGCTACGATATCTAAACCAGATCTTTCTATTTCTTTGAAAAGTTCCTGCGATTTCGTTGCTATCCCTTGTATACTCCAAGTACCCATAATCAATTTTGCCAATTTTCGTCTTTTATTACATCGATCTACTTCCGAGGCTTCGTCGAGAACTTTTGCGCTCTACTTTTTATTCCGAAGAATGGATTGCAAGTCCATTACCGCAACCTCCACCTTGGAGGACTGTGTACTTTGCTATCAGGTTGTTCTTCCTTTAGACCGGTTGTCTTTCTGGTCTTCGGAGACCAGGTCTTCCCCATAATTTCGGTTCATCCGCCTTCCAGACCGTTGGGTAGAAATCCTACGCTCTGTCCACCGTTGACCTTCACCTGTAACCCTTGGCAGGGTCTGTGCTATACCCCCACAGAACTGGGTCCCTACCAGAACTTCGCCACCTTTCATTCCGGCCTACTGGAGCGAAAGGTGCCCACCCCCGCGATGTGGACGCGCCAGGTAAGAATTACCCATGTGAGTGTTAGAGAAGGTGGCTCTAACTCTCCATGAGCCGGGTTAATCATGCCCATGTGTAAGTAAAAAGTCCAAATACAGCACGTCGTCGGGCTTGTTCTTGGGTATAATTTATACATTAATCAATGATACCATCTGTAATGTGGAATTTGAGCAACGATCCTTTTCATCCAAAACATACATACTCTTTGATCCGCAAAAACACACAAAACATCGGTTTGAAAATATTGTGGTTATTGCTTTGAAATTCGATGTGACATTTTTTTAAACTATTGATGGGGGCATTTGTGCATTTGCACAGATCATTTGTCCGTTTGTACTGGTTGATATTTGAAAGCTATTTTTCCAAACTGGCTCTGTTTTGCGTTCAGCTATTGATCACTGAGGAATATTTGTTTTTCCGTTACCAGGGCTTTCATATTCAGCATGATATTGTAAACACCTTATTTTGGATATACACTTTTGTATTAGAATAGCCGCAGAGGCTGAGCCTAAATTTCGAGGTATCGCAACTACTATATGGAAGTTAAAACAACATATTCATACGCTATTTCAGTGGACTTAGATTAGTAGAACTAGAAAAACCACTTCTCGTGAATCAATCCACATTTTCAATTCCCTCAAAGTTTATATGTCAATTAGAGACATCCTGATCACAATCCGCTCATCATGAGAGAGAGGTCTGAGCCTGTCAATAAATAATGGCACTCCTCAGAACACCCTGTATGTACAGTCTGCGGAAACCAAAAGCTTGCCCATTTTGGCCTAACAAACAGGGCTAAACACTTCTTCAAAATTTGCTTGCGTTAAAATACTCTTTAGTTCAGACACTTGGCAACCTCACAAATAATTTTTGGTGACCGAGCTTTAAGAATTGAAAATGACCTCGTCAGGGTTTTTCAGATATTAAATCGAAAGTGGTCAACTTTAGAAAAAAGGTACCAAGAACTTATTCAAAATGATTGGAGAAACCAGAAAAAGATATAATATAATTTGTAAAAAATGTTTAGGCACATGTTATCTGAGTTACTGGCCGGCTACCTTTTAATACATGTCAAGGAGCACTCAACAAACGTAATTATGAAAGAAGAAGAGCTCTCTTCTCTAATATCGCAGCAACTGTACAAAAATGATCACTAGTCTTTAATCGAATTGATTAATTGCAGCTGACGTGATTCGTAGCTTTAGAAGCAAATTTTTAAGGAAAATGCGGAAAATTTGTTGGTTAGCTAACATTACTCGTCCTAATTAAGAGCTGTCCAATTCATTACTTCCACGATAACGAGTGGTTTTTGAACAAAAGCTGAGATATGGTGTTCTTACTGAATCATTACTTCCACTGAATGTAGCCGCCTTCTTGGATCAGTTTATTGCTTTCGCGGTTCCTCTTTAAATTTAGAGAAGTGGGCGATGTTATCATTGTGATAGACGAACCCAAAGATAAATGCTTGGTATTCTGAAAACTGACGAAAGGAAATATTACAAAATGTTTGTTGAATGTTTCTTAACATGAGGTATGATGAATCAAATTTGTTTTATAATGAAATAAATTATACAAAAATGTTTCTTTTACGCCCGAACTGACTATTTCTAGATTTTTTGGATCATTCAGAATTAAAACGCCTTTAGTGACTTTTTTCTAAAGTTTGCCGTTTTACAGTTACGGGATCTGTAAAACAACTAATGACACAGATTTTTTTAATTTTTCATTCAAATGTAATTACGATATTATATTGTCACCTTCAAAAGATGTTCTTTCAGAAGCTATACAGCGCTGGAGATGGTTCTTTCACTCCTCATACCAGTCATGTCAGTCAAAACCCTAAAGGATGGCTATACTCAATGCTTAGAAACTCAGTTAAGAATTATTATTTTGAGGCTACGTATCTAATTAAACCTTTCTCTATATGAAAGAGTATTTTGAGATAAGTTTATTTTCAACTGATTTTCAACCTTATTTGTTAGGTCAAAATGGTTTTCTCTCGCTATACAATGTGGTTTCCGGAGCTAAATACTAATGTAACATCTGAAACTTATCCTGTGGTGTTCATGTCGATAATCCATCATATTTCTCTGGCCAATCAAAAGCACAAGAAGTTTTTCGGGTTTTCGGTCACGACCGTGACCTCCTTCGGTACAATTACTTTGACAATATATTTTATTTATCTGTCTTCCAGGTGATACTTCGTTTGTTCTTTCTTTTCATGTTGATGTTCCTCGACAGTGTTACTACAACAATGTGAATAAAAGGTCCCATAACAGCCTAAGATTGCGCTGTCTTGTACTACGGTGGTTTTACGTGGTGGCATCCTATTATTTGGAATGGGAATGATGGTTCCACCGTTTTTAACTTTGTTCCAGTAATAAATATCTATAAGCTTTTTCTTATTTATTTTTTTCTACTAGATATGGTAGTTAAAATAATAAGAGACATCTTTATTTATTTCTCTACAACACTGTAATGCAGCAAGGTAAGACTTAAATGGCGGAATTTAGTGTTAGCTACTCTTGCATTTAACCATGAAAGTCACTAGCAGATATTAGTAATAATGAAATATTATTCCCAGCAAATTTTAGCTTCTAGTGATAAATTATTACAATAAAGCAAAAAATTGTAAGGAAAATAAAAATAAAAACATGATAATCAAGTCATTGAAGTAATGGTAATTTCACTTTTTGTCGAAAATCTCGTAATGAATATTTCTTATGAAATTTTGGTAAAGGATTATATATGGTGGCAACGTTGTAGGAGAAAGTACGTTGAAATAGGGTTGTTGAATAGCAAGGTATTCTGATAATTTTGTTTATAAGTGGTCTAGAACTAATATCATTATTAAGAGGCACAACAGTTTCACTGATTATCAAGAGATATTAGAGCCTTCGAGTTTGATACTCCATTCCCTATTACAGATTATTCTGGAATAGCTGTTATTCATTTAAGTTTTCATGGTGATCGCTACTGGCCAGTTCACACACATTGTAACTCTTTCTACTACATGTACAGGGTGAAAAAAGTGTTTGCATCGAACACACAACTAGCTAGCGCGGCATTGCTCTAAATCACATCGCGTTGCAATGTGTGTGTATTCGGTTTTGTTTCCAGACTTTAGAGAAATACCCATATTTCTGTTATAAAAAATGTCGGATTAACATTCGATTTTCTTACGATTCAACTCAAAAATGTTTTTGAAAAAGGGTTAATGAACACCTTAGCTGGCTTCCAATATGTGATATTGTGTTTTACAAGTTTACAGCCGTCCTACCATCAAATGCTTTTGGTGTTGTTTCCATATTCGTTTGGTAGCGTTGTCTTAAGGATCATGCACAGTTGCCGCTTTCTTTATTTTCAATTTCTAATATGGTATTGCGTTTGTCGTTTAATTGGTTTTTCAACCGCAACTTTGAACATTGAATTTTCTCTTTCCAGATATTAACGTATATAATGCGCTATTTTAAATTGCAACCTGTGTATTGGTTGGTTAATTAACTCCATTTTTCTTTATTGCGGACCTCGAAAGAAAACGTTTTGAGTTGGTTTGAAATAACTGTGAGTTATTTAAATTGACACACAAAAATAAACATTTTTGCAAGCTCGACAGGAACAGAGAAAAAACGTTTTTCTAGATTGGGTTTTTTCTACTTGTCATTGGGAACTGGTTAGCGAAACCACTCTTTTGTTTTTGAAGTATTGAGTACCTATGTGAAGCAATCTACCAAAAAACGTTTCTACACTTCTACTACTTCTACACTAACGGTACAGTACTGCAGCTGATCAATATAATATCGTGAAGAAATAGTTTATCTCATCCTCTAAATAATTAGTTCTAAAGCGAGTAAGAAAGTTGTTTATGAATACATAAAGTGGCTTAGAAAGGCCAGAGTAACTTCGCTTGAGCTCGTGATATCTGGGAAATGCAGCTTGTTAGGGCTCGCCTACAGGACGAAAAAATTAGACACGAAAATCATTTCGGTTCTGAAAGTTCTTGAATACACCCGCGGAGAGAAACTTCTTTGCCAACTTCCGTACTTCTTTTTTCCTGATGGCTAGCAGGCAGTTGCGAGCCCCATTAGTGGAATTTCCGCTTCGACAAACCCTAAGTTGTTTAGTCTTCAACTTTAAGAAGTAATAAGATGTGATAAAAAAATGTTGATGAAAGGCCCTATCTGGTCGTATAGATGATGATTCAAGCAACAATGACAATGGCTGGAGGATTGCAATCAAATAAAGAAATGACAGAATAAGATATTCTTTAGTTGTAATCATACAGCGTATCACAATTGTGCGAGGACGGAGTATTGCTCCTATACAAAAACTATTCAAAGAATATTATTTATTGTTTATTATATATATGATGTATGAGGGCACACTTCTGAAATACTTAAATTTGACCCATACATCAAAGTTTATTTTTTAAATAGAATGCCCCACTTTTTATTACATTTTCGACTGGGCTTTTTAAGTGAAGGAGTGTGATATATCATACCTATGGGTTTTGATAATTAGTCGTTTAGCTATTCAGCATTTTATCTAAAACGAATAATAAACTTTGACAGTATGCAGGACCGCTATCTTGATAGTTGGAGTAGTGCATTTTATGTCAAAAATTCTTATTCTAGTCAACTTCAATCTAACCAATTTACTTTTGGAACTCATTAAATGATCAATGTGTCAAACACGCAAAACCATCTTTTTTCGCAATAAAAGGCCTTTTGCACTCTCGATTTTTCATGAGGTTTTTGATGTGAGATTATTAGTAGTTTGTTCAAACGATCTCTAATCATTGCTATTTGTTTCATAAAATTGGACGTCTCTCTATTCTAAGTCAGTTTAATCTGTGTGGCGTTACGATAACGCTAGAATGAATTTCTCTAAGGGAGAAATAATTCATATGGTTTACATTTTGGGAGAGGCAACTAGAAATACTATTCTAGCTTCTCGGACATTATAAGAAAAAGGTTGTGATAGATCCAAACGTAACAATTGAAGAAAGTCAATTAAAAGTTTTACTAAACTTACAAAAAAACTGAATTTACGCGTGAATCCAGTAGAAGACGAAGACGACATCAAGAAGAATTATGTTCAAACCAGAAATTCCCTCCCTCATCTGTGTATACAAGAAAGGTCTTCGTCCATAGTATTTCAACGTTAACCAGTATAGCAGCTAGCAATTACTTCAACCCTAGTCGGTTTAATTCCTGAAATATCTGGTCATTTTATTATACCCAAAAAGCTCTTTATATACAATTTCTTATCATTTGCATCTACTCCTACTAACGCTTCGTTCGAATGCAGTTAATAACAAAGTTCAGTAAAAAAGGAAAACTCATTATCGGTAAAAAATCCTAACCGCTTGGGCGCTAAATCTGTAAACGTGTAAGCACTACAAGTACGCAAAAATGCTTTTTTCAAATCCTAAAAATCGATCACACCATAAGTAATGCCGAGTGCTTGAGAGATGTAGATTCCGAGAGACATTAAAACAAACACAGTACATTTGTACAGTCGTACTATTTTTGAAACAAAGCCTAAAATGATTTTAAATGATAATTTATCTTATCTAACAGTAAACTTTAACTGCTTTTTTGTTCTATTATATTAATACTTTTTAAGGCGTAAACCATTTTCTCTCATAATCAAGGACTTGGTACTTTTTTTTGGAAAATCGCCCCAGAAGAAATCATTCCAATAACATTTTATATTGCATTCGACAACACTAAAGTCACCAAATATATCGTTCCAGAATTAGATCACAGAACGTTTGATGTGTATCCGTGTGGACGTAAACTGTTTGTATCTAGCACGTCCATTCAACGTCCATGAAACGTATTTGTGTAGGATATGAATCCTGACATCTCTAGTACAGATTTAACCTTAAACGTATTTCGCAACGCATTTTTTTACACCGACGTACCCGAACGTCTAAAGAAGGGTCGAAGAAGGAAAAGTAAAAGAGAAGCCTCTAATAATGTTGGATCAAAGCAGGTCATCACTTGGCGACCGACGTCGCCTGCAGAATTATTACTTCATTTTTTATCTTTCAACATCCTCTGTTGTAGCAACGTTTTCTTTTTCGCGCCTGAAGATAATTTTAAAATAAAAGGGGAATGTAAACATGTTGGCAGTGGACAAGGATACGACCTCCAGGATTTACAGTCCTCAGCAACAAATACGACAGAAACAGACGTGGTATTTGCAGATATACATAATTTGTTCTACATAGCAATTCAAGGATTTTAACTTTAAAGCTACGTTTACACAAAATTTGCTCCAAACCATGCTGCACCTTATATGCTGGCCCAACATGTGCCTGAAATTTGTTGGAATGGAAACAACATAGGACATGTTGAGGAACAAGTTAGTGCCGAGGCGGTAAGCAACCGCAGCATGTGTCGCGACACGCACCTGTTAGAATGAAAGTGTACCTTTAACGTGAGATAGACATTTCTTGGGCTCGAGGGATTCGTATGCGTATCAGCCCGAAAGGTATTGTAACAAGAACAAAACTTAATTTTCAAGATATGATTTTTTGAATTCCTGTCTTTTCTAAATTTCTGTTGGCCTATACGTGTCTATGAACTGAATGTTCGGTCTTCGACCCCACGATGGCGCTGGATGAAAAGATTGCCAAAATTCCTAATTAGAAGTAACAACCTTTTCGTCAAAGTCTCAACACCCTAACATTACTAAAGCCTGTCACATACTTATGAGCGTCGGCCTGCTAGTCTGTTGTCCTTCTACTAGCACATAGTCTGAGTAGATACAGCCGCCAGATGTCCTCAAGGAACGATGTAGTGGCGGCGGAGAAAAAGAAACAGGAAGGACTTTCTGAACATCAATCACCCCGCTTCAGAAGTAGTTCTCGTTGGTAATTTTAGTGTCCATAATGAGGCCCATATTGATCTCAAACAAGGCTGGTGAAGCAAGTCGTGTAGTTGAAGCGTTCACTGTTACCCAACAACTGATCCAGGTGATGACGAACCCTACTTTTGCCACCGCGTTTCGACACACGCCAGTAGCCTGCCGGATCTCTTTCACGATGTTATGGAGGTGAGCTTTTTGCCAGAACCCGCTGTGGCGCCAGAAACTCGCCCAGGCCGGAAAATTTGGCATCACGAACATGCCGACTGGGAGGGGCTCAGAGACTTATCCACCTTTCCATGGAGAGATGTTTGTTTTGTTGAACGCGTATGAGTGGGCTGTCTGTTCATCGGTAATCGAAATTATCCACGTCGAAATGGAGGAACATATCCCTAACACGCTGAAAGGTTCAACAAATCGTACGAAACTGCTCGTCAGCAGAAGATTAAGGCACATAGGACCTTCTTACAAAACCCCACTGTAAAAAACAGACAAGCGGACGTCCAGAAACAAATGTAACGAAGCCAATGCCGAAGATCAGCACGATATAGAAGTTAGGCTCAGGGTAACGTTCCAGCGCAATGGCAGTCGGCCTTTCTGGTCGCTGGCCAAGCAGATTGAAACGAACTTCTCACAGATTAGCCTTCCACCACTTACATGTCAGGGTGGAACGATTGTAACCACTTAAAGGCTAAGGTGATCTTCGCTGCTACAAGCCTATAGCTCTGCTTTTTGTTGTAAGTAAGGTCGTCACGACATTGTGCAGAGTAAGCTCATCCAGTGGTATGATGCGGGTCATGTCGTTGCGCTTGATATCTCAAAAGCGTTCGATCAGCTGCTCTCTTATGCAAACTTCTATCCCATGGCCTCCCAGAGAAGCTTTGCAAATGGGTAGCTGACTTTTTCTCTTGCCGCAAGCTATCCTCTTCGTCCCTGAACGTGAACGCGCTGATAACAGCGCTCTACATGCAGGAATTCAGAGCGACAAGCCGATCTCTGCCGGTGAGCTGGAAAAAAAAAGACTAGCAGCGACTTCCTCTCTGATGAGAGACCTGGAGCTAATTACTACTTGGGGATGCAACAATTTTGTACAGTTTAATGCGTCCAAAACACAGTACTGTACCTTGAAGAATGAAAAGCGTCCTAGAGCTCAACCGGTTTCGATCCATGGCCGAGTTCATTTCAGCTGTCGGAGTCCAGATCACCATGGACTTGATCTTGTTTACGGCTAAGGAGTCCTTTTTTCCGCATGATCCCCTCACTCTATACAAAGCCCACATAAGACCTAGTCTAGTATTGTTCACACGTTTGGAGTGCTGCCGCCCCGACTTTATGCTCGATGCTATCCAGAGGAGGGTTGTCCGAATGATCGATGTCTCGAGACGTTTCGTACCGGCGGGCCGTCGGCGATCTAACCCTCTCCTACCGATATACCAACTGGCTTTGTTCCTCAGAACTCTCCACCATGATGTCGCCTCGTGATGTGCCTGCCAGACAGACCCGCCTAACTTCGGCTCCCATCCTAACTGTGAACAACTTCGTATATGCAGAACTGGCCGATATGACCGCTCCTCTATCCAGATGGTATCGAAATTATGGGACAATCTACAACAGGAAGCTTTTCTCAGTTCAACCAAACTTAGGCAGTACAAAAATCGGTTTAACAAAATTTCCTTGAGATCCCCATAGCAGCCGTGGTGCCCTGGCATTCAGGTACCTGCCTGCGCAGTGTAAAAAAAAATTAATAGATGAGGATGTCTTGGAATCAAAAACAGGAACCTCTGCAAAATAAGCACTTGGCGTCAAAAGTGCGCGTAGGCATGGACAAATGATATTTTGTTAACTGTAGCTCTTTTCTACATAGTGTCTACAAATAAGCACATAGCGCTTCGATAGCGATAAGATAGGAAATAAATATCATACATCTGCTGCAAACCGACTACCACACTCCTACTACGCTGCTGTAGGGTAGCAGGATCGACCTTAAAACCCCTGTAACCAGTAAATTATCCACCTAAGCACAATGTAGGTCAGTCACCCTACATCCTACATGTTATTTCAGAATAACATGACACAAGCTACAGAGAGGCAGGCCCCCAAAGAACACCGGTTATTCTCAAATAACTGATAAATGTTACTGCAGAATTCAAAGCAATATTATAACCAGTTCTTTTGATGAATTGATTAAGAATACCTGAGAAAATATACTTCATCCATATAATGGGCATCCTTGAGGAAAATGTATCGGTTTTAGTAAGTTACATAAATTTTTGCACTGAATCCATGGTTAAACCATTAGAAAATTTATTAATTCTAATAACAATCCTAATTAACGACCAGAAAACATCTATTATATAAATTCTCTGACACAGTATTAAATCAAGACTGTTTGTCTCATTTTATCCAAGGCAAATCCAGAAAACTATTAGGCCTTCAAAAAATAGTATTTCAGTGCCATCATGATGCAGGGAGTAAGAAATGTCAACGATGTTGCTTTAAGGCTACAAAATTTATATGTTCTATATGTGTGCGAGAGATTAACGTGTTTAAAAACAATTGACCAAAAATTAGTATTCTGATGGATTACTTTGGAAAAATGCTGACTTAGAAGTGGGAGTTAAAGTTTGATAAAAATTGATTTAGTAATCGCATATTTGTAGCCTAAAACTGGATTTAAGGTGTAACATTATTCACAGCCAAATGAGAAAGTGCATCATACTGCCAATACAAGCCTGAGTCTTCTTGTCTCCCAGCCTCTTACGTTCGTAGGTTTCATTAAGGAAATTGAGACAGGCGACGAAGTTCCGCTGTTATATCGCAGCTTATAATATGCTATCAAGGAAGGTAAAGAAATACGATGGAGTCAATGTAAAAGTAGTAATTGTTACTCTTATTATTATGCTTGTAGTGCTAGCGCCTGTAGGGAAATCAGGTGAAGTCGCAGACTGGATGAAGCTTCTAAAAGGTATGGCACCATAATTAAGAGGCTCATAAACTCACGCTGGAGCTGGTTCTGCAAAGCTGTCCAACTAGCCGCTGGCACCCTTTAATAGGCGGTTTCAAGTCTCTTTCCAATTGATGTGCGTTTGAGGGCAATTTATATCAGAATGCCAATGAATCTTGCTCCTCTGTTGCCGCTACGTTCGGGGCCGGCTAACTGGACTTACCAAAATTATGGTTCTTATGTTCAACCGGTCAACCATAATACATCCACAGCCAGTCGTACTAAAGAGGCTTTCTGTAAAATATGACATGAGCGGGATCAAAACGCGTACCTTTTTACAAGAGCAGTCGCTGCATTCCGTACTCCGGTTAATTTAGGCTTTGCTTCCATGACTGCTTCGGGTTAATAAAAAATATAATAACGATATTTATATTTTTGAGGTTCAATGGTGGTTGTATAACTAAAATCTTTGATTACCGCGTTCTTCATCATATTTATATTGATAATTTAACACCTGAAACTTATCCTGTGGTCTTCACACTGACAGGACTATAATATGACGTACATCATTTTCATCAGTCTGTCTCTCTGTCGGACTACTTTTGGGTACCAGAACCTTGGACAATATATGCGATGCTAGTTAGGGCCGTATCGTCAGTCGTTCCCACAATTGTAAGACGCCTTTATGGCCTCCTTGATTTTCATAGTTTTCTTCTTTTCCGGGTCAGCGCTTTATTTTGAGGTTATGTCACAGATATCTATTTGCATCAAACTGCCCATGCTCTTGATTCAGATGATGTCATACCAGCCTGAAATTTCCTACAATTCAAAAAGACAGCATAACTTCACAATAGGAGAGCGCTGACGCTCACACTGAACACGTGCAATCTAGAATTTTTTGTAAGGAGAGAAAAGACTATGTAATCAAGGAGGCTATAAAGGCGTCCTACCATTGTAGGAGCGACTGTCGATACGGCCCTTAATTTATAAAAATCGGTGCAGTCGCGGCGGTTCTTATGAGCAGAAACGAAAAATTTCACATCAACGAGGCGATGCGACATCGTCCTGGAAGCTAGTAACAGATGGTAGCAAGCAGACATTGTGGCTGACTGAGACCGACGACGACGGTCGACATACTCGCACCGCAAAAGGGGAATAATACTAGACTGGAATATTTGTATAGTGAGGCAATAATAATTGGGTATTACGAGTAGGTGCCACTTTATCGTTCTTCGAAACATGTCAGCCAAACTGAGCGTGCAACTTTAAGATCGGCATTATGTGTATGTGTAATCATGCTTTTTGTAAATAATAATTCAACTGTTTTATATTTACAGAAATCCTTTTCCAAATTGTAGGTTGCCCCATTTTGCTGAATATTTAGTATGTGTTTCTCAGTCTATTAGAGATATACATGAGTAAATTGAAGGGTATGCCGGAACAACGTTCTAACCGACTGTAAGAAAACATCAGAGGGATGCAGGAGAAGCTTACATTTCATCGAGAAACGTACCTGGCTGCGTTAAGCCAGCCAGAAGAGGTATGATTTATTAACAGTTAAAAGTATCCACAGACGATGCACATTATTATTTTATAGTGTACAAAAAATATTGAGCGTTTTTTGTGTAAGGTGTTTAATCCACAATATGCAGGGTGGCCACCGACATATTCTTCTCATTTTCACTCATGCTTTAGGCCTGTGACCATTCTGACAGTATGGGATATCGTGTAATGTGTGCATTTTTTTCAGAAACGTGTCTGAAAATGTCCTCAAACCCCCAGAGGATGTAACGCCGATTTGCTCGTTGGAAGGCATGTGAGTCTGTTCCAGAAATTTAGGAAGCTTGATTATGCTGGTCAGTCGCAGTATCTGTCACAAATCATGTCCCTCCAAGAACCAAAACGTAGGAGAGTTGAGTAAAATATATCTCGCAGACATTGCACTGTAAAGTACGGTATAGAGTATCACGGCATTTTCAAGAGCAAGTTCAATCTACGATCTGGTCTACCAAGATCTGACACATGTTCGTATTGTGAAAAACTGTTTATGAAACTTTGTTCAACTGATGACGCTAATGAAAAGAAAAAAATTGAAATCGAGAGTGAAATCCACCATAGAAAAGCTGTAGCGGGTTATAAAACATTGAAAGATGATACCGAGACCTCTAAACTCAATCCCAATTATGTTGTATTATGCACAGATCTGCAACAAGTGCTTTTTCGTCCCAATTTGACACATTCATCTGTATTCTACCAAAGGCAATTCTCAACATATAACTATGCTGTTCATAATATGGGGGAGGAAAACACAACAATGTTACTATGGCATGAAGCAATGGCACACCGGGGATCTACAGAGATGGCTTCAGCACTACTATTCTATATTACTAACAAGTATAGCCGCCTCAAACCAGGTGAAGAAAAAAACTAGTTGTATGGTCAGACAGGTGCGTGGGCCAGAACAATAACTGGAAAATGCTAACAATGCTGCGACTTCTAGTTTTATGAAAGCTCTTTCCGCAAGTCGAACAAAAATTTCTTACGAGCGGGCATAGCTTTTTGCCGTGTGATAGAGACTTTGCTCTCATAGAACGACAAAAAAATATCTCTGCAGTATTTGTTCCTTCACAGTGGGCTGATGTTGTCTCTCTAAGTCGAGGGTATCCAATCCATTTAAAGTGATCTTCATGCATCAACCTTTTTTAAAGGATTTTCAGGCAGCGGAAAATGTTATATATCATGTAAAATCACCTTAGTAATGTGGTTGCAAATGACCGCAGATGATGTGAATACTTTACGAGTGAGAAAGTCCCACAACACACCTCAACCATGGTTTACTTACTTGTTGAAGTCACGCTAGAAATTAGTACAAGAAGTAGCGATAAGAGACCTTAAAGAGGCATATAATGAAGCACTTTCAATCAAAAAGGAAAAAAAGGCAAACCTGATGGATATGTGTGACTATATCCCCTAAAAATATGTTAATTTTTATGAAAACCTGAAAGTTGTTTAATACCATGAAAATATAATCCATTTGTATCATGTTTCTTGTAGCACCAACTGTGTTGGTTCACTGTATCTCAATAAAGAAACTTTGACCCACGAAGCGTAAAACAAGGTTGTTAAACGACTCGTTTCCGTGTAAAAACGTTGTAAGTAACATGTATATATAACTTTGTTTTAGGGAATTTATTTTCTAAGGCTCTTAATTTGTTTAACATGGTTTATGAAAAGATGTTGTGTTTCTCAAATATATTAAGATATCGATTAATATAGCCTGTCCGTTTTCTTTTTTAATTTGGGAGTAAAACATAGAAAAGCATTTTTTTTCGTTTTTCTCAAAACTAAACTTTTGTTGATTAGGACGTTGTTCCGGCACACCCTTCAATTATTCTCAGGGCCTAATAACAATAACGGAAGTTGATAAGTCGAAGGACTCTGTTCTTCTCACGCATTGATGTACTACGATTTTCAAGTATACATGCTGAATTACTTAAAAATTTTCGTGATATTCAACCGTAATGTTCTTACACTTCATTCATGCCAATAATTTAAATATCTAAGCAATCCTAATCCTGTAAGATGGCGAAAGTTTGTCAAAATCTCAACTCCGACAAGAATTTTTTTGATTACGCCCAGAAGTGGTAACAACTTGAGAAACATGTAAAAATAAAGTTGTTTTAATGTTTTCATGTTTCAGAGATTGATGCTCAGTTTCAGATATTTTTTGGAGAGATTGAAAATTGCGGGTTGAAAGCTGTATGTGCTGGATGGTTGTTGGTATCAATGGAAGATCTTTTATTATTAGAAGGTAGCTGATCTGCTACTAGAACCCAAATATGGCTTATTTTGTTATACGGTTTAATATACTGACAAAAAAAATTAAACACCTACGTATGTTTATCCGATTTTAATAATTTTTGGCATATATGTTCAGTGTCCCTTACTAATAAAAATTTTCAGCTTGATTCGTCAACTGACTGCAGAAGCTGGTTCAATAATGTGTTGAGGTTCCACGATTTCTTATACACTCATTGACACTCCTGGGCATCGTGCTGATAAGGTGGTCAATATACGGTTGGGGTATCTCATTCCAGGCTACTGCAACTTAGTGAGTAAGAGCTGCCCGTGGAGAGTGTTACAAGTTCAAGAGCCTGCGACCTATCATGTCCCAGACATGTTCAATTGGAGATAGGTCAGGCGATCATGGTGGCCAAGGTAAACGGTTGAAGCGGTGTTGATCCATAAATGCCTACGATGCTATGGCAACTTTCAGTCGGGCACTGTCTTGCTGGAAAATCGGGTTTTGGATGGTATTTAGGTATGGAATAAGATGAGGCTCCACTAATTCCTGAATATAGCGTCGGGATGTCATATTGGCGCTGATGAAAATTAAATTAAATCCCACGGTGTGGTGAGCGTGACGCTGTCTGTCAAATTGTGGGTCACGTATTTCACCACGTCGCCTTCTCACTCTTGCCCGACCATCGTGCATCCCTAGACAGAAGCGGGATTTGTCACTAGAGACTACCTGATTCCATTCCCGGTCCCATAGAATTGTTTCTCTACAATAGGGCAAACGGTTACGCCGATGTTCAGCTGTGAGAGGTAGCACCCAATGTGGGCGATAAGAAAAAAGGCCAAACTGTATTCGGCGATATACCGTACGCATACCAACCAGCCTTCCATGCTCTTCAAACCACTGATTAGCGATGGCTGAAATACTACTGAATCTGTCTCTCTGAGCAAGAAGTCTTAACCGGCGGTCTTGTCGCTCTGTGGTCCCTCTGGGTCATCCAGAATCCCCCGTTCGCTGTCCTCGGGCTTCCTGACTCCACGCTCCTTCATACTGCAGTATATTGCGTGAAGATCTCTTGGTCCCCCTAGAAACTTATCTTATCGATAGACCGGCTTCACGCAACCCGACAATTCGATCCCTCTCAAGTCACTTAGCTGGGACACCCGGCGAATTCTATGCAGTCTAGGCACTTTGAACAATCATATAAAGGCTTCTCAATGAGCTACACGAAATTTAACATTTAACTGACACCGTAAATGTACGGAAACTGAATGCTTCCTTATCGCCAAACAACATAAGCAGCCACCACAAAAACTTTTTTATCGCTTGTTGTTCATGGCAAGATAAATCGATATGTAAAAAATTCTTGAATTCAAATAAACATAGGTAGGTGTTTACCTTTTTTTGTCACTCAGTATATGTAGAGGTCGATGATTCATCATACTCGAAACAACCTACCTAGTCAAGATTCACTTCCATCTTTTCAATTTGACTTATCCCTGTGCTTTGATATTTCGAACGGAGGCGTGAGATGTACAAAGTCCATCTACTGGACGTCATTTTTTATCTGGTATCGCCTTTCAATAAAAATTGAATATGAGTTTGAGGTACTGCGTCGATTCACTTAACTTTATTTTTTAATGCTTAGTTACGGAGCTTCTATTTCGAAATAACGAATTTTCTTTTAGCAATGGCTGTGGGAGCTCGTTAAACCAGCCATTCCAACAACTGATTTATTCGCTAAGCTTCCGACAGAGGTCTGTAGAGATTGGTTATTAATAATACATGTTCTGTAGATGAGTAATTCCAATCAGTTTTTGCGAGAGCTGTCCCTCTGAGCCTCTACCACGATAACTTAATCACAATGTCGCATATCCCCCGATTCGCATAAATCCACATTAATCCTCAGCGACGCTGTGTTTAGGTGCGTAGCAACCCATTGTTTGACACGCAGGTATATTGAAGTGTATACGACCGGTGATTAATCGTAAATACTAATTTTAGTCTGTCTACATTCCACATTCCATCATGCTGTGTCCATATCGACGTGAAGATGACAATCTAAATGGTGTTCACCGCAGCTCGTCGGAGGGTGGGATCATATCCGTAGACTTATATGCAAGAGACTAAGATGAAAATCATTTTTCTTTTACTGTCATGCCTCATGTGAAATCAGAGCTACCGACTTGGTAAATCAAAAGGGAAAACCAAAGTTGATCCCAGCCATGGAATTGAAAAAACACTGCCTAGGAGTGCAGCTATATGGTGGCATATGTCGCGTCATCACCAATAAGAGGTTACCAAATGCACAAATAATTTTGATGGATGGTCGAACTTTTATAGACACTTTTGGGCATCAAATCTAGGCAGCACCACCATGTCTGTCCTGCCCGAAAAGTGAGATTCTTAGGAAATTTGGCAACTCACTAAAGCCACTCAATCACTTTTTACACCATAGTAATGATTGCAGCATTTCATCATGGGTTGGGGCGATGCGCTAAGCATTCATACCAAAGGTATTTACTGGCCACCCCGTTGTCCTCATCATACACAAGCATCCATTCCTACATACGCATACAGGGTAGCTCATCCACGTGGAGGTACACTTCCCACAATCTTATAGGGTGCCCATATTTTGACCCTTATATCAAAGTTGTAATTTTTTAAATGAAATATCTCAAATTTTAATGCAGATTTAGATATACCAGTTCGACAAAAGAAGGTTGATATTATACAGGGCGTCCCAAAAGTCATGGAGCAAACGAAAGGGGGAATGTAGGGAGGTAATTTGCATTTAGGTTATCGCCATTTTTAATAATTTGTTGAAAACCCCTACTTTTGAGACTGTACTATTTTTTTCCGAAGTTGTCTTTTATTATTTTTCAATCAGATTTACAGGATATGTTCACAAATGATATGTAGCTGGAAAAAATCTATGAGTGAAAATTTATTCCAGTTAATGCCTGTTGTCAAGATTACTGCGTATCCAACAAGGTCTGTACAAAAACTTAGTAGGCAGATGAAGTGATCATATTGATGAAAAACTTCTCGATACAATGGCCTTTGAAAATACCTATTAGATAATCAAATACCCTAAATAGATTCTGCGTAAAGTAAACAAAGTGCTGCAGGTACCTTACATCCAGAAATTCCCTTTTTTACATTAACCCTTTAACTGCCATTGTTGATCTTCTTCCTTAAAAATAGGATGAGCAAACACTTATGTGACAAAAAATGTTCAAACCTCAATGAGTTTTAGGTCTAATCATTTCAAGGGATGGCGGTCTTGACAAAAAATCATTGACTTGGTGTGCATTGTGTGAAGGGGCAACATCATGTTGGAACCACATCGTTGTGTAGCTGTTTAACATATCAGCTAACATATCTGGTAAATTGCTTTGTAGAAAATTTAAATAAGCCTCTCCGCAAATTTTCTCTGGTGATTCAAATGGCCCAATTAATTGGTCATTTACCATTCACTAGCCCAGCCCTTAAATCGACTCGGAAACCCTGTTGTAGCGGTCCTGCTTTATTATTTATGGATTCTCTAGAGCTCAGTGATGAAAGCTATTGATGTTATAAGTTCCTGTTCTTCTAAAGTAAGCTTCGTTCGTCCATAATATCTTTTTGAAGAACTGCGACTCATTTCTGTCATCTAGGAATATCCTTCTGGAAGAGTCGTCTGTCAACGTTGAATGTGAAATGGGTGCAGTCGTTCTCTGTGTAGAATTCGGTCAACCTAGCTAAACCAGCATTAAGCGAAACATCGCGCACGCTGTAGTACCGCATACTCAGCATTTTCGTTGATCGTCGGCCTTGCTGGTCTCACAGGCATTTTTCCTGCTACCTAACACTATGGAATATCGGTTTCAATATTATTCAGCAGCATGTCGAGCATTTCCATTGCACAATCAATAAATCAAAGGCATTTCTGCAAATCCTGTAACAAGTATGGCATCTTGCATGGAGTCACATAAGTGAAATAAGTACGGAATCATCCAGGCATCCCTTTTGTAGAGCGGATGTTTGCTTATATGATCTACCTATTTTTATTAACCTGTTTATCAGGTAATATGGCAGGATTTCCATAGTCTTTCAATTACCCAACATCATGACAGGGCCACCCTCCCCCACATTTATCAGACCCGTAATTTCTTTGAATTTGAGGTTTTGTTGTCCCTCAACTGTTTTTTCTTTACATATTTGAAGATCAGCAGTGTCAGATAAAAAGTGTTAAGATTTAGGGTACCTGCAGCATTTTGTCTACTTTGCGCAAAAACTATTTAGGGTATTTGATTATTATCTTATAGGTGTTTTAAAAGGTCATAGTACACAATGGACACTTTATCTACCTACTAATTTCTTGTCCGGGCCCCGTTGAATATGCTGAAATATTTTTGATAACAGAAAATTTGCAGATTACTGTACCTACATTAACTGGACTACATTTTCACTCGTACTTTTTTCCAGCAACACATCATTTAGGAAATATCCTATAAATCTGATTGGGAAATAACCCGAGACAACTTCATAAAAAATAGTTCAGTCTCAAAAGTAGCGATATTCCACAAATCATTTTTTGTGCAATCAAACTTTTTCTGGGTGGCTGTCCGGCGATCTGAAGCTCATCTCAGCTAAGCCTCGACGGCAAGCTCCACCTTATGGTGGCTCTGGCATACACCAGGCCATTTGTCAGACACTGAAATAAATAAGTAGGTACAGGTTGTTCCATAAACTTTTTCATATTGTGGTCCAAAATGTTTTTTACGATGCTTTTAGACTTTGTAGTATTAATGTTGGCAATTCAGAAATGAAGTGAATGATCGGATAGATCCATCTAGTAAATAATCAGGTGTATTATTATTAAATCCTTTAAGCGTTCCTTTCCGTTTTGGACATAAAACTGTATTTAAGTGCTATTGAATTTGTTATAATGAAGGGTAAAACTATCTTGACAAAATCGTACGTATTGCACTCTTAAATATTCCTAGACCTTAAAATAAACCTAACTAATCATAGTTTGCACCTGGTTTCAAAGGCAGCTGCGTCAAGACTGCAACTTTTGGGAAACCATTCTGTCGACGGACGAAGCAAAATTTACCAGGCAGTGGATCATAAACCATAGAAACGACCACTTGTGGTCTTCGGAAAACCCTTATACAGTTCGAACGAGCACTTTCCAACAGGAAACGGAGTCTCAGTTGGCCCAGTTGAGCTATCTCCAAGGTTAGATGCCCAGCGATTTTTTGGGTTCTTGAGGATCGAGTTTGCAGATCTACTCCATGATCTGTCACTTATCAACCGCCGCCACATGAGGTTGCAGCTTGATGGAGCTCCCGCACACTTTGCGCGAATTGTACGAGAACATTTGGATGGGCAACATTCCCCATGGACAGGTCGTGGGAGCACTGTCGCTTGGCCACCCGATCACCCGATTTAATGCTCTTAGATTATTTTTTCTGGGGCACATTGAAGGAAAAAGTTTACTGTCATGTGTCGGCGACATGGAAGGAGCTCGTGGAATTAGAGCCGACACGGATATAGTCCGCCGCTCGACACATGGTTTTACGAGCAACAATGTGCGTAACCAATAATGGAGGGCATTTTGAACAGCTTCTGTAACATTGAAAATGTCCAATCTTTTCATTAAAAACATTGATCTGTCATTTTTATGTATAAAAGGTTTGAAAGCAATTTGCATTTTATTACACCCATTTTGACCAATGTTAGATAGCATCTATTACTTAACGTAGAAGACTTAGGGTAACAAATTTGGTGTCATTCTGTAGATAACACAGTTAGCTGTAGAATTAGCACAAAAAAAGTACAACTTCACATACTAGTTTTTGAATGGTGTGCGGAAATGCACAAAATAATCAATTTTCTTGCATATTTTTTCTGTGTTTGTCTGTTTTTAAGTATGTTTGACAGTTAGTATGAATACAAGTTTTCCAAAAATCGCCAGGGCAAGATGCTGTCGTTCAAATGACGCTAAATTTATCATTCTGTGACACTTATGTACTCAGTTCCTACAATTTTCTTACATGCACTAACGTAATCGTAACGTAAAGATAAAAATGGCTGCCATCTTAAGAGGGGTGAGGTAGGCCACATTGTAGGGGGTGGATTTGTCGAAAAAATAGCAGAAAAATACACCCCTCAAATATCGATATGTCGTGACCAAACATATTGTGTATATATATATATATATATATATATATATATATTCCGAAAAGTTTGATTTCTGTATTCTATATATTCGACTATTGGTTTTTCATATCATGAAATAAATGTACAATTTCAAATGTGTTTTGCAACTAGAGAGAAAGAGGCATCCAGGCCGTCCAAAAAGTTCCCCACACCTCCCCTATCTCAGAAAATACCGATAAAGAGAAAAGAAGACATATAGGGTCGATTTCACATCTAACAAATCGTTATTTTCCACCAATAGGGTACGACTACCAAACAGACAGTCAATTATACCCAATGAGCCTCAGATCCCTCCGTCACATTTTTGGCAGCAAATTGCATCAAAGTATTCAAAACAAAACACTGTGAAATATGAAGTGATAGCTTGTCATTGAAATGTTATCAGTTTATTAAATATTATCAAATTATATAAAATTGAGGCAAAATTTTTAAAATAATGATTGACGTCTGAGTAAGATGCATTTTTTCCAGTTTAGCTGAAGGTTTCTCCAAGTTTGTTGCAACTTTTATGATCCATATGTGATTATACTAGCTTAAAATCACCTACAGTGTGTTTATAGTTTATCCTACATGTGAAAACTTGCCCTTCCATACATGAAAAAGCCTTTTCACTCAAATGTTTGTTAGGTGTTGCGTTTCAACACATTCATACACTTCTTTCGAGCTGCTCAACGACATTTTGACACCAATGGTCCGAAACTGTTCAAGATTTTCAACATCCATACATACAATAATTATAGTTGACCTTCTTGGTTTTCATTCACTGTGGTTCCCAGAAATATTTATGATAAAGCTTCCAGCAAACCAGATTCCTGCAAAAAACTACGATCTACAGTAACTATTACTATTCTTTTCACAAACTCCTAGTGTTGGGAACTCCTTGAATCTGCTCGAAATTTTATCTACGAGTGTCAGCTGGGTCGACCGCTAGGGGTCGGGTTGGGAGGCGACGGCAGAGATGGTACGACCTTCAGCGCGTTCGGCTGTTTGGCTGTCGTGGCCCAGCGAGTCGTGATTCCGTGTTTAATAGTGCAGATTCGGTATTGTTTTTATCAAAATCTAACATCGGAAGCGGGATCCTACTCACGCCCTGAGCCCTGTGATCTATTGCATCCAAAGCAGGCAGTAAATACTGAACGTCTGTTGTTATTGTTCACATGAACAGTTTGTTTACATACAAAAAGTCTGGAATGTTGAAGTGCGATATATTTGGCTGAAGAGAATTATGATACTACTTTGTTATATATTCAGTGAAATGAGAGTAAACAATAAAATTAGACTATCTCGAACTAAAATTTAAAAATTTTGATTTTTGAAAGTATACAAAAAAGATAGTTTATCGTATTACTTCCATTCTGGACTGCTGTCTGTCTCATGTGTAAAAAATCAATCAACGAGTATTAACGTGAATAAAAAAAAATGGGAGACAACATTTTGATTTTTTTGTTTGTTGTCTTGTTTAGTTGTTTTTTTTTTTCCTCTTTCCCAAGTATATTATTCTCAGTATTACTTTTTCATTTATTGATTTTATAGCAGCACTGTCAGAATGGAGAAATTGCTGTCTCAGTTAGTGAAAGCTATTAAACTGATGCGAAAAAGTGGTTGTCAGAAGTATCCGATATTAAAAATGAATTTGAGTGGTCCGATCAACAGGCTTTGGCGAGGGTGGGCAGTTTCTTATTCGGAGTTTCAAAGACTTGGTTTGACTTGTGGGCTCCCGACTTACGATCGTGGGAGACTTTGTTGAGGCCTTTCCACCCAAAAGGAATT
This sequence comes from Acanthoscelides obtectus, assembly GCA_963669975.1. Lineage (NCBI taxonomy): Eukaryota > Metazoa > Arthropoda > Insecta > Coleoptera > Chrysomelidae > Acanthoscelides > Acanthoscelides obtectus. The sequence goes on from CAVLJG010000004.1 coordinate 57,066,635, forward strand.
TAAGGCGTTTACTTATAGAAGCTGCTGAATTCAATAGTGATAGTTGCAACACGTACGAAGTATATGTTTTCCAAAAGGTCGGACTGTTGAATAATTTGCGCGACAACTGGAGTGAAAAAGACGTTGTCGAACTTATTATTCGCGGAATAAAAGAACCAGAAATACAGAATACCGCGACTAATCTAAATCTTGATAAAGTAACTGATTTATTAACATTTCTTGGGTCTTTGACTAAACGTCAGACTGAAAAACGCCTTCATAACTCTAATCATGTAGCTGCGGACGAACCGACACGAAAAAGGTTCCGTGACAATTTTGGAGGGTCTCAAGACTTTCGTAAACTCGGGAAGCGTTTAACCTGCTACGGTTGTGGAAAAGCTGGCAATATACAAAAACATTGTTATAGCAAACCGTGTACATCGACATCAACTGAAAACAAACCACCAGTTGCAGACAATGTCCCAACAGCACATAAAGTAAGTAACTGCTCGTTCTGTGCTAAATCTGGTCATAGTTTTGATGACTGTTTCATAATACAGGGTATAGAAAAACGAAAAAAATTAATTTCTGCACTATGGGAAAAGAAAGCATGTGTGAAATCTTGAATATTGATGGCGAAGAGTATTTCGAAATAATAGACGCAGGAGCTGATATATCTCTAATATCACAACGACATCTACCTAAGTTCAACCACAAATTGCTCAGCTGTAAGATAGCCGTCTCTGGAATTCTTAACGGATCTATAACGTTGAAACACAAATTCATCCCTATCTTGAAAATAAGCGAAATTGAAGTAGATATGACTTTTCATGATGTACCAGATTGTATTCTCGAATAAGATGTTATTAGTGGACGTAACCTGTTTGATCATCCTGAAATAGTTACAATAATCAATCACGCTGGAACTCGAGTAATCCGTAACAAAATCGCACATGTATTCCGCATACTACCGGATACCATCCAAGAGCCCTTAAATGTCCCTGAAAAGTATCGCCCACAGCTAACTTCTTTGATACCTCAATTTCCAAACCTGATTCCCATTAATGGTTCACTAAGTACGGTTAACAATGCGACATTGAAGATTAGGCTACGTGATGATTCGGTCGTCAATAGAAACCCATACCGTTTAGCGGCAAGCAAAAAAGAGGCTGTGCGTAAAATAGTTGATGACCTCATGCTGAATGGTATTATCCGAGAAAGTGAATCCCCATTTGCCAGTCCGATCATTTTGGTAAGAAAAAGGGACGGCGGATACAGAATGTGTGTACATTACCGAGAACTAAATTCAATCACAATAAAAGACAAATTCCCGCTTCCACTGATCGACGACCAGCTTGATATACTTGGTAAAGGATGTCTATTTACATCGTTGGATATGTCATCCGGTTCCCATCAAATACCAATAGATGAAGAGTCGATTGAGAAAACTGCCTTCGTTATACCCGACGGGCATTATGAATATCTGAGAATGCGATTTGGGCTAGCTAATGCTCCAGCTGTGTTCCAGAGGTCCATAAATAAAGCCCTAGACCACCTGAAGGATAAGGTGGCTCTTGTCTATCTGGATGACGTACTCATACCTTCTGAGACAATTGAAAACGGACTACATTCTCTTGGACAGGTATTAGAAGCCCTACAGAGAGCTGGATTCTCGTTGAATTTTAAAAAATGTCACTTCTTCCAAGATAGTTTGGAATATTTGAGGAGAGAGATATCAGCTGATGGTATTCGACCTGGCAGCCGCAAAGTTGAGGGCTTGTCAAGTCTCCTACGCCAACCACAGTTAAACAGGCAAGACAGTTCATGGGTTTGGCTGGTTATTTTAGAAAATTTATTCCTGAATTCGCAACACGTACTGCATCCATTACAAAATTAACAAAGGCAAGTGAACCATTTTTGTGGACAGATGAACAAGAAGCAGCCAGAAAGTATGTCATCGATTGTCTGATTTCCAAGTCACTGCTAGTGATTTTCGACTCCACACTGCCAACAGAGCACACTGATGCCAGCTCTATTGGATATGGAGCGGTACTCTTACAGAAGAAATATGGTAATCCACGAATAATCGGATACTTCAGTAAACGCACTAACAAATACGAAGAACACTACCACTCGGAGGAGCTAGAAACGCTTGCAGTCGTCAACGCTTTGAGACATTTCCGCACGTATCTTCTTGGTATTCATTTTACTCTAATAACTGATTGAAACGCAATTAAATCCACTTCTACCAAGAAGGATATTCTTCCCCGGGTAGCCAGATGGTGGATATACATGCAGGACTTTAACTTCACCATCGTGTATCGGAGGGGTAGCTCACTTCCACATGTCGACTATCTAAGCCGGAACCCAGTAGTCAGACGATTAAATGCAAACGACAACTGGTTGCATGTAGAACAACGGGGTGATGCTGACATACTTCAACTAGTCAACGAAACAAAGGAAGGTACCCTTGACAAATCACGATATACAGTCAAGGACGGGATCTTACATTACGTATTCACTGCTCCTGATGGTACTCCTACTACAAAGCCATTTGACAAAACTATTGAATCAATCCAAAAGCATTTCTGGTTCTGATTGTCGCTGCAGTCGTTCATATCTCTGCTTGGAACACCAGGAAAGATTATAATGGATGCTGGAACAAATTTCAAAAATTTGAGCTTGCCAAAGTATTTAGACGAACTTGGTATTAGTTATCATTACACCAGTCCTGATATTCATCGCTCGAACGGTCAAGTCGAAAGATACATGCGTACCATAACGAACCTGTTTAGAATCGAAACCAAGGTTGACAAAGAATGGCCGAAAGCACTTTGGAAAATACAACTCGTACTGAATACTACTATCCAAAAAGCGATTAAAACAACTCCGCTGAGAGCTTTAATTGGAGTCGATAGTTCAACTCCGTTGATCCAAAGCCTGCTTAACAATTTGAACATTGATCTACATCCAATAAGAAACATGGAGCTAGATCGGAAGAGAATTAATGCCCACTTAGAAACTTCGACAAATAGAAAAATCGGTTGCAACGAAAAACACCGGAACAGTATTGAATTTAAAAAAGGAAACTCCGTCCTAATGCATCGGGACGACAAAATGCATCAAGGGAAGCTAAGATACGAATTCCAAGGACCATTCGAAGTCATGGGCAAAACCTGAGAAGGTCGCTATGAATTGAAATGCATCGGAAAATCACAAAAGCTGCAAAGGAACAATTGAGAGGTTGGCCGAACGATTGGTCTTTGGCAATGGATCTTCCCGATTTATTGGAAAAGTTGGATGAAGACCTAAGGTTAGATGATGATAATTGTAAAAAGAATACTAAATGGCACGTGTTAGGAAATTGCTGACTATTACTAATATTTCTGTGTGTTTTGTGTGTTGAAAGCTTGTACGCTTTGCACGGTGTAAAACGTTGAAACCTTATACGCTTTGCGTTGAAAGCTGGTACGCTTTGCACGATGTAAAACGTTGAAAGCCTACACGCTTTGCGTTATGTGTTGAAAGCTCTTACGCTTTACACGATGTAAAACGTTGATAGCTTATACGCTTTGCGTTATGTGTTGAGAGCTATTACGCTTTGCACGGTGTAAAACGTTGAAAGCTTATACGCTTTGCGTTATGTGTTGAAAGCTATTACGCTTTGCATGGTGTAAAACGTTCCAAGCTTATACGCGTTGCGTTGTGTTGAAAGCTGGTACGCTTTGCACGATGTAAAACGTTGAAAGCTTATACGCTTTGCGTTATGTGTTGAAGGCTCTTACGCTTTGTACTGTGTAATACGTTTCACGTAATGCTTCTGCGTTGAAAGCTTATACGCTTTGCGTCATGTGTTGAAACTTTGAGAGCTTATACGCTTCTCATTGCGTTGAAGGCGTGTAGGCTTTACGCTTTGTCTTTGTGTTGCCAGCTTTTACGCCTGGACCGTGTAAAATGTTCAGAGGCTGTAGGTTTTTGTATGATATGACATTGTGGGAGCTTGTATGTCCGCCATCTGTAAGCATGCAAAAAAAGGGGTGCAGTATTTTAGTCTGACGGATGCTTGTTATGTGTGAGTAGGAAAATATTCTGACCGACGACATAAGCCTCACCGTGATACTGGATTAGTTTACTCTACAATTGCGTGGCGTAAACTAGGAGGTCCGGGAAACCATACTGCCTGTCGCTAATCGAGCCGAGTCTTTCGATGAAGTTCAGAAGCTCGCGAGTTATGCACCTCTCATCACCTTACTTATAGCAGAAAGCAGAGCTATAGGCCTGTAGTTGTATGGGTCGGTCTTAGATACTTTTTTCGGGATGTGTTGGACATGAGCAAATTTACAGTTTTCTGGGAAGATGCCGGATTCATAAGATATCTGGAAGAGATGCGAAAGAACTGGAGCAAGCTTCGCTGCACACCTCTTCAGTACAATGGCAGGAATCAAGCCCGGACCAGAAGATTTGTTGGGCGGCGTCCATGGTGGAGTTTGCAGCAAAGATCTTGGCAAGCACTTCCGCCTTAGCCTTTGAGTCGGATACAATCGTTCCATCCCGATACGTAAGTGGTGTAAGGCTACTGTGTGAGAAGTTCTTTTCAATCTGCTTGGCCAGCGTCCAGAAAGACCGACAGCCACTAGGCTGCGACATTGCCTTACCAAATCAGACATATATTTCATCCTTTCCAAATAAATTGTACAAAATCTTCAAATTTGTGAAGTTAGGTAGTTTCACTTCATACATTGTTACCAGACGTGCTCAAATCATCAGTTGCTGTCGTGATATTCATCCCGACCACCGCATCCCTACGGCTAGGCAACCTGTAAAATTTGTGTTGATAAGGCAGCGGATTATGCTATAAATCATATGTCACCATTTTTATGCACTGATTGCAATGGTTAGATGATACCAAACATATTTTCATAAATAGGAGATCTTTCCCATTCCGGATCTAACAATCTACCAAAGATGGTTATAATCATGATGCCTAGTATGTTTTCATGAGAAATCCGCTATGTGTATATCAGAGCTTTCCTATATTTGTTCATCAATTCGATAATACAACACATCTGCCAAAGATGATCATAATCAGGATAGTAGACTATGACGAAGGTCCACTGTATGTAAGAATGTTCAGATACTTCATTTGCAATTTAAAGATAGAACAGACCACGACGGTTTTCACACTTTTCAAATATTCTTCAAGAAGTGATATCAGTCTAGCTCCAACTATTCCAACTATCATAGATACTATGTTTGTGTTCTTACTTTAAATTCATCATTTCAAAGTTCCTACGCACCCTCCACCACGGGACGTGATCATCGTTAGACTTGGCAACCCTGCGACTGACATAGATATCCCCACCAGTCAAAAAGGCAACCAGACAAGAAAGAAACATTATTATTGTTTATTATTTTTGGAGAGATTAATTGTAAGAAATTTTTCATAATTTTTTGTCTATGTCTATAGTAATTGCATTATGCATCATGGAGATGCCGGGATTGACACGTTTTACACATATCGGTGTTTCAGGATCGAGAGGACATAATGTTTTGATTGCTTTAAAGAAATTCATAAACCCATAAATTAATCAATGATTAATATTATGATCTAAAGGAAGATGAGGAACTGGTTGTAATGTATTTTATATTCTATTTTCTTGCAAAATACAGACAAATCCGCACTATTCAACAGGTATGTAGCTATAAAAACTACATACTAAGGAGATATTAAAGACATCTTTTCAATGTCTCAGGCATTCAGACAGTATTAGTGCATAAAATGGACGTCTTTCTGCACTATCTGAGGTGTGCCCTGTTACAGACTTGAAGAAAAAAGGCTTTAGGCCATGCGCTCATGTAAAAATACATAATGTAACGAAAAGTCCATTTGTACTGTCTAAAGTCTAATTTGTTACTCTACACTAATTTATAATACTTGTCGACTAATTTATGACATACATACTCGTATATGTATATATAGAGTTATGTGAGGAAAAGCTTTAGCTTTAGTTGGGTACTTCAACAAATTAGAGCAAAGTGTACTTTTATTACTACGAGTATATTCTTTGTTTCTTCTTCTTATTAACTAAGTTAATGAGAACATTGAGTAGCCTGTTTAAAGCTGGATCCATGGTAGCAGTAGTTAAAATTTATAAAATACACATAGTCGTGTGTCAGAAAACGCAACATAACGGACTAAAAAGTTTAGGATTGATTCTGATTCTGATCAATCCAATAGGGACACATGGGAAACACAGGAAACACGTGGGGATGTGACATATGCGCATTCTGGCGCCGCTTTAGGGACCCGTCGCGTGGTGCCTCCACTCTCGACAGTCTGAGACCGCCTACCACCTATAAACAATCACAACATTCATGGTCAAGAGAAAATTCTCGAGGACTGATTAGTAAACCCATAGCATCTACCATAACTCCACCGCGCTGCCTGATCAATAACTACATATACCTTATCCTGGAGCTATTCTTCTGAGCAGCCCGTAAAATTAGCATTTTTGTCTATACGCCTAATACCAACAACTGTAGAAGTGCCACAGTTCTAGAAAATTATTCTAGTAATATATCGTTTAGAATAGATAAATTATCAGATTTCTTTGAAAAAAAAGATTCCTAGAGTTATTGAAGCCATAAAATAACTTTGAAGATAGCTACAAAATCCACTTTACTTCTAACTGCTTTGACTAAGCTTTCATTTGAAGACCCTACTGGTGAACCAGCAAATATTTATAGAACTCATATCAAAGTTGAATATCTCACTTTATTACATTATTGTTCTTTGGTCAGACAACTTACAGATGTTAGCATCTTGATATTTCAAGGGTGCTTGCCATATGTAAAGTTCCTAACTGCACCAAGTTAACCTATACCAGGAAGTATTAGTTCAGATGCAATAAAGAGATATGTGTCCGATACCAGACCCAATAAACACATCATGCGGAACCTTTCTCGTAAATACGCGGTTATATTTGCCCATTTTCCATCAGCGCGTTCCGTCCGCACAGTGGGACTATAAATCAAGGACCCAGCATGTTGCGTTGCGTTCGTTGTTGTCCTGTTTCATCCTCTTTGTCCCGATCGTTCAACGTTCAATACGTTTCAACCAATTTGTATGGATAAACTGTAATATACCGAGAACATTCCAGCAGTTTTCAATTATAATGGCTTACGCATAAACAAACGACTATACAGACCATACACTTTTCGTCCAGGTTAACACAAGGGTATCGAAAATTCTGAATTTTTTTTCTAGGGAGGTGTTAAATGGCGCTCTCCCTTTAGTACGCTCGTACTTCATACTAAATCCGATTTACTTCCCACGCCTACTGACGGGGAAGTATTGTAATCGCAAACAATTTCGGCATTGAGATAGTACGGTTTTTGGATCTTATAGGACGTGAGAAGTACTACTTGGATTTAGATAAAAATTTTATACGACGTTACTACAATGCTAAGGATATAAGAGCTTTGTAGTTTTTGAAAATCGTTCCAGAGACCGCGTAGAAAAGTGCTTAAAAAAAATCGCTCAATCTTTGTTTTTTGACGTTTTGACGATCATTTTCGGAAAAAACATTTGTAGGCCTTAAACATTGATGTTCAGGGATTGCAGGGGGTCGGAAAGGTTATATCTCAATTTTCTGACGTTGGTATATTTATACCCATTCAACGCAAGTAATACGCACATATTAGGCATGTTTCACTCATCATACATGACCCCGTACATTTACCCTCGAAACTTGGAAATGTATATCTTCAACAACGGTCGAGTACGACGTGGTTTCCCGATTGACAAGCTTCGTCGTTTATGGTCATACGTCAAAGTCGGCAATCGCGTCAGCCAGGTCAATATCGTCATTCACGTAGGATTGGGTTTCGCAACGATCATGTGATCCTGCAGGAATTCTTATCAGGAGGTCATTTAATTTTTTGTTATACATGTTCGTAACCATTTCTTTTTTTAGAAAAGCTGACTTGCGCCAAACATAATCTTTCACGAACTCATGACAGCGCTACGGGGAAAGTATAGAGTTAACATCACTTTTCATTTTGTTCTATTGGTTTTTTATAATAAGAACAACCGCGGGTTTGCCTCAGCTCCAATTACTTTAGTGCCCACACTTTTACGTTTTTTCGCTTGAAAAGTATGAGGACGATTGTAACTCCTCTCTTCAATGATAATGGGATCTAATACTGAAATGGATAAATGTTGTGATATCCTACACCAACTGATAATAACAAGTTACAACTTTTCACTACCAGTTTCACTTTGATTGTTAAGATAGTGTTTCAAATGCTTTTTCAACTAGATACTCGTAATCTCAGACTGCTGCATAATATTCTAAGTCAGCAACATTCTACGGTAGTAACACAATAATTGCCCTGGTTGGTTGGTCCATAAAGAAGTTGTATATGATGGTAGAAGATTATCACCTACTAAACCTTCAATAGAATTGATCGATCTATTTTTCTGGTCTTACTTCGGGTGTAGTTTTTTTGGCATAGTGGTCGTTTTATATCACTACGACCGGAAGAACGTATTGCACTGTGCGAATTGTGACTTTGGGCTTAGTTACTCGAGGCTGAGTGGACTCTTGCAGAAATACCTCGCATGTGAGTTTTGGCGTGTAAAGCCTTATAGAGTGGGGACTCGTGGCAACACTTTCCAAATTCATAAATTATACCATTCATGCTTCTTGATCCCATCAGTCAACTTGCATCATTACAAATATACTAAGTGACATATAAATCCGAACACCCAGTTTAAATGGTTTTATTTTAATAAAAGTTGCTGAATGTACTATATTTATCTTACTGTAAATAACAAGTGAAAAAATTTTCAGCCTTATCAGTTGGACATTCCGGTTTTTATACTGCTTTTTTTTAATTCACTAACGCTCTAAAAATGAATATTTCAGCCGCAGTAAAGAATCAACGTTGGCGGATTTTGGTTCTTGACATCCTTTACGATCGGTTACGATGCCTAGAGTACGGAGACCTGTACGATTGCGTCAACTTAGTGAGTTTGATAGGGGCCGTATAATGGGACTTCGGGAAGCTGGACTTTCTTTTCGGGCAATTGCAGTTAGAGTGCAAAGAAGTGTAGACACTGTGGTTAGGTGTTGTCAGGTATGGCTTCGAGAAGGCCGTACGCAAAGAGCAAGGGGCACTGGATGCCGCCGTAGAACAACAGACCGTGAAGATCGCCGCCTAAGATTATTGGCCTTAAGGGACCGTTTCTCCACTACCAGGTCCATTGCAAATGAATCGTTTGCAGAACACGGATGACCTATTGGCATGCGAAATGTTTACCCACGAATGAGAAGTTTTGGCTTGTTTTCATACCGGCCACACAGGGTCCTCCCTTTAACTCGAGAATACCGACGTAATCGCCTTGAGTGGTGCAGACAACGGTCACTCTGGGATCAGGAATGGAACAGTATTGTCTTTAGTGATGAGTCTCGATTTTGTTTAGGCATGCACGATGGTCGTGCCAGGGTTAGAAGGCGACGAGGTGAAAGGAGGAATCCACAGTTTTTTGCTGAAAGACATGTTCATCACACTGTTGGAGTTATGGTTTGGGGTGCTATAGCTTATGGTTCCAGGTCACCTTTAATCTTCATCAGAGGTAACATGAACGCGCAGCGTTATATCCACGAAGTTTTAGAACCCCATCTTTTACCCTATCTTGACACCCTGGCAGATCCAACTTTCCAACAAGATAATGCCCGACCACATGTTGCAAGAGTCACAATAGACTTCTTTCAACATAATGATGTCACATTGTTACCATGGCCACCAAGATCTCCCGACTTATCCCCAATTGAGCACGTGTGGGATATGATGGGTAGGAGATTGCTCAATTTGCAACGTCCTCCTCAGACTCTAGAAGCACTTCGAGAGGAGTTGGTGGTTGCCTGGAATGAGATACCACAGGAGGACATTGACCACCTGATCAGAAGCATGCCTAGGCGCGTTGGAGAATGCGTAGCACATCAGGGTGCATCCACACATTATTAAAGGTCAAAGGGCTTTAAAAATTTTTATCATTTACTTATTATGCTTCATTAAGTACTTATACAAAATTTTATTAAAATAAAACCATATAAACTGGGTGTCCGGATTTATATGTCACTTAGTATACTTAAGGTGCGTCAGAATCATCGTTTTGAACTACTTGACTGTATCTTATGTATATTTCTAGAAGTAAGTATTGATATCACGAAAACTTTATGATTTCATCAGGCAAGCTTGGGTTTACGTTATGCAAATCCACGTCTCTCATTTGAAGTCGATGTGTCCACCAGTTAGTCAGACAGCATTTTATCGACTTTCTACCCGCAGCTGTACCCATTTTTGGTAGGAGTATGCTGTGTGATCATAATTTCGCATCATACTTAAAAATCCGCTCGGCAGTGGTGGAGTGAGCAAAAATCGCACATATGACAGGAATAAAGACAACAAGATTATTTGTAGGAGTAGAAGTTATCAAAATGCTTAATCTTTCTGTACACTAGAGTTTCTAGACACATTAGTACTTGCACTCAAAAGTTCCGGTATTCATTTTTTTCGCTCGTAGAAATTATTATACCATTAAATACCGATTTACAAATAAGATGTTTTGACATATTTACATTCTGCCACGGGAAGCTTAGGTGAAACTAAATATGTATCTTTTGTCGTCGGACAGATGCATGAAATAAGTCTCGGCTTGTTTATACAAATATACCTTGATTAAACATTTTTTTGGCTACGCAGGTGCTTTTAGCATTTACAGAAAGCTGCGGCCCAACGGAGATTGATGTCACTAGATAAAAAATGCGTGAAAATCACTGTGAGTCCATCTACCTTACTCCATTTTTATTTTCTACCTGCCGATTGTACCCGCCGAAGAATTTACCTGGTAACGCCTCGCCGGAACGCTCGGAAATGTATAGGAGTACAGAGTCAAGCTACTTGACACACTTTTACCCTACCTGGCGACAATCTTCTTCCAGTGTTGGCGATAAATCCGCGGCGAATGTGCTCGCCGTAGGATTTTATCTGGTAGCGCCTCGCTGGAGCGCCCCGGAATTTATAGCGAACTGCGCTTCCGGACATAAATAAGGCAACGAACACAGCCGGAATTAAAGGTCGACTAGCTGATAGGGCTGCATGGCAAATTAATTTTGAAAGAGTGCCCCCTACAGGCACCAACGGAGTGTGTTGAGTATGGGAAAAGGTCAAAATATTATATGCCTGTTTTATTGTCCTCTATTCTTCTTCGACATTTTGTCGAATATTTTGGAGAGCATTGCACATTTTAATCACATGACTTTCTGCATTCTATTCGTTCTAGAGTTAGTACAAGCAGATTTTTATTACCGGAGAAATTTACGCTAATGGTCACAGCCGGTTTACTCCAGTGCATCCAAACCGATTCAAACTGAAGATCTGGGGATGCCGCTTTACCCTTCCAGACAAAATTAATAAAAATATCAGTTTTCAACTTTCAGGCGTATCCAAGATAGATAGATCATAGCCTAATTGAAACAGCAAAAGGACCGGCGCCGTTACAAAAATGTGAAATTCTATATGTATAAGTGGTGTAGAAGACCGTAAAGTAAATGAGGAAATAAATGACGTGAAACAATTGAAAAGTGTACTTCAGGGGCTCACTACGCTTGTACAGTCATATATTTGGAACACTAGGGCCGTATCGTCAGTCGTTCCTACAATTGTAGGATACTTTGATGCCCTCCTTGATTTTTATAGTCTTTTCTGTCCTTCAGAAAGGCTGTGGTATTTCTGAATTTCTGCTGTTCCATGTCAGCGACAGCTCTCTCCTACTGTGAGGCTATGCTTTTTTTTAATTGTAGGAACTTTGAAAAACTATGAAAATCAATGAGTTCATAAAGGCGACCTACAATTGGAGGAACTGACTGACTGACGATACGGCCCTTTATGATTTTGGCAGTGTATAGTCCCTTTTCACTCCGCTATATGACAATATTATTTCCTTTCGCGATGTAAATGTTTAATCATGAAAGCCTTGTAAATAGCTGTTTCGATTCATGTAGCAATGCACAGATTATTATTGAATCTTCTAGAATTACACAGGTTAGTTCAGCACTACTAGATCGGTTTTTTGTGAATAATATTATTTTGAATTCAAGAACATTAGCAGTAGCTCGAATATCAGACCACAGCTTATTTCATTGCGAACTAGCAGTGCCTGCTCCTAGAAATACACCAAAATTAATGCACTCAAGACTAATTGTGTTGGTCGATATTTTCTACATTGATGATATTGATCAAAATGTTTGATTATTCTCTGCAAGTCTTCTTGCCCTTTTCGACATTCACGCACCTATTCGTAATGCCCGTATAACGAAAAATGCATCCCCTTGGCTAACCTCATTGGTGAAACGTTTTTCAAGCAAAGAAATGCCGCTTTACTTAAATTTCGACGTGATTCAAAAGATGTGAATTAGAACAACTACAAAAATCTGCGTAATCACTCGCTTGCTCCATTTGAAAGAGAAATTAGGCATATTTAGCTCATGTCGAAAATTCCAAGCTCAGAAAGTTTTGGAATCACTTAAAGAATCTTGGAGCTTACCAAAAAGAGGGAAACAAATTCCTCCTCAGATGCGCAACGCTGTCGAATTTAACAATTCGTTCAAATTTTGTATGCCCCGTTAATTTTCGTCTTAGATATCCAAATCATTCGGTAGATCGAAATAGCAGAAGTTCTTTTAACTCTGACATACTTTCACTTTCACTTAGTTGTTAGTACATAAGATTTCATATAAATCCGTATTTCGGTCAAATCTCAAGCAAATGAGTGTGATGTAATCAACATAGAAATCATGAAGTTGCGTATTCATGAAGTGTTGTTTGTGAAAGGGGGGATCTTGCCAAGTTTGTGGAAAGAGGCTGTTACGACACCTCTAGCAGAGAATAATAACACAACAGAACACTCTGATTTGAGGTCAATAGTTATTGTGTACCTCAACAAAAATGTTGGAAACACTTGTTTATATGCAATTAGTAGGTATATTTTAAAACGTACAATATACATTTCCAAATTATCAGTCTGGATCCATTGGTGGACACATCACCACGTAACTAATGAAATTATTTGTAATGTGGACAATCATATTTATATTGCACTAGAGTTTGAGGATTTTTATAAAGCTTTGTTTTGTTTTTTTAATTCTTATTCAGACAATCGCAAGAAACTAGTAAGAACAAGCCAAAGAGTATCTACTAGTGTCACTTTTGACGTGAATCTTGTGAACATGTCAGTAATATATCAAAAGCTACATATGCAAGCTTGAGGCTCCTATTCCTCGCCAGTGTGGCGTGGGATATGAAATGTTCCAAGATAGCGCCATCTTGAAGTATTCAACTCACCATTATGTTAAGATACTGTATTAGTGCATCAGTTTGATCGTCTCGAATTTCAGCTTGCCAAGTTGAATTGTTGAAAAATAAATCTGGAAGAAACCTTTTTGAGAGCACTGTATATGGTTCCACAATTTTTGCATGGTCCTGTTTTTTTGTTCGCATTTTCAACTAAAATTAGATATATTATATGTGGTTGCAGAAACTCCAGATCTAAGATCGATGTTCTTGATGTTTAACGAAACGGACCATGTAAGAGTTTCACGATTACAGGATACCACTCATCACTGATGTATTTGAAGGAGTTCTACCAGAAGTCTTATGGTGAGGCTCATGACGTTGCTCTTGATATCACGAAAGCGTGCGATCAACTGTGGCACTCTGCCCTCTTATGCAAACTTCCATCCTCTGGCTTCCCAGAGAAGCTTTGCAGATGGGCCGCTAACTTTCTCACGTGTGTTTCCCAGGGACCGGTTTTGGCTCCGACATTGTTCCTCTTACATATCAACGACCTCCATTCCTGTACGATGAACCTAATCCACAGCGTGACTAGCGGTGAGTTCCTCTCTGACGAGAGACCTGGAGGTTATCACTGCTTGGGGACGCAACAATGTTGTACAGCTTAATGCTTCCAAAACATATTACTATACCTCGACGAACAAAAAGCGTCCTAGCGCTCAACCGATATCGATGGATGTCTGAGTTCTGCCAAAGAGCTGTTCATTTCGGCTGGTCGATCACCGAGGTCTTGTTCTGGTACGAACACGTCTCGTCAATAGCGGCAGGTGCTGGAAAAGAGCTAGGCTATCTGTTTAGGGCAAAGAAGTGCTTTTCACCGCATGACCTCCCCACTCTATACAAGGGCCAGATAAGACTGAGCATTGAGTATTCCTTACACGTTTGGGGTGCTGCCGCCCAACTACAGTATTCATGCTTTGTGCTGTGCGTCAAACTCCGTTCATCCAGAACTGGCCGATACGACCGCTCCTTTGTCCCGAGGGTGTCGAGATTGTGGAACAATTTACAAGAAGAAGATTTTCCCAGTTCTACTAACCTCAGACAGTTTAAAAATCGGATTTACAAAATTTCTTTAGGATCCTCATAGCACCCGCGGTGTCCTGGCATTTAGGCTTCTGCCTGCGCGGCTGCTTCGGTATAAAAAAGGGTAGTCATTGAGCAATTTCCGTAAAGCAGGTAACTTCAGATCTAATTTTTGTTAACAGAAGAAAATTTTCGAGATATGTTTTCGTTCCATGAGGAAATCGAAAGAAGAGAAGAATCGAAATCCGTGAAAGAGCAAAAAATCAGTCTTAGATTTTTGCAGTGCTTTTATCAAACTTTCAAATAAACTATTATCACAAATCTAAATCTTTCATCACTATCATCTATGATTTCTATGATGCTTTTAGGGCGAGTGCATAAATAAAAAACCTCTGGCTGTTTCCCCTGCCAATACAACAGCAGCAACACTTTATATGGCCAAGCTAGCGATAGATCTTCATACTTCCCGTAGCATTTCCACACGTCATTTCCCCGCAATAATACCAACCCAATGGCGCACATGACCCGCATTCTCATATAGGATTTTTTCTGAACGCTGCTTTTCTGTTCCTTCGGATATTTATTGCTAAAAAACTTTTCAGCTCTATTGAATGCCACGGCCATTGTTCATGTGCGCGGCTTCACGTAAAATATTTTTCCTGCTAAACAATCACACTGGGTCATTTCGCGGTGCATTGCGGTTGTTTTTTACTGACCAGATTTGAACTGAATCTACGATGGATTTTCGAAAATTATATTTCAATCAACCGAGGATCTCATAGCTCAAATCATGAGTCAACTATTTACTAGTTTTATTTCAAAGGTTTTGTGGAAGCTTTAAAAAGTTGATAGACTCGTAAAGCCTACCAGCACGGGTATCATGTAAAAAACCTATAAAACGTCAAAAAAACGTATAAGATGTCAACTTGCAGACTAGGTAGTTTTTAGGGCGCAAACAGTCATTCCACGTTTGCTCACTAGGATCGTTCTGAACGTCCATCTATGGAGGAATCACTCAACTATTATTGGTTGCATATGTTTTGTGAGACTGAATGGTCCGTGTCTGTAGCTTTTATCTCTGAGAAAAAAGTTGGTTGGATAGCAAGATCGCATCTGAATGATAATATGTATTGGTCTGCATGTGTATAAAATCAGTGATATTTGCTGTCTGAGAAAATTATTACTGAAAATGCTGCATATGTTGGGTTATTTATATGTTGTGCTTTCGGAAGAGAGGTTATCTTCAAAGTTATAAATTACGAAAAACTAAGGAGAGTACGAGAAATTATTACAGCGCCCGCGTTGTCTGTAATTACTGTTAGCATGTATTTATATAGTTTGTACTTCGACAGTGTACAATGAATATAATTATTTCTTATCTCTCTCATTTTTGAAATTTAGCAAACTTGTATACAGTGCTTGTCTTTAATGTCTGCCTCCGCTTTTATTTTTTGAACGGATCAATTCAAAAAATTAAAACGTGAGGTAATGAAACTGATGCGCGGATACCATATTTTAGTTAGAGTGAGATTGACAGATGAAACTGTTGGCCGCTGGGCTCCATCTTGGAAAAAAAATTATATGAAAACGGGGGTCTTGTGCCACATCATTTTGAAGCTCCTGACGAGAACTTTATATCCCCAGAATATAAAGTCAATACCTTTACCTACTACAAAATGGTGGTACATTTGATAATTACCTGAATACATTGACATTTAACTTGATAATTGGAATCAATACGTTGAGTTCAGTTTAGAAGGTGCTGGAAATGGTTGCCTTGAACTTGTTGACACAATAACTGCCGATCCGTAATTTAGCGTCGAACATTTTCAAACATAGCAACATCGATAATTCTACAAATATTTGTTATTCTCAGCCGTATATCCAATATTGAAGTAGGTTCAGTTTCGCACACCTTTTGCTTCAAATAGCCCCATAAAAAAGTCTAAAAGTATCAAATCTGGCGAGCGAGCTGTCCATTCCACAGGACCTCGACGGCCAATCCAACGACCGGGGAAATTGCTATCTAAATAATTCCTAACTTGTCTGTAGTAGGGTGGTCGAGCATCATCTTGCTGAAATACAATATCAGTATCGAATTCATTAGGATTCGCATCGACGATTTCGGTGATAAGAGGGTCAATAGTATTTTCCAGCATATCCAAATTCAGTTCCCCGGTTAAAGCTTGTTCGGTGAATAGAGACCCCACAATATGATTTCCCACTATCCAAGCCCAAACGTTAATTTTTTTTGGATATTAAGTATAAGTTTCCTGGAAGACGTGATGATTGGTGACACTCCAATAACGACAATTTTGTCTATGCACATTACCGTTGAGAAAAAAATGTACATTCATCACTAAAACAAAATTTTGGATATAGGTAGGATGCCGTGCAATGGTTTCCGTGATAGTCTCGCAGAATTCTGTTCTTCGATCAGAGTCATCTTCATTTAGCTGAAGTACCATTTAAATTTTGTATGGGTGATACTTAGGGCCAATTTCACCAACAAAAGTCCGTTACTCTCCACCTATAGGGTAACAGACCGTCAGATACAGCGAATGAGCTTCAAGTTCCAATCAACAAATTTTAGCAACCAATAGCTATGAAATGTTGAAAACAAAATACTGTCAAAGTATAAGATAACAACTTGTCATTGAAACATCACCAGCTTATTGAATATTAAGAAATTACATATAATTCAGTCAAAATTTTAAGAAATGTTTGATTTTTGAATTAAATTCATGTTTTAATTACTATTCTTGATTTTTTATTCATGCTTATATTATTTTCTTCAATTGATCGATACTGGGTGTTTTTTCCTATCAACCTCTTGCAGATAGCGATTAAGCACCCACTTGATGACAGGCTCTACCAAAAGATATTGCTCGTTTCCAAACATTCATTCATTTACTTGCCGTTCATCAGAACCATTATGGCACCTTAGACTGATATTCCCACAAAACCATTCACAGCTGATTATTGCATTTCAAGGAGTGGCACATGTGTGGGATCTGTCAACTCTTGGTACCAGTCACAAAACATATACTCTGAAGGTTTGATTCCATGCTATTCAATGACAACACGGTGACTTGTGTGGTTGTCATCGGCCATTTTGTGAGGGTGCGACAGGGTTGCCAGATTGTGCATTAATATCCCGTTTCACCCTCCTGATCCCAGTGGAGTAAGTTCCGCCAACTGTTGAAATATACACTACTATGCTTTATAAGACTATTCGTGACATTTTCCCCAAAATCATTGCACAACACTTGAAAAAATGCAAATGAAAATTTAAAATCATTTCCATGACGCCGCAAAATAGCTCCGTCGGTACCTTGGGTTATACATCTTGACAGTAGGGATGTTCGATACGATCCTATATTTAGAAGTATCAATACATTTCACGAGTATCGTCATCTTTCGATCCGGACTGTGTCAGAAAGAGTGACTGCCATTTGGCTGCGACATTACGCTGCCAAATCAGACATATCTTTCATCATTTTCAAATAAATTGTACAAAATCTTCAAATTTATGAAGTTAGCGGGCTATGCTATAAATCATATGTCACAGTGTTTGTGCACTGATTGCAACGGTTAGATGATACCAAAAATATTTTCATAAACAGGAGATCTTTCCCATTCCGGATCGAACAATCTACCGAAGATGCTTATAATCATGATACCTAGTAAATTTTCACGAAAAAAATTCAAAACCAGCAAATGTAAAAGATTCATTTCGCACCCTCCACCACGGGACGTGATCGTCGTTAGACTTGGCAGCCCTGCGAGTGACAGATATATATCCCCGCCAGTGCGCCAGTCAAAAAGACAAACATTAAACATTACTAGTTCTTATGATTTTTGGACTTAAAAGACATTATATGTGAAACATTTTTCATATTTTTTTGTCTATGGCCATAGTAATTGCATTATGCATCAGGGAGATGTAGGGATTGACACGTCTTACACATATTATCTGTGTTTTAGGATGGAGAGGACATAATGTTTTTATTGCTTTGAAGAAATTCATTAACCCATAAATTAATAAATGATTACTATTATGACGTAAAGGAAGATGAGGAATTGGATGGAACGTATTCTATATTCTATTTTCTTGCAAAATACAGACCAATCCACACTATTCAACAGGTATGTAATGATAACTTTCAGTATATTGAAGTTGGTAAATTCGAGACTGCCATGCATTAACAAACGTCCAAATCTGCTGCCAAATTTAACAGCTAGAAAATCGAGCTATTATTTGCCGCATTCCCCCCCCCCATTCGCTGAGGGGGATAACGGATTGTTAAATGTAAACCTGTAACATATATCAAAATACTTGAAAGTTGTCCTGTTTTTTCTGTACAAAAGCATCATGTTGGAATCAAAAGGTGGTCTTGTTGATAATACAGTCGAATTTTCACGATTTTATTCAATATTTCAATAGAAATCACTAATATTCAGAGACCTTTGACAGCTTCTGTCAAATTGCATTTCGATAAGGTATTTTCCCATTGGTCCATAATATTGATGTTGGTGAAATTGGGCCTTATTCTTTTTCAAAAGTCTTCATACAGTAGAAGGACAAACCTCACATGCATTTGCGATGGAGGAACTAGACTGTTGGGGATTTACTATGATCTCACCAATTATTTGAACTTGCTTTTTTCCGGGATGGTCGGATGACCTGGGGGCTACTTGTTGTTTACACTAGTAGATGAAAATTTAGATACAAGTTCCCTTAAATATTTTCTACAGATAGGACGATTCGGGAAACGATCATTAAAGATCCTTTCGATCTCGTGAAAGTTACGCGTCGCACCATAAATAAAAATCGCTACGACTTATCCTTCCAATGGACAAGAATTGATCATTTCAAAACTCGTAGTTCAAACAGTATCTAGCACTAAAACCGAAAACTAAATAAGAATATTTTAACTGTACAATGATTTTTGTTTTCGTACTGATATTCTTGGCAAAAAAAATAACAAAACAAGTTTTTATCGCTGTTGCTGTGGATACGGCAGGGAATTACAATTATTTGTAGAGATATGCATGTTAGTGGATTTGTGATCAACTACTTATTAAATATACCACTATTTTGTAGTAGGTAAAGGTATTGACTTTATACTCTAGGTTTATAAAGTACTCGTCAGGAGCTTCAAGGTGATGTGCCACAAGACCCCTGTTTTCATATAATTTATTTTTTCCAAGATGGCGCCCAGCGGCCATCTTGACATTTTCATCTGTCAATTTTACTCTACGTATTTTTAATTTTTTAATTTTTTGAATTGATCCGTTCCAAAAATTAAAGGGGTGGGGGACATTAAAGAAAAGCACTGTATGTAATTTCCAGAATTGATAAGAAAAAGTGGCTGCGCAACTAATTTCTAGCTTTGATTCTAGATTAAGTGTATTTGAGACAAAAATGCAATGGAATTATCATCAACATATACAACTTACAGCTTATACCTAGAGGTTTCACATTACATCAGAGTCAAACACATACAACTAAGAGCTAAGTTAACATCTTGTAGAAAAACCTACATAATGTTCAAGAAAAAACATTATAATGTCAAAAAATCGATATAACGTCACTTTTCAAGATACATGATATCCGTGCGGGGGTCCGTGTTTCCCTGTGTTTCAAATTCAACCATTGGGATCTCAGGTAGGAGATACGAAGTCACTTGAATAAGGGCAAAGTTGCGTATTTAGGTAACTAAAAGTGCTGCTTAGAAAGTGTTGAAATTCAAAGTACTTCCGTAGAGAGACAGAAAATACGGTATATTCCCAAAACAGTTTTAATTTTTTCTTAACTTTATTTACAGTAGAATTTCAAAATGAACTGCACATTATCTAACATTGCCACTTTTTCTCTTCCATAAAACGGCATAATTAGAATGTCAATATGATGTTTCGCCTCTTACCTCCCACTTTATTTTTTCTTATGGACGCCATATTGCATTTTTGCACAGATGAATAGTTTTTAATTGTGTTTCCAAAAATATATGCATATACGTCATTTGTTTCGTATACCACACCAGACCTCAAATTGAGCAGAATGATAGAGTTTGAATGACTGATGAGGGAAATAAAACGAGCAGTGAATAATGTACAAAGCACAGTCAGGCTTTGCCTACAAAATGACACATAGCATTTTGGTTTAGCTCTGCTTATTTATGATTATTATTTTTATTACCATCAATAAACATTTCATTTTGTGTTCAGGTTCCACCACACCTCTTCATTTCCTTATAATTTCCATTTGAACAACACACTCAAGCCTTGAAAGATGAAACCTTGAATTGAAAATTTGACTAGGTCATCGTTTGTACAGGAGAAAAGGTGGCAATTGCAACAAGTAATTTATTTCTGGAACAAAGTCAGGGAAAAATAAAAACCATTCTGCGATAAATCTGGTATGCAAAAGAAATGACTATCTGATAATTCCAACGCCTACCTAAGAAATTCCGTTTTTTTTAAGTACCTAATGCTTGACAATGTCAACGTATGAAATATTGTACATTTTTGCTGAATGAAAAGAAATTTTAACGTAAATCGTGAGACTGTAGAAGTGAGTCAGCCCAAAACTTAAGCGTAACTTTAGGTGAATGCCTCAGATTCATGCCACATATGTAAATAATAACAGTAAGGGTTGTTTTTCTATTTTACCTCAATTACATCGTAAAAAACGATTTCTTGCCTATACAACTAAAAAAAATTTGTGTGAATCCTTGGTAATGTACAAAATCAGTTATTGTGATTCAGTTAATCTTCCATTTCTCGACTCAATATCTCTCACACGTCTCCAGAAAATCCAAAATTCATGTTGTGTATGCTCATATCTGCTCTTTTTTCAAAGACATGGGAGCAAAAGAACTGTGTCAGCTACCCTTAGTTTCATACATTCATAGACTTTTGCTCTCATCCATTTCCCCGTTTTTAAAAAATAAGGTAGGAGCAGTACTCATTCTACGGACATTCGATTCACGGAAACACACACAAGACCCGTCCACAGGACATCATTCTTTCGTAAATTCTTCACTTATAACGCAGTTATTTTGTACAGGGTGACCAACTAAAAATGCGACGTACTGCGTTTGGGAACCTATCCATCGTAGAGACTTGCGGCAAAAAAAAAAGGTCTTACTAAACCGGCCAAGTGGCCGCCAGGGGGCGTAACTGCAATCTTAAATCTGAAAAAGTGATGTTTCAGGAACTTCCACTATATTAACCTAACAAAGAAATGCCTAATCTTTAAAGTCCTAGATAATGGGAACTTTTTTATTTGACAATTTTTGCTGTATCTCTAAAAATATAGTGTGAGGGGGGGGGTTATTCAAAGGTTTCCATAAAACCCCGTATCTTGTAAACGGCTAAACCGATTTTAACAAGCTTGGCCTAGTTGAAAAGAGCTATTCCTGGGCTACAAATGTTATGATATTTGAAGGTTTTTTAGTTTCACATGTGTCCGCTAGAGGGATTCTTTCGACACTTCGACAAAATGATTAATTTTCCCAACAAATATTAAATGCATTTGTATGTTTTTTTTTAATGAAAAAGTAGCCAAATGATGTCTAAACAAGCTTGCGAACACAGCATCTCGATATCTTGTTCCTAATCTAAAATTTAGGCTAAAGAATCTTTTATGCGGGAATGCCATCGATTTTTATATTTTTAAACTAATTTTTCTCGAATCACCATTTTTTAAAAGACTACAAAATTTCGCTAAAAGGTTATTAAGTAATGCTAATAACAAAAAGCATAATTATTGTTAAAGTGCATATACACTATAGGTATGTACGGAAAAGACAATCAATAGAAGCAGGCCATGGAATATAACAAATCAAATACCTATTTAAAACATCAATAATCCTCAAATTGTCGATAGTTGTCAACAGTTTCGCGTTACTTTGAGCAATTTTTGTGTCTACCAAATACGTTTTACGAACGATGAAGCTGATGATATGCTTGCAGTTTATTTTGAATGTCTTCAGAATACCGCTGTAGCAAAAGAGTTTACGCGACTCGATAACCAAATCGGAGTCTTTGCGATGTGAGAGTTTTTCTCCGATTAGTGGGAAGCTTACGAGCCAATGGTACTTCATCCTACGTTTCAAACACAAAGAATTAAAAGATAACAAGAATATATCAATCGCGTACTGGGATATATTGAAGAAAATCCCCACGTTCACACAAGGCCATTATCTCTTGAGTTGGGCAAATCACGAACAACACCTCAAAATATTTTGAAGGGCCATAGGTTAGTTCTAATGGCCATCAATATATAGGGATTTATTTGAATTTAACTTTCTTAATTATTTTTGCACCCTTGTCATATCGTTTTGCATCAGGCCTTAAAAGAGCACGACTTTGATCGGGGATTGGACTATTGACATATTTTTTCGAGCAGTCCCTAAATGGCAATGTCTGTCTTGACTTTTTGGACAATCATTCACCGTTGTTGCTGGAAGATGTGCCATTGGAAACACGGTAAAAAATGTTTTTGCAGTTCGATGGTATTTCAACAGCGGTGGACTGTAAGAAGAACTTGTATTGATTTTTATTTATGAAGAGGATTCAAGGACATCGTGTTTCAGACTCATCCTACAACCAGAGATATGAAAAACTAGATTCGTAACGATATACGTAACATATCGAGAAAAATAAAAATACAAGGGATTTCCGTATAAGATTTTGTTTGGCCTAAATTTTAGGTTAGGAACAAGATAACGAGTTGCGGTTTTCGCGAGCTTATTTAGGACATCATTTAGTTACTTTTTCATACACAAATCATGCCAATGCATTTAATTTTTTGAGGAAATTAACCATTTCTGTCTGAATGTCGAAAAATTCCTCTATCGGCCACATATGAAACTAACAAAAATTATGACATTTGTAGCCCAAAAATAGATCTTTTCATCTATCCCAAATTTGCTAAAATCGACTCAGCCGTTTCGAAGCTACAGGGTGTTTTTCACGGAAACCTTTGAATACCCCCCTCCATACGACTTTATTTTTAGAGATGCAGCAATCATTGTCGAACAAAACAAGTTCACATTATCCTCGACTTTAAAGATCAGGTATTTTTTTGTTAATATAGTGGAGTTCACAGAAACGTCACTTTTTCAGATTCAAGGTTGCAGTTACGCCCCTTGCTGGATATTTCAGAAACTTGAAAATATTTTACAGGTTTTTCTCTTTGCCGTTTTAGTGAAACTTTTTTGCCGTAAGCAAAATAAACTATGGATATCCAGTTTTTGAAGATTTCTCTTCAAGTTGGTAGATACTACCCTGTTGCTGATAACACTATAGGTAGGTATTGTTCGTACATCCCATACGTGCTAAATCTCTATTGCCAAATAATCATGCTTACTTACTTTGTCTGCTATGGTCTTTGCCATGCTGTGGAAAGAGGACACGCTACACTTTCTCAAAATACTCGTAATTTTGCCAAAAACTATCGATATTGTTCTCTTGTTGTAAGCTCAAAATCGTATGCCCATATCAAGTGGGTTGTCACACACTGACAGTGACAGGCACAGACAATAAATACTCATACTTTGGCGAGAAAATTTTCGAGGTGGCGAGCCGAATCTAGAGAACGTATCTCTGAGCTTACACAAACAACCGTCCGCACACCGAGGCAGATATAGAAGTGATGCCGGTGGTTCATCTGTGACCCGACATAAGCCCTGAAATGAACTATAATGTACTCTTCACTTTAGTTGAACACAGATACTTGATATTCCTTATCAAGACCATCTCCCATGATAGGAAATTATATTCACAATTCTGAAATGAGTTCTTGAAAAAAGAGTGGTACTGAATTCGGTTCTCAAATATTGAAAACTGAAATCCTGTCTGTCACGGAACTTCTATTGGTAATAAATTCTGTGTAAAATCATGCGTTGTCGGTAGAAAAAGGTTATATTTCAACCAACTTCGAACTGCGATTTGCCAAAAAATCAAACATCTGTTCTTATAACACTTCTCTTTGAGGTTTATGTCAGATGTGTTCTGTTTAGTTTTGCAGTCAGCCATTGATTAACGTATACCACTGCTACGTTTGGCACATTTTTCATTTAGCTGCTTTTTAAATAAATGGCGTCTCTAGCGACAATGTGCTGCCGAAATGAGCGGTATGCCGTTGCGAACTTTTAGGGTGAAATTATTTAGATTAGGTTCAACAAAAATTTTCACCAAATGTTTTCAGTTAAGATTATGTACTAAATGCTGTCCGGTACTATCTTTATTTTTGTATAAAATAGCGAACTAAATTCAGCAAAAAAACTCCTAACACGACAAATAGCCATAATAGGGGGAAATAAGTCCACGATTCCTGGTTATGCCTTGTTCATTCTGTTCGAATTAGACGAAATCGGGTATGTGGATTATCTCTACTGTGTTTACCTTGTTGTACAGTCGATTGATCCAGATAAATACATCATGCAAATCTACCAGATTTACATGTTATACTAGGGGGAACATGTACTCACACAAATTACCTTTCATCAACGATGAAATAGGCATATCGCCATACAGGTCATTTTATATTGAGAGCATGATTCATCTGCATTAACGGGACCGCGTTTGTAGACAACTTAGTACAATGCGGTAAAAGTGATAAATACCCAAAACGCCAATACTTCCATGCCTATTTAGAAGACAGTAACGTGTAAACATCCAAGTCTGAAAAAATTGGTATCAAAATTCTGGATCATTTCGAACTAAATAAAACGCAACAATGGTGAATGAATATTGCAAGAATACAGGACGTTTTAGAGAGACATTTTAAATATTATTTCGGATCGTAATTGTTGTCGGGACCTAAAATAAATAACATTTCATGTTAAGTTTAGTTGCAGTAACATGTGAATCACTGCTTTTTTGATTCTCCATTTATTTTTATTTCAAAAGAAAAACGCAGTAATACACAATTTTAGTTTATTTTTATATAACATATTCATATTGAAATTCACATAGATAGTACAAAAGTAATACTTTCAGCATAGTAATTCAATTTAATAATTATATAATTACATTTAATAATTACATTCATCAAAAATAATTATACAAAAAAAAACATGATTTCTACAGGTTAAAGAAGAATATTTTGTGATTATTTATGGCGACAAATACTTATTGGCAAGCAATCGAATTGTTGCATAAAGAATAAAATAAGGAAACATCATGTGTTATAAATGGGTGAAAACGCAGT
This sequence comes from Acanthoscelides obtectus, assembly GCA_963669975.1. Taxonomy (NCBI): domain Eukaryota; kingdom Metazoa; phylum Arthropoda; class Insecta; order Coleoptera; family Chrysomelidae; genus Acanthoscelides; species Acanthoscelides obtectus. The sequence continues at coordinate 57,092,280 of CAVLJG010000004.1, forward strand.
ACTACTATCATACAGAGAATAGTAGCAGTAAAGTTCAAACTTTTTCAAAAACTACTGCTTTTTTACTTTGATAAATTGATTGTCTTTAGGCTTAAGAAATGTAATTAATATAAAATATTCCACAAAAAAACTATTTTTGGTAAGGTTGCGTGGTCAGTAACATATTTTGCAATTCTAATCATAAAAAAAGTGCATTGGCGTCCACATTTAAAAACTTCACAGCCTTTTACCTGAATAAGAGAGAATAGATGAGGGTAGTTCACAGTATTCACGGAAAATTATGAATTTCGGTCAGTATGTATGTCTTTCTGTCTGTGTGCCCTGTAATTCATAACCTCTTTGGAAAGATATTTGATTTTGGAGGAAACTGCCTTTAGGTTTTGGAAATCAAAACATAGATTCGTAACTTACGCCGGGAGCCTGATTTTAACCCAACTTCGGCACTCGAAGTTAATTTCCAAGTTGCTATGCAATCATACTTTATGGCCCGCAATGGTAATTTCGACAATGTCATAATAGTTTCGATATAGGTAGCAAAATCGTTATAGTGGATCATATTGCATGGCGGCAAAACGATACTTAAAATTAGTTGACATTCATTCATAAATAACCGGTCTCCAGATAATCAACCTTTTCGGTGATGCTTTGGAGCTTGACAGTCCAATGTCCAAGTAGGCTGACTCTGCACATCCCACGCACCGCTACTTTCAGTTCAGTTCATAGAAGCACAAGTTATTCCAAACATGTATAACTAATAACTAAATGAATCGCTTCATGTCAAACAGGTGTGTACAATTTAAATTTGCATAAGTAGCATGGTTTTGTATACTAGCTTGGGGATTATTGGGATTTTAACCACCCTTCCTGAGAAAATTTGCTACCCCCGCTCTTTAAAAAGTTGTGGACAGGTACGCTTTCACCTTTCACAAAAGCTATCTCTTGCCGATAAAAGCCCGTAATTGTGAGTAACCGCGCCGCTCGTCCTCGATAAGTCCAAGTTTTATGGGGAAGTCTATGATGTGTGAAATGAGTCTATTAGATCCGGGGTTGGAAGCGTATAAATATACCAACGTCAAAAAACCGAGATATACCCTACAACTCACTACCCCAAATCTTCAGCCTCTATAACAACTTTCCTATAAATGACCACGTCAGAAAACGAAGTTTGGTCAATTTTCTTTTTTTTTGCCTGTAGCTTTGCCGCCACTGGAGCGATTCTCAAAAACTACAAAGTTTTCTTGTGCTTGACATGGTAGTAAGCTTATATGCGGTGGCATATCAGACTACTTCCTTTGAAAAGGTCCTTTAGAATACACTAAAATATACAGATCATCCCATTTGATAAATGTGTGTTTGTATTGTCACGTAGTTATAGAGAAACCCGTAGAGAGCGGCGTATTTCATCCAAGTAAGGAGCACATATTTACCTCTAATTTTTTAGATAGCTGTTTAGTTATTCTTTAAATTATGGAGCTGTTGACCGATTATACATGAAGACTCACCCAGTATAGTGTCATTGTCACCATTGTGGTCGAAATAATGGTAAACTCTCACCTACAATTCAGTCAAAATAAAAATTGGATTTGCAAAAATTCTCACAAAGCTGAAAATTGGTATAAACTTTGAATACGCTGTTATGAATAATCTAAGAAAATACCTCATGTATCCTCGGAGCGTAACCTTATTTTGGAATATGACGTATTGCCATATTTCTCTAAAAGGAAAGGTGATGCCACAAAATAATTGTACCAAAGTCCCCATGGATCCTTGGAGCAAAAGATTTTCTATTGGAGGTACAATGCCAAAATTACCACTTTTATGTCTCTGAAACGGTACGAGAAACCACAGAAATAGCTTACACCAAAATTGTAGAGCATGAAATTCTCTATCACTGATTTTTGTATAATAAATACTTTTCTAGATATGTTTATATATATACCCCTTCCCAATCCAGTTGGCCCAACTATTGAAATCTTAGTTTTTTCTTATCAAACACAAATAATAAAAATGTACCAGGGTGTTATAGCTTTAAAATATTAACAATGAATATTTTGATAATATATAGTAGAAAACACCAACTTTATCACTCCCTAATCAAATTTTCAGCATAAAAATAACACATGTTGTAATTACAGCATATCAACCTATTTTCATTTCAATGCAAAATAAGTCTAGGTGGCTGTGAAAAATAAAAGCCATGACAATTGTTTTTATTAATCACAGCTGTCAGAATACGTTTAAAATAGTTTTGGGTAGTAAAGGTTTTCAAAATGGGTAGAGGAAAGGTTATTAGTGAGAAAATTCGGTTACTGGTAATTAAATTTTTTAATTCTGGGAAATCAAACTCAGAAATTGCAGCTTGGTTAGACTTATCGCGGTACAGTGTGAGAAATATTGTTAGAAGATATAACGTAACTGGTTCAGTTAATATTAAGCCACGATATGTGAAAAAAGTAATATCACAAATGCCGACCAAGGAGCATTAAGAAGAATAATCGTGAAAAACAGGCGTGCCAATTATTTACAATTAAGTGCTCTGTGGAGTGACGCTGTTGGAAGGAGAATTTCGAGGTCCATGACTCATAGAGAGGCCCACAAACTAGGATTTGGCACTTGCAAGATAAGTTTTGTTATAAACAAAGGTGAAGTAAAAACCCTAAAGTTGCACAATTTGTTTATAGGCCAAAGAAAAGCCACTATTAACTCCACTGCAAAAGAAAAATCGGCTTAGATGGGCTAAATAACTTAGACAATGGACACCTCAACAATGGTGTGCAACACAATAGAGTGCTGAGGCCCGATTCGAAGTTTGTGTTGATGACAGTCGCAGTAGAGTTATTCGCAAAAAAAATGAAGCACTCCATGTTGACTGTCTGAAGAGAAAAGTGAAATTTCCAGCAGCCAGTATGGTCTGGGGCAGTATGTCATCAAAAGGAGTAGTAAAACTTAATTTTATTGATGGAAATGTGGATACAAACAAATATTTTGCAATTTTAGAAGAATCGCTTTTACCAGTGATGGAAGAATGTTTGACAACCGGTCAAGATTTTGTGTTTCAGCAAAAAAGCCTCAAAAAAGGCTTTAAAATAGATGGAAGAAAATAATGTACCACTTTTGAAATGGATTTCTAGCAGTCCAGATCTGTCACCTATTGAAACTTTGTGGCACGAGATGAAAAAGGTTCTACTACAGCATCCTGCTCGTACAGTCACCGAACTGAGACAAAAGCTTCAAGAAATATGGGATTGTTTTACCCCAAATTTTTGCCAAAACTTGGTTAACACTATGCCCCAAAGAATTTCAGCCGTAATAAAAAATAAAGGTGATGTTACCCAATGATAATCTTTCAATTGTTGCTTTGTTAACTTCGCGCATTTATTCGCACATTGTTTATTTGTTCAGATGTACTATTAGTTATAGGTCTAAGTGATTTGAAATATGTATTTTTTACGACTAAAGTGTATCTAAAATGTTTTGGAGAAAATAAATTGTTTTAGAAGTAAATAGTTTTGTCATGTTTAGTTCATAAAGCCATATTTTGGTACAAATCTTGAAGTGGGAAACTGAAGTAGGAAGGGGCTCGTATATATATATATATATATATATATTATAGTATTCATAGTTAATTGCCTTAACCGTTAGGAGAAAATATCCTTGAATTTCTTTGGGTAGAAGGCAAGGTACTGCATAAGCACACTCTTATAACTTAAACTCGAGCTTTCGATGGTCTATGACATCACAGTCTGGAGCTGGAAACATCTATTAATCACATCATACACAATCATTTGGCAGAAGATGGGATTAACACACCGATTGAAAGGTTAGCAGAAAAGATTTTAACACTTGAGATTTCCTCCTCATAAACAGTTAAAAAACCTGAACTCCTCTCTGAGATCGTTAAAAAACAATAGAATTTCTTCTACAAATCCTCTAATCTTCAACAACTTTTAATCTAACAATTAAGACCTTGTTCCACAGCATTTAAAAATTCCAACATTCGCAAGTTTCACCAATTGCTGAATGACTCTATGAGAACTTTTCTTGACACTCAACCAAACTGGGTAAAAAACCTTAGTAACATTGACATTCCCAATAACATTTGCAAATTTCTTTCACTAAGTCCAAAGTTCAGTGTTGAACCGATCATTAGTAGGGACATCCCATTCAGATCCATTCTAGCTGATGTGGACATTATAGCCTCCTCCATCAATGATGAAGCAAATAGGAACATTTTCACAACTCGTTCCACGAATGTCATCACAAACTTTTACCACAACAAAAACATAAAATCACAACTTATTGAATAAAACGAGATCAGACAAAGGAAATGTCACTGTTATAATGCTCAGATAACAAATTTTGATGCATGTAACAACTTAATTGATAATGATTCTTGCTATAATTTAATTAATAGAGACCCGACATCAAGAGTAGAAAAAGGTTGTAATGACATTGCTAACAAGCTTTTCAACACTGGACAAATAAACCAAGACCAGAAAAAAATCACTAACCACATACAACTCAGTCTCACCAAAATTTTATGCCCTTCCTAAAATACATAAATCAACACTGTCAGTAAGACCTATAGTGGCATCAATCGGATCGGCCACGCAGGCTTTATCCTCATTAGTTTCAGATATCCTTAAGTCAGAATACTACATTTAAGGCTCCTCTGATATATCTCGACAATTTAATGGGTTGCAAATACCACCTGGACATGTCTAGCTGAACTGCGAAAAACTGGAAAAGCAACATATCTCCCCTTACATCGACTTCTCCCAATAATCGCTCAAATTACTTAATAAAAATTCTTCACAATCTATAATAAAATTAAAATAAATTTGCGCCAAATCTTTTTTTCCTCAAGTGTGAAAGTTCCTTACATATTACCTAGCTCTTTGGTAGGATAACATCCAAATGACTCCTTCCACAACAACATCTATCAAATTTGAAAATAACTCTGTACTTCATCGGATATCAAAACACACCCGTCAGAGGTACGAAACGACCAATAACTTCAATGTCACATTTCATAGGCCACTGTAGAATGTCAGTCGGCCGGCACGTGTTGGATGATGTAGAGGTTATCAGGGAAAAAAAACGAAATCTCGAAGGATTTTCCAATAGTCGAGTTTTTCAAGTTCTTCGAAATCAATCAGTGTTCAAAAGAATTTGTTTTAAAAAGTTAAAAAAACATAGCTATGATTTGCTATTTATTAATAAAATAATTCCGTCCCAATCGAACCTCATCGGTCCAGTTTTTTATTCGTCGACTATGTCTGTCGTTTACGAACAATTACAGCAATTATATCGCCTACTTAGTAAGTAATTACATTTTTTCCTCCTAATTGTTTATTGTTGCTAGTTTTCAAAGATTGTTTCCAGCTCCAGACGATGATGGCATAGACCATCGAAAGCCCCAGTTTAAGTTCAAAGAGTGTGCTTATGCAATACCTTACCTTCTGTCCAAAGAGATTCAAGGATATATATTTATATATATCGAACATTCGATCGCGTGCACAGATATATGCCGCCTGAGGGTCCACACAACACTAAGTCTCATAAACGGTACTTGAACAAATTTTGTAGATAATTGTATTTTCTACAATTTTTGTATGAGGTATGTTTGTGGCATTTCTTTCACTTTTCACTGTATGAGGAGTTTTGATATATTATTAATAACGGTAGGTATTTAAGGTATGTACCAATTTGCAGCTTTGTGGACATTTTTACAAACTTGCAATACTTTTTTCTGTATTTTTTCTGGGCTATTATACAGCTGCGATTTGGTTTGGCCGTAAGCAGGAAAGTGTAAACTAAATAGTGTTATGCTCTTTGCACAACAACAGAAACAATGTAGCGTCTCAGCTCTGCTTCTTAAGAAGTATAAGAATATTTTCTAAGCTTCTTTCGAATCCATGATCTATAGGATTTGCCTGTTTTCCATATCGACTCTCATATTCCCGTTGACTACAAGCTTAAATAATTAAAATAATAACAAAATATAGCACTGTGCCGAACAAGTCAATAGCCTCTCACACAACACTGAGTTCTAAATATCCATGGACGAACATTATTTTATATCAAATACTGACGTGAAAGGAAAAGCTGCAACAATTCCGAACCGAATAGTAACCTCAATAATAATTAATATCGCGGCGTCGGGCGGTGCAAAACAACCCTCACACTTTTGACTCCCCTTACCGACTACCGCAAGAGCGTGACCACGTTTATATGATTATATATTAAAAAATTGTTTTTTATCGTCAACGGGAATTTGTTGTATTCTCTGTACTCTGAGTGTCGGTTTCTTAAGGATATCCATGTTCATTAATAAGGAAATGGTGTTCACCATAAAAAAAATTATGTAAAGGTAGGCAACTCGCATTCTCCAACTTTTAACGAAAATCATCTCCTAACAGATTCTTGTTCTGCATTTTGGAAACCACTGGCATGTTCCTTAACAACCCTCTCATCAGCCAATTGGAGGCATTTAAGGCAGACCCCGTTGTCATGATAGCTGGGACCCAAAATTAAGAGCATTCTCCATAGTTCGAACTATTCCACTTATTATATTCAAGGAAAATACCTAACTAGTGTTCTTTAGAAATACAGACGTTTTTTGGTTTCTATAAAAGAAAAGATCAATACCACATTGTAAACTATTGCAAGTTTCAAGGTGCCAATTATGACTTTTATCCTATGTCATTATGCTAAAAGTATATAAAGTGTTACGGTTCACAATATCGCGATGAAGAATGAAACGATGTACAATATACAGGATGTTCCACGACTTTGCGATATTAATTTCAAGAAGAAACTTGGATTATGCTGTAACCACGGTTTGAGAGAACAATCATAATAGCTCCAAAGGTCATAATAGGACAGGCGACATTCTTAGACCGAGATTTTAAGATGAATATAAATTACTTAGTAAGCCCGCTTTAATAATTTGATTTAAAATACATTGTCATAGACAGAATTGTATGCTCGTATTTCGTGTTTACACTAGCCATCTCTTCAATGGTGAAACAAACTTTTAATGATTTCAAGAGTCATAGCGATGTGATTGCTCCGGTTACCAGATTATTTTTTACGATGCCTTTAAATTGTTGCGTATCTTCCAGAAACAAGTTTACGTACTGAGATGTCCTTATCCCTGCATCAGCCGTTTTGGAAAACTTCTACAAGACAATATATATTCTAACAGATTCAACTTCAATAATTAATGCATAATATGCAGTGTTGGTTACTTACTGAGGAAATGTATACACATTTGATAATGCCGCTATCGAAGCCGCTCTCGTGTGATTTGAGGGATATTCACCAGTTAAGTAACGCTTAATATTCAAGTCGTGATGGGCGTGGGCAATGTTATATTTATGTTATTTGAGCTACTAACCAAAAATATCCGACGACCTACTCTTCTATACCCCTGGATGCAAATCACTCAAATCGTGGAGAACAGGTACCTCGACAAACACCACCATGGGAGAAACATCTATAACCTGGTTGCAATAATTTTCCTCCACCATCAACAAATAACCACGTAACAGAATGTACCAACACGACGTACGCACGTGATCGACGCGATGTATACCGGACGCGACTCGATGCGATTCCGACGCGACTTTCGAGCGGCGACGCAGACGGCGAACTGACGAGGCGTCGCGGCGCCATGGCTCGGCGTCTTCGGCACCGGCACCGCGTCAGCCACGCAACTCGCAAGGTCGCAATTTAGAGCCACCGCGCGAGAAGTTTCAGGACGCACGAAGGATGTTTTTCGATGAGCTTTGTTCGCTTTGAAATCCGTTCTTTACTTACAGGACATGTATACAAACATGTTTATTAGCAAGCCCACGCGCATGCCATCAGCGCATGTTTCCATACCTAAGCTACGCAGTTAGTTATCTTCTCCAACAAAGAAATTAATGATAAGCTCACTCCACTCTCGGAGTGTCCGGAAGGAGGGTGAACTCGAGGAAACAACATCGTTGGCAAAATTTGTTTCTCGAACATTGCGGAATTAACAGCAACATTGATGCTGTTTTCCACAACCTGCAGCCTAAACGTCCCGTCATGATTTTCTCAGCGGAGATCAAAATCTCAGATTCAGCCACGATTATGCATCTTAGCTTCCCAAATTACGTGATGCACTCAAATCTGAAGAAGAACGAGGAGTTGTGGCCCCCCAATACCTCGCTGCCAAGATCGACTTCCTGAACATTAATCACCCCGCTTCAGAGGCAGTTCTCCTAGGTAATTCCAATGCACATAATGAGTTCTGGTTGGGCTCAAACAAGACCGACACTCCAGGTCGTGCAGTTGAAGTGTTCGCTATTACTCCAGGTCTCACCCAGCTGATGACGAGAACTACTTTTTTCCCTCGCGTTTTGTCACAGGCCAGTAGCCTGCTCGATCTTTTTCTGACTACGCTTACTGTCCCTTACAGTACTGTTACCTTGTCTCCCCTGGGTAACCACGGTGTTGAGGAGGATAGGCTTCGTTCAGAACCCGCTGTGGTAGCAGAAACTCGTGCAGGTCTCAAAATTTGGCATTACTGGGAGAGGCTTAGATACTTCTTCAGCACCTTTCCTTGGACAGATGTTTGTTTCTCTGACGTGGATGCGTCGGCTGTCTGTTAATCACTAACCAAAATTATCCACGTTGGGATGTAGGAATACAGTGCAATGGCAGTCGGTCTTTTTGGACGCTGGCCAAGCAGAGTGGAAGAAACCTTCCACCACATACGTATCATGATGGAACGATTGTAATGGAATTCTAAGGCGGAAGTGCTTGGCCAAGACTTTTGCTGCCAACTCCACCATCGACGCCCCCTCCCCCAGCGTCCAAGTGCGGAAAGAAAGATTCAGGCATAAGACAGTCAGACAGGTGCTCTTGTCGCTCGACATCAACAAAGTTTCTGGCTTTAACTTGATTCCTGCTGTTGTACTGAAGAAATGTGCGGCGGAGCTTGCTCTGGTTTTTTCGCATCCCGTGAGATATTTTATGTTTCGGTACTTTCTCAGAGAACTGGAATGCCCAACCTGCCAAAAAAAGGATCTAAGACTGACCCTTACAGTCTGATTTCTGTTATAAGTAAGGTGATGAAGTGACGCCAATCCACAACTGTGCTGATCACAGCACTTTGGAGGCAGGAATTCATTTTGCCAAGCCTATCTCTGCTGGTTTGCTGGTGAGAAGAAGAATAGCAGCTACTTCCTCTCTGACAAGAGATTTGTTTTGGAACGCAACAGTCTTGTACAGTTTAATGCTTGACTTACAAGAAGCACTTTAGGGCTCATCCGTGGTCTGAGATTGCATAGATTTTAAAAATATTCATTATTAGGTAACAAGTCATTGTTTTGAAATAAGCTGCAATTCCATATCAAATAATAGTTTATTATCATCAAATAAACAATCTTTAAATTCGTCAAAATTTATATTTTTTTTTTAAAGTAAGACTGTATCCAAAGTCCATCTCACCCAACTCGTATGGGTAAGACGACGTACAAATAAATAGCACTTGCATGTTATGTCGCAGCGCAACGGCAGTCGGTCTTTCTGGACGCTGGCCAAGCAGATTGAAAGGAACTCACCATTTACGTGTCAGGCTGGAACAATTGTAACCAACTCAAAGGCTTAAACAGAAGTGCTTGCCAAGATCTTTGCTCCTCTTGCATATTAACGACCTCATTTCCTGTACGATCAACCCAATCCATAGCTTCGCTGATGACAGGACTCTACATGCTGGAATCCAGAGCGACAAGGAAAAAGAACACTAGCCGCGACTTAGTCTCTTGAGGTTATCACTGCTTATTGATATAACAATCTTGTAGTTTACTGCTTCCAAAACACAGTACTGCCATCTAGCCCTCATCCGGTTTCGACGGATGGCCGATTTCCGCCAAAGAGCCGTTCATTTCGGCTGGTCGGAGTCCAGATCACCGAGGATTTAATCTGGCACGAACAATAACGGCAGCTGCTGGAAAAAAGCTAGGCTATTTGTATAGGACTACAAATCACTGTTCTCCACATTAACTCGTCTCTCTATACAAGGCCCAGATAAGACCTAGCCATAACATTCTAAGTAAAATTATCAATAGCAGTATGTCATGCATACTGTATCCTGATTCCCATCCTTTTTCTGTACACAATGTTATTATAACAAATTAATACTTGTCACTTATGGACAAGTGTATTATTTGAAACCAATTTACTTCAATAAAAACAGTAAATATCTGTATTTGGAGCTCTAAGAGAATATCAGTTTATAAAGCTGCAAGCGCGTTTTCAATGATTAAGTCCTTTCAACTAGTAACAATTTTTCGAAAGTGAAAACTTTATATCGGCTATTTATTTTGTGCTAAAATTACTGTGTGAAATCCAGTGACGCCATGCGCAAAGGAATGCGAAATTCGATCACGAAATGAGCACCTTTATCTCGAAATATATACTGGGTGTCGAAAAAAGGTAAACACCTAAGTATGTTTATTCGATTTTACTAATTTTTGGCAAATATGTTCAGTGTCACTTACTAGTCAAATGATTAAATTTCCAGCTTGATCCGTCAACTGACTGCAGAAGCTGGTTCAAAATTGTGTTGAGGATCTACGATTTCATATACACTCATTGACACGCCTCGGCATCGTGCTGATAAAGTGGTCAATATCCTGTTGGGGTATCTTATTCCCGTCTACTGCAACTTGGTGAGTAAGAGCTGCTAAATTCTGTGGAGGATGTTGCAAATTCAAAAGCCTGCGACCTATCATCTCCCAGACAATTGGAGATAGGTCAGGCGATCGTGGTGGCCAAGGTAAATGGTTGATGCGATGTTGGTCCATGAAGGCCAGCGATGCTCTGGCAACATGAGGTCTGAAAAATCGTATTTTGGATGGTGTTCAGGTATGGAATAAGATGAGTCTCCATGACTTCCTGAATATAGCGTCGGGCTGTCATATTGCCTTTGTTGAAAATTAGTGATGATCTGCTCGCATAAGCAGAAGAACCCCTTATCATAGCTCCCACGGTGTGGTGAACGTGACGCTCTGTGTCAAGTTGTGGGTCACGTCTTTCACCACGTCGCCTTCCCACTCTTGCCCGACCACGGTGCATCCCCAGACAGAAGAGGGATTTGTCACTAAAGAGCACCTGATTCTATTGCCGGTCCCAAAGAATTATTTCTCTACACCAGACCAAACGGTTACGCCGATGTTCAGCTGTGAGAGGTAGCACCCAATGTGGGCGATAAGAAAAAAGGCCAAACTGTCGTATTTGGCGATATACAGTACGCACACCAACCATCCTTACATGCTCTTCAAACCACTATTTAGGGATGGCTCGAGTACTACTGACTCTGTCTCACAGAGCCAGAAGTTTTAACCGGCGGTCTTGTCGCTCTCTGCGTAAGGATCTGTTGGTCCTCCTAGAAACTTCTCTTATCGACAGACCGGCTTCACGCAACCTGACAATTCGACCCCTCTCAAAGTCACTTAGATGGGACACCCGACGAATTCTACGCACTCTGGGCATTTTGAGCAATCACAAAAAGGCTTCGTAATAAGCTACACGAAATTTAACATTTTATCTGACAACGTAAATCTACGAAAACTGAATGCTTTATTATCACCAAACAATACACGCAGCCACCACAAAAACTTAACAAAAAAACTTTACCATTTTATCACTTGTTGTTCATGGCAAGATAATTCTTAGATCCTAATACGTAGGTATTTACCTTTTCTGTCGCTCAGTATATTATCTTGAGCTTTATCTGTATACGCCGTAGGTATGTAACATGCACACGTGTTCCCCGTATGCTCTGACGGGACCCACGAGTATTTAGGTGGTGGCTCAGGTATAAAAATGTGTCAAAAGCGCCAAACTATACTGAGTTTTACACAAAAATAACACAGACTCATAAATTAAAAAAAGTGGTGTGTGCTTGGGGTCCCACTATATTTTTCTCATGTACTTTTTCACGCTCAACACGAATGTGAGTCGAAATTGGGGGTCGGTGGACAAATAAAAAAGTTGAAAGTTTTTGGTGGATGTGCGTCTCCCCAGAGGTCTCTGAGAGATGTACAACCACCAAAACTATAAAAATTCTAATTCTGTCTAAATTAATTTTATGTTTGTCCATCTTTTCCCAATTTTGAATCCAAATTCCTGTTCAGAAGACAATAGTGCATACTGAGACCCCCAGCACAGCACTTCAATTTTTTGTGGACCTGTGGATTGTATTTATGCATTTTCCCTAAGATTTGCCCACCGTCCGCTCATCTTGACTTCGGATTCGTGTTCGGTGCGAAAAAATTCATGGGAAAAATATAGTCGGATCCTAAGCACAACAACTTTTTTTCTGTATTTTCAAGCTTAGATATACTAACTTTGAACAAAGGTGGTGGCTTTGAATTTGACCTTAAGGTTCACTTTCAAGGCCATTTAATGGTCAATTTTTGCTTTCTAGATAGAGAGCCCTCTTTTTGACATGATCAGTCGAAATAACGTGACATTTTACACCCGGCTGTATATTAAAATTCAAGATCAAGGTCACTTCTACAGGTCAAACGCAACTCAACTGTGTGACATAATTCCTAACAGGACTGATGTAAAAATTATCAAGGACAGGTCTTTAGCAATCAAAATAATTTCTAGATCAATTGGGAATCACCCCTTTGATTGAAGGTTAAATCACAGGTGGCACAAATTAAGCCCACTTAGAAAAAAATTTATTACAACCATTTATAATGGAGAAATTAAATGGATCTAGTCAGTCAAACAAACGACGTTGCCCCTTCCCGTATCGTCAGACGCAATAGCGCCTACTAGCGCCCACCAAAGTGCCACTGAAGTACGAACAGGACAATCAAGCAGACCGTCACGCCGGACACGGAACCCACGTAGCAGGAGAAGAAGCCATTTTTTACCATCCTTAGCTTTAAACACGTATATTAAGAATTTTCGTTACCTGTCTTTCGGCAAGAAGTTACAACCATATCACTTAACCCCCAAATATATACCTTACGCAATCAAGCATTTCTTTTTCCATTCCTTGTTTTAGTCAAGTTGGTAATATTTGGTGTACTTTGAAAAGTACTCCTTTTCGTTTTTTATTTTTTACTTTCGATTTAACTAATTAAATCTGTTAGTGAATAGTGTATTGTTGTTAACATCTGCTATCAACTATATGGTTAAGTGTAAGAATAGCAGCATGATAAACTTCGCCATATAAGTCCGACATTTGGCTATACTACAATGTAATTGTAGATAAATAGAGTAGTCTATTATTATTATCATTATTATTATTATATATACGGGCAAACCTATGATGTGAGGCATATGGCTAAAATGTGCACAAAATTACCGGAGTTGGGAGCATATAATTTTTTTATATCGAAGCAGCCGCGCAGGCAGAAGCCTAATTTCCCGGACATCGCGCCTGCAATAAGGATCCCAAAGAAATTTTGTTAACCCAATTTTTGAGCTCACTAAGGTTATTGGAACTGTAGATTGTTACACAATCTCGACACCCTCGGAACAAGGGAGCGGTCGTATCGGCCAGTACTGGATGTACGAAGTTCAACATGGTTAGGATGGCAGGTCAAAGTCAGGCGGGTGTGTCTGGCAGACTCAACGCGCGGCGGCACCATGGAGGAGATCTTTGAGGAGCAAAGTCCATTGGTGTAGCGGTAGAAGAAAGCTAGATCGCAGACGGCCCGCCGGTGTTAGAGAAGGATCATCGATCAGTCGGACAGCCCTCCTGTGAACAGCAGTGAGCATAAATAATGTAGTCAGGGCGGCATCACCCCAAACGTGTAAACAATACTCGAGGCTAGGTCTTATCTGGGCCTTGTATAGAGTGAGAATGTTATGCGGATAAAAGTACTTGTCAGCCCTAAACAAATATCCTACCTTTTTCGTAGCAGCCGCCTCTATTGACAAGATGTGATCGTGCCAGATCGCAGAACTCTGCCATCTATCAAAACCTGATGGGCACTTTTTGTTCGTCAAGGTACAGTACTGTTTTTAGCATGCAATAAACTGTACAAGAGTGTTGCGTCTCCAATCAGTGATAACGTCTAGGTCTCTCGTCAGAGAGGAAGTCGTCCCTGGTCTTATCTTTTCCAGTTCAGCGACAGAGATCGGCTTGTCGCTCTGAATTCCTGCATGTAGAGTGCTGTCATCAACGAAGCTGTGAATTAGGTTGCTCGTACCGTAAAGAAGGTCGTTGATATGTAAGAGGAACAGTGTCGGAGCCAAGACCGATCCCATCCTGGGGAACACCCACAGCGTCCAGAAGCCGGTGCCTAACTTTTATATCGTGCTGGTCTTTGGCATTGCGAACCGCTTCGTTATAATTCTAATGCCAAATTTAGCTACCTGGGCGAGTTTCTGCTACCATAGCGGGTTCTGACCGAAGCCTTCACACTTCAACTGCACGACCTGCTCCATCGGTCTTGTTTGAGCTCAACCAAAGCTCATCATGGGCATTGATGCTCAGTCGATCTTGACCGCGAAGTATTCAAGTAGGTCATCCTAGTTATGGTCTGAGGGACAGCGATAAAGGCGGCAAATAAATTTGGGAGATATTTTGGAGTTGAGGCAAAACCACACCATGTCCTGATTCTAAAGAAACACGTCTCTGGAGCAGGACAGCCAGCTGTGGACAAAAGCCACAACTCGCCCGTTCTTTCTCAGATTTGAATGCGCCTCGTAATTTAGGACGCTAAGATGGTTAATCGGTTCAGACCCTGAGAGGTTTGGTTCCTCCAAGAAAAACAAGGCGAGACGATTAGATTGCAAGTATGTAGTGATGAACAGTATCAATGTTGCTGTTAATCCCGCAGATGCTTGTGATACAAATTATATCTTCGATGTTGTTCACCCTCCACCCCGATATTCCGAGAGTGGAGTTAGTTTACGTCCGGAATTTTTAGTACACGAGGGATCCACCATCATTAATTTCTTTGTTGGGGAAAGTAAGCGACTGCATAGCTTAGGTGTAGTTGACTGGTCATTGTCTACCACCTTTTTTTTATTCGTGTTAATGATGTTAAATAGATCTAAAGTGGCCCGTTGGTGGACTTGTACCGCCACCATGCAATCGGTGCTGAGGTATTCCTTAACTTGAACGGGAAGAAGTTGTATAATAAATACAGAAACTTCCTGAACAAGCATTTGACACGGTCGTGCTCAGTAAGAATAGCTAACCATAAATATTCTAACATCAAAAAATTGAGACATACCCTTTTCCAACCTCTAATTTTCCCCCAAACGAAGTTTGAGCATTTTTTATTTTTGACCTTCTTCTTCGCCACCACTGGATCGATTCTCAAAACCGACAAAGCGTCTAAGACCATGTCACAGTTACTACTATGCCATGGTTACTACATTGTGTAAAAATTTCATCCAAACCCGAGAAGTAACTTCCAAGTTATAGAGTGGACAAGGATTACCGGACAGACCGACAGACTGACAGACAGTCCCCCGAAAATCAGTAACATGGTTGTTCGTGATGTACATGTCATATAGAAATCAAAAAATACCATATCTCGTTTTCTAAATGTTTCGCGATTACAATACTTTGTAGTGGCTTTCGATTTGAAAAACGAAAGTTGACCTTGAAATAATCTTGAAGGTAAAGGTACAACTCAAATTCAAGATCACCACTGAACTCCTTGATTTGATTTTTTTATACTCATTTATATATGTGACAGGTGGCAGAAGACAGCATGATGGTACTGCAGCGGTCTCATGCACCTCTAACAAATGCGAAGGATACGGACAGCAACAGTATTCGCAAACTATATCTTCTTCCCACGAGAAATTGTCAACTCTCAGGTCTTTCTTCGGTGAAGTTGGGTTTGCATCTTAGTTAAAATAAGCTCGGAAGGCCTCCAGGCATGGTTCCAGAGGTATCTGTACTGATGAAGTTCGCCATATTGCTGACGTTAGAGAGTCAGTACATAAATATTCTCAAAAAATCTGAACCATCCTGGAGAAAAATTTCAATTTGTCATATTTTCAGTCTGCATAATTATAATCGCATTGTCACCAATCACATGTACCTGGATCCGTAACAGTCACATATCATCTGCCTCCTTTCCATTCGCAGTTTAACTTTCGGAGATGAGTATCTAGCCTGAAAGATCGTAAACTCGTTTTTCAAATTCTGGTTAACCGACCCGTAATTGTTGATGCAGTAACGCTGCTTCTACAGTCTGAAGGGGCTGCTGTAGTAACTTCTACAGCGCCCTCCGTAATGTCCGGTATTTGTCGGTGTATGTTAGATGTCACTATAAAGCAAAATAACCTATGACATTGCAGGTTAACCACAACTTTCTAATTATTCCATAAGTGATCCTATGGCTGAAGCAAACTTCAGTCTTAAGACATTTTTGACAATGGAAAATGCTATATGAGAGTTAACTTCTGCTTGACGGTTATGCAATAGTGAGTGACAACCGGGACTAATGTATTCAACTGTATTTTTTGTTTGACGTATGATACTTACCCTCTAGTTTGATAGAACAGACGTTGAGCCACTTCTAAATAATTAATATTCGTTGATAACATTTCGGATCTGCTGGAGATCTAATTTGAAACAAGTACGAAGTTCAAAGATGAAAAATAATCGTATACATTTGGTACTTTATTTTTAAATATTCAGACTATCAAGTAATATTCGCCTGCTAGCGCTAAATAACATGCACACATTGTGTGCATAATTCGTGACTCTTCGTTGCGACAAATATTAAATACAGCGATATCTCAAAACCACCATAGTACTGTGACAAACCAGTCCAAGCTGCGACGTTGAATATCTACACTGAATAACAACAGTCTTGTTCTCTCAATTCGTTCTTTGAAAGATACTGAATCATATGGCGCCAAAGTCAATTAAGAAATAGAAAAAGAATCCCTATATAATTTTGTGTGGGCAATAATAAAATGTGAGAGAAATAATAAACTAACTTGAGCAATGATACTAATTTATAAATATCAACTATAGTCCGGTACCTATACGGAAGAGAGTAGCAAAAAACACATCGTACGCCACTGTCAATGCGGCGTAGCTTTGAATATTGCGGGATCCGCGGACGCTTTTTTGTTTTGCATAGAGTATAGGTATTCAACATCGAATATTACAATAGAGTGCTATACCTAATGAAGCCAGAACGTGTGAACGTCCTCAATTTAGCTTTTATTGAGCAGAAAATCAGAAAATGGTATTTGGTTTAATGGCAGGATAGGATCATAAAAATAGTTGTTTAAGAAAATATCTAGCATTTGCAAATCAATATTTAATGCCTTCGATAATGATTTATTTATGTAATACCAGCAGTACTTAAATACATATATCTAAAACTAAACTAATGGTAAATTCGTGCAATTATTACATTTATACATGTTGAAAAAATCTGTTTCCTTGAAATAACATATATGTTCAAAGAACGAATATGTCCCTTGTACCAAAACTTTTGGACTGGTATAGCATCTATGAGAGTGATTTTCCCTAGTTTTTTCAATGATTACAAAAACTGGTTAATGTAACAACTTACAGTAGTCTCTGCTCTACAGATGTCTTAAAGTAAAACAGCTTTGATTTCAACATCGTGCCATCAAAATCCATTCTGGTACGTGAAAGTTCCAGATTCAAAACAATATCTGATACTGAACATTTATGTTTTGAGGGTTGTTCTTGTTTTTATGGTATTTTCAGCATCTTATTCTTATCTGGCCCACAAGATAAATATTATCTTATGTTCAATCTGACCATTATACGTCAGGTTAAGTAGCCAAAATTGTTCTAGAAGAAATTTCTATCTGGAGATACAAAAAATTCTGCTGGGTAACTTTTTTATTAAACGTCATATGTTGGAAATATCACTCTTTCGCGTATATTCAAGAAAAGGAGGAAGGAAGTATAGGACTAAGCGGTCTACGGAAGAGTTGTAAAGGATACAAAGGCCTTGAAAACGAGACATATGTCCAGTTTGCTGCGCGGGAAACATACGGTTAACATAAAAAAATTAGTGGCAATTATGAGTTTTAGCAAATTTTGAGCATTTTTGATCATTTTTTCAGGATATCGATCGCCACATAGAAATTAAGCTTTGGCTGATACTTGTTTTGTCTTGTGAACTTTTTAGTAAAATGATAAATTGGTAAATCAGCATTTTTTATTAAAGTATTCACTGCTACAGCAAAATGAAAATATGAAGCTTTATTTTGTGGGTATTCTTATGTTCTACAACTTTCCACTCAAGAAGTCTTACTAATACGTGATACAATTTTTAATTCACGGGAGAAACTCCGACGGTTAATAAAAGATGTATCTCAGGATGAGAAATATTCTCATTTACCCTCAACAATATATTATTGCAGTGAAATCCTCTCGATACATTCTTTTCAGGGATTCTAGATATACCAGACATCACATATAGTTCGACCGCAGCGTGTACAAAAAGTATGGTTCGTCTCCTGTTAGATGGCACGATAGTGTTTTTCCACAAGCATTGCTAAAATGATTCGTCAACTTGAAAATCTCTAGTATAAAATATTACATGTACATTTTTCATTTTTCGACAAACAAAGGTATTAGATAGGTATCAGTTAAGCATTTATGGCACATTTTAAACTAATTACATAGAAATATACCAAATAGCTAGTACTTGCTCACAATTCTGGTAAGCAAAGCTTCAAAACAGAATTTAAGAAGGTTCCTTTTATATTTGAATGATTTCTAATTACTATTGTCATCCATAATCGTTTTAACTGGGTAACTTTACATCAGCCTTACGTTCTTCACAACTTTTACCATGACGTCTACCGACTAGCAGCTTTCTGCAGCTTCTGATACTTCCCAATAGCGTCCTGGACCATGGCTGCAGCTGACGCTATCTTTTCCGGTGACATCATCGCTCTGGCGTTTGCCTGGTTAATCCCGGTCAAACCCGGAAAGGTAATCTCGCAGATGGGAGTCATTGAGCACACGGCTGTCGTAAAGATGCCCCCAACAAGCAATAGGGCTGCGCCACCTACCAGGAAAAGCCCGAACTTGGCTAGGACACGTAGGCTGAATTGCAAGGCACTCTAGAAAAGAAAGGAGCTACTTAAATAGGGAAACATTTACTAACCGTTAGATCTGGAGAACTTAGTATCAAGTAATTAGCCTAAACACTACACTTCGTCTCTTTTACTTGCGACACAAAATCGATAATCCGTTTGCTTGGCGCACAATCTCAGAAACGCTTGCACCGATTTTGATGGAATTTGGAGAGCAGTTCGCTGTGTGGAAAAGGTGATGGTAGTATATATACATAATCCCGGCTGAAGCAGGAAATAAGCCTGAGCTGTTAAGAAAGTCTACAGAAATTGTAACAATAATCATAGCAATCATCTGAAGCACACATAAAAGAAGGTGCTGTTGATTCAAGAGCATGAGTTTCTATGAAATTATGATATTGATTCGAGATCACAAATACTTCAAATGAGATAATTTCGCTGAAACGTAGCACTTAAAATTGAGAAATTGAGCTTAATTCAAAGATATATGTCTTAGAAACATACCGCAGTCTCGGTCCTCAATTGAAGTTAGTTATTCTTCAACCAATATCTTACCCTTTTTTGTGTGCAGTGACGAGTACTCACTACGCCTGGACACTCCATGTACTCACATCGCTTACTTTTGTAGGATATCAAACTTTTTTGGCGGCTCTGGTTTATTCGCTGTTGCAATTAGTATTGGATCTACTGTACTATACCGATGAGGTAATGGTAAGGTTATGACATAAATCCAAAATTTCCGAAGTTACATTTCTCGTCGTGACTCAAACAATGGCGAGGTTACTAGAGCAGAAAGGACATTCAAAAATATTGAATAAAGTCCTTATAAACATATGTCTTGAATGTCCAACCACCAAGATACAGGGTGTTGTAAATTGCTACGCCACTGATAAGGTAAAACATGGATTGTTGAAATAATATTGTGGTCAGGAAGGTTAGCATGTTCTCAAAATCGAATTGGATGAGTTTTTATATGGATTTTGACTCAAATATTCAAACCAATTATTGTGTAGAATTATGTACCTTGTACCTGTTCAATAATGTATTTATTACATGTACGAAAAATGTAGTTGAAAAATTAGTTTTATATTTCCGTCTCTATGGGTTAAAATTTCCCAGCGTTCATGCAACCGGTCTCAGGCAAGAAAGATGTCGATATGCTGTTGGTACTACGTATGCAAAACTTTGGGTCAATATCTCAGTATACCAAAATATTTTTCCTATTTCGAAATTCCTCCCTTAATCACCTTGAATATTCATGTATCGCCAGTTGCTAATCAACTTATTACACATCACATGTTTGAAAACCACCACACGAAATTATGTCAAAGACAGTGACGTTTTATCCCAATACAAAGGATAACAAAAGACGGGGAAAACATATATTCTGGCAACAGATAGAAGGTAAGAACACATTACGCTTACTTGGAGCTGTATCCAGCAGAAAGTTTTGGTCTCATATCTATTGGAGCGAAGTAACCAAAAATAAAATTATCAAAACACCTTGAATGTTTCTCAAGTTCGTTAACATTTATTGGAATTTTTCAGGATGAATTGAACTCCCTCGGTAGTTACGTTCACTACTTTTTTTTTCCAGAAGTCGTACAAATTTTAGAGCGTCATTGTAGGAAATTTAAACTAAATGATTCTTTAGAGCACTTTTTTGTACATATAATAATTTTTTTGACCTATTATACCAGCATTGTATTATTTTTGGAGGATTATGTTGTTATTGTAGCTGAGATGGGTATTTAGACGTAGTGTACTCGAGCGTATCACAAAAAATTCTCTGTGGTAAGTAATTACAGAGAAGTACTTACCACTAGTTGTAGCACGATGGACACAGTAGACAGCACCTAAAGCGTTCATGAATATTACAGAGAGTACAATTCCGTATTTGCTGCTTGCTACGTAAAATAGAAATAATAAACTGAAACACTTTTTCGGTGAAAAGGAAATACAGGGTGTAAACGTTATGATTATCATTATTTAAATGGGTGATAGAGGGGGTTAAAAAAAGCAAAAAGTTTCATAGAACATGGGGGTCAAAAAGGCATTTTTTTATAGAAGTGCGACTTTAAAGTAAAATAAAAAATGACAACGCCGCAATGCCAGACGCAAATTACGACGGAACGCAGTGTAAATAAAGATGGAGTTTGTTATTTTTGGCTCTTAGGTATTATTTCATTATTTGATAATGTACTCGTAAAATGCAAACATTTAAAAAAACGGACTTACCACTAACTGTCTCAGCGCCTCACCTGGTATGTGAAAGTTTATTGAACGTATTAAAAAAATCCACTTATAAATAGGGAACACAATTTTTATACATACATTATTTTTCTTTTTAAAACCCAGACTGCACTTTTTTGTACTCAAAGAAGGTGTTCAAAATCGTCGTCCTCCACTTACCACACAAGCTTCATTACGACCTTCACGAATGGTATGAGGATTTTCTTGGGCCCACGTGTGAGTATTATGGAAAATTAATATCCCGTCTCGCTTAAACGTACATTCGTCCGTCGCTAGACTGTTTTTAAAAAAATCCGGATTTACAATGTTTTTGTGCAAAAACCACTGTCAGAATGTTAGTCTGCAAGGATAGTCTTCTGGTAACAAGGCCTGCACTCGTTGTACATGGTAGGGATAAAGCAACTTTTCCCGTAGAATTCTATGGACTATGGTATGCGATAGTCCTACGCCGCGGCCTAATTCCCGAGTGCTGATATCTGCATTGATTTGCACGATATTTAAAATTTCTTCCTCCTGCTCTACAGTAACCTATATTTCACGAGTGCGAATATTTGGTACACTTGCACAAATTAATGTCCTTCTGTCTGGGTGTACCCGTTGGCGAAATCTGTCGCGATAAATTTGAGCTGCAAGATTTGAATTCTGACTAGCTTCACCGTAAACTAACAACATGTCGGCGAACTCTTAATTCGAGAACATTGTAAATCAAAACGACGACGTACGCGAACAAAAACAAAACAACATACTAACCACTGTTACGGTTTGCGATCGATTGCCGGTTCGATAAGAGTGATAATTTAGAACAGTTTTAGATTAGATTATACAAATTGGTAAGATTGTGGTGATTGTGGTAGATATAAAACACTTAAAGTTGAAAACTATAAAGCCATTTAGACAAAAATCTATTGACTTTTGGACCATGGGTCATATGAACTGTTTGACTTGCTTTGACCCCTCCTATTACCCATTTCAATAATGACTATCATAACGTTTACACTAATGTCATTCTGCTGCTATATCTTTGTATATACTAGGCATAGGTTTCTTGAAATGAAACTTGTGAGCTCCGGTATATTTGGGATATAGGTGTTTAGATTATTAACCAAAAAACTAAGGAATAACTAGGACTCCATTGTCTGGCCGAATCAATGCCACATAGAAGCTTTATATTTCTGTTTATTGAACGATACTTCGACCTCAATAAACAGATATCTAAACATATACTTATGTGATCTTGATTCGGCTAGACAACGGAGTCATTTGAATACGAAAACCACAGGTTTAGTTTCAGGAGTTACATTAAGGGATAAATATTTACTTACTTATCCGCTTAAAGTTCCTGTGAATTAAAAAGTTGTACTGAACGCTCTTTCCAAAAGGAACAAATAAAATTTGAGGAATAATAAATCACCACTACTCGAGTAATCCGCAATATACCGCTCGAATTCCATGAAGGCCAACATTTGAAAAAATAACTTTTAAAAGAGGAGTTTCACGGGTACTTATTTTGCTTGATAATAGCAAAAGGCTGGCAGCTTTTATTTTTTATTGATTCGAAAAAAGTGTCTGTAAATGAATCACCCATAAAAAATTCATCTCGAAAGGAAAGTTTGGCTCAAAAAATTATCTAGGAGTATTGGGACGTTTTGACAAGCTCTCATTTATGACTAGCTTTCATTTAACTTGACCTGTTTGTTAGTGTGGACAGGGACAAATTATAGAACTAAATTTTGAAGCAGTTAACCCTAACCAATTGAGCTGATTTTTTCACTCACCTTGGGTTTGCCTTACAATACATAATGAGTTAAATGTCACCATTCTCAATCCAATATGGCGAATGCAAAAAAATACCTATCATATTCACAGTCTGGTTCTAATGAAAGGAATTGATGAAAGAAACGCAATAAGCAAATTGATGTCATTCTAAATACAAGATGGCGGCCGCCGCCGAATGGCGATTTACGTTTTTCGTAGTAATCCCTATGATATGGGTATCAAATGAAGGAGCTTGATGAAAGAAACGTAATAAGCAGAGTGAGGTCATTCCAAGATGGCGTTCATAATTCCAGCAGTTACCCCTATGATATCGATATTAAGTAGAAGCGCTTGATGAGAGAAACATAAGAAGTAACGTAACGACGTTCTAAATCCAATATGAGGCCGCCGCTAAATGGCGCTTTATACTCGTAATTCCAATAGTCACCCCTATACGAGGGATGTCTTTTAAGTTTTGCATATGGAAATAAAACAACACGGTAGGTAGTTTTAAATGACTTTATCGTTTTTCGAAGTATTCTCCACGAAGATTAATACACATGTGCATACGCTCGAACCAATTTTCGAAGCTCTTATTCCACTCGTTTGCTGGCAGATCCAAAACGACATTTTCGAAAGCGTCAACTGCTTGTTCTAGTGACTGGAACCTTTGACCATGCAGTCTGTTTTTAATTTTCGGGAAAGTAAAGAAATCGTTAGGACTTAGATCGGGACTATATGGAGGATGGTCCAATAATTCTACGTTTTCTTCCGTTAAATACTGCCTTGCTTTTTGGGCGGTGTGCGAGCTTGCATTGTCTTGGTGGAGGATGATTCTTCTTTCGGGGTTGATTTTTCGAACCTCGGTGATGACTTTTGGCAAACAAATGGTGGTATACCAATCCGCAGTAACAGTTCTTTGCTCATTAAAAGGAATTGTTGCGCTTTTGACACAAATGTCGCGACCATCTTTTTCGAAACACGTAGAGAACGGATAAGCTCTCTTGGCTTTTCTTCACCTTGGAACTCCCAAACAGCCGACTGTCGTTTATTTTCTGGTTCATAACACTAAATCCACGATTCATCACCACTAACAATGCTGTACATATTTTTTGAGTTTCCGGAATTGAAACGGTCAAGCGTTTTTTGACACCAATTAACCCTGGCTGCTTTCTGCTCTTCAGTCAACAGGTGGGGTATAGAACGAGAAAGTAATTTTCTTACTCCTAATTCTTCATGTAAATTTTTTTGAATTGAGGTATTTGATTTCTTCAAGGACGCCTCAATCTCGCGATATGTCACATGTCTATCTTCAATGATGAGTTTTTTCCTTTTTTTATATAATATAGTCCAACTACCACGAAGGACTAAGGCTTAAACACCCATTGGGTATCGTGGGGCTATAGGGGGATACAGGGGAAAGGGGGAACGCCACACGGACTCTGGCGAGGGAACACGTGTGCATGCAACATGTTCACATTCTGGCTCCGCCTACGAGATCCGCCGGTTGGTACCTCCGCGTTCGACAGTCAGAGACCATCTACCACCTACGGACAATCACAACATCCATAGCCAAGAGAAAAGTTTCTGCTGGGACGGGATTCGAACCCGCACAGCGCACGGCGACTGATCAGGAGACCGAAGAGTCTACTACTGCGACCACCGCTGCTGCCTGTTTGCACAGCATCGACGTTTTCCTGGGTGACTGCCATTTTTGGTGCACCCACCCTGGGATCATCGCTAAGACTCACCCGTCCACGTTTGAATTCTCCATGCCAACGGGAAATTGTCGACTGATGCGGCGCTTCGTTGCCGAAAACAGACAGTAACTCAGCAAGGCATTCTTGTTGCGATAATTGTCTCTGAAAGTTGTAATAAATTATGGCGCGAAAATGTTCTCGGTTGAATTACATTTTTCTAATGCCTTGGTGACACTTAAAAATTCACTGTAGTGAGAACACTGCACGTATTGTTGTGAAACTTTGAATTTAAGTTTACTAAAGAGTGAGGTTAAGATTCAGTACTGACGTTCGATACGCGCGGCCTACTATGATTCTATATGCAAAACTTGAAAGACATCCCTCGTACTATAGCTACCAAATGAAATAATGGCTTGATGAAAGAAACATGATAAGCAAGGTGACGTCATTCTGAATCCAATGTGGCGGCTACCGTCAAATAGCAATTTATAATTCCCATGGTCACCGCTATGAAATGGGTATCAGATGTGTTGGCTTAATGAGAGAAACACAATAAGAAAATAACGTCATTCTAAATTCCACCATCAATAAAGTAAGAAGTTTTATGGAGTCCCATTAATAAAATACGTGCAAATTATATAGACATTACCAAACTAGTTATTTGACATAAATACTGAAATGTAAAAAATAAATAAAGAAAAAATACATTTTTGAAGACAAGCAGGTATTTGGCTGATAATAAAACCAGCCAAAGATTTAAAAATTCGCAGAATACCGCTCGAAATGCACGAGCGCGTAATCTAAAATTGGAATTGCAAAAAAACACGTTCGTGCAGTGATGGTCGATATTTGGAAAAAATTACTTTAAAAAAAGGAGTTTCATGGATACCTCTTTTGCTCAATAATATAGATAACCAGGAACAGTTAGAACTATTTACTTTTTAAGCTAATGAAAAGGGTGTCCCTAAATGAATCACGCATTAAGAATTAATTCCGAAAGAACAGGTTTGACTGAGAAAGAGTATTGGGTACTTTTGGCAGCCATGCACAAGAAGTAAGAAATTCCCTCTAATCTACTCTCGTGATTTTACTGATGTAGCGCATATCAGGAAATAATAAATTACGTAGTGGCAGGTACCACTGGCACCGCGCATTTGAAACCGCCTCGAAGCAACGCTTTGTAACGTAAGAAAGTATGAATCGGCAAGAGACTTTAAGACTAGGCAGGCAAAATACAAAACACCAGCACTACAGCCGTTTAACTACACTCGATGACCATGTGAAAATCAGACACCTAAACAACGTTATTAATTACAGGTGTTTATTGTCAGTGTTGATAACGTTCTGTCCGCATGAAGGTGCATCATAAAATAACTGACAGTTTGAAATAATTTGACAGCTAGAATATCATTCAATAGAAGAGATTGTGTAAGCCCTTTAATATTTTTGTTTTCCTGTCGTAGAAATTGCTTCATTTATTTGTCCCTCATAATCACCAACTGCAGTGGTGAAACTTTCTTTCTCAACATTGAAAGGTGTATTAATAACCTCACGTCAAAGAATATTAAATCAGAGAAGTTTATATGGATAATACTATTTTTAAATTCGCCAAATTCACTCTAGAAAAGCTAATTTGTGAATGCTTTAATTTATTTCACACCATGAATCTGATAACCTAAAACAAACCTTGATATAATTTGCTACGGGCCCCGCGTCAGCTTAATCTGGCCTTGCATAAGGAAGGTTCTCAAAATTTTGCTTGTGCTTGTTATTTAATGGCGCATTCATACTTAATTTGATTTTTCATATGCTTGATCTTATTACTGATGGGCAGTCAATCAGCGCTGTTACATATCTAGCGATCCTCTTTGGGATTTTGTTGCTTGTTGCCAGATCGGTGCAGGATCAAATGGGTACATTGCGTTGTAGGAGCTGGTTTATTAAATAATAGCAGGTTGACATCAGTAGATAAGCACATGTAGTGTTTGTACCAATTGTACAACGGGGTTGGCAAATTGGTTCAAGGGAGGCCTAGTTAGTAGGCTTCGCCTCCCACCACTACAGTACAATATGGCCAATATACAGGGTGACTTCGAAGTTGAGTCATTTATTTTAACAGTGAGTAGATCTGATCAAAAGAAATGTTTTTTTCCTTTACCATTTTTCTGGTAAAATTAAAGTAACAAAGTTATAGCCCTTTGGAAGTTTGAGTACCGCCCTGTCTCAATGTGCTCGTGTTTGGCGACAACGGATATAATCCGTCGTATCGGTTCATCGCATCGGAAACAAAAAAGCGAAAGAATTTGGAACGAATTATTTCATTCATTTGTATACAGTAAGTGTCAGTGAATAGTTGTATCTGTTGCGTGGCTCAAACGAAATAAAAAATGGCACATGTTTATGCGGATCGGTTTCCCAATCGAGTGCAACCAACCCCTCGTGCCTTTGTTAATGTAGTACAACGGGCTCGTGAATCAGGTGACTTAAGACCTCACAGGGGACCTCACGATCAAATACAGGTCCGCACTGAAATACTTGTCGGGAGGATACTTTATAAAACAAGGTAAACATTTTTTTTTTATTTTTTTTTTTTTACACACATATTTTGGTTTATATTCCTTCTACAATCATTATCTGAAAATTAATGACTCAACTTCAAAGTCACCCTGTATAACTGACTGCTTTAGTTGCGCGCCATTTTTCATACACGCATTTCAGTAGGTAGTGCCGTAGTAGTTGTTTAAAGCACATGTCCAATTCATAATGGAGCGCTACCCGATCCCACAACGCGTCCGTCTTGATAAAACGTTTTACTTAAATAATGAGTCGATTGTTGCAACGTATCGGAAGCCACAGTAATATTTCCTTCCCAGTGTCAACATAATTCGTTCGTTGGTGCGGAAAATTGAACAAACAGGTGAAGTTAAAGACTTGCCAATGTCGGGCCGTGTTCGAACTGTTCGTACTCCAGAAAATATCGAGAGAGTTTGTGGAACTGTAGTGGAGTGCCCTGAGACGTCTACCAGACATCGTTCTCAAGAACTATGTATTCGTCGCACGTCATTTTGCACTATTTTGAAAAAAGGCTTGCATTTGACCCAAGAACTACAGCCTAGTGACCATGGAAGTCGCCGACAATACAGTTATGCAATATTGCATCTTAATACCCAAAATAACGATTTTTACCGACAAATGATAATAATGAGAGACGAAGCCCACTTCGATATGAACGGATTTGTTGATAAGCAGATTTGTCATATCTGGGCATTAGAGAACCCTCGTGTCATCCATTCACGACCACTACATCCTCGTCGAGTCACAGTTTGGTGCGGTGTTTGGTATGGAGGTGTCAATGGACCTTACTTCTTTGAAGACGCTGCAGTTAATTCTCTTACTGACACTGGCGAGCGCTATCGTCACATGGTGCAAAACTTTCTGGCTCTTCAAATCCAACAATCAACAATTTGACCTGCAAAACCTGTGGTTCCAGCTGGACGTAGCAACTTGTCACACAGCTAGGGAGACAATGAATCTTTTGGACCCAATATTTCCGGGACGTTCTCGTCCTATCTCGATTTGGTGATGACAACTGGCCACCAAGGTCACAAACCAAATATTGTAGAGCAGCTAAAGAACAATATTCTAGAAGCGATTGAAAATATTCCTCCAAAAACCTAACAAAAAGTGTTGGAAAATGTAATCAAGAGGGCTCAGGTTTGCGCGGCATCTGGAGGCGGACATTTGTCTGATATTATTTTTCTAGTTTCAATAAAAGATTAAGATGAAAAAAGTGGACGTATTTTATTTCATTTCACAAACATTCAAAATACAAACCAGTCAGTTACATATCGACCACCCTGTATTATGCAATAACATATCTTGCACTCTGCCAACGAGAAGGCGTCAGTGCGACTGCAGCCACTAGGGAACTTGCTACTTGTTGCTGGGTGTCACTGGTTATAAAGCAACTTTAAGGTATGAACCGCGGTTATTCCTTGGTTATGCTCTTGATTATTATGTCATTTTTACTTCTGACACAGAACAGGGAGTTGAGAATAAGGTTGATACACCAACTGTTTTGTGGTCCAACTTTAACGATTATAAGTATAATTCAAATATAAGTATATAAATACTTTAATGTGATATTAACAACGCACCTCATTACTTTTCAAGTTCTGCACAAAAGAAAACAATGCATGACTCCATAGAAACTTAGTAGTTCTACGCCTACTGATATCGTTTTGTTTTTTTTTCACGGATCATTTACAATCAGAGATGACACAAAACAAATACAAAGGGGACAAATGAAGAGAAAAGGGTTATGTTGTATTCATTGGTTAGCATTCAGTACCGCATAGAAACCACCACCTGTTCAAGTTTGTGATTGGTCTTAACTGCCAGTAGAAATGAAGTCACGAAGGGTCAGTTCGTGACGCCATCAAACGAAGCGCCCACGAAGTGTACCAACTG
The DNA here is from genome assembly GCA_963669975.1 of Acanthoscelides obtectus. NCBI lineage: Eukaryota > Metazoa > Arthropoda > Insecta > Coleoptera > Chrysomelidae > Acanthoscelides > Acanthoscelides obtectus. Next base: position 57,121,529 of record CAVLJG010000004.1, read on the forward strand.
CGGGGGAGTGCATCCCGCAAACTTTGGGGGATGCCCAAAGAGGCCGAGCGCAGGACCAAGGGACAAGAAGACGACAGCAAGAGGCACAGCGCGAGCAGCGCCAGCACCCAAAACCATAACTAGGTCTAGTCCAGTTCAGGAGGGCCGTAGTTATGCGTCGACGACAGCTGGGACACCTAAAGTGGCCCCAGTCGCTCAGGCCAGCAGTGCCAAAGACAGCGACGTCGAGGAGCTGACAGATTTTGCCACCAAATACGCATCTCAAGTGATGTCGCTGGTGATGAAAAACCCGGCTGCCAAGAAGGCGTATTTCGCTCATCTGGAGCGAAAATACGCCTAAAAAGAGGGATAACACTGACCAAAACTCCAAATGGGCGAGTGCCCAATAACCTTTGCAAATAGGGGCCTGAAGATATTGAGTTGGAACGTTCGCAGCGTCTCCAACAAGAAATATGAGATAGGCGAAGTCCTAACAAGAGGGAACTATGATGTAATGACACTACAAGAAACGTGGCTCTCTGGGGAAATCCCACACTGGACGATACAGGGATACACGACATACAGAAAGGACCGGAACAGAACCGGAGGTGGGGTGCTACTTGCTGTCAAGACCAGCATTACTTACTGGGAACTGGGAATACCACAACTGAGATCTGCAGAGGCCGTAGGAGTGACGGTACGCACAACAGACCACGGCCCTATGAACATCGTATCGATATACGTACCACCTACATCGACGATTTATCTGGAAGATGTCACCTGTATCACTGCACTGGGAAACAGTACCGTGATCGTAGGTGATCTAAATGCGAAGTCCACCATTTGGGGCTCAAGAAACAGAAACAGTCATGGCACTGTTCTCGAAAGACTAATGGATGAACCTGGATACACCATGATAGGTCCGGATGAACCTACAATATACCCCAGCAACGCAGGTAGACCAGACGTCATACATATGGCGATTCTGAAAGAAATCGACATGCGCACGGCCATCGGCGCCTTGCAAGAAGGAAGCTCAGACCACAACCCCCATCTTTCTCTATATGGGATAACACCTGTGGAGGAAAGAACAGTGAAGAGAGTGAATTGGCAGCATTTTAGAACCAGACTGCACTATTCACAAGGACCACTACTTCAGATCAAAAGCCCTCAAGGCATAGAGGAAGCGGTCACGGACCTAGAAAGGAAGATTAAGGCTGCGTTAGAAGCCGCAACCACCGTGGAAGACATAACGCAACCAAACAGGTTCAGGGACCTACCTGACGAGGTAAATCGCAAGATCACCGAAAGGAATAGAGCCCGAAGAGTAGCCCAGGAGACCAGAAGCCCCACGGACATCATGGTGGCAAACAGACTAACAAGACAGGCAAGAGACGCCTTGAAGCAGCACCATCAGAGCACCTGGGATAAGAAACTCGAAGAATTATCTCCAGCTGACCCAGGAATGTGGAATTTGGCTAAAATCCTCAGAAATAGGAGACAGCCCATCCCCCCAATACACAACGAACAGGGGATGGTGTACACAACCGAAGAGAAGGCAGAAGCTTTTGCTGACAACCTTCAGAGACAGTGTACTCTCAATACTCACCCCGATGAAGACGAAGACTTCATCGACGAGGTGATGAGAAGATCGAGGAGAGCTGTAAGAGGAGGAAGAGCCATTGAAGACATGACCTCTCCAGGCGAGGTAAGGGAAATCATCGGAAGACTCAAGGTGAAGAAAGCACCGGGTGTAGACGAAATTGGGAACAGAGTTTTGAAGAGACTCCCGAGGAAAGCGATAATGGCAATTACCAACATTGTCAACTCCATACTGAGACACCGATACTTTCCAGATCACTGGAAAGTAGCCGAAGTGATCAACATTCCAAAACCTGGGAAAGACCCAAGGTTCCTCCAAAACTACAGACCCATAAGCCTGTTGACGGCACTGAGCAAGATTGCGGAAAGGGTAATCGAACGAAGACTGAAGAACGAAACCGAAGAACTCCGAGTAGTTCCAGACGAACAGTTCGGATTCCGATGCGAACATTCAGCAGAGCACCAGGTCCTAAGGCTGGTCGAGATGGCAACGAAATCGTTCCAGACTCGGTGTGCCGTAGGAGCTGTGTTCATGGATGCCTCAAAGGCGTTCGACACTGTTTGGCATGACGGACTAATCTACAAGATGGTAGACATCGGATACTCAAAGGGGATGATCCAACTGGTGAAGTCATATTTGAAGCACCGAAAATTCCGAATTAGGATTGGTAAAGAAACTTCGACGACGATGACTGTGGAGGCAGGAGTACCGCAGGGAGCGGTTCTATCACCCCTGCTGTATGCAATCTACAGCTCAGACATCCCGAAGACTCCACAAGCGCAACTGTATGTGTATGCGGACGATACAGCATACGCCGCAGAAAGTACGAGACCCCGCATGGTTACGGAATATCTGCAACGAGCGACTACCAACCTAGAGGAATGGTGCATCAAGTGGAAGATCCGTCTCAACCCTGAGAAGACCGAAGCGGTGCTGTTCCGAAGAAATCGAAGATTACCTCAAACCAAAATAAAGATGACGACCACCAGAATGGAGAGAGGCTGGAGAAGAGACGAAGAAGTTGGGGTCGACTGGAAGGACTCCAGCACATACTTTGGAGTCAAGATGGACCAAAAACTCACTTGGAAGAACCATGTCGAGGGCCGGGTGCAGAAAGTGAAGATGGCACGCTCCAGACTAAGACCCTTAACGGGCAGAAGAAGCAAAGTGTCACTAAAGAATAAGACCATCATGATTCAGATGGTGCTGCTACAAACCATGACTTACGCAGCAGTAGCTTGGGGCTACGTTTCCAAAACGATGAAGAAGAGGCTCCAAGCTCAACAAAACGTAGCACTCCGTGAAGCGGTGGACGCACCGTGGTATGTACCTCACAGAGTGCTATATGACGAACTATGACAGGTATCAGTCGTAATCCAGATGAAAGAGAGGGCCCGAAAGTTCTTTGAAAAGAACGAAAGACATCGAAACGTGCTGATTAGAGACGCCTTGGATTACGACCCAAGAACAATAAGGCGTCACAAGAGACCGAAAAGCCAGCTGCAACAAGAAGAAATTTGGCACTAGCAGCTGATGAGGCCAAAGAAAAGGGGAGAAGACCGACAATAGTTGTACACCCAAGAGGGGAAAGAATAGCCCGTGTACAACGGGTGCACAAAAAGAAGCCTGTCGATTGAGGTGCCCAGAGTCAAGCACGGACTCGGGGCTAACCTCAGGAGACGAATGACTAACAGCAAATGACTGACTGACGACGACTGACTGACTCCAGTCGACGAGGAAAGAGCGAAGGCTCACCAACCTTAAGGCGGGACTTAGGTCAAAAGCCCCCAGCGCGGGACCCCCAAGAAAGGAGGCCGTCCATAAAGTCGAGAACCGACAGTTGGAGCAAACGTCCACCACGTGCTTCCGCGGGTTTGAGATTGCCTGGAACAGGGGTGGTGGAGGGACCGCACAGGGTAGGAGGGTGTGTGACACCATCATTTGACAGCTGTTACAAACCACGACGGTTAAAATGAGAACGTTAAAACCAAACACGATGATGGAAGCCAACCGTCAACTTCGGGAGCTGTTGTGCAGAAGTTCGATGCTGGCAGTAGTGTGCCAGTATACAACAAACAATTGAAGATCTCATATGTAGGTCATAAGGAAATGTTGCTATGCGAAAACTCTGCAAACGACACTAAAATCCATAGGTTGCGAAAATCACTACTGCTTAGATTGTTTCTTTCAGGTTCACATTTGTATAGATCGACCAGCCAAAGATTGCTAGGGACGAAAGGGGGAAATGCGATGAAAAAACCTTACCATTAGACGATTTTATATGGAGTCATAGGCGGAGATCGGAGAGACTTGAATTATTAATTGAATTTATATTTTATTACAACTGGTAGTATTAATATTTTTTTGCGATTCATAATGACGTGATACCAAACATACATTATAAGAAATAAATATACACAAACACTGAATATTGAGAACAAAATAAATATATTTTTTAGGCAACAAGTAATATTCCTATGTACGCATTATGATTGAACAGCAAAACAAATTATGCATTCTTCTAAAATAGAATACAACAAGTCAAAAATATCTGACTGAATAGAAAAATATAGGAAAACAAAAAGTAATTTCTTGATGAAATAACCCATAAACAACACATAGAATTAGACTTTCTACTGAGATACTAAAAGCCACAAACCAATAGTATAATAAATGAATATCTAAAAATTCTAAAAGGTAGCCAATCTAGTATAGTTTCAATCCTGATTAGAGTCATGATCACTGTCTGAGGAACTGTCATTGCTATCACTTTCACCTCCTATGTTGATTATTATTTCTTCCTGTATTTCTTGAATGAGACTGTCTTTTTCCCAATATTCATCTTCAATTTTTATAACATGTCCAATAACCTTTTGCCAGTCACTGGCACTTACTGAAGCGATGGCCTTATTAGAAATTTCATCTAGTTTTTTTATAGTAAATTCGCCGCTTGTATTATGGCTTCTAATGAAAAATTTTACTTGTGCCCAAATCATCTCTATGGGATTAAACTGACACATATAGGGTGGCGTTCGAAGTGGGGTGTGTCCGAAACTTCTTATTAAATTATCTATCTTATAATTTTTCTCATCAGATGGTGGCCTATGTAGACAAGCTATTTCATAAAGCTCCATTTTTTTAGCATTAGGATCATGCTCTATACCTTTTTTGCTCAACCACGTGATGATGTCTCTTTTTAGAGAAGATCTAGTTGGAGGCTTGTCTTCCAAAGCTGAATGGTAAGGTGCATTATCCATTATTATAATACTATTAGGAGGAATGTTAGGAAATAGTTTTTCAGTAAGCCACTTCGTGAAATTTTCTTGGTTCATTTGACCGTGATAATCACCAGTGGCACAGCCAGCCTTGAAAATGAGACAGGCTCCAGGAACAAAACCATCTTGCGAACCCGCATGAACAATTATAAGTCGTCCTGGAAATGAATAAATAGCCTCATTTTAGTGTTATTTTAAGTTTGCCAACACCTTTTTGAATCACTATGTATAAAAAACATATTTTTGAGAAAAAAATACTTGCAAGGGATTATGTATTCAATTAGACAAATTAAATGAGCACTTATTAAGAATATTCCAAAATTGAGAAAAATGTATAATAAGCAAAATCGAGGTGAAAGAAACTTTATTACCTGTAGAACTTATATTGCTCAGGACACCCATAATTTCTTCGCTTTGCCAGCATTTCTTGAAAGTGAGGTCATTATCAACCCAAGTTTCGTCCAAATAAATAATATGCCTTCCTTCTTCCCGGAACTTTTTAATAGACCTAAGATACTTGTATCGCCAATGTAAAATACTGGGTCTTTCCATTAGTAATTTCCTTTTGTTGTGGCATTTACGCCAGTAAAATCCTTTTGCTTTTAAAAGCAGCCTCAACGATTCTTTACCAAATGGAAATTCCATTTCTTCCTTCAGTTTGATTAGAAGTTTACTACAAGTAGGTACCACTTTAAAATCACAGTAAAATTTTTCTATCATTCTCCGAATAATGGAAAAATCGACTCCATCAATTTTTTGGATCACAGAAGGGCGTGATCTCTTTTTTCCGGGAGAAGCTAAAGGCTGTGTGGAGGTTGCATTTTGCCTGTCTTTATCTTCTTTTCTAATTTTACTTATAGTTCGTTCACTAACACCCGTATAATATGCCGCCCTTGCATTTCTAGCTACCAGTGGATAAACGAAAGTATTGTTAGCCGCTTCTGCATCGCAAGCACGTATCACGTTTGCTATTATTTCCCTTGCCTGGCTGTGAATAACTTTCCCATGCTTGAATTCCATTATCACCACTAAACAGTAAATTATATTTTCAAAGTATTTGCCAACTGCCTACGCCTATGGGAGTAGGTTTATAAATGACCGTGCCATCGGCACGTTATTCTAGTTTCAGATAAGATAAGAGTTTTGGACCAATCAGCGACCGGATGTTTACCTGCGGCCTGGGTTTTCCAGCTACATTGCCAAATTCAGCGGAACAATTCTATATCTTAAATATGTTAATATGTATGGACCGCATTTTATGTAGAACATCTGACAACTTCGCAATTTTTTGTCCGCATTCTTTCGGCTTGCAATCTTTCGCTGGTCCAACATTACAAGAATTAATTAATATTTTCAGTTTCACATGTTGTTCTCGTTTTGTTTATCTTTTTTCTATTTAAAAGATTTGTCATAATTGACACAATTATTTAGAAGTAACAACCAATGAAAACTATAACTTCGAATTTTACTACAATATTTTGTCATGTGAGACCACAGTGATATCACACAAGTAAAGGCCAACAGTTTCTACGGATTCATTGTGCCGCCTATTCTTCGATACAATGTTAATTCAAATGCAGCTAGGAGACCACCGTGGATTTACGCAGCAATATGGGTTCTCTGCCAGTGCGAGTCCACGTAGGAATCATGCGGCCAGAATTTCCATTTTACTATGGTGACACGTTGGTCTCACATGGCAGTCAACGTGTTAAGTGCAATTAGATGCTCAGCCTCTTATCATCCTGCTTTACATATTATATCTACATACATTTAAGTACTAGTTATGTTCAGAAATTTTAAGACGACGGCGGAATAAAAAAATTAATATTCTGTTAATACTCCGAATGGAGAATGGTAGATGTTCTTAATTCTACATAAACTGTTTTTTGAAAACTGCAGTAACAGCTTTTGTCATGGCTGTTTAGTTTTTATAAAGATTATTGTAGGCACTTCGAATATTATTTTAGGTGTGTACTGTTAGCGTACCGGTCTAAAACCTTAAAATCTATCTACCTGGCTCTAGAAGATAAGAATACCATAAAGCTGGGGGGGCTGTTGAAGGCGGTATGCAAATACACAACAAAGTACTATTAGATTTACAAACCACTAAGCATCTTTCTTAACGGTAATCCTGAAAGTCGAGAATCTACCTGCATACAATTGATGTCCGGCGAAAGTACCATCTTGAGTGTGGTCGGAAAGTAGAAGAAACGTTTCCTTATAAAAAGGTTCGACGTGCCATCCAGCTACTACGTATATTGCCAACCGATTAGTTTTTATACTGTTATTTCTGAATGCTTATCCTGAAGCCGAAAGAATCAAAGCCTTCGATTTCTTCTGCGTTCCTCTAAAGTCTACGAGTATTACTGGCAAAATTTGATATCTATCTGTATAAACAAATTCAGCAATTTTGGAAATGTAATCCAACAATCTCATACCTGTGTGGCTGGAATGATTCCATATCCGTTTTCCGTGGAGGGCTCTTGCTTCATCTGAGGCTGGAACGGCTGGGGGTAGAAACCGTCTTGGGGGTACATGTCGAAATATGGATAGGACGGCATGTACATGGAGGGAGGCACCTCAGGCTTGTACACTGGCTGTGCTGGAGGTTTTGGTTGTGTTGCCGTTTCTTCGGCTTCTTCCCCGAAGACGAAGCGTGAGGTTACGATCAGCAGAAGAAGAGTGAGGAAGTCCATATTGAAGAATCTGCAGATAGAGGTTAAGATAATTTTGTTCGTTCCACCTTCCTAAAAAACGAGAGTACCATATCCATATTGCTTATGTTGCGCCTCGGTGTCACCAAATTAAAACGACATCATTGTTCTATATTTTAGTGAATATTTGGAAATGCTCTTTCAAAAGAACACGATATGCCGGTTGCTTCAATTTCGACCCTCACCATTAGATTCTCGGAAACGATAAAAGATACGAGTCGCTTAAATGAGAACAAAGTTGCGTATTTAGAACTAACAAAAAGCCGTTTCGAAAGTTTTGAAATTCGAAGCACTTCTGGGGAGGGACGACAAAAACTAAATTTTCAGAAAATAGCTTTAATTAATTAATATCAATTAATAATTTTTCCTAACTTGATTTGTAGCAGGATTCCAGAATAAATTGCATATTAACGTTGCCACTTTTTCTCCTCTACAAGATGGCATAATTATAATTTCAATATGACGTATCGTCTCTTGCCTACAGCATAACTTTATTATTTGTTAGGGACGCCATATTGGATTTTTACACAGATAAATACAATTCATGATTCTGATTCTAAAAATGTGTGATAAGTATTACATTGACATTGCCAAACCCTAGTTTTTTTTCGGAAAAATTATAAGATAACCGTTTCGTATATCATCCCGGTCCTCAAATTAAATATAGTAACGGAATTTGAAAGACTGGCAAGAGAAAACTGAGCAGCGAGCAATTAATTAATCAATACAGAGAAGTTTCAGGCATTGCCTGCAAAATAACGAGAATCTACTATGATTTACCTCTGCTTATATTTATGACTGTTATTGTCATTGACATCAATAAAATTTTATTTCGTGTTTAGGTGTCACCATACCTTTTTAATCTCTTATATTTTTCGTTCTAACGACAACGTCACGCCAGCTAAGAAAATATATCACTGAAATTAGGACTGAAAACTCGATTCAAAAGTACAAAATTCCAATATAGCGTGCATATGAAAAAACAAAGTTAGTGATGGAAGAAACTTCGAATTAAAAAATTGACCATGCTATCTTATAGAGGAAAAAACTTACAATGACAAAATGTTATTTACTTTGAAATCTCATCTCTAGTAAAGTTAGCCGCCATTATAAGGATAGAGGACTAACTTCAGATATATTTACACAGTACCCAATAAGTGCTTCAAAACTATACATTACGTACCCCAATCAATTTAAAATTCCAAGATGCCGCCTAACTACCATCCAATAATCTTCAAGTATGACTTTTGCATCAAGGATCAGGATTTATGTACCATTTTCAATCTGCTGAATTGACTGTACAATAATCAAATATAAATAGATGGGAAGGTCTCTAATGAAATCTATTATGTAATCTTCTATTACTCAGACGCTGTAACCAGTTTCTATGTAGATCATGAAGAACCATCTGTCTACTGATCGGTTTGTCCGCTAAACTGGCCTACCTATAACTTGGAAAGTACTAGAAGGATTTTAATCGACTTTTCACACAAGGTTACTACCAGGCCAAAATCGAAAAACGTGCGTAGATTTTGTAAATCGATCTAGTAACGGCAGAGCTAGCGAAAAAGAAAAAGAAAAATCGCTCAAACTTTCTTATAATTTTCAGACAAATGTTTGTATGTGTTAAGCATTGCGAGTTGTTCCGATTTCTTGGAGTTAGTATACATTTTTACGTATCTGCATCATGGACTGGTCGATGCGTGCAGCGTTCATATTATTTGTAAGAAAATCGTACATGCGCATCGAAATTATTGTACACACAGGCATAGCGTGGACCAATCCGTTAAGAAGGAAAGGCATTAATGGTCGCAGGGGGAGGGGGGTTGTAGAAATATGTGAACGTGAACGGAACGATCGAGTTCATTCCTATGCAGATTGACTTGAGATGTTTATAGCTAGTTTTTTTCTCAGAGTGGCTGACTCGTGCCTTACACAATCTTTCATGGACTGATACCAGCGTTACGTAGAAAGTGCAGAGTCAACCTACTTGATGTCATTTTTTATAATAGTGGTCCTAAATGGATTAACGAAAACCTTACCCCGTTATACCGTGAAGGAGTTGATCTAACCCCATTTTAATGAAGAAATAATATTTTTAATTACTTTATGACCTCTCGGGTTCGTTCTACGTTTATTGCAAATGAGCAAAAAGGGCATGGAGAGAGAGCGAAAGCTGAGAAACTCATTAAACTTGAAATGTACATAATAAATGTGTGAAAAGCTAGAGAGTCTCGCAGATTATTCGATGGAGTTGCGCAATTTTGTCCTTGTCTATATAAATTCGTAATGCTATAATTCCATTGAGCTTTATCCAGTCTCGTGTAACTATTATATTAAGTCGGTTTGTATATGGAATGTATTAGGAAGAGGTCTTCCAGCTCAGTTTCTCGACCTCCTTTATCTTTCTGGTCACTATTTACTCAGAAAAATGTTAAGTTTTCTAAAAAATTGAGGCAGACTTTACGCAGAACTATCACGCACCCAGAATTTTTTTCAGATTACCCATTTTTCGAACTCGACAGTCGTTGAAAGCCACTTCAACTTGAGCAGTATAGAATTTACGTAAGTATTGTATTCACGGGAAGGAGTGAATCGAACTACAAACCTTCATCTTCACCTCCCGTGTGTAGTTACCTAGCTGAAATCCGGGGTAATGAAATGTAAGCACGGATACTACACTTTAATGTAAAAGTAGTAGAAAAATTTCAAGATGGCGGCTTGGCGCCATTTTGTAACATTTTTTCGGCGGTCAAGTGATAACCTATTTTGAAGATCCTCATGAGTAATTTATAAGTTTAGAACGCAGTCACCGTGTTTCAAAATGTCGAACTGGGAAGATGTCTAAGGTGAGCGCTCTATACTAAATCGCTTATAACTCAACAACTAATCATCAAAATGTTATAATCTTTTATCAGTCTTCTTGTTTTATATGAGTTTAATCAGGTGTGATAAAATATGAGACAAACAGAGAAAAGTGTTGACCTAGTAACAATTCTTTTAAATGGAATGTTTCATATTTTATTACATATTCGAATAGACCCTTCCAGAAGAAAAAGATTGATATAACATACAACGTTTCGATAATTGGTTGTTCGGTTATAGATGACTCAATGTATAAAAAGGTTCAATTACGGTAGCCTGACCGTTCGTCATTTTTAACGATCGTATTTCATAATTTAGAGTTATGACGCTGTGATAAGGAGATTCAAAACAAGGTACCACTCGACACCCATTCCATATGAAAAAATGTTCCAAAATAGTGCCCAGCCGCAATGTTGAAATTTTCTATTGTAAAAAAGATCATTCATGCATCAATTTCATTTCCATTCCAACCTGCTAACTTGACCCGCACACAGAATACGTAGGTGTAATCTTTTTATGGTTACGTAGAAATCGATTCACACTGACGGAATCATCTGTTAATTCTAATCATGTGATATTCGTTTTAATTAGTCACCCATTACATTGCACTGCTCATTCAGTCTGTCGCCCTACTATAAGTTGGCGTAAGAAGAAGAAAAGCTGTCTAATCGAACCAACTGCTGCACTGATTAATTTTGATAGAGGTATAATATAGTGTCTTGGATGATGATGCCTTTCAGAATAGGTGCAGTGCTGAGCTATGAACAAAAAAAAGCAAAAAAAATTGTATAACATCCTAGCTGTTCACAGTTTTCCAAGTTCCCGATTCGTCCAAAGGTATACAAACAAAATTGAGTGACTCAAAAAATCACATATTTATAATACCACCTAGTAATAGTAATATTCAAAAATATTTCTCAACAATCTTCCAGGTATTTTTAACATTTTATTGTGATGTAGCTCAGAAAAGTAAAATAAATATTACAAGGTGACCAATAAGTACCATGACAAACTTAAGGAGAAGGTAGGCTGACTGACCTCTCAAATAAATGCGTCATCGTTTTCCAAATATTGAATTTTTTCTTAAATTTAAAAAAACGAACATTTTCATCTGTGTTCTTCAGCTGCATGTACAAATAAGGTTATAATTTGTTCTTTTTTTTATAAAATACTTCTAGATAGTTGCTTTATCATATACAAATGCAATGTAGTTAACAGGTGTTAAGGAACCATGATAAAATAAGGACCGTTTTGGAATTTATAACCTTGTGATATTGTTTCCTCAACTTTCATAAGATCATATCAGGAGCAGGTAATAATAATGCAGCTTTGTACTATTTAGCATGTCACCGATCGGTAACCATTGCAACTTGAATTTAAATCCAATAATTACATTGTAGTGTATGTCAGTCACTTACAAAGGCAGCTATCACTTTTTTCTATTCTAGTAGGTGTGGTGCCTTTCTGAAATTTGTATTCAATGAGCAATCTTTTTATTCAATATCATGCAGTTATAGCCCAGTACATTTTTGTTTCACCACAGATGGTCAAAGTTGAGGAAAACATATCAGAAAGTTATAAGTCCCAAAATAGTCCTTATTTGATCATGGTTCCTTTTAACTACATTGCATTTGTATATGATAAAGCAACTATCTAGAAGTATTTTATAGAAAAAATAAACAAAGTATGACCTCATTTATACATGCAGCTAAAGACCACCGATTTAAAATTTAAGAAAAAATTCAATATCTCAAAAACCATGACACTTTTATATAGGTAAGTTTTTGTTATTTGGGAGGTCAGTCCAAAGCCTACCTTCTCCTTAAGTTTGTCGGGGTACTTATTGGATACCCTGTATAATTATATCCAATGTAGTATTAGCTCAATCTATTTGACACAATTTTTTAGGTAGGCTCAAACAAGATACACTTACCTATTAAGCAATGAAAGGATAATGGCTCGATTACAAGATTCAGAATTAAGGAAGTGTACTTTCAACACCACTTTCAAGTCGCGACTGCCAAAATGGTTTGGTTATAAAGCTGGCAAAAGGGCGGAAACTCCCACCCCTATCTAAGTTGGACTACCTGTGTTTATTACTCATTGAAATGGATTGCACGTGACAACCCTACTCTGTACATAGGCCGCAAGACAGCCGCAGTGTACTTGCCATCCCTAAGATTTTCAATTGGGTGTACACCTTGCAGCCAAACGTAACCCTCATTTCGCTTTTGCTTCCCTGTGGCATAATAGCTGGTCATCCGCTCTCTCTCTCTCCTAGTTATTGTGGCTAATAAATCAAAATGCAGCTGCTCAATAAATTACTGACTCATCCCAGCGGAATTTTCAAAATGAAAGTTAGAAAATGTAGCTGAAAATTTTAATGTCACCTTCATTTTTCAACCGTATCTTTCTAATTAAGGTTGGAAATTTGAAAACGATGTAGATAATTTAAATTTTGTCCATCGGATTTCCTTTGTCTATAGGATTTTTCAATTCGCCACGTTTTAATTGATAATGTATCTTCAATTCTAATCAGATGATGTTTTCTTGCCTATTAAAACTTTTTGGTGACGTGACCTATGATTGGTTGTGACGTGTCCCTTGTTTGGGTTTGCTGAGTCGCAGTTCTTCTTATTTTTCCTACGACCGGTTGTCATACTGCTTTGATTTCCGCACTTGGATTCATGTTTTCATTTTCATTCCTTGATGGAAGGTCGCTTCCTTTAATTCTGTTCGATGCCTATATATTACTCTGCACAATGCTGTAGTTTCATCCCAAAGTATTATGTGTTGCGTTGTCCAAGCGTGAACTGATATCTCAGATTTATTTGTTTCTCCGCATCAAGTGTTGGATTTATGCTCTCTTATTCTTACTAAAAGTGGTCTTTTTGTTTCTCCTATGTAGATATCCCCGTATTCACATGGCGCCTGGAGTTACACAGTCTTTGATGATATGGTCTTCGTTTTTTTTGGGATACCGCGTAGTGGTGTTCCTTAAAAATCTAGTTTCGGTTTTGCTATATATTTTTCTGATTGCATCGTCTGCATCACTTATTCTCTAAACATATGGTAGAGTATTTATTTACGACTTCCTCTCTGACGAGAGCTTTGTTTAGGAACGCAATAGTCTGGTTCAGTTTAATGCTTGACTAACAAGAAGCACGTTAGCGCTTATCCGTGGTCTGAGATTCATTTTTCGGTATCAAGTCATTGTTTTATAATAAGCAGCAATTCTGTATCAAATAATGGTTTATTATTAACAAATCTTTAAATTCAATAAAATTTATAATATTTTTGAGAAATAACCAAAAATAAAACTGTATTCAAAGTCCATCTCACCCAACCCCTATGGGTAAGACGGCATAAAACTTAGCACTTGCATGTTCCGCAAAGATCGTGCGCAGAGCAAACAAAAAGTGCTCTTTACGATATTTGTCAGTATAGGTTCACTTGCAAATATCACAAATAAGGTATTTAGCTGTTTTCGGCAGTCCAATATACATTTCTCATGGCACCACTAACGGGAATATTTTGATTATTTTCGGGTGAGATATAAATTTGTGCAAGGCCAATATGATGAAAGCTAACGTAATGACCGCTTCTACTATTATGAATCACTGGCAACGAACTTGTAGCGAAGTGTTTGTGTCTCGCATCTCTCTTCACCAACGATTTCTCCACTGGGCTTTAAATTATGAACATACACCTACGGTGCCTTCTCAACTGCTATGCTATCTAAGGTTTACAACTGCAAGCATTCAATTGAAAAAAACTTTTTCAATATTAATGCAGCAATATTAAATGGATACGCTGCCTATGTCAGCAATACTATAAGTTTCGAAATAGTTCCAGAAAGTGCCCTATATTTAATCTGTGAAACGTTTGACTTTAAGTGCAAAGATAAGATGTACTAAACTGGAGTGGAATTTCTTGTAGCAATACATTAAAATTTCAGATAACCTACCTTCATTTTATGAAGCTGGCAGTAAAGTAGCTCGGCGTTTATAGATAGAGATTTTACATTCATAGAAAGGTTGAGAATTTGCGCAATTTTATGATGGGGATGTTGGTCTAAGGTTTGGAAAAACTGTAGAAAAGTACAACCACAATTTTATAGCTCAACAAATGATCTAAACTTCACTGTTTTCATTCTGCAGCCTTATTTTAGTAAAAATATACGTTTTTACTAATTTGATCAACATCACTCCAGTTTTAGATTAAGGTTGCATTTTGTTTTTGAGGTATGAATGATAAGGTTTAATTTTTTTTATTAGTTTTAATGTGGTATGTGATATTAAGTATGCAAAATATGAGTCAAGTTTTTGTTCCATTTCTTCTACCCTTACCAATCTTGAACCTAAAAGCCATCAAAGTAATTCAGATATACCATTGCTTATGTGATTTCCAGAAAGTTACTAAAGTAATTATGTCGAAAAATGTCAAAATCCGAAATATTGTTTAAAATATCAGAAATATGCTGAACAAATAGTCCCACCCAAATACTCCTAACTCACAGACTTGGGCGCTGGCTGCATACAATCAGCAATGATGTTTGATATCATGATAACAGCGTACTTAGTTCCTTCAGGCACCGATAGTACTCTTATGTTCGCGAAAATCATAGTACGGCGATAATATCCAAATTTCGTTTGAATGAAATGCTCGATATGAGTCTTCAGCTTGTCGCAAGCAACTTGATTAGTCTGATCCACACTATGTGGATAACTTTGCATGCAAGCATTGGAGGTCCCAGGCAGACCGCTGCGAATGAGCTGGAAAGAAGGAGACTAACTCTCTGATGAAAAGCCTGGTGGTTATTACTACCTAGGAACGCAGTTTAATGCTCCTTAGATGCAGTTATGAATCTTACCTAATCTGATTTCATGGCCAGCACGGTGTCGTGGATTCGACGTAGATATTTGGTGCTTTTGGTCGAAGTTGAAATCTAGGAAAAATTCTACGTTTATTCGACGTGGAAATCCGGTGTAGCACGTCACTGGTCGACGAGGGACGTTTTATCAACGTGAAACAGTGACCGCAAATACATCTGTACCTGTGTTAGTTATTTATACACGTGGAAAAGACGTGGATGTGACGTGGCATTTTATGATAAATTTAAATTGTAATCTTCCAAATAGAGAATGTCCGAATGATGATGATAAGTGTTTGGGTGATGTAATTTATTTGTAGATACATCCTGGTCCCAAAAATATAAAAATGCATCTCGAATCTAAAATGCTTTGCGAGCTTTGTTATAAATAATAATGCCGTGTAAACATATGTATTAGTCATTATTAAGTGAAAATCATCCACCACCTTATTGTAATAATAAAATATGAAAGTGTGATTGAGAATTAATTATAATATCAATGTTTCCCCATTTCATGACCAATAAATTTGAAATATCGCGCCTTGAAAGGGGAAGCGACAATGATACAGAGTGTCATAGCTGCATTGCTAGATTGCAGAATTCTCATCACAATAACCGATATTAGCTCCCAAGATTTTTACATACTCATATTTCAGATTTGGAAAGCTACAGATTGTTTTCTTGTTATAATTACTTTTGTAATGCTGCAATTTTTTTGCGTCTACATAATGCTTTTGGCTGAAGCTGATCTTTGTGTGTCGTTCCGTCTTCATTTGATCTATCCTTTTTTTCATACCTATACTATTAACAATTTCCTAGAGTTGATAAATAGTTGTTTTCTGATTGAGTCTAGTACATTTCCTGTGGAACTTTATATGAAGAACATTAAGCTTCTTCAACTCGATAACATTTTGGAGACATTGAACAAGCAGCATTAGGCAACCATGCTTTTGAACAGACATCCGATCCAATCAAAGTCATTCCCACGCTCTCCGTGCTCCCCAACAGGAACCTCATGTTGTTTCTTACGTCGCGTTCTCCATCCTGCATCAATTTTGCATTTTGCGAAATGTGCACGTACATACCTATCTCCTGTAAACTCTAAAGTTTAAATGTGTTGACAAAAGCCATACTGTGTTCCTGCTCATCGTTTAATCAAGAACAGTGTCGTGACAGTATCTATGCCTTTGTATGAACCATAGGCATAGGAATAGAATTTTCAGATGAAATTGGTCGTGGTGCTGGGGGCGATATTGCCATAGTGCATAAAAGGTGGCTGACGCCGAGATAGAAACGGGTGTGGTGGCCACCATATAAGCAGCAAGTACCGTATAAGCAGTACGATATCGGAAGAGTGTTTTTTGAGGCCGGTAGGTATATTCTTCGAACTTTACCTATAATTAAGGGACGTATCGCTAACGTCAGTCGTCCCAACAATTATTGTAGGACGCCTTTATGGCCTCCTTGATTTTCACAGATTTCTACTATTCCGTTTTACCGCTCGATTCTGAGGTTATGTTACATATCTATTCCCACCAAAATGCTCATACTTTTCGTTTATATCGATTTTATCAGCCTTTTGAAGAGGAGAAAATACTACGAAAATCGAGGAGGCCATAAAGGCAACCTTCAATTGTAAGAATGACTGACAAGACGGCCCTGAAATGTATTTAATTACTTCAAGTCTCTCTATACCAATTTGAATATTTTTCAAATAATGCAGCTGCAAATTGAACTGCAAGAATTCATTACCTGCAAGACTTTTATTACAAACTGGGACTTTATGTTTGTAGAACAATGAGTCTGTTCAGCGAAAGTAAAGCTGTACAGCATTTTTATACTGAATAGCAATAGCCATGGGATTTGATACATGTCATTAGGACTTTAGTTGGTTATATGACCAAATTAGGAGAATATTATTTTCTTTTTCAGATCTTGTACTTTTTGAAGTTAGGGGGACGTGATATTACCAATAGAACATACGTAATTTTGAGGCGCCTAATATCTAATCATTTGGCAGTTAGCTACAATTATTTGGGAACTAGACAAGAGAAGAAGGCATTCAAAACTTCATTTCACAACAAGGATGTAATAAATAAGTACTAACAGATCTTTATAGGTTCCCAAACAGTTTCAGACCTATTATTGCTTGCAAATTTTGTTTTTGTATCTGATGTAACATGCAAGACTTGATGTACAACTATATTCAAAAATCATTTTTCATGTGACAGCTTTATATATAGGTAAACAAGTAAAAAAATATTTACTAATAAAAAAACTAAAACATAGAATGTTCTATCAGACTAGCAGACAATTTATTCTGCATTTTAGCTGTCATATTTTATTTTTCCCCAGTCAAATTATATTGATTTTAAGTTATAGTTGGATTGTTTAATCTTATTTTGTATACAGTTGATTATATCAAATCTATATATTCAAATTTTATTTCAAAGGGCTGTTCTTTCTTTCACTAATGTTACCAAAAAAGATGTGTGAAGAAGATGTCATTAAAACTTGGTTAAAGCTTGCACCAAAAAGTTATAAAACAAAATATTCATGTATCTTTTTTATCCTCAGTAGTAGAATGTAATATTGTGTTAACTAAAAACAATATTCGACTTTGATCTTCTACTCACATTCTTTTTTTTATTAGACAGTGTCACAAAGTGAAAGGAACTATAAGAAAGTTATAAGTGAGCATCAGCCATTAGACATGTTTGAAAGGAAGTTCAACAAAAACTTAATAAAATAAATGCCTCTCAGGTTGTGGCTTCATCTCAACAACAGGGTTGTAGAGTCAGGCAATTCAAATTTTGAAGTAACAGGATATTTTGAGAAATGTGAGACATTTGGGGCAAGGTTTTGACAATAGTGATAATATTGAAGAAGATCTATGCATCACCTATATGCGAGGTAGATTCTTCACAACTATGCAGCTTTAATTACCCAATAATACATCAGAGCTTAATCTGATGCTCACAAAACTACTGTTTCATTCACTGAGATCATATTTAATTAGAAAACTAATATGCAATGAAATGTATTAAATCATATCTGCAAAATTTGTATCTATTTATATATACTAAGTGAGATATAAATCCGAACACCCAGTTTAAATGGTTTTATTTTAATAAAATTTTGTATAAGTACTTAATGAAGCATAATAAGTAAATGATAAAAATTTCAAAATGATTGCACTGCTTCAAAGCCCTTTGACCTTTAATAATGTGTGGATGCACCCTAATGTGCTACGCATTCTCCAACGCGCCTAGGCATGCTTCTGATCAGGTGGTCAATGTCCTCCTGTGGTATCTCATTCCAGGCAACCACCAACTCCTCCCTAAGTGCTTCTAGAGTCTGAGGAGGGCGTTGCAAATTGAGCAATCTCCTACCCATCATATCCCACACGTGCTCAATTGGGGATAAGTCGGGAGATCTTGGTGGCCATGGTAACAATGTGACATCATTATGTTGAAGGAAGTCTATTGTGACTCTTGCAACATGTGGTCGGGCATTATCTTGTTGGAAAGTTGGATCTGCCAGCGTGTCAAGATAGGGTAAAAGATGGGGTTCTAGAACTTCGTGGATATAACGCTGCGCGTTCATGTTACCTCTGATGAAGATTAAACGTGACCTGGAACCATAAGCTATAGCACCCCAAACCATAACTCCAACAGTGTGATGAACATGTCTTTCAACAAAAAACTGCGGATTCCTCCTGTCACCACGTCGCCTTCTAACCCTGGCACGACCATCCTGCATGCCTAAACAAAATCGAGACTCGTCACTAAAGACAATACTGTTCCATTCCTGATCCCAGAGTGACCGTTGTCTGTACCACTCAAGGCGATTACGTCGGTGTTCTCGAGTTAATGGGAGGACCCAGTGTGGCCGGAATGAAAACAAGCCAAAACTTCTCATTCCTCGGTAAACACTTCGCATGCCAACAGGTCTTCCGTGTTCTGCAAACCATTCATTTGCAGTGGACCCGATATTGGAGAAACGGTCCCTTAAGGCCAATAATCTTAGGCGGCGATCTTCACGGTCTGTTGTTCTACGGCGGCGTCCAGCGCCCCTTGCTCTTTGCGTACGGCCTTCTCGAAGCCATGCCTGACACCTAACCACAGTGTCTACACTTCTTTGCACTCTAACTGCAATTGCCCGAAAAGAAAGTCCAGCTTCCCGAAGTCCCACTATACGGCCCCTATCAAACTCACTAAGTTGACGAAATCGTACAGGTCTCCGTACTCTAGGCATCGTAACCGATCGTAAAGGATGTCAAGAACCAAAATCCGCCAACGTTGATTCTTTACTGCGGCTGAAATATTCATTTTTAGAGCGTTAGTGAATTAAAAAAAAAGCAGTATAAAAACCGGAATGTCCAAATGATAAGGCTTTTCACTTGTTATTTACAGTAAGATAAATACATTCACCAACTTTTATTAACATAAAACCATTTAAACTGGGTGTTCGGATTTACATGTCACTTAGTATATGTATATAAGTTAATATATAATCTTATCAGTATTCATTTATTTTTAAATCTCACATAAAATGTATGAGCAGATATCATGGTTTGTATTTAAAGCAATTGGTGAAATGTTGTTAACAAGACATATTTAGAACTAAAATGCTACAACTTTGGACAAAAAATTACAATACTCATGTTTTAAGAAGTTGTTATGATTGTTCAAGTAGTTATTTCAAATTAAATTACTATAGTATTAATCCTTCATTTTGTCTGCCCTTACAATTCAAACCACATATATGTTTAAATAATGTATATTGTAAACATTTCTTCCACCACAGTGTCCTTCTTTAGTACAATAACATTTGCAGGGTTGAGTGGATGAAGGTGGTAAGTAACTTTTGGGTTAAAATGAGTTCAGTATGTTTGGTGAAGGCTATAAGTGAAATTCTGTCTGGAAAACTGGTTGTTAACAATAACATTGTCCACAGTGGGACCAACCTATTTATTGATCCAAATGTTATTTACCACCTTCATCCAGTAAATCATCACGTGAAATCGTCGTCAGACAGTGACGTCGATTCCATCTCACACTTCGCCCATAAATTAACGGACTTTCCACGTCGAAAAGAGGTATGGAAACGACGTATGTAGATCACGTGAAATCGTCATCAAAAAGTAACGTCGATTCTATCTGATACGTCGCCCATAAATTAACGGCCTTTTAACGTCGAAAAGGGACGTGGAAACTACGTGTATAAATCACGTGGAATCGCTGTAAGAAAATGACGTTGATTCTATCTGATATTTCGCCCACAAATTCAACGGACTTTCCACGTCGAATAGGGCCGTGAATACTACGTAAAGAGGTACGTTGATTTCACGTGAAATATACGTGTCCTTGCTGGCTGGGTTTAGACTTGTGCAAACAAGTTCCTCTTAAATATCAACGACCCACCCTTCTGCTCGGTTCATCCATCCATCCAACAGCTTTGCTGATGACAGCACTCTACATGCTGGACCACAAGCCTATCTCTTACAGTGCGAGCTGGACAAAAGAAGACTACCAGCGACTTCCTCTCTGACGAGAGGCCTGTAGGTTACCACTGCTTGGGGACGCAACAATCTTGTACAGTTTAATGCTTCCAAAACACAGTTTTGTACCTTGATGAACAAAAAGCGTCCTAGGGTTCATGAGATCACGGCGGACTTGATCTGGCAGGGACACACATCCCATCCATAGCGGCACCTGCTGGAAGAAAGCTAGATAACAGTCTTGTTTAGGCAGCTCAAAAATCGGATTAACAAAGCTTTAAGCTCCTCATAGCAACGGCGATGCCCTGGAATTTAGGCTTCTGCATGCGCGGCTGTTTCGGTGTAAATAAAAGTCTCGTCAGTTGCAACTAACGAATTCAGACTAGGTGGGAGTCTGTCAAAGATTTGTTTGTCTCCTAATTGTCATATTCTGTAGTGAGGGCCAAAGTGCACATGACATTTACTGACAGTTCTGCCTTTAAATTACTATGTTTATTGATATTTTTAAAAAATGCGAGTGTTTGCATATAACGGCACAAGCCATACTAAGGTAGATGCTTCCACCAGTAAGTATTATCATGTTGATAGAACGCTGTCACTTTGGTAGGCATTGGTAGACAAATGAGGAGAAGCTGGGTTATCAATTTAGAGTAGAGCTGCCAAATACTTGTGACATCTACCCTCCTCATGTGCTGTATATACGGCACAAACAGGACCAACCAGTCTTTTCAATTGATCGGATCAATTTCTTAACGAACAGTCTCAACCCTCTCTCTCTCTCAGGAGGCTGTCGGCGATCTATCTATTGTCTAACGGTTTGTCAACGAACTTATTCTTTAAGCAGCAAGCCTATCTATCCAGTTTTTTTTTCGTATCACCATAGAAGTTACACGCCTTTGACTATTTGGCATCTCAGATTGCTGGTTTTCGATCTTTTCAAATTGTTAGAGAAGTCATGTATACATAATTTTGAACCCCATCAGAGCCATGTTTACGTTTGTTCTACTTAGTTGATTTTTGCATTTTCAGCTCAACCTTCCGCCCTTATTACGGCTCTGCCGATACGTGTCGACTCGAAGTCGATGAGTTGACTGTGCTTCCATCTAAGCTGTGCATACCGAACCTTGTGTTAATTTACTGGTGCCTTACAGTTTCCTCGTTGCAGCTTCTTCTTGTAAGGTGCATTTAAGTTTTTGTACAACAGGTGGTAACACGTAATATATCATTACTTATAATTATTTATACAGTGAGCTTTAGAGTGTAATCCATAAGCTCATTTTTAAATTTATTTAAAAATGTACTTCCAAAAAGTAAGGCACACGATCACCATCCAGGAAGCCGATCATGAAAAAGCATTTGCTAGCGAATAGGTCACATGAATAAATAGAAAAAAAGGATAAAGCTTTGTTGGATCAGAAAGTGGATACCCAGTTGCACGAAGGAATTTGGAAAAACACAATACTGCAGCCGCTGAACTAAGAAATGAATCTGGCAATTTATCCATGAATTTATAGTTGTGAAGAAATTGAAAACAAGTTCAATATTTGCACGCTCCTACTTCTTCGGGGTTAAATTTTTTTCGATTTATTGGACTGTGTAAAGCGGCTATTAGTTTCCACCCCTGTCGAGAACAGACAATTATTAGGCTTTTAAGTTGTCTCCGGATCAATGAATCTGTAATATGTAATATCCACCATATTCTTGGCCCTACTTTTCGTTTTTTTGGCTTATTTTTTCTTTATGATAAAAAGAACACTGACGCATCCGCAAACGTGTGAATGGCGACGTTTGCGGCCTCAAAAAAAGCCGAACGTTTGTAGTTCATCTGCCGACTGTTACCCAATTTGGTTGAGTATCCTTAAAGGAAAGATCTACTATCTTTTACTAATGACCATAGGTTTTTTCACTTAGGGGAAAGTGGGGGAATCGTGCGCACCTAAGCAAACAATGAATTTTTAGAAAAACAAAATTAGAAAAGTGTCGAAAGTAGCATAATAAGCGATACTTATCGCATATTCCAACAAGTGAGTATAATTTTGAAAAATTATATCCATAAACATGATTCACTGTCAAATGTGCGTATATGCAATCGCGCATGATTCCCCAACTAAGCGGGCAATGGTGCGAATGGATTGGGGAATGGTGCGCATGAACTTGCACAATTGAGTAATGATCAAAACATTCAACATCAGTGTATTTTTATTTTCAATTCAGGCAAAAATCGCATCTATAATTTCTGGGAGTATCCGAACCTGCGCACTGTGCATGACACCAGGATGCACAAAGGACACATCGATACCATAATTCCATATCCTTTCCAACTTCTCCGCAAATAATGCAAAATTCATTTGATGTAGATGGTGCTTGCTGAGAAGATACTTCGAAACTGCTATCCAAATCGTCGAGCTCATCATCGTCGCAGATGTCTGATAGAATTTCTTCCGACGACTCTGATTCTGATCGTTCAACTCTCTTTTTGCCTTTCATCTTCTATTCATGCTGATCATCGAAACAATTTCTCACAGTTCCTTTCTTTAGAACTCTCTGCTTTCTTTCATTATCTTTTTTCATTTTATTTTCTTCCTTTAGCCGCTTACGTTCTTGTGCTTTTTCCAACTTCTCCTTCATGGGTGTGCTTGTAAGTATTTCTGAATGTTGCTTCTCTCGCGCCTTTCTCTTCTTTTGATCTCTTTGTTCTCTTTGTTTTGCTTTCGCCAGAGGAGCTATGGTATAAAATGAATTATTCTTTGACATTCCTGGCTGTGGATCTTTGTGATCCAGAAATAGACTCATAGATGTACCAGCTACCGGATCTCCACTATTTAATTGGGAGCCGGTTGGAACCGCAGCTTCTACCGTGGCTTCCTCTACTACAAAACTGTTTGCTGGATTCGCGGGAGCAAAATCCTCTTCTTGAAATCTATCAGGGTTCAATGGAAATATGCCAGTGGTCCTAAAACCGGAAACAGCTTTTTCAATGGTGGCTATTTGCATAAAAGCGTTGTTGAGTAGTTCTGCGACATCATATTCCGTAATCTTTTGATGACCAGTAGTAGAGAGATAAAGTTCATATTGCCTGTAAAGTGCGTTCTTCAATGGGCTAAAAACAGTAACATCTAAGGGCTGGAGGTTATCCGAAGTATGAGGTGGAATTGTAACCATGTGGATATTCTTCTCTTTACAGTAGTTATAGGCCTCAATTGAAATATGACTGGTATGATTATCCAACACCAAAAGAACAGGATCATTAGCGCTGGGCTTTACATTGCTTCCAAAATGGTGTAGCCACTCCACAAAAAGGTCGGAATTTATCCAACCATTCTTTGAGCATTTATACGATGCCCCAATTGGCCCATTTTTACCAATTGAAGGCGGCATTCTCTTTCTGGGATATATGAGCGTAGGAGGTACATAATTTCCAGCAGCATTTACTGAAAGAACCACTGTTATGGTTCTTCCCCTCTCTCCAGAAATAGCGGCACCCAATTTTTTAGTCCCTTTTGGTCCATAGACTTTTGGACATTTCTTTTGGACTGTTGTGATACCAGTTTCGTCCATATTATACACTCTGTTTGCTTGAAACTTATGTTTTTCCATCACTTTTCTGAGATTAGAGTAAAACGTGTCTACAGCGTCTTTATTGAATGAAGCAATTCTGTTCAAACTGGTTCCTTCAGGCTGTCGAAGTGAAATCTCGGGAGCCCTTTTCAAAAATCCATATAGCCAATCTTTTCCGGCTAACCTCTTTTCACGGTTGAAGTTGTGACAAATTTTATTTTCTTCAGCATATCTAAATGCTATGCTCCGGAGCTCCTTGGGTGTCAAGCCAAAGAACAGTTTTGGCAGCTTTAAAATATATTCTCTTAGTTCAGCTTCGATTGCCTCAGAAAACACAGGTTGGCGGCCCAAACGAGGGAGGTGATGTTCATGATCAGTTAAGTCCTTGTACTTCCGTTAAGTTGACTCTGGGATATTGAAAGCTCTTCCTACTTCTCTAATTTTTCGTCCATGTGCTTTGATCGCATGTATCGCATTTTTCAAGTCTTCAGCCGTAAATTTTAGAGTATTCGTTTCACGAGTGTAGTTTCGTGGCATCTGGAAAGAGCAAAAAACAAATCTATAGAAAAGTGTTATCTTAACATATAATCATGTGAGGGGGAATCGTGCGCATCTGTGCGCACGATTCCCCCTACGTATCTTCAGACACAATCCATGTTCTATAAAATAAACTATAAGCTTATTACATTCCAAATTATTCTGAAACACATGTAAAATTCTATGGTCCAATAATATATATGCATTAATAAGATCACTTTAATATTGATTACCTACCGTCTTATTTTCGACTCAGGAAAATTAACAGAATTTTATAGCCCAACGAACATCAGTTACATATGATCACCTAAGATAAACTGGCGAAACAAGCGATGTCGCCAATGATTCAGTAGATCGACCAGGTGGCGTGGCACACGCGGGGCTAACCGTAGAACGCGCGTAATTTGAAATAATGAGCTGCGCACAATTACCCGCAGCGCACAATTCCCCCACCTTCCCCAAACAACATAGTTGCCTTTAACTGCCGTAGTACTATTTCTCGCATTTCAGATCCACAAGCAATGCACATGCAGCATTTGTAGCCGAAGATTGTATAACAATAAACCGGTGTGTTACGACACCCAGTTCTGGGTGGGTTTTTGGCGTTTTCGGGATGATGGGCGGGGGTGGCGTGACTGGTACATGAAAAAATGGCACTTAACCTCTTGCTCGCTTGTTGGTTTGGAGGGCTAAACGTCCTTTTGGAAGCAAGGATGTGCTTTGTTGGTTTTTCATATACAGTGTGTGATCACTGTATAAGAATGTGGAAATGGAAGAGGAAAAGCAAATCAAGTGTCACCTGGAGATAGGTAAACAAACTATATTGCCAGAATTGTCTAATGTTCTTGAAAAAGGCCACAGTTGTGGCCAAAATGTCATCAGTAAACAGTACCTACTTAAAACTTATGTGGTTTCATTTAGCGGCCAGATAAACATGGGGTATTATCAGCATGAAAACCTCAGGGTATGTTTCAGGAGTTACATTAAGAGTAATCTATGTTTAGTGATATGTAATTTCGACCATGACCAATCCGCTCTTTAAAAAGGTTTGGGTGTTGACACAATTCCATGATAGGTATAAAAGGCTGACCTGTTGGCGATGTATATTGTCACACCCTGAAAAAAAATCCTACAGGCGCCTATACGGATTGGTCCATTCTTCTGGATCTTCGGAAAATTTGATCGGAAAGTACACTTTAGTCAGTTTTGCAGACGTTTCATCAAAATTAACCTCATTTCAATTGTTACTCATTTCTTATCATCAAAATGTTTTTCCCTTCTTTGCATCGTCACAGAGAGCTACCAGAGGCGACAGCCTTAAAAACCGGATAAGTTGCGTTGTGAATTTCCGAGGTTCTCACTATGACACATTCAAATAATAATTAGGTCTGGCAATAAAAAAACATGTGTCTGTTATTATCGGGAAATCAAGGTAGAAGGCTTTGGGAACACAACCATACATTTGTTGTCCGCGCCCTTTGGAAAAAAACGCTTCCAGGTGCCCATGGTAATTGGTAGGGAAGTTGCCAAACAGGTGGTGACACAAAGATCATCGGGATTGACAGCTTGTCTGTATGACATCTGTGGCATCATCTAATATAGGTTGCTGATAAACGCATTATGCTCAAATTTAATGCACTCCATACTTCCACTATTCAGTGTTGCCTTTATATCGACATAAAATTTTTATGGTTTTTAATCATTCATTTTGTTATTGTTTACAGTTGCCCAGAAAAAAGTCAATACATAATAAATAAATACCATATTATTCACGGAAAATGAGGATTTTTAGTGGATGGGACGTAATTTCCATGAAAGCTTGTATCCATCGATAGAAAATCGTCAATACCCTCAAATCATGCGATTTATTTTGAATCGTTATTTCTGGAAAAATGCAATAATCAAAATCCTGTAAAACGGCGGATAACAAGATGTAGGAAACTCTCAAAACCTACATATTTTCTTTAAAAAAAATTTGGTCTACTCCGACATACTATCCAGATGCCTTCAACCAACTTCAAGGTATTTCATCGCGTAATATTTTTTCTCATTTTGATCATTTTCCTTGTTTTTATTTGTCCTTAGTAAATAAGTACTATATGAACACTCCAGTCGGCCAGTCCGGCTGTCGGTCGGTCTGTTTTGTTCTTCTAACGTAATGTAACGCCACCTCGATCTTGAGAATGACGGTGGAGAGTAACCAAAATCTTTCTTTCTAGGTTATTCCCAAACTTAGTTCTGGTATCCTTCATAACTTTCTGACGAGGGCCAACGTTTTCGATTATTTCACCGTTCGCTCTCTTCTTTGATGTAGACAGAGTTTAGGGGATCAAACGTTTTGAAAATTGATAAAGATCTCTTTGAGTAATATATTTCTGTAGGATGTTCAAATTGTAAAAACTGGAAAATGGATACCGAGCTAATTTACTAACACCGCTGTTTTATTTTACATGAAGTGCTGCATCAGTCATGAAGTTTTCTCTATGCTCCATCGCCGAAGTTCAATGTTTCAATCCATATTTTAGTTACCGCAGTGAATACTCGAACTTGGCCTTTGAAAGTACATGCACCTTCCTAAAGAAGAAACCGATGGACAACCTTGTCCTACATAAGAAATTACCAAGCACATGTCAATGTAGTGTGTATAGGAACAATCTTTCTACACTACTGGGCAGCAAATAATGGTTCCCATTAGCAGGTTTAAGGAACCTATGATGACATTACATTGTTCAATGGTTTTGCAGATACAAATGTGTGGATGGTTCAATTTTGATGCTATTTATCTTGGGAGTTTCATCAACAAATTTTCAGAAACAGTCACGCATATACGAGTACATATGTTATGTATATTCGGTCAGAATGAAGCTACAAAAGGTTTATCTTCGAACCAATCTATTTATTTATACTCTTTCTTACACATACAAGATATGCTAGCTCCGAGAAATCTGTCTAGAAAACAAAAAATGGTATATATGGTATATATACTATGAGGCTTGCGAACCTTCTTAGCACGATTAACCTATACATGTGCGGGTCAGTTGGACCTCCTCCCCTTATGGTGCAATTTCGGCCAACCAGAAACCAGTATCATACCCAGACCCTTGAAAACATTCGTGTAAATACCTTTGAGATTTGAAAAAAAAATTGCATCTTTCTCTTGGTTAGTAAAAGGACAGTCAAACTATTTATATCGTTGATTTTTGTCATTGCAGAACAAGATTCTAGTTAATAAATTATTTGTACATACAAAACTAAATTACGGAATGCTTATTTTCTAATAAACATCAGGTAGATATTTAATTTACTCGACTACCGTGCAAATACGTCTTTCCAACTGTTCATGTATCTGCTCAACACGTGTTGGGAGCTGAGTTGACTGCTTATTATCGTCTTAGGCTGGTTATGGTCATACCACCGTGTCAACCACAGTAAAGGGCCACTATGGCTGATATTTGTCAGAAGAGTGGATTTTACACGCGTACAGTACAGGTTCTAGTACAGGGAGCACCATTATAACTCGCGTTCTCTTTAGCCGGAAGCAGCAAGAGACAGCGGTACAGGGTCGAATTGTGTTTTCAGCACTTTTATCTGCGTTAACATGTACTTTGTTCATAGTCAAATGCTTGAGTACTTTATGAATCAAACATGTTCTGAACGTCCTTGATTCCTATAGCTCGGAAGTTACTGCTTGGATTCTAATACAACTTTGAAATAAAGGTGCTTCTATGACAGAACACCTTAAATGCTTTCACCAATGGTGTTACCTCTCATCAGAGCCAAACAAAGATAGCTGAAGCTTCATGAATGTAAGGCGACACGTACAGCCACAGAACGAGTGCACATCAAGTGAACAATAGTTACTTCTAAGTTGGCATCTTGTAGAGAAAGCTACATAATCTCACAAAAAAACGACATAACGTCACTTTTCAAGATACGTAACACCCCTGCCGAGTTGCTGATTATTTCTCAACGTAGTACAAAATTTCACGGGGGTCAACGTCTTGAGAATGCAAAAATTTGTTATTTCATATTTTCATAGCTTCTGGTCATTTCGGCCATAATAAAGATATACGTAGGTTGTCCGAAAATTCTGAAAGCAGGCATGACTTCTATAGCTGTATATATCGCTAACAACGCTTAGAATTTCAGTGTAAGTAAAAGGTATCTGAGCCGTATTTGATCAATTTGTCAGCCTACTTGGTTCCACTTTTTTCTATTGAATTCTCATGTAATTCTCAGGTGAAGTTAAGTTGCTTCACAAAATTGTATGACTCTAAAGAAGAAACTGTTTGCGTCTGTGTAAATATTTGCAACTAACAAATCTCATGTATCGTTAGTGAAAGTGCAGCTTCTGCTTTACTTACTCTGAGATGCCGAGGGATAGTTGCAGTGCTGCATGACCCACTGTCCTTGCGGCTTCTTACTGATAAATATAAATAGTATTTATTAACAAACAAGTTATGGGTACTAGTTGATCCTAATAGCACCTCATAAGCTTTGCCAATTCAATTAAAAGAGGCGGAATGGTGTCCAATTCGATCAATATTAGTGAGGTTTAGGTTTAAACCGGAGCCACTGAATGGATTTTTGATATGCTTAGTGCAATGCGTTTTAAATTGCTGTATATCAAAAAATGCATCTATGAATTTATAGTAGGAGACGGTCTCCGCCACCATCTTCTCACCTCGGGCCAGCTGCAATGCAATCGCTCATGTATAGCTTGGTGAAGGCATCCTCTTGGCTGCGCTCTCCTCGGGAGAAATAGCTAACGGGCAAGGTGTTCAGAAGACGATTAGGAAAGTTTAGCCTTGCGAGACAATTCGATGTTACCTCGCAATCAAGTATTCAAGTGAAATAGGTACCTTGCATAAAGTTTTGTCCTCCAGATCTTATCCAATCTCAATGCAACTGTTCACGAATGAGTTGTACATTGATGAGTTTTCCTGAGGCCGTCGGTCTGTGCTGTTTTTTGTTGTAAACTCTCGGCAAAGCGGATACATTTGGAGAAGCTGCAGCTGAACAGTTATATCGTGGCTGGTCAGACTAACCAATACAATCTCAATAGACCAAGTAATTCAAGATGAATTAAAAATACGTAAAATGTAAAAATATTTGACACTCAAATGAAGTTTGTTCAACGTGTGAAGTGTCTGTCCCAAAAAAAGTATCTCAGGTTACATACTCTTATAGCAAATAAGTATTTACTGAATTTTAGCCTTCGTAAAAAACTATGGGAGACTTTAGTCGTATTTGTTATAAATTACTGTGATATCGTCTATTTTATCCGTCGTTACATTGCTTTACCAAAAACATTATCCAAATCATTCAATATAATTGTGTACGGTTCCTTCCTGGATCACGAAAAATTGACCATGTTTCAGCCAATTACCAAATATTGAAGTAGATGAAATTTGAGAATTCAGTAAACTACCACTATTCAATTTTCATACATAAATTGTTGCATACGTCAAAGCCCGTATACTTCAGAGAGAAACTTGTTTTTAGTAAGAATGTGTAAAATTATAAGGGTTCCACTACACAACACAACATTATTTAAACAAAGTCTCTCGTATAACTTAGCAACCAGGTATATTTCAATACCTGAAGTGTGACAGCGTTTCTCAACCAGTGAGCGCGCCCTCCTAGGGCGGCGGGTCAATATTAAATAATTTAGTAAAAGGAAGACATAATCGAAAACAAAATACACATTAACACTGATATAGTAGGTACACTCATAAACAGGACTGTATTTATCAATACTAAATTGAAAATAAGTTGAAAAATATTAGTTGTTAAAAATAATAATAACCACTAGTTACTCACTTGGGCCTGCTTGGCGAGCAAAGCTTGTCGAAGCAAGGTTTAATATTTGAAATAGACACTCTGAGTTCTTTTTCTATACTTAGCTGCGATGTATATTTGGTCTTCAAAGCAGACACTGCCGAAAATCCTGTTTCGCAAGGGTAAGATGTTGAAAATGGTAGTAGTACACGAAACGTTCTGGGTTTCAGTGCCGAAAACTCATCGTTCACGCCTGCTCAAAATTCAAAGAGGAATTTATTATTAAACTGTTTCTTGATTTCGGCGTCTTGCTCTTTGTCAGCTTCGCTAAATGATTTTCAATGGTTATAAAAACTTTCGTGTGTTGTTCGTCGTAAGTTTTAATACATTCATCCACATTTGCAAACATCTCCATGTTTTTTTTTGCTTTAAACTTCTGCTCCACAATTCCAATTTCCTATAAAAAGCCTTAACCTTATCACTCGTATCCAATATATGTGTATTTGCTCCTTGGAGCTGAAAGTTCAAGATATTTGGTTTCTCGAATATGTCGACCAAGTAGCTCAATTTCATCAGAAATAAACTATCTCGAAACATTAACAACTTCGGCTCGGTCTTCTTCTTCTAGAAAAAACGGCGATTTCATTTCTTAATTCAAAAACTCGTTGTAAACGTTCCCGGCGTGACAACCATCTTGCCTTGCAATAGAATAGTAATGCTGAATGTACTCCACCCATATCTTTACATAGTTCAGAAAAGATTCTGGTTTTCAAAGGGATCATTTTTATGTAATTAACTACTGTTACAACCGTAGTTTGCACAATATTCAGGCCAGGAGACATTCCTTTGGAAGCCAGAGCTTCTCTGTGGATCATGCAATGTGTCCATATGCACAGTGCAGATCTTTGTTTTACAAGGGCTTGAATACTTTCAAATCTTCTTGAAATTGAACAAGAGCCATCGGTGCATATTCCGACGCAATTCTTCCACTCTATGTTTGCCTCGATTATTTATAATCATTCAAGATAGCAAACAAAACGAGAGCTGTTGCTTTGAGTTCTATAGGTTTGCAGAAAAGTATTTATTCTACTACTGATATGCCATCACAAAGTCTAACGTAGGCAATAAGATGAGCATCTTTATTGCTGCCCGTTGCCTGATCAAGCTCAATTGAAAACAACTTGTCTCGTAACTTCCCGAGTAGCTGATGCTGTACATCTTCACCTATATCACCAATTCGACGGACAACCGTATCATTTGATAAAGGTATGGACTCCAACGCAAACTTATCTTAACTATTAACATAGTTTCTACAATTTTCATTGTAGCTGGCAAAATAAGCTCTTCACCAATAGTGTGAGGCTTCTTACATCTGATTATTTCATATGAAACTTTATAAGAGGCTAGTGAAACTTCTTCATTCATAAAGTTTTTTTTTTAATAATTTTTACTTTTAGTATGATTTTAATTTTAACTCGAAGAATTCTCGGGTTTTGTTAACGTACTGACTATGAAGCGTTTCCAAATGTCGTTTAAGTTTATTAGGTTTCATACTATCTGCTGCTAAAGTTTTTGAGCAAATGATACACAGAGGTAAGCCCAAAATTTAAGTATGCTTGAGAATATTTTCTTGATTTTATTTTTGGAACCTCTCTCGCCTGTGCACTTGTTGATGCTTAACTAGTATCGAATGCTCGCTTACGCCCCCTTAAAAATGTATCCATGATTTGGTATACATTTAAATTTACTGCTGGGAATATATACACCTACATAAATATATTTCAATAGCGTGAACTGCAATTAACATCCAAATTACAACATACGCATTCACAATAGATTTAGCACAGACAGAACGACTGACTCAAATGAGACTGACCAGAATTGACTTCTCGCGAAGAGAGGCATTGTAAGTTGTAGGATTTGTAATTAAGGTTGTACTGTAAGCTTAGCATCAAAATACTCAAGGTACATTATTATTGTATACACTCATTGCTATTGTGTGAGGGGCTGGGAGGCGCGGTGAAAATAATTATTGAATATTGGGTCGCGAATGGTTTAAGGATGAGAAACGCTGGTGTAAGACACATTCTTTGTCAACATTCCGCAAGGAAATTAAATATACATAATATGTATTATGTAATATGCATGATGCATTGCAATTCTCGGTTTACGCGTTTTCTGATCTTGTTCTTGTCTGTTGTCTGTAATTAAAGCATAAATTTCTTTATTCTGTCACCAATCGTTAACTGATTGGTTAAGTGTAAGGGAAGCGAATGCCAAACTTGACCTAATCAATTCGTCTGTTTCTGAATAACTAGGACTATTATTATTATATATCTTGCGCGTAGTCCTTTTTCGTTTGCATCCACACAATGGATTACGATGAGTTAGCTTTGAAGCACTTTATTTCGTAAACACTTGACATACCGAATTTGAAAAAAACTGTCATAAAATCATAAAGATACTGAGAATTATTCGAAAACAATTTCTTGATCCTATGGCGTTTAACACGAGCATATAAAAAAGAATTATAACATTTTCCAAGTTATTCAAATTTGTTTCCATTTGACCGACAATTTTTGTTGGATGGACTTCCAACACTGCTATGAGGAGTAGAAGAACCATTGCCAGCGCTTTGTGGCTTCAGAAGGGAGAAATTTTGAGGGTGACAATATAAAATCATAATTAAATTTGAATAAAAATATTTTAAAAATCAGTCTCATTACTTAATTTACAGACCTCATATGATTGTTGATCACACCTGTGCTGCTAAAACTTGCCTGATGGCTGAAAACAACTTCATCAAGAAAAAGTATTGTTTTAACTCATTTTACTTATAGGTTATATTGCTAAGCTCTTTGCGACCTGCGAAAACCTGAGAGCGAGGACCTTCGTTTAAACATAGATGATATGCATATAAATCTTTCGAGGGAACTTCTGCTTATTTCAATTACTGCTTCAATTAGTCGTGCCATAGGGATTCTCTTACAACTGCAATAGAACGTACAACTGATTCGCCCCTTACACATCATATTCCCATTTGCGGCCTGGCATAATTTGAAACATTCTTCAGCTTCATAGGTATAAACATCTACTTTAAGGATAGAATTTCCCAAATTCTTTTGTACGTGCTCATTCAAATTATATCAAAGAACCAAATATAGAAAGCCCATATATAGGTATACTCGTATGTATCCCTATATCCCTAACTTGAAGAATAAAAGTTTTTCCATTTTTCAACCCCTTGAAGTTTTATTTTCACAACAAAAGGATGTCCGTCTTCCAAAGTCTGTGTTTACGCTAAAGTACATCAAAACCGATTCAGCCGTTTTGACGCGAAAACGGAGGATACAAACATACACATCTATAATATTAGGGACACGGTCATTTTTCGCTAATTCCGGTCTACTAGTATATCTCATTTGCCATGAATGCTTTATCAGACTGAATTTGCAGCAACTGTTTCCATGCCGGTTGCCATAGTGACCAACAAACGTGGCTGTTACGCGTAACTGATAGTAAATAATGAAAGGGTAGTCACGGTATATGGGGAAAACAAGTTTCCCCCGTTTAACGACTGAATCGTGTTCAGCTGTTCCATAGCCACCTACACATATCTGCAATCGCCCGCGCCCTGGGGAATTGCATGGAGAGTGAAGGGGTCATTCCCCTTAATAACAGGTAGGATATGAGCTTTTGTACATGCAAAAATTCCAGAATTTTAGCTAATATGTCGTATTAGACGAAGGAAGGGATGAAGTCTTTGAAAGAATATAAAGACCCTCTTTTTATACGCGTCATTTGCCCTATCGTGTCGGATTCACGATAAATAAATTACCCTTGAGAATCTACTTAGGTACTCTAAGAAGTCTGTGACGTAGTTTATGTAGCAATTTATCAGGTAAAGCAGTTCAGCTTCTTTTACGTTCCCATCACCATCCACATGTAACATCACTGATCTAAAATTTGGAAATAAATAATTAATTATTCAGAAGAAAATGCAAATTTCGCGTTTATAAGCACTCTACACGAATTCATTCACAATAAACTTAACAGGACCTCTTTCTGTGGTGGATGTGCGAGTATATCGTAAACTGACAAATAAACAGTAAATTATTTTTGTGAATTTCCTACCACCATCACCGAGCAGAACAGATCTATAGCGTAAATTCAAGCAATCTGACGGAATAAATAATCCGCCCTGCATATATGGCCAATTGAACCAACCAAGATGTATTGATTTCTTTACTGTAAACGTATTGATTATAATCGTGATGTTCTTCAGTAAAATGATAATAGATTTGATTTATCTGTCTTCCATGGGACAGTTCATACGTTTTTTCTTTCCACTATCACCTTTGTGATTGAACCGTGTACAGTCACCTGTCAACTGTCAGTACATGTGGTTTTATTGCCCATACCAGCATGGGGGATTATCGACGTGTATTTCAATCATTAACATGCATTAATAGAATAAATGATATTCCGAGGGAAACTGCAAGGGGACATAATATTTGGTAATAGCGTTCCAAAAAAACTACAAGAATTTTTGTCGCTCATTATCTTTTTTATTCGGCATATATTTTTTGTTGCTAACGGAATGCCACTTTATTTTCTTCTACCCTAAAATACCTATGGAATACCTACGCCGACATGTTAAGTTTTTGCTACAAAAGTCAAAAATTAAGCAATTTTGTATATTTTCTTATAATTTCTATTCACGTGAAAAATATGTATCTACTCGTTAAGAGTACCTACTTTCTACCTTGCCGCAAATGTAGTTCCAGGACATCTCGCTTCATTGTTGACTGATTTTGATACAGTTTTCAGCTCAATAATCAGATGAAAATTGTCAAGTTCTACGATCAAAAACAACTGAGAAACTACGAAATGCATTTTCTTAACCCGTGGAAACTAGCGCCCCCTAGCGGCTACCAGCCTAAACTCGAGCCAGCCGTGTACCTTTGGTGATATAAACGGGATGATCGGCAGGTATCGACCTAATTCAAAATGAGCACGCGTAAGTGACTGCTTTTAGTGAGATTAAAGTGTGTTACAAGGCATAATGAGAAAAATAACTATTAAGGAGACCCGGGTATATCCTAGTACAAAAAGGAGCAGGAAGCACAAGAAAGGACATGAAAGGTAAATATATTGTAATTGTATTATTTTTAGCTGGCTTGGTAAATATGAAGCTACCTGTATTTGGTCGGAAGTTGTTCGTAAATTAGACTTGTTTAGAGGTTCATGTAGATTGTAGAAAGTTAGACTTTATCATCTTTATTGTATATCTTATCACGCTGTCGTCTTGATGATTATTACATTATTAGATGCGAGATGGGGTGACCTGCTATGCAAAAAAATATTAATTATTTCAAAGCCAGACAAGTTAGATAATTTTTGAGTTTAGTTTACTTGCTACAATTGTCGTTGGTGAATTGAATTTTGAAATTTTGTTACAGAAATATATTTGATCAAGAGGATAAGGGTGCCAAATTCTATACAGGTTGCACAGGAAGGTGGGCTGTGCTTTTAACTTTTTTGTTTATGTTATAATTTGCGAATTCAA
The DNA here is from genome assembly GCA_963669975.1 of Acanthoscelides obtectus. Taxonomy (NCBI): domain Eukaryota; kingdom Metazoa; phylum Arthropoda; class Insecta; order Coleoptera; family Chrysomelidae; genus Acanthoscelides; species Acanthoscelides obtectus. The sequence goes on from CAVLJG010000004.1 coordinate 57,157,786, forward strand.
TCAGGATGGCGGGAAATGCTTTTAATTCAAATGTAGAAATGGGAGTTTCTATTCGGGGAATCGAAATTCTTGTGGGTAATTTTAGAGGCTATTTATCGATCTTTTTTCCAAAAAAGGCAAATGTTCTGTTAATGAGATAAGATTTTTTTATGTTCATATGTGTATAATAACACAAAATAAATGTAGAGTGCATGGTTACTCAAAGCAAATAAGTATTTGGTTCAAATTTCCTCAAAAAAGACTTATAACCCTCCGCAGTCGTAAAATTGGGGGGTGAATAAAAAATTCAAAGTTCGATTAAAAATTCGTCGCTTTTATGAGTCTATCTATACTTAGGAAAGTTTTGTAGCTTATCATCTATTCAACAATAAGGGAAAATGGTTGGGTTCTTCACCTGATGAGATTAATATAAGTAGTAACAGCAAAACTATAACCTGGATACCTGGATTAAGTACCTTTTAGATCTATGACAATATTTAGGGCATTATTGGTGAAGGTTTATGATACTAGTAAGGGTTTATAATCGTTTTAAATCCTATCAAAGTAAAATTATTTATCTTCTTAATAATATATTCTTAATAATATTACAAATATTATAACTCTTCCAGGGACCCACATTTATTTTGCATTGTTATTTGGACAAAATAAACATGTTATAGCGATATTTATGCCCGTTTTCAAGCAAATCAGAATGAAAAGAAAAAATGATCATACCTCGTATCCGTGGATCTTGGAATATTGGGGTTTTCGGTAAAATCATTAAATAGCCTCACAATTTGCCCAAAAAATTGTTGGTTCAGGTATGTTCACATATTAGCAAAGTCACACTGCCAAATCAACATTTCATCGCAAAAGAGTCAGTCACTATTGTTATCATCAGTGTTATTTTATTTTACTATTATTAATTATTATTATTGTTGTTGAAGGACCAAACAAGCTATGATAATATCTGACGAAATTGTGGAACCGATCTCGAAACAGCAATGCTCATAAGAGAAAGCAGCGTAGCTCGAGAAACAAATTACACAAGGTACATCAATCTGCTACTCAGTAAAAAGCTATTATAATAATAATTATGTATTTTTTAGCTTCAGTGAGCTTGATTCCATCGAGGTTTTCTCACTACTTGGAAGGCGAGTGGTTGATATAGGATTTCTCTTCAAACAAATCGCAGATATTTCCAAACACCCGCGTTTGGATTGCTCGTTTGCGGATGTGTAACCCACCAATGAGCATTGTCTAAGGCCACATTTGTTTGTCGATTGTGCGATATGGAGAAAACTAGTGGTTTGGTAGAAGATTGAATCGTTGTCACAAATATCAACGATGCGTTGCCATTGGCAGCAATATCTAATAGCGTAGCATTCTCGACCGCAATTTTGAAGGTTCTATTTATGAGTCCAACTATCTATTTGAAACATCATGTCAATGTAGCTGAACAAATATACAAGGCGCTGTGGACTGTGTTCGACGCTACTTGGAGGGAAGAAGCCGATTTAGCAAGAGCGAATTGTGACGTTGACTAGAAAGAAGTCCCGCTAGTGACGGTAGTAGCAGATGGTGCTTGGAGCGGTCTTATTCCGCAGTAAATCTTTACAGTGAATTTCAGCTTTTCGACTGCCAGCAAATATATTTTTATCATACAATAATATACGAGTATTTAACAAAAAATTCAAAACTGGTACATTTTATCGGCCACAACCATCAAACACGATTCAAAGAAACATCTGCATTTATCCCCAGGCGAAATAAAACTATCTATCAGTCAAAGATCATTTTACTTTAAATTTAAATTATGGATGCTAAATAAACCAATACTACAAATCCATGTCTGTAGAAAATCAATAGTTTATTTGATAATAAATTCGTACAAATTCATACATTTAACTAGTATATTTATAGCAAATGTGTTGTATTCATATAATCCAAGTTCGGTTAAAACCCAAGCACAAGTGTCCACTTTTTTGGGTACCTTATGTTTATTGGACACTACCATTATAATTTATATGAAAATTTTGTAGTTGGACCAATAAATACTATTATTATTACTATACCACGAATTATGATGCTCTTTTCGGAGCGATGAGTTGATTGATTTATAATATTAAAGCATTTTGTATATTAATTTTGTTGCAGCGATGTATCGTCGGTGCAAGAACAAAAAAATCTTTATTTAGGTATAAAAAAAGAAATACTACTTCTTATGCAAAAAATCTCAACATCAAGAAAGTAAACCAGTTCATAGCTGCTATAGAAACTTCCTAGAACCCTTTTTCCAAAAAATGCGTAGTTACCAATTATTCGGGGTGTTCTGGTATTTAATAGACCAGCGGCGGCTCGTGGTCTATGATACAGGGGGTTCACAAGTGGTATGAAATATTTTTTTTGCCACCACCACCATGTTTTTCTTATGCGTGACGTAGAAGACAATAAGAGTAGTGAAACAAGCATCAAGGACACATTTTTTGTTATTTTTTTTATTATACACAAGAAAATACATTTATAAAATATACAATTTTTTTAATGAGTACAATGTTTAAACCTAAAGTCCATTCTCCTGTTTTTATTTGCAGAAAATTTATCAATAACAGTCTCGTTAAAGTTTGGAATGCCCGCTATACATTTTTTCTCGATAGATAGCATTGCTAGGACTGACAGTTTTTCTTCATTCATAGAACTTCGCAAAAATGTTTTTATTCTCTTCAATGTCGAAAAGCATCTTTCACTTTCGGCCGTAGTCATTGGTATGGTAACAATTATTTGTAAAAGTGTAAAGGTGGCAGAAAATATGCTCAGAAGATTATTTTCTATAAAAAACTGTAACTAACTAATGGCACCACTCATATTTCTGAAATCAGGCCGCCGGTAAATTAATTACAATTCAGTCTGGAGACGAACTTTATCTAAAAACAAATATGCTTCTACTACAGTTTCCAAATAGTGCAATGGAAAATCCTTCTAAAATTGTGGAAATTTATCAGAAGAAAAAAGAATAGCTGCATTTAAATGTTTTCTGAAAGAAAATCTATCTGTTACGTGTCTAATTATGGTATCACAAACTTCCTTGGCTGCAACAGTTCTGCAAATATGCTGGTCTTTATTTGCACGACGCTTTTTAGTTTGACTAGTAGTGGTATCTTCAGAAATTTCAGTTTGAATCGTTTCCAAGCAGTCTCTCTCTTTTTGGATGCAGTTTTCAAAACACTTTATGGCAGTCTGAATTTGCACTGGGTCAGTCACTGTTTTTTGTAACTGATTATATAAAATATCAGCATGTGGCAATATTCGATGAAATACAGTTAGCCAGAACACAAACTTAAAACCTTGTAGCATACGGCCAATACCAGTGGCTTGATTGAAGTAGCTTCTATTTTTTCCATGCATTCTATTAATAATTCGCGATATTCATATACTGTATTTATAGATCTGCTTTTAAAATTCCATCTTGTAACAATTTCATCCAAAACTGCAACTCGTTGTGGAGAATGAGAAAAAAACGTTGAAATATCGCTTAAATTTAAAAAAAATACCCGAACTTCTTGATTTTTGCTTGTAGCTTGGGATAAAATCAAATTTAGCTGGTGGACATAACAATGAACGAAATAAGCATAAACATAATCACGCTGAAAAAGAGCTTGAACACCTCCATGACGTCCACTCATTACACTAGCGCCTTCATAACTTTGAGCTATCAGTTTCTCTGGTTTATCTAGCACTTGTATTAAATTAGTTTCCACACATTCTGAGAGACTAACTGCATCGTGGTCAGGGGGGGGTAACAAAATTCCAAAAACGTTCAACTGGCCTTCCATCTGGTAGAATGTACCTAAATACTGTAGTCATTTGATACATCCGTTGTTTCGGCAGCCATAACAGCAACAAATTCAGCTTCCAAAATTTCTTTTCCTATATTTTCCTGAGCCACTTGTAACATGCAATCTAACAATTCGTTTTGAATGATTTTTGATACCCCTTTGAATACTGTAGATTTTTCAAAATGATCTTTAAGTGCTATATCTGATTCGGCAGTGAAATTTATTAAACCTCTAAAAACACCAGGATTTGATGAACCATCTTTTTCGTCGTGACCGCGGAGGGCTAATTCAAAAGCTCCGCAAAATTTTATGCAATCAATAATTTTTGAAAGCACATACCTATTCTTTCTAACTTGTTCATTTTGCTGTGGAATACTGCACTGTCCAACTGCTGCCGTATATCTACTTTTCCCAAAAGCTGCATTTCCAGTTGCGCATTGATATGGACTTGAGTATTTTCATGTTTCTTAATTTTTTGTGCTAAATGTCCCAAGTCGCTTCCATTTTTTGTCCAGGCAGGCTCTGCAACCCCGCGACCAAACAACAAACAGGAAAAACAAAACAAACGGTTTGTTGTGCTGCATCCACAAATTCAGTTATTCTTTTCATGTATTTCCATTTTAAACTTTCTAATAAAGTCTCTAGATTTACCCTTTGTGGTCTGAGTTAAGTCAATTTCTGGTGTAGGTCTTCCCGCATTTTTTTATTTCAATTTTTTGCTCCAAACTCAAGGAACTGAAGTTATGTTTCAAATATTCCATAGTGAAACCATTCATTTTAACTCAATATCTTATTAAAATACTGCTACGAACATAAAAATTCGAACACACCTCCAATTACTGTATAAAATGCACGCGCAACGGACAACGGCGCACTCCAGAAGTGTGCGCCTTCTCCAGCTAAAATTGCGATAACCCCGCTATACCCCGCAACCAGAACAGCAGGGAAAGAAACACACTAATCCCGGGTACATGATCGCATATGCGACTATTCGTCGTCATCCGCCGTCACCCGTCGGCGGTAGTCGGACCGGGCCAGTCCGAATCGCCCGAATCAGGCAGCGCAGCGGTAAGAGTGGTCACTCTCCAGTGGAGAGCTACTAGATCGGACCTTAGATCGGACTTTATTTGAGAAATTATTAAATGGATGTTATACTCGTACATATTTTTTATTATTTATTTTGGGGGTGCACATGCTCATGTGCTACTACACTCCACTGTAATAGACACCCTGTAATTCTCTGTTACATTCAGGTTCGATACGTTTTTAGGGAGGAAGCGAAGTTCGTCAACAAATATGTCAGTAGAGCCGAAGCTCCGCAAAGTAGTCGAATGAATACAAGGAAAGCAAAATCTCCAGAAAAAGTTGAAAATCTCTGTCTGCAGCCACCTACGGAATGTTCCATCTCACGTCTTCGGTGAACATGAGAAGTGCTCCGAAATAGGATACTTCATTTGCAGCCAAAAAAAAGGGAATATAAACCTGATGAAAATCAAAATATACAAAATTGCTTCATTTTTGCCGCTTTTTTATAGGTACTTGACCATTTTTTGTCTGATATATGTATAACAAAATTTTCTCGTAGGTATTTTAGGGTAACATGAGAGTGCCGTGCTGCATTCCGTTAACAACAAAACATCTATAATACATGGAAAAATGAAAAAATGATTTTTTATTTTCACTAATGAAAATTGGCACGGCCCATACTCTTGTAGGTATATATATATATATATATATATATATATACGTATATATATATGTCTTATGACACATTTTCACCAAGTACTCAAATTTTAAAAAAACGATTTTGCTATATTCCGTAGATTTTCTAGCAACGTCCCAGCCTCATAGCACTTGGAAGGTATATTATGGGTTTGGGCATACAAATAACACTATTGGATTTGTCCTTTGATTTTTTTTACTTCGTGCGTCTACGGTCTCAAATTCCAATAATAATTTATGTTTTTTTCTTCGATATCCAAATAATGATTTCAACCACTCATTTAGCTGGTGTTGTAGAAGTTGAGGAATTAGCAATAAAATAAAAAAAGTACCTAAACAGTGTCTCTAGAATCCCGAATCATTTTTCATTGATTACCAGAAATTTAGAATTTCAGAAGTTCATTTATGTTAGGTAATATATTTCTAGCTTCACTTTTGGACGTTTTGTACGAGATCATATTTTCACGCATCAGATGATATTTTCGAAAAATTCGTACCTATGCCATTTGACATATCCTTTGGAAAATGCGCAATAAAAATAGAGTTCCCTTTTTATGTGTACAAGGCAAGCAATACGCGGGTGGGCGACGTTCGCATGCTTATCCACTTAAAATGAGGCTTATATGTGACAATTACTCTCCCTTATAGTTAAAGTACAATAATTGTATCGCGATTCGCTATGAGAAACGTAAATGTGTGGCAAGTACTGAATCAACCTACTTGACTGTATGGGCATCCATAGGAAAAGTTTTTTGAAGGTTAAACAGGATAAAACTTTCCTCAACTATCTGGCTTTTTTTGGTCAAAATCAAGTATATATTCGAAAGATGATTTACCATATTATTTTTTTCTGCAAAGCAGTATACCTCGTTTTGTTTTTTCGAAGTTTTCGCCCGACTCACCTACTAATGGTTTTCAGTGTGTATCACTAATTGTCAGACTGGTAAAATATGCACAGATGAGAAGGTTAATTACGGATTTTCCTTAATTTGTATCAGTGATAGTTTAGCGAATTAGTACAATACTGTGACGCCGTACCGATGCTAATTAGGAATAGCCACCATGTTTTGTAGGTATTAGTAATGAGACATGAAATGCTATTTCATAAGCAGGTAAACGCAGGAAATGATTTATATCGATAAATAACATAACGTTTACATAGTGAAAAGTTTTTTATGAATTCAGTCTCTGGTCGAAACAAAAATTGGATTTTTATAAACATGAATTGTTCTGAGGACGTACCTAAGAATCATGAGCTAATTGAAATCAAACTCATTCCCTCTCTCGTTCTTAACTTTTTGAAGGATTTCCGATTCATGTGCACAAGTCTCATGTTCTTATATTGTAAAATTTCAAAAATAGGAGGCTTGTTTTGTTCTCTATTTAAAAAATATTAAAGGCATATGGCATTTACTGTGTAATTTTAGGTATCATTTACATTTTTTAAAATTGTAGTTGAAAATTATTGTTTGTAAACCCTTACAATGTCACTTATTGAAAAGTAGGTGCCAAAACTGAAACTCTAGTAAAAACTGTACTTTAAAAATCGTCAACGACAAATATTCCACTTAAAGGTTGATTCTCACTATACATTCCGTTTCTATTCCATATCAGTTTCATCAGTTCCATACAATTTAATTGTATACACAGTATACCTTAGTTGCATTTCCATATTCAGTATTTTCGTATATGCAACTTATACGTAGCTCAAAACGTTGTGAAATATATATAGTCTGAAGAAAATTTAATTCTTGCCGCTGCTATGTTGGACTAGGAAGAACGTTTGAAAAGAAAACAGAAAAGGCGTTTCGGGATTCAGAATATGTTGAAGCAACGCGGAGTTGATGGAGTATATGTTACACTATTTCCGAAGTTAATGGACGATGGCACATATTATATATAACAGAATTTAAAAAAACTTAATTTAGAAAATGCATTTATGGATCGTCTCTTCAGTTCACATTAGCCATATCATTTCTATGCCTTCAGGACCTTGGATGTGCGGGAATTGTTCTCGCTTTCCGTTTTTGAGTGGCTTTGCGATCCTCCAGAAAGGAATACTTGAATCAAGCATTCCCGGCAGAAAGTCGCTCCATTGCTCATTACGCAATTCATGGAGCGCGTTTCTCACTTCATGGACAAGCTTCGTAGCTCTATGAATGTCATCAGGATGGCAAGATCTTTTTGACTGCTTAATAGCGGCTCTCTTGTCAGAGATTTTCTGACGAATGTCCGCAGGCAAAAAAGGTCTGCCGTGTCGTTGTACAGGAAGCACAGCTGTAGAGCTGTTTAAATGAAACATGTCCACTCCCCTTTAGCGGCATCTATTCCAGTCGCATCATCTATGATCGGGATATTGGGAACCTCTCGAATGAACAACTTGTATAGCTCCCAATCAATGCGTTTCCTTGGAGAAGCTTCCTCCTCAGAAGTCTGCTCATTCCCACCTCCAAGACAACAGGTAGATGATCACTAGAGATATCATACAAGACTCGAGAAGAGATTCTGTATCTACAGTTTTTAGATATCGCGAAGTCAATGACATCTGGTACCTGAAGATGGTTGAATGGGTGGTGTGTCGGCTCTTAAGTACTATGTACAAGGTACCCATTTCGTATCGCATGGTTGTACAGTCGAATCCCACTCGTGGAATTCAACCTGGAATTCCATGCTCGATGTTTGCAGTTGAAGTCTCCTGCCACAATAAGTGGACCCGAATAGTCCATAAGGACTTCCAGATCCGCCTCTTGTAGCCTGGCACCACACCTGACAGACACCGATGTGATCTTCAACGGGACACCTCCCGCCATATTGACCACCACAGAAACCGCCACCTCGGGATCGCTAGACGATCTCCCGGATTAAGCAACGTTTCCTGCAGCGAGGCTACATCTATACCGTCATCCAAAAGAGCTTGATGGAGTTTCCATTTTTTGGGGTTGCCCTTAGGCCCAAACAATTCCAAAAAAGAATTTTGAGAAATACAGGCTATGTACTATTGTACCTAGCCATTTACAGGAAAGATATCCTGCAAAGCTTGAGTAGCGCTAATCAGTGGAATTATTATTTTTTGTAAGGACCTTAGCGCGGTTGCCAGGTCCACATTTTGCTCGTTCAAGGGAGGTTGAGCAGAGGGGGCAGACAAGTTTGCTTCCCTAGCTGCGTATGACAGGTTGCGCCTTTGTGCTATATCTTGCAAATCCCTCATTGGCGTGAACTTGCAAGTTGGGTTGTTTGCGAGATGGCCTTCCTTCTCCATAGTATGCACATCGGCGCTCTTCCTGTCCTGTGAGGGGCACAAATGCATCATGTGGTTCTTTGCACATTTTAGGCATTTGGGTGGTGAAGTGCAGTATGACTGCGCATGCCCGTACTTTTGGCAGCGGTGACACTGCCCAATGAGTCTGGAGTTCTTCTGAACCTCAACTCGAATGGCCAGTCCGAGCAGTTTGTGTTCATTGAAAACTTGCTGGGACTTTTCGCTCTTGGGCAGTATGACGACCATCAAAGGCATGGGCGCGCAGCCACTGCGCCTCAGTCGAATAATATGGAGAGGGCTATATCCCCTCTGTTCAAGTTCTTCCTTAATCTCAAAGTCCAAAAAGTTGACGGGAACTCCTCGAACCACCGCGTGGATGTTCCGTTCCGAAGGGAGAGGAACAGTGTGATGGGGCACTTCTTCCTCTCGGAACAGTCGAACGATCTTACGACAGTCTTCCTCAGATTTAGGAATAATCCTTATTCCCGCATCAACAGCAAACGCGCGATCTATTTTAATGCCTAGGGAAATGAATTTGTAATTTAACGTACGTCACCTCGCCTCATTACGCAGAACAATAGGCGTTACGCGCCTTTGGCGTGAAGGTTGGCTTGATGCCACGTCGGCTGAGCGAGATGGCTGAGCAGAAGTGACATTGGCCGACGGAGTGACCTGAGAGGTAGATAGTTTAGTCTCTCCGCCAGCCGATGACAAAGGTTTGGTAGTAGACATAGTGTTACTGATATTTTGTTTTGATGAAGTGGAGGAGGTGCGTAGGCGTAGGTGTATTTGGAAGAGGTGGAAAGTCCTCGGCTCGTCCGTCAGTCTTGTTGCTTCTCCTTCTTCTAGATTTTGCGTTTATAAATCCGTCGGTCTGTGTGTCATCGTCTGTGGATGTATATTGATCGTCGGTAATAGTCCGTAGTGGTCTCTTTAGGCTGTTGGTCCGTTCTTTGGGGGATTCTTTCGAACTTACTAAAAGAGTTACCTGGACGGTCAGGCTGTCAATTTTAGCCGTCTGGTCCTTGATTGTCTCCAGGAGTTCTCGGATTTGCCTCGGCTGGTCGTCTATAATCATCATCAATTTCTCGTTGGTTGTCTGCTCCGATTTGCGTCAATGGGCCCACGCTTTCAGTTTTTGAACGGGATTCGCCGCCGATTGGCTCCTTCCCCATTATCAGTGGTACTGCTTCCTCTTTGAACCGTCCTGGGTCAACCTATTTATTAAAATAACTTTCTCTTTCCAACAAACTCGTAAAAACGTTTAAGCTCGCAAATGTGACAATGTTGTCAAAACCATTTTCTGTCATTTCCGTGTATCTGTCGGTCTGTCCACTAATCTTTGGCCCGTCTACAACTTGGAAAGAACTGCTAGGATTTTTAAAATAGAACTAGTTGGGTCGAACTGCGAGTGAAAAACGAAAAAAATAAAATCTTTACAAACTTTTGTTCTTTGACGTTTCAGGGTCTCACGACCCTTATCAGAAAAAATTTGAAGGGATAATAAAGTGAAAGTTAGGAGTTGTGGCGGCGGAGGGGGGTAGATTTTAATTTTTGGGTGCTAATATATTTAAACACTTCTAGCTCCGGTAATTCTAAGATAAGACTTAATGAAGACTTAAAATGATCAAATATTTCAATCCCGCCCGCGCCTAGTGCAAAGAAAAGCAATACATATTGTAAAGTTCCACACTTCAGTTGTCTGAACGCGACAAACTTAAAAACTACGTAACGGATTCTCATACAGTTTCCACCAGTGGATATAGGGATCCATGTGTAAGGCTTAGGTATATCAGTTATTGAAGTTTGAAGTGTTATTATTTGGCGTATGCTGCAAAACCTGTTGATATTACGTAGAATAAAGCATTTTCCTACGGCCATCCACATGAGTAACTATTATGGACTGATACAAATATTCACTATGTGTTCTAGATTGTTGAAGGAGGTAATAAATGTTATTGAAAGATCGAATTTAAAAAAGCGTTATTCGGCTTACAAGGCCCTAATCAGAAAAAAGTTAGTCAGGTAAATGAGCTCTCTACTATCCACATATTAATACAGATTCAAATTACACATTATTTTATATCGAACAATCCATGCCTGAGTTTAGTCATATTTGAAGCAAAAAAAATGAATAGCTCACAAAAATTGAATCAAGCTGGAGTTAACCAATTCAAAACATTTATGAGCTCAGAGTTCCTTCACAAAGCCTCAAAATGATCAAGATAGTGCAAACATTTCTAACTACCTACGTCCAAAAGTGATCGCGATCTTGAAAAGGAAGGAAAGGCGAATATTTTGGTATACTTACGACCTGTCATAAGTCCCATAATGTTGGAATTTATTGAGTTGTCGCTGAAGTTACGTGATGGCGAAGAACCTACAAACATGCTCACATGCAAACAAACTGGCCTATAGACAGAAATCTTTGACACACGAAGTGTCATGCTTTAGCGTTAAACCGCCATGAGAACTGCTAAAAAGATGTTACAGCTAATTCTTTGCGAACACAGTACTTCTTTTCTTTGACGTATTCATGATCCCGAAAATATGTATCGCAGCCAGCAAATTTGCTTTTGGCCTCTTACTATGTATTGACATAGCTCTGCAATACGCGTCCCCTTCTGTAGATTATGAAAAACATACTAGCGGTTTCTCATTTATTGGCTGAAATATAAAATCATACAGGCCAGTCTTACCTGACCCTGTGCATTTAACATCGCCGTTTTTATAAAAAAATGTATTTAATCGCTGTTGAGTGAACCATTTCGATTGAGTTATTTGTAGGAAAAACTGTGTAGGTGCGGGCAGTATATTTACATAATGATCCCAAATAAAATGTTCATTTTACTAATTCCATTAAATTATCAAATAATGATTAGTTATCGTTGTGGAAAGATGAAAGAACAGCGGATGCATCTCCATTGTGTATAAAAGCCAATGTCAAGGCCTTGTATTCAAACACTTCTCCAGTTCGTATTGATGCAGTTGTGCATACCATATACAACTACACGTTCATTAGCTCGTCATGATAATTTTTCATTTAATAACGTTATGTTTTTATATGTCAAGCATTTCCGGGACATTGGGCAACAACGCCATGGACCTATACTACTTTCCGTTGAGTCCACCATCTAGAGCAGCTCTGATGACTATGAAGGTTTTAGGGCTGAATCCCAACATCAAAATTGTCAACATACCAGAAGGGGAACAAATGAAACCGGAGTTTCTGAAGGTAAGCAGTTCCTTATCATTTGGCGAGGAAGTACTGAAATCGTAGAAAGAAAACTTCGAAAACAAGATATTATGCATTTTGGATGTCATATGACATGAACACCACGAAAAAGCATATAACAATTATGTCTGTCAGTCGGTCTGTCCGACTGCTTATACTGACCCATCTTCTTTGTCCTCTACCTTGTACCGAAGGTTGGAAACCATCATGACTTTGCGGACATTATTAACCGCCGCCCCAAATGGCTCAAAACTACTGCATCCGAAGCATACTTTCAAATTTTTTTAGTCTGTAACTATTTAACAATTAAATAAGTGAATTATCATAATTATTATTAATGCATACATTACATGAATATCAATACGTATACAATTACAATTATTGTAAACCCCTTGACCTGGACTATGTAGTATATTTCATGTGCTATCATCAAAGAATAAATAAAGTTTCTGCTTCACTTAAGTCGAGGACTACAACTGAAAATTGTCAGAATTCGGGTATCTGAGAAATCGCATTCTTACAATGATTAGACTCATAATAATAGCTTCCATAACTTTCTTGATGAAAACGATTCAAAAAAGTTATGGAAATGCCTTAGACACTTTGATGTAGTTTTCGTAACAAACCAAAGTTAATGATACGTCAGTCGAGCTCACAACTTATAGATCCTCGAGCATACCAATTCTACTGGAAAAACAAGCTCAATTCTAAATATACTTTTCATTAAATACTGTCAAGCCTAAAGATGTGCTAGAAGTCGTAGCCTAACATCGGATGCGGAAGCGATTAATGGCATACTATATCTCCAACTGTGTTTACCCGTTATCACATCATACACAGTTTGAACACGTGCTTGGAAACGGGCTATTTTCCTACATAGTGGATAAGAGCAGTGGTTGTAGCTGACCCTAGAAAAGCCAATCCGTCCAAGCTAAGTGACCACAGACCTATCAGCCATTCTGTTGAATGTGTGAGAGAAGAGTATCTGTACAAATTTTCACATATCTTGAAAAACACAATATAATATGTGGTGGCTAGTCTGGTTCTAGAAACAATTATGGGAACAACCTGTTCTCTAAGTTTGTTGGATAGTATTTTATGGGCCTTAGATGCAAAAGTGGTAATGAGGTATGTATTGACTACTCGAAGGCTATTGACAGTATTTATGAAACTTAATTATATTGAACTTGATAAGTTAGCACTATCTTTTTTGAACGTTATATTTACGAAAAGCAACCCTTGGATCAAACAATTTCCTTAATATCGCTGATACGTTCTCATGTGCCTCAAGGTTCTATATTAAGGCCCATACTATTTTTCGTATATATTTTTGATTCAAACAAAAATGCTAATAGTTTCCTTATTCGATTTTTTGAAGATGATACTCAATTATTACAAAGTTTTAATCCAAATGAGGCAAAAAGTGCTAGTATCAAAAATATTACGAAACCGTCTAAATTATTTAATATTGTTCTAATCACTACTTAAAAATAAATTGAAAAATATCCAAAATTTTGTGGTGTTGTAATGAAAAAAAGGAAAACACTATATAACTTACTTAAAAATGTCTATACCTATGTAGTCAAGTTTGTAATTTCGCTGATTCAGCAAAAGTAGTTTTTGGCACAAATATGAGATTTCTTGAACACATAAGGCTTCGCAAAAACTATGCGAGAGTATCCTAAATTACTGTAGTATCGTTGATTTTTGTGGTCACACTATACCTCATTCGTAGTCCATTCACGCTCAGACAAAACACAACATGCCCAAAACCGGGATTGTAAATGTCCCTATTTTTCTCAATGGTCTTGGAATAATCCAAAAAAATAAATTCTTATTTTTATAAAAAGAAGTGCGCATACTTTTTTCACAGATGTTTATTCGCTGGAAGTACTTGAATCATCGTCCGAATGGTTAATGTTAATTATTACAGGTTCAATTTGCATATCGATCATATTATCCAAATTTCACATCTTTGTTTCGATTGTCTCTTGAACGTGACTTATGCAATCTTTCCAATGGTTTGCCGTCACTCTGTTGACAGTTTCATAAGACAAATTTTTCAAGTCACAAAATTTGAATGCTCTATTGTTTGAAGCCACATAGTTTTTTATGCTTGCCTAAATCATTTCAATGGGATTTAATTCGCAGTGATAAGGGGGTAGCCTTAAAACGGTCTTTTTTTGGTTTTTAGCCATTTCGTCAATAATATTAAGATTATATTTATATTTGTGCTGCCTGACTAGATGGATAAGTTCTGCTTTGGGAGCGTTTCTTCAAACCATCGTTTAAATGAACTCCAGTCCATTTCTTCATGGTAGTCCGTCGTTTCCTTTGACTCAAATGCCCCTTGGGCAGTGGGCACAGAGTCGTCTTCACTGCCAATGTGACAGATAACAAATCGTTTCCCTTTTCCTGGAAATAATTATTTTATATAATATTCAAGAAAGTATATACAGGCAGAGTTACAGGTGTTGGTTCCAAATCTACCAGATATAGCTATGTTTAGTGTAGCTAAGTTTTCAGCGTGGGCTCATAGATTCAGTCTACATGACACCATTTTTACAACACAAATGACGACTTGGTTGGATACCTGACGGATTCTTTAGGCCAGTGGTTAGTCCGTCTAAGAAGGCTTGTCTTGCTGATTTAATTGTAGAGTCAACCCATACTTTAGGTTTTGTATACTCTGCATTTATTCAGGTTTCATTCAAGTAATAAATATTTATGCCTTGGTCGCGGTATTTCTTTTATTGATTTTAAATAATTTCTTCTCCATAAAATAATCTCTTGGCTGTCCATCAAAATACTATTTCTGTCCCGTTTTTGATACTCAAAATGAAGTTCTTTGAGTACACTACAGAAGATGGTTCTTTTGAAAGTAGGTACCTCCTGTAATACGATGATGGAAAGCTCCTGCTTTTCAAAAAATTGATGGACTTTGCATCTGGTGACATTGCAACCAACTGCATCCAACAGCTTCGTTAACAATGTTCAAAATTGTCTTAGGACATAAGCCGGTTTTGTTCGCCACACGTCTTCCAATATCATGAATTTTCATTCCAGGATGCTGTGCAATTTCTTTTGCCTGAATATTCAAATATCTCTTCTTGTCCCGTTTTCGCGGGGAGGAGACATCACTGAAGAGTAAGCATGGCTGAAGAAAGCATTGTGAGAAATATTCTCAGTTTCATCTCCTGTATCCGTAGACGACATGCTAACGTATAAACACACGCTATGTATGCACCGAATATGAACAGCAACTGCCGGCGTCGGCGTGCCGGCGATTCCCTGAGCCTGAGTTCCTGTCGAATCCTGCACTTGTTCGTAGTTTTATGGCCGAATGACCAATAGGTGTTGCAACGCTTAGGCTGCTTCTTTGTTGTGCCGGGACGTAAATGGACTACGAATAGGGTATAGACCTTTGAGACACAAAATTATAAGAATCCCTCAGCGCAACATATTATTCAAACTTTCTCGTTAATGTAGCTATCAGTAATAACTATTTGCTTCTTTCCAGTTACTTTTTTAAAGAGAACATATATATATGTATGGTGTCCACAAACGCCAACTTCACCAATCAGTTTATTTCTAAATAAAGATGACTATGTATTATTATTATATACTATATAGACCAAAGTACTTTAAGGATTCTCCTAATTGATATGCTTTGAATAATAAATCGGTTTGTAAATAAGGGGAACGTAGAAACACCAGTTAACAGATAAAATACACCAAAAAACTGTAATCGTGGTTCTGCCGACCCTTCCGTACGACATCAGTTTCCCAGAATCTCTGAACGTCCGTTTTCGCTTCCACGAAACCATCATGAAACCAAGCAAGGACTTCCAACTACACAGGCGTTCCATTGTCACTCAGAGCACTCACCGCGCTGCCAGCATTGACGTTCTATGCAAAAGCTGCATAAACCAATTTTAATCATTTCCGTTTCTCTGGCGCACTGTCTCGCTTCCCATCCCTCTCTCTTCCAGATGAGTTGTGGTGCAGTGGCGCAATAGTAAAACATTACAAAAACAGCACAAATCATTTTTTAGAATTCTCTGACCTACTGAGAGTTTTTGTACGTAAGCAAAAATATTTTCCAAATATCATAAACTCATTCTGATTATTCATCATTTACTAAATACTCCTTGGAGTGGTTTATTCATTACTTAAAAATATACTCTTCTGTGTTTAGATCAACCCTCTTCACCAAATTCCAGTACTAAATGATGGTGGATTTATTATCTCTGAAAGGTGAGCTCCTTTAAAGCACATTCTTATTCTTATTCTCCATAATGATTTTATTTTTGAATTTGTTATAATACAGCAACTAGTCTTTTTATCGACGACATTTCTGAACAGTATCTATGCTTAAAAAATAACCCTCACATAAATTATAGTTTTCGCGAGTGAATTAAATTGAGGACAGTTGAATAAGGGTTGGGTTTATTTGAAATTGGCATTATGAAAAATTTTTATAAACATGTATGTCGATTAAGAAGACGAAATAAATCTATTTGTGTATACTCTATATATTCATTACTTCCGCACAACCCCATTTTTTATTTAGATGACATTTAACCACACCTTTAGATGCCATTTAAGCACTTTATCAGTAGATGGCAAAAGCCATAACCTGAAAAAAATGACAGGTTGCTAAAAGCGGTGAGAATTGTTAAAAAATTACGAAACTGGTATTGCTCATGCCATCCTACCTATCGAAATCGCAAGTGTCACCTACGTATAAACCATTAAAACTTTCAAATGGATGATGACTTAATACCTATAATTTCGACCGGTTATAGTTTTCATAGTGTTTCATATATCTTCGGTGTATAAGCAACTCAAATCTGTTGAAATGTCTCTTTTACTATGAATTAAAATAATAGATAAAATCTAGACATCTAATCTTTATGCAGGGAAAATAAAATTTGTTTGACGGCTTGAGTTCAATATGTACGACGGAAAACCGCGAGAAGTGTGTATCAACACATGATAGAAAAAGATTGAACCCGGCTGAAGAGCAAAAGTCATCACCACATTGCCTAGCTACGGTGACGCAGAAGGTCGTGCAATCTGCCGCGTTGCCAACATGTTATACCAGAAAATGTTCGCAGACTCTTCTACAATAGGTTAGGTTACTGTCACACCCAAGAAAAAGGTCTGTTCGATCATTTAATTTAATATTTTGTTTCCATTTTGATTAGAGTTATTTATTTCAAATTTGATGCGACTTAGTGTTTTAACTTATTTTGGAATTTCCGATGGTGATAAAATTAACTCATTCTGTTACATTTTGCGACAGCGAGCGGTCGGCAAATGTAACAAATATCATTACGCAATACAAGTTATATTTATCAATGCCTGCTTGTACGCCGGTGAAAACCGTTTCAAAACAGGACGGCACTCCACAATGAGCGCTTGATGGGTACTGACAAAACTCGCTCATGTATTATCATGGAGGTGGAAACATTGCCTTGGAATGTACGAGATGCGGTGTTGCCAAGTGAACCAAGTATGCAATGTTGCAGAGTTTGTGACGATGCTGACCTTTCATTTAGACCTGAAATGAAGCGCCGGCAGGGCCGATCGGAAATCGATCCTAAGCGGATTCGACACAATTCACAATTCAAAAATGTGTACGTTCAAAATAAAACCATTACTTTGGCATAGAGAATAAGCTACCGCATATTTTCAACATGCATCTCAATTCAAGGAATTGGTGTAACATATCGGCACTTCTCTCTCATACACGTTGAACTCAAGCCGTCAGATGAATATAGTTCTCAGTGTATATTTACGCAAGCGCTTTAGGTAAATGAAGAAACATACCCTTATCACAGCGAAAACTCTGCCTAATACTTTGTAGAGATGGTAAAATAAAATAAGTACCGATTTATTTCTAAGATTATAAGGCGTGTATCATTTGTATATTTTTGTAGCTGCAAATCTATGGTCTTTTTTAATCAATCAATAGAAATTATGTATCGTAGATCGAGCAATGTTGCTCTGAAAAGAACACTACCAAATTCTAGAAAATAATCCTAACTACTTGCCCTTGAACACAATTTGTTTCAGTGTCGTCATCATGAAGTACCTAGTTGACACATATGCCAAGGATGATACTCTGTTCCCCAAGGACCCAAGAAAAGCAGCAGTCACATTGCAAAGGATGTTATTCATATCAGCATATATGTTTCCACGAATGGTAGGCTATATGGTAGGTATCAAGAATGCAGATCGTTATCAGTACACATGTTGTATGCAAAGCTTTACTTAGCAAAATAGTCGGAAATCGTCACCACGCACGCTTGAGCGTAAGCATACATAATAATCGCTTCTCAAGTCTAGTGTTGTCATTCTAGGGGCCCATTAATAAATATTAATGAAGGAATTTATTAAAACAATATTACTGCTGCAACATTATTAACGATTTTGTGGACGTTATACGTGAGGTACATATGTACCCATTGTATAGAATCTACATTCATTCATAACACAAAGTTCATCTCCATTTTACTTCCCATGCCACATGGCGAGTAAGTATTGTAACTCGAGAATGAGATATTATTTATTTGAGCGTTGCGGGCCATGCACAACATAAACAAACCATGTAACTCATTTCCATCGACCTGTCTGCCTGTCTTTCAGCCTGTCTGTCTGCTAATGCTTGGCCTATCTATAACTCGAAAAGCAATGCTCAGATGTTGATGAACAACGTTAAAAAGCATTTCTCTGTCCCCTCTGGCAACCCAGTTTATAACTCGAAGTACACTAACTAGTAGCTATTGGAGACCCAAAAAGCGCGGGGAAATCTATTCCGCCAATCCCAGAGTACGAGTACATTAATCACCCCCTAATCAATTCTGTTTAGAAATTCCGATCGTTCGAATGTAAATAATAATTAATTCTCGGATAACCTACATCGGCCGAACTCATTAAATATGTATATATAGTATTGAATATACGCAGAGCAACTCCAGGTAGGTACTAGAAAGTAGGTATGTGAAAAATACTCTTTTACGTTTTTCAAAGGTATTTTATTTCTTTACACTTAATCGACCACGCAAGCCTAAGTCCTAAATACCTGTAGGTACCGTGGAACGTAAGGGAATGCAGGGAAAACAGGGTAACGTGACACGCACTCTGATGCGCGAATATTTGTGGATATATACACGGCCCACCTTAGATATCCGCCGGGTAGTACCTGGACGTTTGATGGTCTGAGACCATAGACAAGAAAAAATTATCTTTGGACGGAATTCAAATTGTCAAATATACCTATTCGAAGCCCGAAGGGTTCGGGGAAATCTAGCAAGCCTTCCTTAAAGTACACTAATCGCACCCTATTAAATAATGATTTGTTCAAAGATAAATGAGAAGCAATTGTCATATATACTGTTATCACTATGAATATGGAAAATATCTGATATATACAGAATTATCCCAAATAGGCAACTAAAATGTAAGTAATGCGTTTTTATGTTTTTCTCAGACAGAAGTACTTTAGTCAAGAAAATTCACGATTAATAATACAATATGTAAATATAATCTTATAAAAACTGAAATTACCATTAACAGATGTTGCACTACTCTTGAAATACAGAAATCGAATATTGAATGCAAACAATACTTCCTCGCAGGTGTGGTAGGAAGTTAAAACGCTGGTAGTTCGTAATGTTAAAAATCTATGGATTTTCGCCTTCTCCAGAAACCTTTTCTAGCTGTTGAAAACAACTCCATCGTGATCATAGCTTTTCATATTCATTATTGATGGATAATTTTCCTGAATACATGCACATATATCTTAGATAAAAGTGAAGGTGCATTTTTTTCGTACGTTTTAACCCCTTCAGCAAACATATCTTTTAGTGCATTTGTCTTTGAATTATCAGCATTTCTATGCAGAATGGATTATTATTCAATAGGAGGTGATTAGTATACCTGAGGGAAGACGCAGTGGATTTCCTCAGACTTTGCGTTCAAATGAGTATTTTTGACTACTTGTGACTGTAAAAAACTATTATAGTTTTCACTGGGTTGCATTTCATCCCAGAATAAGTTTGAATCAAAGTACTCATATCTTTGAAAAGTATGAAAACGTACTTTTCACTCGAATTATAGCTTGTATTTGGGGTGTTTCTATATATATATCCAATTTTTTGTATATTTAATGACAAAGTTTAATATTTGAATGAAGTGTTTATCTATCTTGGAACTAAACTGGTGGACATGGAAAATTTAACCCAAATTCAAATCTCAATATTTTCGGAACGGAAAGAGATATAGAGTTGCGGTATTCGGGTGCTTCTTGACCAACTCTTTGAAAACAAATGTAGGGTTCGATCGGTATATTTCCTCTATTTATCCACTCATGCAGGGTGTTCAAAGGAGGTTATGTTTCTTTAGCAAACTTTGAGGCGGTCAGATTCTCAATTTTTGATGTTCCTGAAAGGCCTCAGACAGCTCTGCCATTGTTTGAGAATAATTTTGCTTTGACCGCAGTAAAAATTTTGGCCGAGACCACACATGCTCAATTATGTTTTGATCTAGAGACTTTGATGGGGAGCAATAATGTAACATTATATTCTGCCAAAAAGCTTCTAGCCGTACGAGCTCGCGGCCTGGCGACGACAAAGTCTTCCTTTAAATCTTGTGCAAAAGGTACAACAATATTGTTTAAAATGTTGTCCCTTTAAAATGGAGCATTGCCTGTCCTGTTTGAAATAGAAAGGTCGGTTTTACCATTATGCATAACCCCAGCTCAAACAGTAATGCCACCTCCACCAAACGTCTCTTGTGGAGCCATGTCTTCTTCATCATATCGTTCGCCAGCTTGCCTCCAAACAAGGACTCTACCATCAGAGTGGTATATGTTGAAGCGTGTTTCATCGGAAAACGTGTAATTTTGTCACTGCTGATGCCAATTTACCCGCTCCTGTGCCCGTTGGTACCTGGCGACTCTACGATTGTTCAAGAGTCAGGTACATACTCTTGGCGCGACGCCTTGCTCTGGAAGAAATGCTTTTTTAAAAAAGTACCTAGACATTTTTTTATAACATTTACATGCCTCAACAAATTAGAATATAAAGTTCTTCTTACAGTACGATTGTACGCTATTATTCCACTGTGCCGCCGTAAGTTTTCATTCAGGGTTGTGGAAGAAAGGGTCCTCCTTCGCCTTACGTCCTGCAATAAATGTCTTTCGGCCTGACCAACTCCCGAAGTTGTATTTTCTTTTTTGATTACCTTCTCCATGCAAGTAGGACGTTTCAGTGGTATCATATGTACGCCTTAAACGGTATATTGAGGACCAATCAACATTATAAATTAAAGCTGCGACCTTCTCCTAATAATCTTGTACAATTCTACAGAGAAAACAAAATTATACTGTCAAGCCTATAGTTAATATTATGGATACTTGGCAATTGCATGTTTAAGGTGGAGGTAGTTAGGATGAAACCAGAGAAACCTCGTTCTTTCGTGGAAAGGGTAATAAAAAAAAAACGAGATCGAGCGGTAAGTTAAAAATTAATTTGAGTTATAGCCAACTTTCGAAAAACTTGAGTTATCACTTCTTTAGGATAGTTCAATAATCAAAAAGATGCATAGAAAAATTTCCAAGACCAAAAATTGAGAATCTGACAGCCTCAAACATTGCTAAAGAAAAACTTCCTTTGATCACCCTGTATAAGTGGAATAATAAAAAATATATACCGATCGAACACTACACGTGTTCTCAAGAGTTGGTCAAGAACCTTTCGAATACCGCAACTCGATATCTCTTTCCATTCCGAAAACATCGAGGTTTGAGTTTGGGTAAGATTTTCATTGTTGCAAAGCAACTGTACACAAGTTTAGAATGTATGTGCAGAATTAATTCATTACTGGATAGAAGTGAATAGAGTACTTTAGGAATGGATCACTAGACTTAACATTATATGATTGTTATCATAATTATTTAATATTTGATACGTATTTTTGACAACTTTTGATCAACAAATCCTTTACTGGGCTTTGACACAAAATTAGTATTCTGCCAATGGTGATGAAGCTTTGTCGGTTATCAAGATCGGTCCAGTGGTGGCGGAACTACAGGCAAAAAAGAAAAGGAACAAAAACACTCAAACTCCGTTTCTTTGATGTTTTAGTCGCTCCTGCTCATTTTTGGAATACTTTTAAGGGTAATTTATGGTTAAAAAAAATGCGGAAAGGGATTCCAGGAGGTGGGGAAGGTATACAATACGTTTGCACTTGCATTTGAGAAAAGCGTAGTAATATTTCCAGGGTAGGAAAAAACAACAAAGGTTCCTCTATAAACATAGGTCCTTAAATGTCCGATTCAAGATACGGGATTGTAATTTTTGCACCGTCGATTATAATGAATAAGTATAAATCATGAACATTTTAGAAATAACGCTATGATTAGTTGGGATTACTTTCTCAAGATACTACTTTCAATTTTGTCCAACTTAGTGAAGTTTAGTAAACCTCAGCTTATTTTCAAAGTAGAAGAGGTTGGCATTTTTTATGCGGATTTTATCTAAAATATTCAAAAGCAGAAGCATGACAAAAGTTTATCAAGAGAGGAGATTCATGTAAAATTGAATACCTTATTCAAAAATAGGATATCTGTTTCAAAAAACTCGGTGGCGTACAAAACAATGTTCTTTTTCCTTTGTGATGGCCTATTTCTACGCCACCGGTGTGGTCTCAGACTTGAGTGTATTGGCTATTAGTACTAGGTGGCCAAATTTTAAGTCCATATCTTATTCCACTTCGAAGAAAATATAATTTTAGGGGGTATTTTAAGGCCCGTGCTCATATGCTTCTCGAATCACCCTTTGATCTAATTTATGGCTTAGATATATTGCCAAGTTTTTCTGAAACATTCTGCATTTATAGTCTTTCAATATCGGTAATACACGTGTATTTCTAAGTAAATTTACCTTTAGGATTTAGGAATATAGAATAATCAACGAAAACAAACCTGCAGCGAGCTGGCCGCTGCCGCTGGAGGTGTTTATACGTTCTAAACATAATCCCTACGTGGTCGGATGATCGGTAACGCAGAGAAGAAAGCTCTAGTTCGCTTTTTCAAATGGGCGGGGAGTGGGGATTAATTGTAAGGACCTATTTGTCAAACTTTATCCGTTAAGTGCATTTGTTATACAGCGTTATGTGTGAAGTGCGGACTAGTAACATATCTCTCGTTCGTCTGACCGCTGACTTCTATCCATGGACATATGTTTCGTGCTATTCCACTCATCAGCACGATCTAGGTTTCAGGTAGGACAATGAACGGAAGCTTGCTACTGTCCTCTATCCAGAATGTAATATGGTAGTACAAAGTGCCATTTATTATCACAATCCACCTCTGCGAGAATGAAAACAGCAAGATGTCTACTGGAACGGTATCCCTATCCACATTTGACAACAGGGTCACCTCTGTGGCCGCTAGATGCCGTTGCTTCTGGCGGTGTAGTAGATGCGGTCTACTCACTAGTGAACAAACTATTAATAGGAATATAGATTTCATTCGTGACCAAAGACGACCAACCATGCACAGCTGTTTGTTAGGCAACTCATCAGCTTGGTATAGGGTTGGTCTCAAGTAGGTCAACAAACAAAAGCTTAGCAACTAGCACGAAGCAGCTGTCAATGGTTTGCCGCCTAAAGTTGGATTAGCGAAATCTTTATTACCTACTAGTTTGTGACGAGTAGACATCTACTGTACCGCCAGAAGCGACGGCATCTAGCAGCCATAGCGCTGATCCGGCTGTCAATTGCGAACTGGAATACAGTTCCAACAAACTGCTTGCTGTTTGAACTCTCGCTGCTAGAAGCAATTTTTTACATGACATATCCAGATATTAGGATACGTGAATACAAAATGGCTAAACAGCTGAATATGTACGATGCTCATTTCAGGCGGGTCCTATCTTAGATGGAGAAGAGCCAGATGCAGAAAAAGGGCAAAAACTTGAAGAAGCAATCAACCACCTAAATAACTTCATTGGAGACAACCAATGGGTAGCTGGCAACACAATGACGGCAGCTGATATCATAGCAGTATCTAATATCGCTACTATTGATGTAAGTATGTATATGTACACTCATCATACACATATTAAAACGCGCATTTTATGTGGTATGGCTTTTTAGTCAACTCATTAAACATATCAATACCTAGATAGGTATTATCAAAGTTTATTGCTAGACTTCCCCTTTTCATTTTAATTAGAATCGGAATGCGATAATTTGACAAATTGTGTGTGCCACCCTGTATATCCCGTATTCTCGAGTATGATGGACCTAGAAGAAGAACAACAATCTACTCCGAGAGCTAGGCTGCAATCCGGACACCAAGTGCCTGCAAGGTTACTTCGAGCCTTGCATTACAGTGCAGGGAAGTATCTGGATAGTTCAGCAGCGAAGCATCTTTTACCATTAGTGTGGTTACCGGGTGACGCTGGGGTAAGAACAAATGATATATCCGACACACTTGCGAAAGTGGCGTCAGAAGGCTAGCTTGTTGGTCCTGAGTCAGTCCTAGGTGTGCCTGCGAGCACAGCTTATCTATGAAATACTCTCTGGTGTGGTAAAGTATCTGTAAACACCTTCGTCGCATACGGGAGCTGATTTTAGGGCCTATTACTGGGAATGAACGTTTTCCCTTATCTCTGGACAGAAATAACCTGAGGTTGCATGTGAGAATGTTGTCTGGCCATAACAGGATGAAGCGCCGCGTTCATGTGAAAGGGGTTGATGAGCATTCCATGTGTGCACATCGCGGGGCAGAGGAGGAGTTCTCGGCGCATTTCCTGTGACGCTTGTCGCTGCGTGGCCCTGGGATACAACAAACAGATTATACTGGAGTCCAATATTTTGGATCCCTAAAATTCCAAAGAATTGGAGCTCAACTACTGTTGTAAATGTATTTATTGGCTTGTCATACATATCCTGTTAAATCTTACATTTAGATCTTTGGATTAACGTATTTTTCTATATTTAACGTACAAATTTCAGCTACGGAAACTATAGTAGGTATCGCTTCTCATAAAATTATTTCGGATAGTAAATACTGTGATTTTATAGTGACATCATAATATGCTTCCTTCC
Source organism: Acanthoscelides obtectus (assembly GCA_963669975.1). Taxonomy (NCBI): domain Eukaryota; kingdom Metazoa; phylum Arthropoda; class Insecta; order Coleoptera; family Chrysomelidae; genus Acanthoscelides; species Acanthoscelides obtectus. Next base: position 57,182,942 of record CAVLJG010000004.1, read on the forward strand.
TGCATATAAATGAAAACATTATAAAATAGATTTCACGCATCACTGGCAAAGTACACCTACCGCTATGATGCTTTTGCTTATTTCACGGTCCCTCAAATTTCAATATAAGTACGCAGCTAAAGCCGCGTACTCACTTAACGCACGCATATGGCCACACGGTGAAGAACGCATGCGTTCAGTCAATCTAGACGCGAATAATTCATGGAATTTCGCTGAGCAAACGCATGCGTTCAGCTGCAGAGAGGTTCGCTCACTTGTCGGCCCCTATAAAGATTTCTACTGTTAAATAAAACTGCTATCCACTAGCGTGATTTTCTTTTTCCTTTTTTGGATATCCTGACTAAGTATTATACAGTGCTTTTCTTTAATGTCCCCCCCCTTTGATTTTTTGAACGGATCAATTCAAAAAATTAAAACTTGAGGTAATGAAATTGATGCGTGGATACCATATTTTAGAGTAAAATTGACAGATGAAAATGCCATGGGCGCCATACTGGAAAAGAAATTATATGAAAACGGGCACATCATTTTGAAGCTCCTGACGAGTAGGTACTTTATAACCATAGAATATAAAGCCAATACCTTTACCTACTACAAAATGGTGGTACATTTAATAATTACCTGAACACATTGACATTTAAATTTATAATTCGAATAAATACGTTGAGTTCAGTTTAGAAGATGCTGGAAATGGTTTTTGACACAATAACAGCGTCGAACAGTTTCAAACATAGTATCATCGATATTTCTACAAAGGTCTGTTATTCTCAGCCGTATATCCATTAGTGAAGCAGGTTCAGTTTCGTAAACCTTTTGCTTCAAATAGCCCTATAAAAAAAAGTCTAAAGGTGTCAAATCTGGCGAGCGAGCTGCCCATTCCACATGACCTCGACGGCCAATCCAACGAGCGGGGAAATTGTTATCTAAATAATTCCTAACTTGTCTGTAGTAGTGTGGGGGAGCACCATCTTGCTGGAATACAATATCAGTATCGAATTCATTAGGACTCGCTTCGACGATTTCGGTGATTAGAGGGTCAATAGTATTTTCCAGCATATCCAAATACAGTTCCCCGGTTAAAGTTTGTTCGATGAATAGAGGTCCCACAATATGATTTCCCAGTATCCCAGCCCAAACGTTAATTTTTTGTGGATATTGAGTATGAGTTTCCCGGAAGACGTGAGGATTGTTGTCACTCCAATAACGACAATTTTGTCTATGCACATCACCGTTGAGAGAAAATGTACATTCATCACTAAAAACAAATATTTTGGATATAGGTAGGATGCCGTGTAATGGTTTCCGCCATAGTCTCGCAGAATTCTGTTCTTCGATCAGGGTCAGCTTTAGTTAGCTGATGAATCGTTTGAATTTTGTATGGGTGATACTTACTCTGTTTCAAAAGTCTCCATACAGTAGAAGGACAAACCTCACATACATTCGCGATGGAGGAAATAGACTATGATCTCACCAATTATTTCAATTTGCTTTTCTTCCGGGATGGTCGGATGACCTGGGGGCTTTTTGTTGTATATGTTACTGTAAAAGCCCGAACTGTGGTAACATTTTCCGGTAAAACCTAACATTTACTAACTATCAATGGTAAAAGTTAGAACAATTCTTTTATTTCGAACTTTTACAACCATTCACTAGGTAAATCTTAGGATTTACCTCAAGGGCACGGTAAATATTGAAAAAGACATTTTTTCCTATTAGAACTTAGTATATGCTAGGTTTTACCAGTGATGGCTGGTACATATTAGTTTTGTGAATAAAAAAATGAGTAATTCTTAATCATTTATTTAAATTACATATGTATTTATGAACCTTACATATGTATTTATGTGTATCATATCTTCTCACAAACATAACGCTTACGTTGGCTAATTGAATCTCACTGAATCAGTATTTTTCTTATAATTTGGTATTTACGAACAAATTGAAAAAAAAAGACAATCGTCATTAATTATTAGGTACTTATTAAGAAAAATATTATTTGTTACAACACGGAGTGCTGTTGAACACGTTATGACATGTCTTTATCCACTTTTACCGTGTCATTATGGTAGATCCTAAGATTTACCAATTAAATGGCGGTAAAAGTTCGAAATAAAGAACGTCCGGACTTTTACCATTGAGAGTTGGTAAATCTTAGATTTTACCAGAAAATCTTAGAATTTACCACAATTCGGGCTTTTGCAGTAACATATACACTACCAGTAGCTGTAAATTTAGATACAAGTTCCCTTAAATATTTTCTACAGGTAGGACGATTCGGGAAACGGTCATTAAAAATCCCTTCGGTCTCGTGAAAGTTACGCATCGCACCATAAATAAAAGTCGCTTCGATTTTTTCTTCCAATGGACGAGAATTGACCATTTTAAAAATAGTTCAAACAGTATCTAGCACTAAAACCGAAAACTAAATAAGAATACTTTAACTGTACAATGATGTTTATTTTCGTACTGATATTCTTGACACTGTCAACAAAAAATAACAATACAAGTTAATATCGCTGTTGCTGTGGATACGGCAAGGAATTTCAACTATTTATAGAGATGCATGTTAGTGGGTTTGTTTTCAAGTAATTATTGAATGAACCACCATTTTGTAGTGGGTAAAGATATTGACTTTATATTCTAGGGTTATAAAATACTCGTTCAAAATGATGTGCCACAAGACCCCCGTTTTAATATAATTTTTTTTCCAAAATGGCTCCCAGCGGCCATCTTGACATTTTCATCTGTCAGTTTTACTCTAAAATATGGTATCCACGCCCATATCAATTTCATTACCGGAAGCTTTAATTTTTTGAATTAATCCGTTCAAAAAATCAAAGGGGAGGGGGACATTAAAGAAAAGCGCTGTATATGATGCACTAGCAATTAATACTAATTCATCATCAGACATTTTTATAACTGCGTAACAACGACTTGCTGGAAAGCGGACGAACAATACCACAAGTATGCTTTCGCTAGATTGTGGACATCAAAACAAAATTTCAACCAAACATTAAGATTTCTAAATAACTGCCAATTCTATCCATAATATCAACTTTCTTTTAGGCGAGTGGTGCTTTCGACTTAAAAGCCTACCCCAATCTGTGGCAATGGTACGGAAGGATAAAAGAAGCCTTATCATCAGCCGGTTATAATGAAGTAATCAAGAAAGGGGCTGACATGTTTGGAAAAGCTTTCAAGGACGTTGTGCATTAAAAAGGCATCGCCCATTTTTCTTGTAATGTTGGCAAGCTTTGTATAAGTAGGTACTGTAAATAAGCTAAACATTATTGAACTTATATACGTATACAATACACAAATTGTTGATCATTTGACTATTCCCTATTTTACTTCCGTTTACTTCCCAGGCCAATAATTGAAAAAATCTGAAAATGGGACAATATATGTTTTTTGGATGCTACATCACAAAAAACAGCTCACTCATTTCCGGTGGTCTGTCTGACTGTCGGTCTGTCTTTCAGCTAATCATTGGCCCCTCTATAAGTTGGGATGTACTCCTCGGATACCACTATACTATATTATACTATATATACTGCTATGCTAAGGACAAGAAGATTTTGTAGTTTTTAGTGGCGACGGAGCAACAAGCTTAAAACTATAAAAATAAAAATAGTAACGATTGAAAATTGAGGTTTGGTGGTTATGGTTCATTTAAGTGAGACAACATATGTTCTCTGGATGCTACATCACAAAAAAGCAGCTTACTTATTTCCGTTGGCCAGTCTGCTTGTCGAACTCTCTGTCTGTCTACCTGTCGGTCGGCCTGTCGATCTAATTGCCAGTCTCTATGTCGGTCTGTCTTTCAGCTAATCATTGGCCCCTCTATAAGTTGGGATGTACCGCTCGGATTATGTTGAAATTTTGACACAAGTGTACTATTATGCCAATGACAAAAAAGTTTTGTAGGTTTTAGTGGCGATGGAGTAACGGGCTAAAAACTATAAAAATAAAAATGGCAAGGATTGAAGATTGAGGTTTGGTGGTTATGGAGGGTGGAGGTCATGAATGCTGCATCGTTGGTATCAGTGCGAGACATTCTGTTATAAAGAAACATCCGCTCTCTGCGCACTAGATAGACGTAATACCCAAAAATATGATTTTATTTAATTTTATATAGTTTCAGATGATACGTCTATTAAGTGAACATACTTAATACATTTCCTCTTCGGAATTTGCTTATTTTACTCGGCGCTATTTGTTCGATTATTCACAGAATAGCAATATTCTAAAATAGACACTTCGAACACACTAGTTTGTACCAATTGTTTAATAGCAGCTTGCCTTAACCATTGCACTCCAACAAAAGGCAACAATCGACTATGGTGATTGTTTATAGACGAAAAAATTACAGTATTAAGTAATTGATAATAGATGCTCCATTCTTTGATATCCACAGTAAACCATCATATACTGCAATCAACCTCAGTGTTCTACTTACTACTAAATGAAACCACGAATGTAGAATTAGAATTTATTCCGTAGAATTTCATTCTATATAATATGTGATTTTTTTGTTTCAGGAGTTACATTATTTTCTATTTTACTCCACGAAACATGTGATGGTTAAATGTTGGGGTTGTGGAGTATCTCATCTGTTTGAGTGATACCAGGAATACGCATAGCTCAAATATTTAGATTTTACATGCTCATTTCAGTAACTGTCCTTTTGTTATTTGATTAGCCCGTCATTAAATCCAGCCAGTTTTTATCATTTTTAATTATATTACAGACGTAGATATTAACGTCAACCTCTTTTGACATTTGTCACGCATGAACCAATGTGTATGTCTAACCTAGTTTCAGCAGAAATCGCTACAAGCGACTAACTGTGATTTGGAAATCTTTTTTTAAAACAGAAGCAATTCTGAGGGATTTTTGTGCCTCCTGTTTTTTTAATAAATTTGCTTATAATGAATTATAAACAATAGTAAAATGAATTACAGTAGGGTTGCCTTTGTCAGGCAAAGCTGCTGCAATCTGTTCTACTAATATTTATCATTCATAAAAATCAAAGAAACAGATACCTAGAAATTCTTGCGGCCCGATTACGTACTATAACCTCAGATACCCTGCGCATGCGCGGTAGCTGGTACTCGCTTTTATCACTCCCTCAGTCAGGCAACAAGTCGAGGTCATTTTTGTCGCACTTCGCTTGTTCCCCTGGTATACAGGGTGCCCAAGATAAGGATCCTATGCATGGAGATCTCAATACCTGTGGAAGATACAGCTTAGTTTGAATTAGTAAGCCGTTCTTTGAGGCGTATTCACATGCCTTGAGAATTTTTAAAAATTTTATGGCTTCTGAGGTATTTGGAAAAAACTAGAATTTGGCCACATCGTCGTTATTTCTTCTGAAACTATTTTAAGAAATTTAAAAAACTAATGCAACTTTTTTATTGGGCCTTTTTAGGCACTACATGATTTTTTTTTAAATTTTGTGCCCGAAATTTCATTTTTAAGAAACCATTAACTTTATTTTCATACATGGTCCAGAAAAAAATATCCGAACCATATTTCTCCACGAATTCATAAAAGGAAATGTGTTTTATTAATTTTCTTATTTTTTAAGTAGGAGTTGCAAACAAATGCTTGATGTGAGATTATGTGATTACTGGTTGATGCATATTACATATTACATGGTATGATTAAGATTTCATAAAATGATGCATAGTCTAGTGATATTTTAACATTATTCTTATTTTACTCACAAATTGGCGGCCATTATTTTCTAAACATAAATATGATCTTCTAACTGTAGATTTAAAAATATCACGTAACTTTTTTGGTGTAATCATAATGAATGCTTCCGTTGCACAGTCTCGTAACTGCTAATCAGTCTCAAAATTATGCTGATAAACTTGGTTTTTAATAAAACCCTAAACAAAAAATTCCAGAGGAGTTGAATCCGGGGAACGCGCTAGCCAGGACACTTCACTGGAGGTTTCAATCCACCTTCAGAGAAATCGCTGAAAAATAAAAATAACTTGCTTAAAGTTATGTGCAGGAGCACCGTCTTGTTCGAACCAACAACCAAAGGTAGATTATCCAGGCAGTCTTCTAGATCATAGTGCAACAATTGAAGGTACCCTTCTGCAGTTAATGCGTTGTGATGGACCTGAATATTTTTGTCTCTATAATTCCACACCATATATTACACCCAAAACGTTCTTGATGTCTGGATACTTTTTTAGTAGAGATAGATACCATTATTGGTGACCATACTCTCGTCGGACTATATTATTTTTGAAAGGAAATTAAAATCTTCTTCACACGTTTGTGTTTACCACTTACAAAAATTCTGGCACCGTTTGCTATCCCCTGGTCTAAGTCCTTGGCAAATCCTGAATTTATTGGGGTGATACCTACTTTTTCGCAAACTAAATTGTTGTGGATTTGGCTACTCCTACATTTTCCTCAGTTTGTCTACTTAGCATCTCAGAGTTCTCAGCAACTGCGTGTAAAACACTATTCTGAGTTTCCTCTAAAGTAGCGGTTTTCAAAGTGGGGGGCGCCCAAATCTTTAAAGGGGGCGCGGTACACCTGTGTAGTCAAGTATAAAACCCTGCGACCGCTGAGAGGATGCATTCAAGACTGCTCGATACGACCAATAAAGGAAATTCATTTTCGATTAAAAAGCAAATAAATTATCTGAGATTGATGCCTGTCAGGAACATATTGTTTCCTGATTGGGTGAACGTTAAGAACCTTATTAGACATAAACAAGAAAAGCTTGGGGATCGCAAGGTATTAGCAGAGCCATCAAATTACGTATGTTTTCCCAAATTATACAGTCTTTCAGAAAAAACGCGCTTTATGGAAGTTTTTCAAGATGCTGAAACTAAGAAAAAAATATCAAATCATTTACGATGCCTTATTAATGAGTTCAATCGTTACTTCCCCAATTCATTTGATGATGGCTTAGATAGATGCCCTGCCAGAAACACTTTGAGAGGAAGCCTTGGACATTAAAAATTGTTCTGCTGCCAAATACAATTTTGAAAAATTGGGTAAATCATTGTTTTGGGTCAAATATTTCTCAATTTACCCCAAAATAGCAGAAAAAGCACTTCAATTATATTTACCCTTCTCAAGTACATATTTATGCGAAAGGGGATTTTCTGCTGTAGTCGCAATAAAAACCAAGTACAGAAATGAGCTTGACATTGGTAGTGATTTGCGTTGTACGATTTCTATGGTTAAGCCGAGAATTGTAAACCTCGTTAAATCCATTCATGCTCATCCGTCATATTCCAATAAGTAGGTACTACTTACCAAATACCTTTTGTATGGTTATTGTATAACTTTAATGAGCAATAAAAATACTTATTTTATTATTAAATACTTTTTTATTCTGACCTGATAATCAGGACTGGAGGATGGAGGGGCGCGGAATTTTTTTATAGCAGAAAGGGGTGCGTCTCAAATAAGTTAGGGAACCCCTGCTCTAAAGATTCCTTTTTTCGAAACGTAACAGACATTTAAATTTCTGTCCAACTCTAAGAAAATGGACTTACTTGGCTGCCTTCTTTCGAGAAATTTATCAAGATACATTTCTGCAGTATTTTGTGTTTTTGAAACACAAAACGTAGCACGAAATTTTCGTCGTTGCTAAAGTCACCGCCTGGCATCATGGAAGGTAATAAAGCAATATCAATTATCCTCGGTGACAGGTATTTACGTCAAGTCAGCGCCTAAAAAAAAAAATAAGAAAATTAAAGAAAACGCAAAGATGAGAATTATAACATGTGATACATCATTGATTTAGTATGAGAAAATGCTGTTAGATGCAGGGTTTCTTGTTTTCGGGCCATATAAAAAATAAAGTTGATGATGGTGTTTCAAAAACAAACCGTCGGGCCCAAAATTTAGATATGCCATCATGTAGTGCCTAGTGCCAATAGAAAAGTTTCATTAGTTTTTTTTGATATTTCTTAAAATAAAGTCAGTAAAATATAAAAATTGTTGGGCCAAATTACAGTTTTTCCCAAATATCTCAGTAACGAATTAAATTTTTATAAGTTTTTGAATAGTATGTAAATACACCCCAAGGAGTGCAGCTTTATTCTAATTCAACCTAAGCTGTATCTCTCATAGGTATTGAGAGCTCCATGCACATGATCCATATTTTGGACACCCTGTATAGGCTCCATGGCCGAAACACTCCACTCAGTCCATAATTCATAGTCCACCAGAACAAATATTTGCCTTTGATATTGCTTATCTGTCAAGTCTAGAATCATATGAAGTCATTTGCAGAAAGCTCAAAATTTTTATAATCCTTATTTTTTAAAGTTGATAATCTTGTTTAGTCGTATTGCTAAGAAGGCTCAAATTTATTTATAAGTACCTTCATGTTATTTATCGTTTCTAAAAGCTACAGAGATAAAGGTTATCTTACTTCCTTTACAATTTTTTCTTTTGCAAAGTACCCCCGGACTCCACTTTCCCAGCGTACAATCGAAAGGTATTCAAATATAGGTATCGCAATCACCTTATATTCAAAATTATAACAGAAAAGCATGTTAATACCGACCCAAATAATTGGACATTAATAATGGTATTAAAATCTATAATTACGAATAAAAATTAACGATATCATAAAATTAATAACCAGGCTATTTTTATTGTCACCTATATGAAGCATGAAGTGGCACAAATGTGCTACATTTGAATATTTAAATGGCGTCAAGTAGGTTCACTCAGCACTTCCAGCGCAACGTCATTATTACGTCATAAAGGAACATCTTCAGCACAAACTTGACCCTCTGAGAACAGGTCACACAGGTCCACAGATAGTGGTAGTGCATCTGGCACCTTCGCCTTACCCTGTCAGACGTGGTAGCGCAGTCAGAACAATGCGTGTAACCCCACATCAGAACAAAAGAACTCACCTAGGCTGGTAGCGTGTCGCCGGTCGCAGCAACCGCGGTCGGTAGGTACGAGATCCGTTTGCTATAATGTATTTTTCTGTTTTAAGGGCTAATGTACCGAGAAATATATGATGTGTGAAATATGTTTAATAGGTCCGTAGAATTACCAAGGCTGGGAGCGTACAAATGTATTGACATCAAAGAATTGATCACCAAGTTTTTTTAGCTCTACATGTTATTGTTCTCACTTTTTCGTTTTTGGCCGTTTTCTCTGCCACCACTAGATCGATTTTCAAACACTTTTACGTCCTTGACATTGTGTAAAAATTTAATCGAAATCCGAGGGGTACTGCTCAAGCTATAGGCGGTTGTAAGACCAGCGGACAGACCGACAGACACGGAAATAAGTGACATGGTTTTTCGTGTTGTACATGGCATATAATATCCATAAAACAATATTCCATTTGTCAATACTTCGACACCAGTAGGCGTGGGACCTAAGGAATGATGTCTGACTGGAAATCATCTAACATTAAGATCATCTTCCCAGCTATACGCGGATTTATTTCTCGTTTAGTCCAATTCATGTTCATTAAAATATATTTGACCCATAGCCACCAAAAACTGTATAGGAACATACTGTTCACTCAGAGGATATGAAGAGGTTAATGTTAATGGAGTTTGTGTACATAGCACCCGGTATGCAGATGACACTGTGATTATAACGGACATTGTTGAGAGGTTACAAGAACTCTTCAATAAAGTGAAAGAAGTTTGTCGGAAGCTCAATACCAAGTACAAGCAAGAACTCACCGACTGATCCAGGTATTAATGTAAATGGCGTACCACTAGCGAGAAAAAGTAGAATAACTTATTTAGGAACTGCAGTGAATGATAGCTGGAATCACTCAATAAAAGCACAATGTGACAACGAAGAACCGAGATAAACATTTGTTTGCCTTAAGAATATACTCTGTGGTCGTGATCTCAACATGAAGCTCCGCATAAGAATTCTTTGATGCAACGTGTTTTCTGTTGTGTCTATGGCGCAGAAGCTTAGAAAATAACTGATGCCCCCATGAACAAATCAGAAGCATACGAAATTAGGAGCAGGCTAACATACTTGAGAAGTGTGATGAGATATGCTGGAAAGTCACGATACACATACACTGCTGGAAAGTAAAACATTCTGCAACTCGTTATGCAAGGGAAGCCTAAGGATTAGGGATGGCTGCGAAAACGCTGAACGTTTAGATGAAGAACTTGCGCCAGTAGTTCAGTCAAACAACAGAGTCTGTTCTTATAGCTACCGAAACAATTATATTAATACTCAACATGATCGCTAACGTCCGATCAACGGATACAGCCTATGAAGAAGTCACACTGGATGGCTCTTATTAAAATAATGCAAGCTGATTTTATATGGTATCTAATTTTGTCTTATGTAACTAGAAGGTTCGAAGCAACCAAGCAACATTGAGTGTTATGTCGGGATATTTTTATTATTCGTATTAACACCACCAGCAAAACATCAATTATTCTTAGCTCTGTTTTAGTGTGTAATCGGGTAAAAGAGATATTTAAAGTGCTATCAACAAACAGCATATTCAAAAATACCCTTATTACCTGCTCAATTAAAAATATGCCGCTCTCTACAAGGTGATTGATAACTACGTGGCAACACATACATCTTTTAAATAGAGTACCCTGTATATTTCAGTATATTCTGAAGGATCATTTCAGAGCAAAAAAAATGATGTAACACACACTACTACTTTTAGGGCTATGGTATATTTTGTTCGAAATAACACTCACATTTAACAGCTTGTAGACCAGTCACCTCAGCAGATAGAATAGCAAACTCGTCGTCAAGATAACCTCATGTATCATAGTTTTCCACCTTAGAAATACTTAGAATATAACTTATTAGATACATGATCCCACATACGTGCATACCGCAAATTGCGTCAAAGTCGTTGCAGACATTACTGAAATTACTCATTTAGACAAATCTTAATGGTATTAGGAATTCGAAAACATTTGCGAATTCGATACTTCCCTTGCCTGAGCAGAAAGCACAAAATTTGTTTAATTGCTGAGAAGTTGCACCGCGTAAGACAATTAAGGTATACATGTATCAATAAATATGCTCTTATATTAATTAGTCACCTTAGACAATTAACGACAACTGGCGCTCAATTAAGTGAAATTCGATCACTGTTCTCACACCTATATAAGAGATTTATGCATGTTTATAGTGATACTAGTCTAACTTATAAAGCCTATGAAGTTGCAATGTTGAGATTTATAGTGGCTGCTACCATGTGCTGTGGGTGCATTGCTACAAGTGATTTTCGTGAGTACAGATTTTATGGATATATTTCTAAACCTTCATCAAAATGGACTAAAATACGTAAGATCTATTGGAACGGTCAAATTATGGTGTCTAAGCAATGCTGTTAAAATTCTCTTCTTTGACATGCTTACTTACTTTAGCTTTTTAGACTGACACAAGAAAGTGATGAATTGTCTCAAGCAAAGTGAGATTCCACTATTCTTCTTTTCCTGTTGTTGGGGTGCTAGTGACTTGGCGACAACAATAGCCCATCTTATCAAAACAGTTTTGCCGTCGTTAAGTCTGCTCACTGTAGCAGGCATCTACCTCCTTCTATGATCCTTGTACTTATAGCTGGAGAGTCCTGTATTTATTGAGACACTGATAGGGCTGGACAAGTAACCAATACCGTGGCAAAACCGTAGAGAGTTTTTTATTCTCTTATTTGGCTGCTTCGTTATGACCTTTCTTATTTCGATTTAGCGCGGTAGCACGACAAACATTCGTTGTTCGTTATCGAAATAAGAAAGACCCGTCAGCTACGGAGAACATTGAGGGCTCATTTCATAAGATTATTTTTGACTTCGCAAAACTGGATGAGCTTAATTAATCTCATTTCAGGTTATAAAAACATATTGGTTAAAATATAATAGAAATATGAGTTTTAAAACACAGTTGAAATTAAACTCAAGAAATAGGCATTGTTCTAAATAAATTGAGTTGTCCTGATTTGTGTTAAGTATGCAATGTGGCAAGGTATCCTTTTATTGTAGTTCTGCTGATTTTGGATCACTTGTCCTTCTGTGGTGTTATTATTCTTATTCGATTTGGACACTTATATCACCAAAACTTTTCTATGAAAAATTTAAAAAGGTGTCAAAATTTTGGGGTTAGATTTACGTCGAAATATTACGGTTCACTTTATTGTTATGCAAACTCTTCTTTCGTTGATATCTGTTATTTTCTGTCACTGTCAAAAGCAACGTAACGGCTAGCTTAATGACAGTTAATTTTATTTTACTAAAAACTCTCTAGTGTGCTAAGTATAATAGATCAAAGCACATGGCTGAATAGAAAGGGCTGGTATTTTTTCAACCTCAGTGGAACTTCTAGAATGTATGCTATTATTGCTAATTAAATCCATTGTGTTCTATCTGGTCAATGCCAGCTTGAAAAAAACATGAAAAATGCTCAGAAATCCTCATAAAGGCAATATTTTATTATATGAGAACAAAATAAGTACATTGCATTTATAATTAACTAATGGATTAATATTAAAGACTAAAACATAAAAAACCTCATTGCTCTTTCGTACATTTACGGTGTCAGTTAAATGGTAAGTTTCGGGTAGCTTATTGAGAAGCCTTTTTGTGATTGCCCAAAATGCCACCGGGTGTCCCAGCTGAGTGACTTTGAGATGGGTCGAATTCCTGGGTTGCGTGAAGCCGGTATATTGATGAGAGAAGTTTCTATGGGGATGAACACATCCTTACATAGTATAGTGCAGTGTGAACAAGCGTGGCCAAAGACAGCGAGCGAGGGGTCCTGCACGTCCCAGAGGGACCACAGAGCACTCAAGACCGCCGGTTAAGGCTTCTGGCTCTGAGAGACAGATTCAGTAGTAGACGAGCCATCGCTAATTAGTGGTTTGAAGAGCATGAAAGCATGGTTGGCCTTTTTTCTTATCGCCCACATTGGGTGCTACCTCTCACAGCTGAACATAGGCGTAACCGCTTCCTCTAGTTTAGAGAAAAAATTCTATGGGACCGGGAATGCAATCAGGTGGTCTTTAGTGATGAAGCCCACTTCTGTCTGGGGATGCATAATGGTCGGGCAAGAGTGAAAAGGCGACGTGGTGAAAGACGTGACCCACAATTATGGTAGCAGATCACCACTAATATTTATCAGAGGCAATATGAGAGCCCGACGCTATATTCAGGAAGTAGTGGAGCCTCATCTTATTCCATGGCTAAACACCATCCAAAAACCCGATTTTCTAGAAAGACAATGCCAGACCGCATGTTGACAGAGCATCGTTAGCCTTCATGAATCAACATCGCATCAACCGTTTACCTTGGCCACCACGATCGCCTGACCTATCTCCGATTGAACATGTCTGGGACAGGATAGGTCGCCGGCTCTTGAATTCTTGAACACCCTCCACAGACTTTAGCAGCTCTTACTCACGAAGTTGCAGTAGCCTGGAATGAGATACTCCAACAGGATATCGACCACCTTATCAGCACGATGCCCCGGCATGTCAGTAATTGTATAAGAAATGGTGGATCCTCAACACATTATTGAACCAGCTTCTGCAGTCAGTTGACGAATCAAGCTGAAAATTTAATCATTTTACTGGTAAGGGACATTGAACATATATGCCAAAAATTATTAAAATCGGATAAACATACGTAGGTGTTTACCCTTTTCTGTCGCTCAGTATAACAAAAGGTTGATCCGACTTGCTTTTGTCATTACTGTCAATGTCGCCGCTGAGGGCTATTTCCCTTGCTAATATATTTTCAGCTTTCATCGTCTATTTTCCTTGGTTTTCATTCGTAATTTTTTGTTTGTGGGTTTAAATATTGGTTTGATTTGTTCTTAGCGAAATTTCATTTTCTGTTTATCAGATTTTATAAGCAAGAGTATTTTTGTACTTATTAATGCCTTTCAATAATCAGTATTGCCTAAGTTACAAAAAGAAAGCAAGCTATAAAATGAACAGGTATTTACATATTTATAACAGATCGACATCTTGACTGTTCTTGGGTTAGCAGCTCCAACCAAAAGGCTGGTGCTCGAAGGGCAAGGGGGGAAGTAAATTTGTGCTCCGTACATCAAACCCAAACATCAACCTGGAACAAGTGTTTAGCACATATAGGCGCGCAGGTGCTCGGATGCGTGCACAAAATGGCAGGCTGGAAAGCAGCTCAGGTGCTCGGCCCACTAGAAGACAGCTACTTAGGATTTACTGAGCCAGGTAGTCATCACCTGAGTCTATATGAAATAATAATAATTTTCAAATCTACCATAGTCTCCGTACCATTCCCGACAAAGGACGGAACAAAATTTTCTAAAAAGTGTCGGTTGCACTCCAGACAGCATTTAAATAAACAAAGAAAAAATGTTTCTATAAGCAAGATTTTATTTATCTGTTAATAGAAAAAGATTGAAAATCCTAAAATACTTTTTTTTTTTTGGAAATATTCCTCTTTATGCTTCCTAATCTTTACACGATAATGAAACTCGTTTGTCTCACGTCTTCAAATAAAAGCAGGCCACTAGTAGGATGTACTTGCAATTAAGGCGTCATACAAGATGTAGTTTTTATGGTATCCAAATATCATGAGGACATAATTCACTCATACTAAGCAATAGGTAGTACGCGACAACAAAAACGGACAATTTACCAGTCACACCACATTTTGCAACACGATTTAAAATTCAAACACATAAACGATAAGCTACGACCCGTACTATCATATATAGCAAGCCATATCTCAGCAGCTTGTAGCAAAGCAAAATCGTATCATTAATTTGTATGGATATGTATATGCGCATCGAAAACGAAACAGTCGCATTTACTGGCAGCTCAGATTTTTTTTTTTGAAAAACGCTCAGATCCGTCGATTTTGTTTCCGAGGGGGACACAAGTTTGGCAAAAAATCACGTTAATGCGTGCAGCCCCCTGGGCGGGGGTGACACCAACCCTAAAATCTTAAATGGAAAGGGCGGTCGAGTGATACCTTATTTTAAAGGTCTTTCAATCCCCTTTATAATGATGTATATAAAATAAATGAGCTTCAGTTCAGTAGTTTTGAAGATTTATTGATATAAAGCTTAAAGTAGACTTTAATAGGTACATCAGATTAGTTTGTACTTTGTACTACTTTCAGAAGAAATTTGACTAAAAGAATTTACTTAATAAGTAAATGATTTTCTCCACTACGCCCATGGTTTGTTCATCATTTTGTTATTGAAAATACGTATTGGAGCACTTTTTGAGGCAAAAAAGTTATTTCTTGAAGAAAGATACGGAAACATCTCGTACTTATTTTAAATAGGAATTTAGTACATAGTTTGCGATTGATTTGACCAAACTTTGTTGCTAAAATAACTTGTAACGCTTTATTACATAAATTAACCATGGTTTATTCCACAGCAGAAAGAGTTGAAACTATCAGAATATTTTTCGGAAATAATCAGTGCGCTAATAGAACAGCAGAAATATTTAATGAGCGACATGAGAACAGTAACGTGCATCGAAAATACGTTCAAGAACTTGTAGCTAAATTTCGGGAAACTGGGTCAGTCGCCAATAAAAAACGCAACATTGAAAATCCCATAAGGAACGAAGCAATAGAAGTGGGAGTTTTAGGGCAAGTTTATGTAGATCCTACGTTAAATACCAGCAAATTGGAGACTGTGTGTGGTGTTAGTTGACGTACTGCCCAACGGATTCTAAAGGCCCATAGTTTTCATCCGTATAAAATTCACCTGGTACAAGAACTTAATGAAGACGATTTTGATCGGCGATTACAGTTTTGTGAAGATACGAGTGAACGAATTATAAACGATGAACATTTTCTATTCAACACTTGCTTTTCCGACGAATGTTCCTTTTTCTTCTATTTCGTAGTAAATCGTCATAACTGCCGATATTGGTCCGATTCTAATCCCAGAATTTATCATGAGGTTCATACACAGCAGCCACAAAAATTAAATGTTTGCACTGGTATTTTTGGCGATCATTTCGTTGGTTTTTTGTTCTTACCTGGAAATTTGACCGGTAAAATGTATACTAAGTGACATATAAATCATAAATCCGAACACCCACTTTAAATGGTTTTATTTTAATAAAATTTTGTATAAGTACTTAATGAAGCATAATAAGTAAATGATAAAAATTTCAAAATGATTGCACTGCTTTAAAGCCCTTTGACCTTTAATAATGTGTGGATGCACCCTGATGTGCTACGCATTCTCCAACGCGCCTAGGCGTGCTTCTGATCAGGTGGTCAATGTCCTTCTGTGGTATCTCATTCCAGGCAACCACCAACTCCTCTCGAAGTGCTTCTAGAGTCTGAGGAGGACATTGCAAATTGAGCAATCTCCTACCCATCATATCCCACACGTGCTCAATTGGGGATAAGTCGGGAGATCTTGGTGGCCATGGTAACAATGTGACATCATTATGTTGAAAGAAGTCTATTGTGACTCTTGCAACATGTCGTCGGGCATTATCTTGTTGGAAAGTTGGATCTGCCAGGGTGTCAAGATAGGATAAAAGATGGGGTTCTAGAACTTCGTGGATATAACGCTGCGCGTTCATGTTACCTCTGATGAAGATTAAAGGTGACCTGGAACCATAAGCTATAGCACCCCAAACCATAACTCCAATAGTGTGATGAACATGTCTTTCTACAAAAAACTGTGGATTCCTCCTTTCACCACGTCGCCTTCTAACCCTTACACCGACGTAATCGCCTTGAGTGGTGCAGACAACGGTCACTCTGGGATCAGGAATGGAACAGTATTGTCTTTAGTGACGAGTCTCGATTTTGTTTAGGCATGCACGATGGTCGTGCCAGGGTTAGAAGGCGACGTGGTGAAAGGAGGAATCCACAGTTTTTTGTTGAAAGACAGGTTCATCACACTGTTGGAGTTATGGTTTGGGGTGCTATAGCTTATGGTTCCAGGTCACCTTTAATCTTCGTCAGAGGTAACATGAATGCGCAGCGTTATATCCACGAAGTTCTAGAATCCCATCTTTTACTCTATCTTGACACCCTGGCAGATCCAACTTTCCAACAAGATAATGCCCGACGACATGTTGCAAGAGTCACAATAGACTTTTTTCAACATAATGATGTCACATTGTTACCATGGCCACCAAGATCTCCCGACTTATCCCTTCATATTTTTATTTTAATTCGAAGATATCAACTATTAATATCAAGTCTTACAAAATGTTTGATGTCTAACGCCCCTTTCACATGATCCGGCGCCCGCCGCGCGGCGCGCGCCTGAGAAGCGTGATGTTTTCACACGAGATCGGTTTCGTCCGGCGCGCGCCGCGCGGTGCGGCCGTATTTTGACTGTTTAGGCTAGCTATTTGAAATGGACACAGCGCGGAAGAAGAAAGTAATAGCCAAGTACTTGCTTCAAAATCGACATAGTTCTGGGTCCTTCAAAGTTTTGTTCAACTCATTGCGGAACAGTGAGGGAGGATTCTTTTCGTATATCATTCAAATCATTTGATGAACTTTATGACAAACTGAAAGACAAGCTGCAAAAACAAGATACAAACATGAGGAACTCCATTCAACCTATGGAAATGTTTTTTTTTTTTCATTAAGCCTGGCGTCAAAGTAAATGCGACGCACTATCGGTAAAGTGTTCTGGATGCTGCTTTGAAGCCGTGGACAGACAAACATTTCGGCCGCAGGCCAAGGACAATTCAACAATACTAGGCACCGTCTCACACAGCGCGAATGAACCAAAAATGGCTGAAAAACAACGTTCCGAACTTTATTTCGACCACACAATGGCTCTCGAACTCACCCGACGCGAATCCAATGGATTATTCTATCTGGGCCATTTTGGAGAGCAAGGTCCTAGCTAAGATATACACCAGCCTCGAGACACTAAAGAAAGCCATTCTCCGTTACTGGGCCAAAATATCGTAAAGTCACATTCGGGCAGCTTGTGATTTGTTTTTGGACCGTCTTAATGCTATAGTCAAGGCAAGAGGTGGTCATATTGAGCTAAAGTGAATCATTTCTGCATTTTCGAATATTTTCACACAATCAGTACTTTGGAAGGAAGAAAAATCATTTTCCAAACCGCATTTATGATATTTTGAAAAGTTACACATTGAGTGCCGGACCCAGTAGAGGCCGTGCGGCGTTGACGCGTAGGGCAGTCCGGCGGGAATTTGTTCCGTCCGACGACCCTGTACAGTAGTGTCTGTCGCTGTTTCTGGCTGAAGCGGGCGCATAGAATCGACTCGTCTGACATACATTAACCGGAGTGATTCTACTGGCTCTATACTGTGTTTTCACTTGACAACTTTTAACGAAGGACCTTCATTATAGTTTAAAGATTAAGAAGTTTAGAAGGACGTATTTCCAATCGGAGAAAGTTGTTTTTGAATTACCAGTTTTTTTTATTAATGGCTTAATAAAAGCTTATTTTTTGCATGACCTACTATTTATTTATTTTTTTTTTTGTTTTCAGTATTATGATGTGAAATAACTAGTATAGTAATTTACATATTATTTCCGTATAATTCATCAATAGGACTTGAAACTCCTCGCTTTATTTTTCTTATATATTACTTGAGTACCGGACACGTACTTATACGAGGTCTGTAATTAAGTAATGAGGCTGATTTTTTTTTAATTTTTGTACTCAAATATGATAACAATTCTATATTGACACCCTCAAAATAAGCTCCTTCTGAAGCCACACAACGCTGGAGATGGTTCTTCCACTCTTCATAGCTGTAGTGGGACTCCCATACTGGAATAGCTTTGAGCTGGTCGGTTACTGCCGTTCGAATGTTTTCGACTATCCCTTGATGTGATTCTTCAACTTCGGGAAGAGACAAAAGTCACAAGGAACCACGTCAGGCGAAAAAGGAAGCTGAGGAGCCGCAGTAATGTTTTTACTGTCCAAGAACTCGTTAACTGACATTGCTGTTTGACAAGGAGCATTATCGTGTTGAAAAATCCAGTTGCCCTTGACGTTTGGACTCACATAAATGACCC
This sequence comes from Acanthoscelides obtectus, assembly GCA_963669975.1. Classification (NCBI taxonomy): domain Eukaryota; kingdom Metazoa; phylum Arthropoda; class Insecta; order Coleoptera; family Chrysomelidae; genus Acanthoscelides; species Acanthoscelides obtectus. Next base: position 57,201,940 of record CAVLJG010000004.1, read on the forward strand.
TTTTTCAAAGTTTGTCAAGAACCTCCAGGTAATAGTGTTTATTGACCGTATGGCCTTGATCCTTGATGTCGTTTTGCTCTTGTGAAAGGTTTTTTGCCAGAGTTTTCCCCAATTCACTTCTTCGATCATTCTGCCTTTCAACCGATGATCTGGTCTCACAAGATCCCGGATTCTGTCGATATTTTCGTCGGTTCTTGCAGATGAAGGTCTTCCGCTTCGTGGTTCATCTTCACTCTCTCCCTCCTCAAAATGCCTTAAACCATCGAAAAACCTGGCCTCTCGACAAAACACTATCACCGTAGGCTTGTTTAGCAAGAGTTTCCGTTGCATGTGCCCAAGTCTGAAGCAAAACCTTCCCTTGTCTCCCCTCTAAGCCCGGTGCATCCAATGTTGCCAGATATATCAATAAGTAGGCTTATTCAATTGGTCGATGAAATTACTTCGAAGTTGAGTCATTTATTTTAACAGTGAGTAGATCTGATCAAAAGATATGTTTTTTCCTTTACCATTTTTCTGGTAAAATTAAAGTAACAAAGTTATAGCCCTTTGGAAGTTTGAGTACCGCCCTGTCTCAATAATATCATGTGCTCGTGTTTGGCAACCACGGATATAATCCGCCTTATCGGTTCATCGCATCGGAAACAAAAAAGCGAAAGAATTTGGAACGATGTTTTTACAATTATTTTATGTAGTTCAGTTATACATACAGTCAGTGTCAGTCGCGTGTGAATAGTGTCTGTTGCGTGGCTCAAACGAAATAAAAAATGGCACATGTTTATGCGGATCGGTTTCCCAATCGAGTTCAACCAACCCCTCGTGCCTTTGTTAATGTAGTACAACGGGCTCGTGAATCAGGTGACTTAAGACCTCACAGGGGACCTCACGATCAAATACAGGTCCGCACTGAAATACTTGTCGGGAGGATACTTAAAACAAGGTAAAATTTTTTTTTTTATTTTTTTTTTATTTTTACACACATATTTTGGTTTATCTTCCTTCTACAATCATTATCTGAAAATTAATGACTCAACTTCAAAGTCACCCTGTATATCTATAATATATATTAATGGTAGTTCATTCATCATAAGAAGAACTAGATGCGTCGCCGAGTGTGCAAGACCACCTTTTGACTCCATAATCAAATCAATAAGGATCATGTCATAGACAAAATTGCGTTGTCATATTAAGTGTCCGCTCCTTCATGCTTCCGCCTTATTGCATTCAAGAAGACACGTCGATTTACTTATTGTGCTTAGCTCATCAAGTCTGTCCATCAGATACCCATATCATAGCTGTCACTATGGAACCGATAAATATAATAATAATAATAATAATAATAACTCCGAAACAATACAGCACGTAACTGGTGGATGCCAAGCATTCGCTCCAACGGACTATAAGGAGCGCCGCGACATAGCTGCCAAAATCATTCACCAGGAGTTGGCATACAAATTCAAACTGATCGAATGCAAGCTACAGTACTATACATATACACCTCCTCGAGAACGACAAGTATAAACAATACTGGGATCGCACTGTGCTTACGGACCAATACATAAAACAAAACCGACCTGACATAATCATTGTCGACAAGGGCGCCCAGAAAGTAACACTGATTGATGTGGCCATACCTAATAGTAACAATTTAACATACAAACGTAATGAGAAAGTTGCAAAATCCGGGGAGCTAGAATTTCAAATTAAACGCCAGTGGAAAATGAAGTACGTGGAGACAATACCAATAATAATGTCATCTACAGGGGTGATACCAAGACGCCTGCTAGAAAACATCAAAGCGCTGGAACTGAGTGAAAACATTTACAAAATCATACAGAAAGGAGTTTTGCTGGCAACTGCCCGCATAGTAAGAAAACTTATGGGAAACGCAAGTACTTAGTGAGGTCACTATTGAGGCTTATTTATGCCTTTGATGCTTGAAACGTCCGGGTTAAGCCAGAAAACCCCGATTAAAGGGAGTAACAAAGCCCTACGGCTATAAAAATAATAATAATAATAATAATAATAATAATAATGTCTTTATTTAGAAAATGATAATAGTATGGCGAAGTTTAGCCATGGCTACTCTACTACTCAACCATACTACAACCAGACGTCACAACACATTAGCATAACAACATGAATCAGTAGATGTAAGGAATGCATTAAAAAGGAGTAAATATATAATATAAACACATACAAAGAAGAAAAACAATAGAACAAGATATCGTTCAGCAAAATGAATTTATCACTCAATGTGCTGAGTCCAGAAACTGGTCTTCTTGAAGCGCTGCAAACTTAAGCTTTTAGAGATAGCTGGTAAATAATTGTATACCATGACCGCATTATAGTGTAAGTAAAGGACCTTTCAAAGACCGACGTACGATGTATAGGAATGGAAAGTAGATACTTGTGCCGCAGATGTTAACGTCGTTGATAAATAAGAATACTCGATCTGTGATATTGTAATTTGAATGTTTAGGAAGTATGGTATCGCGGTACATTTTGATGGATTTATGCGAAGACATTGTCTATTACAATACGATAATACGTTATCAAGATGCAGGTTAATTTTATACGATGCTTCATGGAAGTAGGATTCACTGAAACGAAATGTTAGTTGTGTATCGTCAGCATACATTTGAATGCAACAATGTTCTACACAATCATGCAGATCGAATGTGTATACTAGGAATAACAGAGGTCCCAGTACCGAACCCTGTGGAACTCCTGATGACACATACCGTGCCTCAGAAGTTCATCTAGATGTTTTCACTTTTTGGGTGCGATCAGTTAGATACGATCTGAAGAAATTCAAAGGAACTTCTGACATGCCATAATATTTTAGCTTACTCAAAAGAATCTCATGATTGACCGTATCGAAAGATTTGAAAAAATCAAGCATGACCAACAGCGTGCCGGATTTGTTGTCAAGGTTGTGAAGTATCTCATCTGCAAGATGTAGTAGTGCAGTAGTCGTACTGTGACCTTCACGAAAACCAGATTGGTGTACTGGAAAGAAATTGTTATTAGCAAAATACACAACAAGCTGTTAGTATACTATCTTCTCCAAGACTTTCGACAAGAAACATAAACCACTAATAGGTCTAAGATCCGCATGCTCAGACGGATTATTATTTTTGGCCAGAGGTGTGACTATTGTCTCCTTCCAGTTGGATGGGAAAACGCCCCTCTCTAAGCAAATATTAATACTATGCGAGGTGCTATCAAGTATTTCAGGCAGGCATAAGCCTAGCATAGACTTTTTGGACAAGACTGCATACAACTTCACGAGGGGTTACCAGACGAAAGTGAAATGATGAGAAAGCGTCTGTAGCTGTAGCTATTGCCAGTGGATTGTACTACTTTGAGGTTTTGATCGGCAGGCATAAAAGTACCTAAAAAGTATTCGTTGACTTCACGGGGATCTAGCAGATTAAACGGTACATCGACACGTTTCTGTTGACAGATGTTCATAGATCTAGGTGTGTTCCATGCAGATCGTGTACTAATCACCAAATCTAGAAAGGTAGGCCCACTTCTCCCTACAGAAGGAATCAAGTGCATAATTCCGCATATCGTAGACCAGTTTACATCAGATGGGTCATGACGGAAATTCGAGAGAGCTTTATCGCGTTCCTCAAAAATGCATCTCAGGTTCGATGTTATCCATGGAACAGCCGGTTTTGTTACACGAGGAGTTCGTAATGGCGCGTGGATATCATATATTTGTATTATGCAACTAGTTAGACAGCTTACTTTGTCATCAATATACATAAAATAAAAGATATGATGAAGTCCAGCATGAATTAAGTCGCCCTTGAAATTAATAACATCAATATTTTTTATATCTCTAAAAGTTACCTACTTGGGTTCAAATTCAGGAAGCTCCAGAGCAACAGCACAGAAAACTAACTTGTGGTCGGACACAAGATCAGTATTAAGAACTCCTGATTTTATAACACTGTTGGGGTCTGTTAGGGTTTAACTAAACTGAGTTACACGAGTCGGTTCATTTATTCATTGATCACAATTAAAGCTATCGAAACAGTTGCTCAAAGGATCGTCATGATTTAAAAGGTCAACATTGATGTCACCAAGAACTATTATATTATCATATTGTGGTACGAAGAAAGAAAGCATATCATCAATGGTATCAATGCTATCTGTAACTGAAGTATGAGGACGGCGATGCACAACGACAATAAGGAAAGTAGAGTTGCCCATCCCTAGTTGCAGCATAGCAATTCTAAGGAAGAGTCACCTACAGAAGCAAGGGTATCAATAGCAGTAATGTTGAAATTATCTCTTATATAGAAAACCCACCCATCCACCCCTACCAAAACGGTCTCTACGGAAAAGCTGATAGCCTTCTATAGGTACAACTTGACTAGGAATGTTTTTATTAAGCCACGTTTCGGCAATGCATATAACATCGAATTTGTTTTGAACCAATCCACAAAAAGAGTCGAAAGCAGTAGTCAAGGACCGCACATTGAGATGAAAAATATTTAAAACTTTGTTATTAACCCTAGTCATAGTCAATTCTAGATTTTACTTCAGCATATTTCTTTAAAAAACATGGACATTGTCAGATGCAACAACATCGACTGGATGTGGCTTAAAATCTCTAGAATGACTTTTCATATAATTATTATACTTTGAAGTTGAGTCATTAATTTTCAGATAATGATTGTAGAAGGAAGATAAACCAAAATATGTGTGTAAAAATTAAAAAAAAAAATTAAAAAAATGTTACCTTGTTTTATAAAATATCCTCCCGACAAGTATTTCATTGCGGACCTGTATTTGATCGTGCGGTCTTGGAGCACATACCCTCCCGTGTGAGGACTTAAGTCACCTGATTCACGAGCCCTTTGTACTACATTAACAAAGGCACTAGGGGTTGGTTGCACTTGATTGGGAAACCGATCCGCATAAATCCGTGTTGCCGTAGCAGCATTTTGTAAAATCAGAATCATGTCCACAAGTTCAGCATTTTCGTAAACATGTGCCATTTTTTATTTCGTTTGAGCCACGCAGAAACACCACTCACGCGTTACCGACTGACACATCGAATGAATACAACTGAATAAAATAGATGAACAAAACATCGTGATAAGCGTTTCAAATTCTTTCGCTTTTTTGTTTCCGATTATATCCGTTGTTTCCAAACACGAGCACATATTATTATTGAGACAGGGCGGTACTCAAACTTCTAAAGGGCTATAACTTTGTTACTTTAATTTTACCACAAAAATGTTAAAGGAAAAAACATTTCTTTTGATCAGATCTACTCACTGTTAAAATAAATGACTCAACTTCGAAGTTATTTCATCGACCAATTGAATAAGCCTACTTATTGATATATCTGGCAACATTGGATGCACCGGGCTTAGAGGGGAGACAAGGGAAGGTTTTGCTTCAGACTTGGGCACAGTGCAACGGAAACTCTTGCTAAACAAGCCTACGGTGATAGTGTTTTGTCGAGAGGCCAGGTTTTTCGATGGTTTAAGGCATTTTGAGGAGGGAGAGAGTGAAGATGAACCACGAAGCGGAAGACCTTCATCTGCAAGAACCGACGAAAATATCGACAGAATCCGGGATCTTGTGTGACCAGATCATCGGTTGAAAGGCAGAATGATCGAAGAAGTGAATTGGGGAAAACTCTGGCAAAAAACCTTTCACAAGAGCAAAACGACATCAAGGATCAAGGCCATACGGTCAATAAACACTATTACCTGGAGGTTCTTGACAAACTGTTAAAATAAATTACTCAACTTCGAAGTCACCCTGTATACACAGCAATTCACACATTTCTTACCAACAGAGTTACAATCTCATCATGGTCATTAGAACATAGCACATAAACTTATTCTTACAATCTTTTTTCGAATGACCGAATAGAGAACAGCTAAACCACCTAATTACCGAAATATGGTCACGGACAAAACACTTTTTCCAAGAGGTATACAAGAAGCTACGAGTAATTATGGTTTTCCTCACATCAGGATCAACCTCCTCTATATAACTCAATGAATGTTTTAGCTTCGGAACAGGTATCACCTTTATATCACAATCAGCCAAGTAATCATTATTTTTAACTATTGATGCGGGTTGCGACGAAAGTGTTTTTATTTAGGAGCTGTTACTTTATACTTTCTGTTTAACTTATTCTGAACTACACCTTTAAGTATTTCTCAAGATTCTTCGTTAGAGCAACTAATCAACATTCCATTTTTTATAAGCTTAACACCATTGAAACTTATTTTCTCAGCAGCAGGGTTAACATTCACTTTAACAGTATTTAAAACCTCAGAGTTTGATTCTTTTTGATCATTTGACGTAATAATTAAAACAGACTTGGAATGATTTTTTACAGTTTTCGACACAACCTGACTATAAATTACGTTCTGTATTCTGCTGTATTTTTAGATCGGGAGATCTTCTGGATCTAATTCGTTCGATTTTATTGAGCAAAATTTTGTTAATAGATTTTAACTCATTCACAAGATCAGTTAGTAGCCAAAAATCACTCTACACTTTAGCTCCTTAATTACACCTCCATCGCTATACGATATGATGGTTGTGGTTGATGTATCACTATCTTCATCGCAGATTTTTCTAATTTTATAACTTTGCCACTCGTTGAGAAGCATTTCTGATGTAGGGTAAGTTTACAATTTAGATTAAAACATTTTACCTTTGCACTGCCTTTACGGATATCCTCTTCACAAACCTCACATCACAGATCTATGTCTGGTTGATTATTTTTACCAGACACACTTCTACCTCAACCATTGGAACTGAGTGCACGCCGCTGAGTCGAAAAATTACAGCGTGGAGTGGTTTTTATTTGGATATTTTACTCACAAATTCACTGCAGCAATTAATTAAAAGAACATCACACTGCACAAGGACATCAAGTCGAATTTAAGAGTACACACCACAAATCGCATAAACTAGGTGCATTACAAAATTCAATAAAATACTTGCACTTTTTCCACTTAATACTGCCCACCACTTTGTAACATTCGCGATATTCAAATCTAAATAGAGACATTTAATTTATTGAGTATTGTCATGATATGAAATTTCAGCTCAATTAGATAAACTTAATTGGTTCAAAATTCAGTTTCAACTAACAGGGTATTAATTAAGTGTGTATCATAAATTTAACAGACGATTCTTTGAGTGATTTTTAGACAAAAAGGTCATATAAACATAGGTCCTCAAATTCTTCGTTCTCAACATACAGATACAGATGTTACAATTTGAAAAAAAATGTTTTTTTCGTTGATGTCTTAAATATCCTTTACTATTTTTTTTTTGAAATTTGGCGGTGGTATTTATAGCATTAAGTAGCTAATTTAGCTTTAACTTGATTAAGTTCATTGAGTTCAGTGGCATTTCGAGCAGGATTTCAAAGAATATTTGTGGCAAAAAAATTTGTTGTTGTTACATAATTAATCAAAAAAGATTAAGAAACAAAAATAATTTCCAAAAGAAAATTCTCCCCGTATTCCTTGTGTGATCCAGGGATATGCAATTAAGTGGACTTTTATCTCTCTGAAGCTGAGTAAGGCACGAAAAAATTCAAAACACAAAAAAGTTGAATTTCTATTTACCTAATCCAAAGAACATAATAAAAATTGCACAAACGTCAGTGCCGTACATTCTTTTGTCACAAATATTCGTTCAGATCCCGCTCGAGACGCAACTGGACTTAATAAATTTAATCAAGTTAAGGCTAAATTAGCTTCTTAATGCTATAAATATCACCGCCAAATTACAACAAAAGTAAATGAAAGATATTCAAGATATTTACGAAAAAAAACAATTTTTTTTATTTCAACCCCTGTATCTTGAGATCGAAGAATTTGCGGACTTGTTTATATGAACTTTTTGTCTTAAAATTACTCAAAAAATCGTCTGTTGAATTTATAGTACATACTTAATCAACACCCTGTATATACAAACGTGCCAACGTATCAACAGGTCAAGCTAAATATACTAAGTGACATATAAATCCGAACACCCAGTTTAAATGGTTTAATTTTAATAAAAGTTGGTGAATGTATTTATATTACTGTAAATAACAAGTGAAAAAATTTTCAGCCTTATCAGTTGGACATTCCGGTTTTTATACTGCTTTTTTTTAATTCACTAACGCTCTAAAAATGAATATTTCAGCGGCAGTAAAGGATCAACGTTGGCGGATTTTGGTTCTTGACATCCTTTACGATCGGTTACGATGCCTAGAGTATGGAGACCTGTACGATTTCGTCAACTTAGTGAGTTTGATAGGGGCCGTATAGTGGGACTTCGGGAAGCTGGACTTTCTTTTCGGGCAATTGCAGTTAGAGTGCAAAGAAGTGTAGACTCTGTGGTTAGGTGTTGTCAGGCATGGCTTCGATAAGGCCGTACGCAAAGAGCAAGGGGCACTGGACGCCGCCGTAGAACAACAGACCGTGAAGATCGCCGCCTAAGATTATTGGCCTTAAGGGACCGTTTCTCCACTACCAGGTCCATTGCAGATGAATGGTTTGCAGAACACGGAAGAGCTATTGGCATGCGAAGTGTTTACCGACGAATGAGAAGTTTTGGCTTGTTTTCATACCGGCCACACTGGGTCCTCCCTTTAACTCGAGAACACCGACGTAATCGCCTTGAGTGGTGCAGACAACGGTCACTCTGGGATCAGGAATGGAACAGTATTATCTTTAGTGACGAGTCTCGATTTTGTTTAGGCATGCACGATGGTCGTGCCAGGGTTAGAAGGCGACGTGGTGAAAGGAGGAATCCACAGTTTTTTGTTGAAAGACATGTTCATCACACTGTCGGAGTTATGGTTTGGGGTGCTATAGGTTATGGTTCCAGGTCACCTTTAATCTTCATCAGAGGTAACATGAACGCGCAGCGTTATATCCACGAAGTTCTAGAACCCCATCTTTTACCCTATCTTGACACCCTGGCAGATCCAACTTTCCAACAAGATAATGCCCGACCACATGTTGCAAGACTCACAATAGACTTCTTTCAACATAATGATGTCACATTGTTACCATGGCCACCAAGATCTCCCGACTTATCCCCAATTGAGCACGTGTGGGATATGATGGGTAGGAGATTGCTCAATTTGCAACGTCCTCCTCAGACTCTAGAAGCACTTCGAGAGGAGTTGGTGGTTGCCTGGAATGAGATACCACAGGAGGACATTGACCACCTGATCAGAAGCATGCCTAGGCGCGTTGGAGAATGCGTAGCACATCAGGGTGCATCCACACATTATTAAAGGTCAAAGGGCTTTAAAGCAGTGCAATCATTTTGAAATTTTTATCATTCACTTATTATGCTTCATTAAGTACTTATACAAAATTTTATTAAAATAAAACCATTTAAACTGGCTGTTCGGATTTATATGTCACTTGGTATAGAAGATTGTAAAATGAACTGACTAGGCTGGAAACTTCTCCTACCATATGCAATACGCAGATTACAGAATTAGATAAGCAATTTAGTTAAATTACATATCTTCTTGAAAACCATACTGAATTTTAAAAAAATGACACATTTATTTCCAAGAACTTCAATTTGCCTGTACAAATCACCATAACATCGTAAAAATACTGGCAATAAAGTGAAGCTTTAACGAGTATTGATTTTTCCGCGTGATCAATAGAATTTCATCGAAAAATAAGAATCTATGTCGCGTTAACAAAAATGATGTCCACATGTGAAAGGTTAATTGGTCAACACTTGCACATCTCTAAATATTATGTATGATACACATATAGTACAGTAGTCATAAATACATTTGGAAAAATGCAACACTAATACGAAATTCACTCTTTATTAGTGAAAAATGCATACCTAACGTTTGAAGATAGTAGATATTTTAGACACAGGACTGCCACACATCATGATTAACCTCACCGGCTTAGATCAGTTACATGTCATAGGAACAGACGATGTAACTGCAAGCGTATGACATAACAATACCGTTATCAAGAGAAATTCAAATAAAATGCTAAAATATAATTTTAAAACAGATTGCTTTGTATGTAGGATTGTAATAACAAGAAAGATCATTTAATTTTCATCTAAAGCAATTGTGTTTTTGTTGTTAATAAAACGCAACACATATTCTAGGACTTCGCAACAATTTGAAAATTACCAAATAAAACAAAAGTAATTTCAGTTAGTTCATGTGAATTTGCCTTAAAACAAATACTATAAAAACCTGTCCTGCGGAATTTTTGCTGCAATTGACACGCACTATAACGTATTCATGATGGAAAAATAGATTTTTTTGAACTTGCCGAGATTCTTCTTGTTCTAGTATCTACTGCTTCATTTTATCTAATACTACTGTATTAGAAATTGAATTTATAATGATTGCCCAACACTCAGCCTTCGTTGTATCTTCCTAGACACCAAAACACTATAATGTGTCAGTTGTTTACACTAAAATTTGACACAAATGTGCTACTGCATAAACAAATGAAGCAAATCGGTTAATTAATCCTTACGATTTTTCATGATACATTCATGTGAAAAAGAAGCCGGAGATCCTTATTTGAATGTTCATTATCAATGTCAATTTTTGTACTTTGGACTGAAGCAAACAATGAGGTGTTAATTTGATCCTATAATATTATTATCTAGAAACGGCACCAGCTAAGCGTCAATGGCAGATATGTCTTGAAGTTGAAATTTAAGGTACGGACAATACTATTTTACAAAGTGAGGATATGAAGTATGCAACCATGTGTACGATCAACTTTTAGCGGCATTGTAATTTTTCCTACAGTAGGTGTTTATCATATTGTACGAACAGCAATGAACCATAAAAACAAATATTTAGAACTGGGTATTATTTAAAGTCGTCTGGGTGGGGCAATTACTCTCCTATCCTTCCTTAGGAGCATCACTGTACCGCTAACCGGCACGGCACGGATATTACGTAATCTGAAAAGTGACATTATGTCGGTTTTTTGACATTATATTGTTTTTTTGCGACATTATGTAGTTTTTTCTACAATACGTTAACTTAGCACTAGCGGATGTACACTTGTTGTGAACTCGTTTTGTAGTTGTACGTGTTGCCTAAACGTTATGATGCGTCAGTTATCAATGTTTGGCTCTGATGCGATACAACATCTGCTTCAGAGATGGCATGGTTGGAGGTCTAAGCTGTAAGTAAGTAAGTTGTATACTATAGCTAGAAGGAAACGGCAGCGCATAGGTACATAGTGAGGATTTTTATGCTAATAATATGTGTTGATGATAGTTCCATTGGTTTCTTGTCTCAAATACACCTACTTGAGATTGAAAGGTAGACATTAGTTTCTCATCCACTTTTTCTTATTCATTCTGGCAATTACATATGCAAATTTGCTGAATTTCAAAAATGAGAAAGATTAAAAAAGAAAATTCCTGGTTGGTGAAATAAGAAGCGAGAAAATATGCTACAGACAGGAATATTCATGAAAGTGACAAGATTATTACATTATTTTTTTATTTCCAGTCATTTAAATTTTATAGAAATTTTGCAATGTCAATGGAAAATGCAAATCAGCGCATAGATATGACGCATTGCGAAAGTATTTCTGTGATGTGGCTTGATTGCACACAGCGCGGGCGCAAATATCACTGATTCTACGTAGTCGTGCCATAAGTTCTGTCCCATGATAATCTCATGATAAAAATGAAACAAGATAAGATATATTTATATGAAAGATATTATTTATTCGACAACATTTTTAGAATTCATAATCAAACAGTTTTATTCAAAATGTCCCCCCTTGGCCTTCACACACTGCTTCAATCTCGCGGGCCACTCATCTATCACTGCACGCACAGCTTCCAAAGGAATAGCTGCCGCTGATCGGATCAAATCCGCTTTCAGGGACTCGATATTACGGTGGGCTTTGGAGCAGGCCAACTGCTCTAGCAGGTCCCACAACTTGTAGTCTAAAGGATTGAGGTCCGGACTCCCTAAGGGCCAATCTTCCGCAGCAATGAACTCTGGCACATTGCTTTCCAGCCAGCGCTGCGTACTCTTAGCCTTGTGAGCGGGGGCGGAATCCTGCTGGTAGACCCAGTGTTGGTTGGCAAACAATGTACCACTTAAAGGCTTGACGACAGGATCCAGTATGTCGCTCTGATAGTTTGCCGCTTTTGTTTTCACGCCCTGTTTACAGAAATGGAGCTGAGTGACCCCTTCGTAGGACACCCCCCACCAAACCATGACTGACGCAGGGTGGTGGCCTCTCTCAACTCTCGGAATGATCTCCGAAGCTTCCTGTGAACTCCTTGCATACACTTTGTCATTTTGTCGGTTGAATTTTTCTTCTATGGTGAAGATTTTCTCATCCGTGAACAAAATCTTTCGGAATCCCCCAGCTGCGTACCTCTCCAAGAGCTTCTTGGATCTTGTCGCCCTGATGTGTCGCAAGGTGGCCGTAAGTCGCTGGCCCGTACGTCTCCGGTAAGCCCCTAGCCCTAGGTCTTGTTTAATGATGCGCGACATCGTCCGGACAGGAATCTTCATTTCCCTGGATAGGATCTTCTGCTTCCGGAGTGGATTCCTTTGAATCCTGGCTTTTACGGCTTTGATGGCTGCTGGAGTCCTTACTTGACGAGGTCTTCCGCTTCTTGGCCTGTCATCAACAGAGGACGTCTCATTGTACCGCTGAATGGTCCTAGACACAAATTTACGCGATATTTGAAGGCCGCGTAAGAGTTCAAAAATCTGACTAGCACTGTGATTACACTTATGTAAAGCTATCACTGCAATACGGTTCTCTGCCTTGCCCCACTCCATCGTTATGCTTCGAGAGATCAATACAAACTGAGGTATAACATATGTAATTACCCGAAAAGCGCTTAATCAACTGACACCACAATGTAAACAATCGGACAAGTATTAACAGGTCTACACTTGTTTGAAAACGAGGGACAGAACTTATGGCATGACTACGTATACATATGCAGACCAATATAGATAATCATCCAGATGCGATCTTGCTATTCAACCCACTTTCTTTCTTTCACATCTTCTGTACAGGCTACTCGGCTTCACAAAGCATATACTTGCTTTCTGCAACCAACAATGCGTATAATAGGGTCATTCCTCCATAGATGGACTCTGACAGCGATTATAGCAAGCAAACGTGGAATGAACTGTTTGCACACTAAAAACTACCTAGTCTGCAAGATTACATTTTCTTGGGTTTTTTTGACGTTTTATAGATTTTTTTTCACATAATAGCCGTGCGGGAATTACGAGATTTCTAGCTTTTTCTACAAGATGTTAACTTAGCTCAAGCTGTTGTACACTTGTTGTGAAATCGTTTTGTAGATGTACGTGTTGCTTAAACGTCAGCGAACAGCAATCATAGCAAGCAAACGTGGAATGAACAATTTACACACTAAAGACTACCTAGTCTGCAAGATGAGATTCCATCGTTTTTTTTTCTTTTGACATTTTTTGGGTTTTTCACATAGTAGCCGTGCGGAGGGCGACGCGGGATGTCTGAGTGATAAATGGCACTTCCTTAACAAACGCTCTTGACGTGTTTTCCAGTTTCACTGACTCTATTGACGTTTTAAAAGTCGGATAACTTCAAGAATAATTAAGATTTCTATTTATAATAACAGAAATATCTGGTATACGTCAGTATTTAAGTTATGCTCTGACAAAATAAAACTATATCATCAAGATTTTTTTGAAGTGACTTTAAAACCAGACAAAACAGTAGCTCTGAGAGATGGAACTACAACACACTTTACAATTGATTCAGCTTTTTAACTTGCTTGAAAGTCCGCCATCGATGGTGGGGTCGTACAGTTGAATATCTGTTTCATGTGTATCTCAACCAGACTAGATTATTCCATAATTTTTCACAGCTTTGATCTTGCTAAATTGCGACCAATTCAATTGTGCTGCAATTTAACCTCAGTACTTCTAGTACGTTCTGTAATATTCTTTTGAGAACAGCACTGGAAGGCTACTTACGTATATTAAAAACCAATTAGGTGATAGCGCCTGTCTGTAGGTATTTAAATAAACAAGCTCGTCCTTTTCTGCCAATATATAGTAAATATTTATTTATTCATTAAATTATCATTGTGTAGATGGTTACTCAGACCTACTCAAGCATGTGTAAAGTGTTTATAGTCGTGCTATTTGTACTGTTTGGCCAGGCGCTGAGCAAACCTCGACGTAAGTATTCGATTTAAGTATTAGGTAAATATTTATTTGTTCAGAAGTGAGTTCTCTTTTTAATATTAATGTTAACTAATTGTGAAATTGTTTTCTGGAAATCCGCGACTCTTCGTTATCATATTATTCTTTTGCGTATTATGTTCATCATAAACTGAATCATGGAGCCCAACATAACATAATAATATGGAAAAATATACCCTTCTTCGATTAGATATTAGTGAAGATCATACGTATGTTCGAGGAGCTACACATATGTTCTCCTCTGTTGCAAAAAGTAAAATCATTTATTTAACCAGTTTTCTTAAGGCCAAGCTATTATCAAATACGAAAACTTGAGAAACAATCAAGATACAACTCTTTGTTACTTAATTTTGTTACTACAAACTTTTCTTCTTCCATATCATTTACCTATTGCATCTTGGTGTTATTGTTCCTGATGGACTTACTTTAAGTAAGATATTCAATAACTTGAGAGCCATTAAAACATTCTCTTAAACGAAATGGCAATCATCTGTTTAGTTTTTGAGATGGTTGACTAGAAACCAGATAAATTCACAGTTTCTAACTTTTTTTACACAGAAGCAGCCGCGCAGGCAGAAGCCTAAATGCCAGGATACCGCGGCTGCTATGAGGATACCAAAGAAATGTCGTTAATCCGATTTTTGAATTGCCTAAGGTTAGCAGAGCCGGGAAAAGCCTTCTCTTGTGGATTGTTCCACAGCTTGGAAATCCTCGGGACCTAGGAGCGGTCATATAGGCAGTTCTGGATGTACGAGGTTCGACACGGTTAGGCTGGGAAGCCGCAGTCAGGTGGGCCTGTCTGGCAGGCACATCGCGTGGCAGCACCATGTGAGAGAGCTCTGAAATGCAAAGCCCGTCAGAGTAATCGATCAGTCGGACAGCCCTCCTCTGGACAGCATCGAGAATAGATAATGTAGTCGAGGCGGCAGCACCTCAAACGTGTGAAAAATACTCAAGGCTAGGTCTTACCTGGGCCTTGTATGTGTGTTCGTGCAGGATCAAGTCCCTGGTAATCTGGATACCGACCAGCCGAAAGGAACGGCTCTTTGACAGAACTCGGGCATCCATAGAAACCAAAATGAGCCCTAGGACGCTTTTGTTCGTCAAGGTACAGTACTGTGTTTTGGAAGTATTAAACTGTACAAGATTGTAGCGTCCCCAAGCAGTGATAATCTCCATGTCTCTCATCACAGAGGAAGTCGCTGCTAGTCTTCTTTTTTCCAGCTTACCATCAGAGATCGGTTTGTCGCTCTGAATTCCTGCATCTAGAGTGCTATGATCAGCAAAGTTGTGGTTCGGATTGGTCGTACCGCAAAGGAGGTCGTTGATATGCAAGAGGGATGGTGTCGGAGCCCATACCGATCCCTAGGGAATGCCTTATTCAATTGTGATATACAGGGTGTTCGAAAAATAGAGAGATATTTCAGAGGTTGATTCCTTGTTAAAGAATATAAAATATTCGATAAACAAGAATCCAAAAATGCAGAATTTTCAAGATACAGGATAATAAATTAATAATAAAAATGAATTTTTTTATTAATATCTTTAAAAAAAATCACTCGATTCTGTTGAAATTTGGCAATATTATTTGTTGTATTAAGGGGCTAAATATGTTTATTTTTGTTTTCCAATGCTTTTGTATTTTTTTAGAAAAAATTTATAAACCAATTTTGTATATTCACAAGCAATAAAACGGTTTTTATTTTCAAACAGCCTTTATGGAAACGAATTGCATTATAATTGCTTTTCTGCCAAACGGAGATACTGTTTTCCTGACGATTCGCCAAAAAAAAAAAACATCATTGTCAACAAGAAGGTCCACCCCTATTCGGATAAAAGTGGCATGGCAAAGAAGACATCCTAATCTCTTCTGTTTTTTAGAGTCCTTCCCCTAAATTGTACCTAGCTTCATAAATATTGGTTGTAAAGCATGTATCCCGAAAAAAAGTTTCGGAAAAGATCAATATCCTTCTTGACTGCCAAAAAGGTTATTTAAATAATACTGCATCTGAAGTAATTATAGAAACAAATTGACCGCAAGTTGCGCACAGTCAGTAGCGGCTCCGCACCGATGTAAATTGCTGTCAACAACAGCAAGTAATCATTTATGCTAACAATTCAGATCTTCAGGATCATAATGGTTTTTCTAATTCTTCTGCCCATACGCACGCAAGGGAGCTGCTGTGAAAAATGTTTTATCACTCAAAACGGTAAAGCTGCCAAATCCATGCCAATCACTGGAAAGTCAGAAATCATCATATTTCCTATTTTTCTATTTATAATAGTAATATATAATAACTTAAAGTGAACAAATCTAAATTGCTGACATACTCGACATATCAACTGTGACACAGTAGGTCTTGGACGGATAGGAAAGGCGGAAGGTTATGAAAAAGTTATAGTCCAGTAGAGAAAGCTGGAAGTAACATGCAGAATATAACTTTTGCAAAATTCTTGAACTTTAGTTAATAAAGCGCAAACTGTCAAAACAAGATGACGAATTTGAATCTGGCAGTTTTCTTGATAGCCGGTGATAAGCTGCTAAATTTCAACATTTTTTTCGAAATCAATTTTACAATAAATAAATTGGCGTCAAGAAGGTTGATTCTGCACTTCCCGCGCAATGCTGTCGTCAGCTCGTAAATGATCAAGTTAGTCCCTCTGAACTAGCTACAAACATGTATGTTTTTCTCAAGCCTCAGAAATGTCGAAAAACAAAAGATTTTTATTTTTTTTTTGTCACCGCCATTGGACCGATTTTTGAGAACTACAAAACGTTTTTGTCCTTAGTAAAGTAGTTATTTCGTATGAAAGTTTCTCGAAAATCCAAACGGTACTTTAGTTTTAGACGGAGCAAGGATTAGCGAATACACAAACCGACAGACAGACCGACAGATCGAAAGAAACGATTGACATGGTTTTTCGTGATGTACATGTCATACGAGAACATTAAAAAAACATAATACCTCGTTCACGAAATTCTTCGCGAATACTACAGTTTCTCGCCAGTAGGCGTGGGAAGTAACTGAATTTTGAAAAAATTTTGACATTCTTTATCTTGTATACAAAGCGTTTCCAGGATAAGTTCAGTTTATTTAAACCTTTTACTTCCCACGCCCACTGGCGAGAAAGTATTGTAATCGTGAAAACTTTCGACATTGAGATATATTTTTTGAATCTGATATGACATGTACATTGCTCATTTCCGTCAATCTGTCTGACTATCGGTCTCTCTTCTAATACTTGCACCTATATAACTTGGAAAGCACTGCTCAGATTTTGGATATCTTTACACGTAAGATTACTACTAGGACGAAAAAGCTTTGTAGTTTTTGAAAATCGGTCATGATCATTCCTTCTAAAAAAAATTTACAGTTAAGAAATTGGAGGGTGGGGGGTTGCAAGGGGATAGAGGGTTGTGGGTTGGGTTTATTGGATTTTTTTAATGTTAGTATTTCGTTTACACTTCTAACCCCGGTAATTGTATATACCTACTAGTCATATTTCCGCCGCACTTGCCGTATGGCATGGTGTTATAAATATTGCACCTTTGTCAGTGAATCCGAGGGACTTATAAAAGCAGGTATCAGACGGGAGTGATAAGATATGCGCATTCGAGTAGCGCGCGATATTATCGTATAGTTGAGATGTCGTTTCTCGGACTTCCATTGCCTATAAGACCTTTTGATTCACGACGTTTCGATTGACGTAATCGTCAATCGTCATCAGGTCCCCGACTGGCGATCACATAAATAACGAAGCGAAACAAAAAAATATAGACAATGAGAGAACGTGAAACAACTAATTAATCATCCATATGTTCGTCAAATTTCAAACAACAGTTATCATACAGATTATGCTTGTAATGTAATTTAATTACGTTACTTCATTTCGTGAGGTATCAAACATTGTTGATAAACAGTTTTACACCAGAGCTATAACGCACATTGCAGCAATCTGTGGAAATATTTTTTTCGTGAAAAGCCCAAATAGTGCACTATTGTTTCTGACAAGATCCACGTCTCTTTGACCATTGCAGCATTGCACTTCGTGGAAAATTCTACTAGAAGTTGTTTCGAAGGCGCCATTTCTTCTTTAGGATCACCCTATGAATGATCCCTGAAGCTTAACTAGATACTTTAATAGAGCCATCTATACATTGGTATATTCCTCTTGCAGTCAAATCCTACTTGACCACACTATCGTTTAGCGCAATTTGGCTGCATTATCGCTCTAGAGCTATTTTGATCGGCCCTCGACAAACATCAATGTGGACGTCCGATTTTCAGCAAGAAATCGTACTTTTTGGGCGGTTGTTTGCAAAAATATAGTTTTGTTCATGTTGGTGGGAAGAACCCGTTTGAGCTCGCGTCGCCGTCCCTGACCACCGACGCGACGGTGATTCTTATTTACACAAATTATTTATTGAAAAGAATCATCGGAGTCAAAGAATTGTATATAAGCAAGTTCACATTAAGCGTACGTTGCAGGTGGCGTGTATCTTGTAGCACAGAACTAAAAACTCATTTCAATATGTATAAGTTGTTATGTTTCCTCTGTGTTGCATGTTTTATCGATTGTGCTTTGGCGCTAAGACGTAAGTGATTTAATCTTCTTCTGATAAGTATTTCCATAGTTTCAAATACGTCAGTTTTAATACTGGAAGGTATTTTTTTCTATTTTTTCAGTACGCCTCAGATAACCTCAATTTTCTTATCCTAATAGATTATTTATCAGGTGTCATTATTCCAGGGTTCCAAGCTTTTATTTTACTTAAATACAATCCAGAAGAAAACAATAACCTGTTTGAATTAAGTCATCAATTCAAATACAAAGAATAATGTTATTATTAGTAACTGAAGTAACACATAAACCTTTAAGATCCAACTGGACATGATAATAAAATTTAGAATAAATCAAAGCTGTCAGCTTAATTCTGAATATTCTCTATGGAAAAAAGGTTACTGAAAGGATACATTTTAACATGAAACACACCAAAATTTTATACATATCTACTTCTGCCATAGCCGGTCGCAAGATTGTGGTAGATAACGGTATACAAGTATTATTCAAGATAAACAAAACAAAACAAAATACAATAATAGAATAAAAATTGTGTGGAATTATTAGGAGAACTTGTGAAGTCAAATGTGCAAAAGCGAAGAGATGATATGCTTATTTTAAATCCAAAGGTTTATAGTCTTTTGGCCGATTATGGTATCTATGTTTATTGTTGAATTTGTTTATTCCTCCAAAGACCTTTTTACCATATTGTGGTTGATGATACGAATCAATTTCACTAAAACCATATCGACTGTATTCAAAACAGTAGTAGTTTTAATGAGGATGATAGATTAATTTTAGTTTGCTGATTTATTTCATATATTATAAAATAAATCCTAAGGGTCCTAGGTATGAAAAACGTATCAACATAATCAAATTCTAAACATAGTTAAGACAAGTACAGCAGTATGGAAATTTTCGGAAGAGCATACGTCTTTAATTGCACAGTATCAATTTCTTATTGAAATGAAAACACAGAATTCTTAGAGAAGAATTGTCAATCATATTATTATAAACCAACAAGGAAGTTAAACTATATGCTTAAAGCGACTTTTCTGCTAGCAGGTGAAATGGTAAATTACGGAAAGTGATAGCATAGTAAAACAGGATTTTAGTTATTAACGTATATTGTATAAAATAGGGTTAGAAGATGCCACCAGAAACGTCTTCCATATTACATGCTATAGAGCAAAAAAAATGCGCGGTTATATACTTTTTTGCTTGTTATTCGGAATTGTGATAGAAATCGACTCTATTGTAAGGGACTGCTACTTCAGATGAATATGCATTATTATTGTATTGTATTGTTCGTTGGTTTATTCATTAGTTGGACCAGCTATCGGTCTAGGGCTCAAGATGTGCCATTTTAGTCGCTCTTGGTACATTCCTTTTTCCATGTTCTATGAATGAGAGTTCTTTTATCATTCAATGTAATCCGGAGCCACAATAGATCAAGAAATTGCAGTGGGGGATGATAGTACAATCCACCCACCAGTAATGAGGTAAACCTATACTTAGTATATCCCGGATTAGCCTTTGATATATGCATGTGTGATAATAAAACAAGAGAAATCAAAGAGTATCAATATAGTAAAGGTCGTCTTTTACTAAAATACTGGTTTTCTCACATGAATATTAGTGTATTTAAAATAATAGTCAATAAACATACAAATAAAATTCACAATATGAATATTGAAGCAGGAAGATTTGTATGGTAAAATTTCCTTGTTAGACATAAAATTGAACAAGAGTTATTTTTACAAATTTTGCTATTCCAAAGGTCGGGTCATAATTCAGCAAAGTCAATAAAGCAACGTTCATGGGGAATTTTGGACAATAACATCCTTAGTTCAAGTTTCCTATAAACTGATAACTGACATGAATAAGTATAACTGAATTGTTTCTACGCAGTCTTGCGGGAATGGTGGCTTCTTTAGGCTCTACAGAAACCTCATGATAGAGATGAATAGTTCATTATTTTGATGAATATATTCTCCTTTTCGGTTTCTGAATTCCGCAAGCTTGTTTTGACTCAGGGAATGATGGTGTGTTACGGTCCAACGTAACAAAATTCACAAAATATGGCTTGATTTCTGATGGTACAGAATGACTCAACGCTACCATCATCTTGTATCAAGTTACATAAAAACTAGCTCAACAAGATGCTTCCAAAAATTACGCCTTAGCAAAAGAATGTTGTATATTTGGTCGAGGTCCAATTCATAATGAGCTGTTGGAAATGAATAAAAAGTTAAATTCGAAAAGCTATTGTCACTAATCAGATAAATTCAGGTCACCACTCTAAGAAAAAGGGCGGCTATGTATAGTATAAAAAACAAATGCTGCATGAAAATGCCAGACAATATATACTAGTTTAGAGGCCCCTCAAAGAAACACAGAGCTAGGCCGGGAAATTCTACCATATCCTCCATACATTGTAGACCCAGCATCCTCATTTTTGTAGCATAAGTAATTCAAAGACGAAGACAATACTCAACAAGCGCTGGATCAACTTTCAGAACTATTTTAGAAGAATTGACAGAAGGTCACGAATCAAGGTAAAGTTCATCCGATATATGGTAGAAATAATGTTTTGTCGTAACTTAAAAACGAAGAAAACTTTCCGGTAGATCATATTTAATATAGAATAAGAACCGAATTAGAAATGACCTTCACCCATCTGTTAAATAAACTTTATATCAGATTACTGCGGTAAAAAATATATCGCTAGTGGGTTGGCTGAAAAATTCCTGGCGAGACTCTAATTAATTCAACAAAATTAAAATAAAAACGATTTTGGGAAAATTCCGATGATCGTCTGTCTCGAGAAATTCTCGCAACTGCAAAAGTTTCCAGTGCCATCTTATACAAGGCGGGCCATTTAAAGTGGAAGCATCAAGCAACCCTATATCTTTGACATTAGTTGTCAGATCGACTAATGTCATACCGCGTTGGAAGCGTCATTTCAGTACAATTTTAACCATGGAACAGTACACAGTAAACGTGCGTTTCGTAAAAAAATAAAATCAAAAGTGCTCCAGCTGATAACATTATCAGACGTTTATACGCAAAATTTGTGAACACCGGTAGTCTTAGTAATGCCAGTCACCTATCCAGACAACGAACAAGACGTTCCGATGAAAATACCGAAGCCGCACGAGCCAGTGTTGAAGAGACTTCATCAATATCCGGTCGTCATCGTTCTCAAGAGCTAGGCATCGCTCGAACCACTCTACGACGCATAATTCGTAAGGATTTGACGATGTTTCCATACAAAACTCAAATGGCTAATCAATTAAACCCAGGTGATTATCCGTGTCGCTTTGATTTTGCTAAATGGAGCATGGAAATGGCCGAAAATTAAAATGACTTTTGGCGAGAAATCAGCATGTCCGACAAGGCACATTTTTCGTTACATGGAGAAGTAAGTAAACAAAATTCTCGGTTTTATGGTACCGAAAACCCCTAATTAATCGGACAGCAGCCTCTGTATGACCAAAAAGTTACTGTTTGGTGTGGCATGTGCGCGAATATAGTCATCTCAGCTTTGATACCATCTATACCAGGACTTTTTTTGGTTTTAAGTGATAGGACAGCTTCTTGAACTTCAATCGGACTAACGCTTTCTAAAAAGAATGAATTTTGAAATTGGGTTTTTGGGAACATGTCGTTCGAAACCTTTTTTTTTAATACTGGATGCTAAATTTTCTCCAACATTAATGAAAAAATTTAGAAATGCATCGGATATTTGTCGTTTATCTGTTAATATTGTTCCATCACGATTCTTAATTTCATCAATATTTGGCTTCTCTTGAACGTCTTTATTAGTTAAGTGATCGACAACCGACCACAGTTTACTTGGATCAGATTTGACATCTTGTAATTTTTTTAGATAAAATTGGCGTTTTGCTTCTCTAACTAGATTGATAAAAATATTTTTATGTTCATTATATTTATGGGAGGATATGCGCATTCGAGTTGCGCGCGATATTATCGTATAGTTGAGATGTCGTTTCTCGGACTTCCATTGCTTTCATTATTTTGTATAGTTCCTCTTTTTTGTTGGCAGACTTTATCAAACCTTTAGTTATCCAGGGATTCCTGCTTCTATCAAAATGTTTAATTTTAACTCTGTTAGTACTACATTCAATTAAATGTTTTATGCGTTCAATGAGTGTGTTTGCAGCATCATTAACATTTTTTGCACAGTACACTGCTGTCCATGATTCTAATTTGATATTTGCAAGTAGTTTTCTATTATCTACAAAACACCTAAATTTCACTGTTTCATTATTGGAGGTGGATCTACTTTTATTTTTTTCTGGTGATGATATAAGTATTACAGTGGGTAAATATGGTTTTCAACAATTAATGGTATGTACCGGAAGAAATTTTAAAAATTTTGATGAAATAATGATCAATGCAAGAACTAGAACTATTATTGACTACTCTTGTTGGTAAATTTATATTTGATATGAATCTATTGCTCTACATTACAGTGAGGTATTTGTTTACTAATTTGGTATCTTGCAGTATATTAATATTCATGTCTCCTATTATGATGTGGTGTGATTGTATGGCATTTTTGTTATCTAACAAAAGTTTTTCAAGATTTTCTACAAATGTATAAGGGTTTGATGATGGTGGTCGATATACAGATGTGACTTTTACACCTTTGTTATTAATTCTCAATATCAAATCCATCACTTTGATACCGTCATTAAATTTAACAAAATCACATCTGTAGTTGATATCATTTCTTACATATACTACCACCCCATCATTCTGATTGTTCGTACCATTATTGTAAAGCGTATCATAACCTTTCAAATAGAACAAAGATACATCATTAATTTTCCAAGTTTCTGTTAATATTATTATATCAAATTTGTGTTTAATTGTAGTCAGAAAGATATTAAAACAATCAAAATTTTGGTTTAGGCTTCGTATATTCATGTGATATAGACTAACATTGAAATTAGAATATTCTAACCATTTATTAAGAGCATTTGCGTCTTGAGCAATATTTGTATTGATATGATTAACCTGAAAATTATTTACGTAACTATCCATGTAAAATTTTGCAAACGATATGTAGCTCGAAAAACGTAAAAAGGACTAAACGGTCAAAACATTATTCTGGATGAAAATATAAATACGACGAGCATTTTTTGTCTGTGGGCGAGTGAACAACATCATTATTCTTATTATGCTTAACGTTATAGTTCATACAGTTAGAAAATTTTAAAATGTTTACAGTACAAGTTTCACTTATATGTGCTTGTCCACATTTAATGCACATTTCCGCGCCCCTACATTTTTTGTCTGTGTGACCAAACTTCAAGCATCTTCTACACTGCGATATCTGGTTATTGTCATAGACAAATAAGTTTTGCCAATCTAGTAGTATTCTTGATTTCTTGTTGATAAATATGTCTCTATATAGCTCTCCAGAAACTTCAGCGAATATAGTATAAGAATTTCGGAATGGTATGTGTCGTACAAAAGTAATTTCGATTTCGTTTTCATTAATGAATGTATTCTGAGATATAATTTCTTCTTTAATTTCTGCTTCTGAAGGTTTTTTAGCCTATGATTTTAATTATCGGTCTCATTTCTCTTGCTCCTGATATATCGTATTTTCCCTTTAACTTAGTTTCTAGTTCATTTCTGAGTTTCTGGTAATAACATTGCTCAACTTGAATTTCGACGCCGCCGTTTTTATAATTATTTACTTTCTCTACATTGACGTCAATACTTGCTAGATTAATGTTACTAGTTAGGTCTTTTCTGGTGTCATTATAATGTTGGGTCCTTTCGGGAGTAACTAATATGGATTTTATGTCATTGTAGTTCTTGTTGTTGCTATTGATTTTAGGAGTATTTTGCTTTAAAATTTGTGAGTATGATATATTTTTGACGTTCTTTTCTCAAGTTGTTCTAGTTGATCAGCTACAATAGCCAAAGTAGATACAACGGATTCCTTCTCTACCATGTTGGCAGAAATCAAGTCATATGCTTCCTGTAGTCTACGGTTTCCATTTACCAATTGATATATAGTGCTTTCCTTTTCTTCCAAAAGCTGTTTAAGATAATAATTCTCTTTGACAATAGTTTCTTTGGTACTCTTTTTACTTACGCTGATTTGAATATTTGGTTCTAGAGTTTCGTTTCCGCCTTCATTTTTCTTCTTTTTGGTCATATTGCATATGAACACTCCTTATATCAATTTCTCATAAAGTTCAATTTGACAGAATGAGTTTGTCAACAATTGTCAATTTGGTATTACCGCCGCAAAATAGAGTTAGATGATGGAAGGATCTCACCAATTAGCTTCACAAATCTGGCCGATCTCAGGAAATATCAGATTACACAGCAGCAATTTTTGTCGACTGGGAAACTAATGAAATTGACGAAAAGTTCTAGAGCTAGTTAGAGGTAGATAGCTAGTAGTATCTGATAATTATTAAAAAATAGCTAGGTACCTAACTAATGTGAACATTCATGTAGGGCTTCTTTTACTTGACTTGAAAAAAAAGTGGAACGTTAATACTTGACTCGACTTGATTTTCTTATTGTTCTACTTGACTTGAGATTAGGCATATTCAATCTACTCAGTACCTGATGATAAATTATATTTTTGTCCTACTAAAGGCCCTCAGTGATATTTATTTTTACAACCGATGAGCCGTATTTTGCATTTTAATGCAGACAAGCAGGTAGAAAACCAAAACCTGACCTGAGACACCGTGACGCTGCCGGATACATGCAAACAGCGCTGCCAAACCAAAAAACACGAAGTCTGTAGATAGTGTCCTTGGAATTCGGTAGACTCAAGGACAAAATCAATAAGAAAAAATCAGGGCCAGTTCAATATAAGGAGCGAATAAAGGACTTTTGAGTCACGCAACACAACCTATGAAAAATAAATGTTCTTGAAGCGCCAGCACACAATACAAATATACAGATTATCTGTAAATAGGTATAAGGGCGGATTGAATCAAAAGTTCTTCAAATACATTCAACAACTAATTTTACATTTTCACAAGAACAAAATATAATGACCATACATCATTAGCTATTTATTATACATGATGTATAACAGGCACAACTTAGAAAGTCCGGTCAGTTGTCACTTCCATGACTTTTAATTTTACCACCAGGTCAAAATCAATGAAAAGGACTAACTAGTCAAATTGTTTTTTGTTCAATATATATTGTTTTGTCAGTGACTTGTGACAATAAAGTATTCCGTTTTTTATTTATAATCTACTACAAAAATTATCAAGTAATATCAGGACTACTTGGATTTTCAAATACTTGATAGGCGTAAAAACTACTTGAATTGATATTTGATTGCTAATATCTAATACTTGACTTAAGCTTGATTTCAAGCCAAATAGTCGTTAATCTCTAGACACAGGCTTTTGTCGCTGCTATTAACTACTCTGTTTATTCTAAAATATTACTAATAATTATTGTTTTCAGTAGTAAATACAAAGTCTATTTTAAGACTGAAATTATTTTTTTTTTGGTTATATTTATTTATCCCATTATTTTGACAGCTCGAAAGTCCCAGTTTACCTGATATTTTGGAATCCATGAGAATGAGTGGGAAGCGAATGATATGTTCGACGTACGTAGAATCTTCTATCTGTATCGAATACTATCATGTAGCAACAGCGCCCCTCTCCTACGCACCGATCTGTGATGCCGACATTGCGTTGGCTTTATCTGGCAGCGTTGTTGGACGAAAGGCTGTTGTTCTCGCGTATTATATCTTGAGGCCCTATGCGGCCAATAATAAAATACTTACTACCACCAAGGTATATAGTGCACTATTTTGCTACATTTAACGGATGCCTAAGCTTCATGCCAGGAGCACGGCACATTCTAAGGAACAGTGCACGCTAGTAATTATTACGCTATGCTCGGACTCATTACGTTGAGACTTTAACTCGAAACCCATTTCAAATTAAATACCCTGCAAAAACTTTTTGGAGGCAAAAAATATGAATTCCGTTGAAAAGTAAATTTGAATAACCGCCTCTAATCACTTTCTCAAAGATCATACATTCATTTCCAAGAAGGGATTTGCACCTTGTAGTTTCTAAGTTAAATCACAGATTATAAAGTAAAAGCTTCACTGAGATGTCGCCTTTCATGACAGACTTATTCAAACATCTGCAAAATGATACTTAAGCATATTATGTATATATGTATAACTTAAATAACTTTTCTTTTCGAAGTACAAATAGATGTTCGTGGATTGAGTTCTGAATCGATACTGTCTTAAAACTACGTTATACAATGCAAAGGAAGGACAAATGAAATATAATACTATTAACTGATAAAGATGAGTCGCAGTGAAAAAGTGCTGATGGCCTTCATCTTCTTTATATACTGGTACTTAACACCTCCACCCCTAAAATGAAGCTTCTCCTGGAAGGTGATTTTCGTTCTTCTTATTTCTTGAGTTGGTGGTGGAATCTTATTTTCTAGTATGGTGTGTGGGATTTGGACCATCAGCTACTATACTTCAACGTCGATTTCTAACTGGGACTGCTTCTTGAGTATCCATCTTCTATATAGCATTATACAGCAAGTGCTTAAAATTATGAGATATAGCAATATGGTCCAAATACTAGGTTTTCCATAACTGTCCATAGGATCTCCTTCTAAAATTGGTATCATTCTATTAACTTGGAGTTCTGGCGGATTTAACGTTTTCAAGGTAATTTTCGTTTCTGGGATATTTTGTTTCATAAAATGGAAGTCCATTTCGTCAGAAACGATGGGCTTCCCATAAGTTGTATCTTGAAAATTGATTTCATTGTCTTGGAATAACAATTGGCATTCGCTGGCTTTTACTAAGAACATGCCAAGTAATGATTGTGTTTCGATTTTCTGCTTGCATTTAATTTTCAATTTTTCTTCAGTAAGAACTACTGCCAGATATTGATTAATCTCTGGGATAAGTTCTATATGGTTTCTTTCAGTTTGAAGCTTAGTGTACTGACATGGGTCTGTACTATCTTCTGTGATTACTGGTTTCTCACGCTTGGCTTTATGATTGGCTAATATACGATTAGAACATTGGTAGATTTTACCTTGGGTACAAATCTCGTGCAGGGGTTTGATCTCATTTTGATCGGACTTTAGCAATTACTTAAAATTTGGGATAATAGTAAAAAATTCAGAATTTGTGCATCATAGTCTGAATCGGTAGCAAATAGTAAAGATCAAAATGCTTATTTGATTTTCATCAATCTTACAACTAATTGAAATTATAGATTCGTAATCTAGCATATTTTCATATTTTACTTCATATGGCAATTGATTTTTATAAAATTTAAATATCTTAAGAAGTCCTTGGAATGAATCGGTAGTCTTTACTATACTAGGATGAATTGTTTTCAATTTGCAAAAAGTAATGGAATTTTCAATATCTTGTGAAATATTCAATATTGCGTTATAGAGGATAATTAATTGGTTGATAATGCCCTTTGCTGAAAGTATATCTTGATGTGTTGTCTGGTTCAACAAAATATGTTTTAATTGTAAAATATTGTTTCTAAGTACCATTTCATTATGTTGTATATCTTGAATGGTCCCATTGAACCTTGCGACAAGTTCATTATTTACTGAATATTGCATTTTCAGCTGATTTTGTATATGATGCTCATTTTCTTGTAAATGTGCTAAAATTGTATTGATACGTTCCCCATCATCAGAGTCTAAATTTCCTGTTATTGCTTTTACTATACTAAGTGACATATAAATCCGAACACCCAGTTTAAATGGTTTTATTTTAATAAAATGTTGTATAAGTACTTAATGAAGCATAATAAGTAAATGATAAAAATTTCAAAATGATTGCACTGCTTTAAAGCCCGTTGACCTTTAATAATGTGTGGATGCACCCTGATGTGCTACGCATTCTCCAACGCGCCTAGGCATGCTTCCGATCAGGTGGTCAATGTCCTCCTGTGGTATCTCATTCCAGGCAACCACCAACTCCTCTCGAAGTGCTTCTAGAGTCTGAGGAGGACGTTGCAAATTGAGCAATCTCCTACACATCATATCCCACACGTGCTCAATTGGGGATAAGTCGGGAGATCTTGGTGGCCATGGTAACAATGTGACATAATTATGTTGAAAGAAGTCTATTGTGACTCTTGCAACATGTGGTCGGGCATTATCTTATTGGAAAGTTGGATCTGCCAGGGTGTCAAGATAAGGTAAAATATGGGGTTCTAGAACTTCGTGGATATAACGCTGCGCGTTCATGTTACCTCTGATGAAGATTAAAGGTGACCTGGAACCATAAGCTATAGCACCCCAAACCATAACTCCAACAGTGTGATGAACATTCTTTCAACAAAAAGCTGTGGATTCCTCCTTTCACCACGTCGCCTTCTAACCCTGGCACGACCATCGTGCATGCCTAAACAAAATCGAGACTCGTCACTAAAGACAATACTGTTCCATTCCTGATCCCAGAGTGACCGTTGTCTGCACCACTTAAGGCGATTACGTCGGTGTTCTCGAGTTAAAGGGAGGACCCAGTGCGGCCGGTATGAAAACAAGCCAACACTTCTCATTCGTCGGTAAACACTTCGCATGCCAATAGGTCTTCCGTGTTCTGCAAACCATTCATTTGCAATGGACCTGGAGAAACGGTCCCTTAAGGCCAATAATCTTAGGCGGCGATCTTCATGGTCTGTTGTTCTACGGCGGCGTCCAGTGCCCCTTGCTCTTTGCGTACGGCCTTCTCGAAACCATGCCTGACAACACCTAACCACAGTGTCTACACTTCTTTGCACTCTAACTGCAATTGCCCGAAAAGAAAGTCCAGCTTCCCGAAGTCCCACTATACGGCCCCTATCAAACTCACTAAGTTGACGAAATCGTACAGGTCTCCGTACTCTAGGCATCGTAACCGATCGTAAAGGATGTAAAGAACCAAAATCCGCCAACGTTGATTCTTTACTGCAGCTGAAATATTCATTTTTAGATCGTTAGTGAATTAAAAAAAAGCAGTATAAAAACCGGAATATCCAACTGATGAGGCTGAAAATTTTTTCACTTGTTATTTACAGTAAGATAAATACATTCACCAACTTTTATTAAAATAAAACCATTTAAACTGGGTGTTCGGATTTATATGTCACTTAGTATACATAACCTATGCCGTTAAAAGTCCTTTCTTAGTACGATATTTTTGTAAATAAAATTCAATGTATTCGTTTTTCTCTTGAATCAAGCTCTTTATATAAGATACTCCCTTATCGTAATTATCAAGCTCCTTATTAATTCTAGAATAATTTCTATAGCTATATTTTGGGTTACTGTGTTGAAGATTCAAGTCTTCATATTCTTTGTATAAAGGGGATACATCATAATAGTGCACAAAAGTGTTTTCCGTCTTTTGCAATCTAGCTGTTCCTAAGCTTATCGGCAAAATTCCTGAATTACTGGTTTCATTTTTTTTTGTCATTTTGTAAATATACTAAGTGAGATATAAATCCGAACACCCAGTTTAAATGGTTTTATTTTAATAAAATTTTGTATAAGCACTTAATGAAGCAT
The DNA here is from genome assembly GCA_963669975.1 of Acanthoscelides obtectus. NCBI lineage: Eukaryota > Metazoa > Arthropoda > Insecta > Coleoptera > Chrysomelidae > Acanthoscelides > Acanthoscelides obtectus. The sequence continues at coordinate 57,232,346 of CAVLJG010000004.1, forward strand.
AATAAGCAAATGATAAAAATTTCAAAATGATTGGACTGCTTTAAAGCCCATTGACCTTTAATAATGTGTGGATGCACCCTGATGTGCTACGCATTCTCCAACGCGCCTAGTCATGCTTCTGATCAGGAGGTCAATGTCCTCCTGTGGTATCTCATTCCAGGCAACCACCAACTCCTCTCGAAGTGCTTCTAGAGTCTGAGGAGGACGTTGCAAATTGAGCAATCTCCTACACATCATATCCCACACGTGCTCAATTGGGGATAAGTCGGGAGATCTTGGTGGCCATGGTAACAATGTGACATCATTATGTTGAAAGAAGTCTATTGTGACTCTTGCAACATGTGGTCGGGCATTATCTTGTTGGAAAGTTGGATCTGCCAGGGTGTCAAGATAGGGTAAAAGATGGGGTTCTAGAACTTCGTGGATATAACGCTGCGCGATCATGTTACCTCTGATGAAAGTTAAATTTGACCTGGAACCATTAGCTATAGCACCCCAAACCATAACTCCAACAGTGTGATGAACATGTCTTTCAACAAAAAACTGTGGATTCCTCCTTTCACCACCTCGCCTTCTAACCCTGCCACGACCATCGTGCATGCCTAAACAAAATCGAGACTCGTCACTAAAGACAATACTGTTCCATTCCTGATCCCAGAGTGACCGTTGTCTGCACCACTCAAGGCGATTACGTCGGTGTTCTCGAGTTAAAGGGAGGACCCAGTGTGGCCGGTATGAAAACAAGCCAAAACTTCTCATTCGTCGGTAAACACTTCGCATGCCAATAGGTCTTCCGTGTTCTGCAAACCATTCATTTGCAATGGACCTGGTAGTGGAGAAACGGTCCCTTAAGGCCAATAATCTTAGGCGGCGATCTTCACGGTCTGTTGTTCTATGGCGGCGTCCAGTGCCCCTTGCTCTTTGCGTACGGCCTTCTCGAAGCCATGCCTGACAACACCTAACCACAGTGTCTACACTTCTTTGCACTCTCACTGCAATTGCCCGAAAAGAAAGTCCAGCTCCCCGAAGTCCCACTATACGGCCCCTATCAAACTCACTAAGTTGACGAAATCGTACAGGTCTCCGTACTCTACGCATCGTAACCGATCGTAAAGGATGTCAAGAACCAAAATCCGCCAATGTTGATTCTTTACTGCGGCTGAAATATTCATTTTCAGAGCGTTAGTGAATTAAAAAAAAGCAGTATAAAAATCGGAATGTCCAACTGATAAGGCTGAAAATTTTTTCACTTGTTATTTACAGTAAGATAAATACATTCACCAACTTTTATCAAAATAAAACCATTTAAACTGGGTGTTCGGATTTATATGTCACTTAGTATAATTGTTCATCAATTGCTTATCTACATTTATATTAAAAGGTGATTAAAAGATTCGTTACATTATTATTATAAGCTAATATAGCATAATTTACTTTTTTTCTATAGGTTCATTCTTATATTCTTCTTGGTTATTAAAAAGTCTTAAATGTTCTATTAATGTTGAGTGGAAACGTTTCAGAGTTCCGTTAGATTCGGGATGTTGTAATGAAGTGAATTTTAACTTTATGGAGTTCTAAGAGTTCCCTAACTACTGAATTTTTTAATTCTGTACTATTATCAAAGATTATCTGCTCAATGATGTACAATATTTTATGAAATTATTCGCTTCTTCTATTCCTTGGAAGGAGTTCAACACATAAGCTTGACCGTACTTTGAAATTGAATCGGTCATCGGCAAAAATTTTACGTTCTCTGAAGAAATGGTGTCTACGTATAAAATTTGGAATGGTCTAGTGGGAGTTGGAGTAACATTATATTGAAGCTTTAGTGGACGTCTGTCATACTTTGTTAATTAGCAGATCTCGCATTTGTTAATACACCTATAAGTTTGCATCGAATTTGTTTAATTTGGCCAATAATATATTTATCTTATTATTTTATCGGTTTCATCGATTCCTCGATGATTTGTTTTACCTTCATGGTAATTTCTAATTATTTCAACAATCTCATTTTGGTGTGGCGTCTATCAACTTTTTTGTACATCGCACTAGATTGATTTTTAAAATAACTGCGCCGAATTTTTCGTAAACTGTATCTTCAGAATATAAACAATATTTGACCTTTGGTACAATTAGTTCTTTCACAAAATTTAACAGTATCTGCTTCAAAATTATTTTTTGACAGTTGAACAGAAATTCGCTGCTTGTTCGTATGTAACTTAATAATTACTGGACCAACTGCTTCGAAATTTACTTCAGAAATAATAATTTGATTTTTTCCATAATTTACTGCTGAATCGCTGATTGATTGGGATCTCAATCGTGAGGTTTTCATTATTTGAATGGACAGTGTGTTCATCAATTTTATCTAAATCATTGAGGTGCTATCGAATGATTATCTGTTTGATTGGGATTTGAAATGTTCGATGGACCTGGTTCATTTTCAAAATTTTTGTTAAACTCTTTCATCTATTGTGCAAGTGATATTATAATGTCTAAATACACGAAACATTTTTCATTTTGAACTCCTCCTAATGTATTGTACATTACGCGCTGAAAAGTTGCCGGTGCGTTTTTTAAACCAAACGGCATTCGAGAAAAACTCGTAATATCCGTTCTCTGTGCTAAAAGCAGTTTTTTGAATATCTTCTTCCACCATTTATATCTGGTGGAAACCTGGGGATAAGTCTTGGCATCGCCCCAATTTATCTAGTAAATCTCTAATGTTCGGAAGGAGGTAACGATCTCCTAAGGTTTTTTCGTTCAACTTCCTATAGTCTATGACTATTCTCCACTTTTTTTACCAGAAGCATCTAATTTGTTCGGTATAATCCAGATCGGTGATGACCATGGTGAAAAACTTTCTCTAATAATTTGTTGATCGAGCATTGATTGAATTTGCTTTTGTACTTCTTTTCTGTGAATTTCAGGATATCTATAACATTTAGTGTAAATAAGTATTTCATCGCTCGTACGTATGTGATGCTTTATTTTGCTAGTAAAAGTCAAATAATTTCCATCTATATGGAAGATGTCTGAATATGCACTTATCAACTTAGTAATTGCTTCTTTTTCTTCAGGAGTTCATGTGCGCTGTCCTAATTTTCTAAATATCGAATTTATATTTTTGAAAGTTCAAAGAATTAATATTTGGTGGATCAGAATTGTTTGAAAATTCGTAGTCTTCAAAATGTTCTGCATCAATTGGTTGAGATATGTCGAGAGAGATGAATTCTTCGAATTAATTCAAAATTGTGCAAATTGTTTCATATTTTTTTACTACAACGTGACATTCTGGGATTTCTGAACCTGACAGTTTTCTGTATGGAATAATAGCATTGCCGTTTTTTACAGTTTTTACGTTAATCTTGATTATCTGCTCTGTTCCAGGTGGAACAGTAATGACGTTAGTTGTATTTTTAGTGACTTGGTGATACTGTAAGGGTATGTGTGCTGTGGGTGTAATCAACATATCATTACTTAAATCAATGTTGGCGTACAATACATCTTTTAGATTATCTAGTCCTGATAGGCATTCAAAATCATCGTGGAATCTGAATAAGTGAAATTTCATACGAATATTGGGATTTTTAAAATTTTTGGGCAAGGTACCTTCATTCTATGTTTTTCGACAGATGAACCATGTGCTGAAGTGATTTGAAATAAATCCTTCCTTATATATCTTGGGGATAATTTTTTGCAATTTCAGGATGTATGAAAGATTTCGTACGTCCCGTGTCGATAAGTACTTTGAGATTATACTCTGGAAATGTTATGTATGGTAACTTGCTAAAATTATCAATTAGACTCATTATTTCAGTTGAAGTCGGTTGGTCGCTGGAGTCATTGGTTCCGAGGCTTCCTCGCCTAAAAAATCTTCGGAATTATTTTCCTGAGGATATTGATTTTCATAATAATTTTCATCGTTTGGAAATTCCACCAATGGTTGATCTTGTGAATTAAATGGTTGCTCTGGTATTACACTTGGTCTTTTCAAATTTCTGTTTTGGAAATTTTGATGTTGCTGATACGTATGACATGTGCACGTACTCATTGGAATAGATCTGGGTAAATTCTGTTGATTGATCCTAAAGACGTTAGTGTTGGAATAATTTGGTTTAATTTGATTAAAATTATTCGGTCGAACCTGATTAGCTTGACCAAATTTTGTTTGTGAAAATGGTCGTTCTGGAATGTTTTGGTACTGATTTCTGTAAGTACTGAAATTATTGTTTGTAGTGTGGCGAACTAGTTGTTGCGCATTATACCTGTTGTTCTTATTCTTATCTACCTTTTGTTTATTTGGAAATCAATTTTTTAGTATGTTTAGAGCTTCATTCAAGTCTTGAGGGTTCTTTGTCCTTATAAGTGAACCAAGAGGCTCCTTTAATCCTTTCAAAAATACCCTTAATGCTACGCTTTTACAAAAATTACAAATTATTTGTGCTTCAGCTTTAACAATACATGTATGTGTGGTCATGACAGATACTTGTAAGTTTAGTAAACTCTGTACCTTGTTGTAAAATTCAAAGGGAGATTCATTGCTTTCTTTCAATTCTCAAAGTTCTATATTTAATGTGAAAACATCACGTTTGTATTGATAAGTATTCAAAAGTGTATTTTTCAAATCTGCCCAATTACTTATAATGCTACTGCTTATATTCAAAGCTAAATTACCTTTGATTTTTGCTAATATGCTACTCATCAGATATTCATTCTGAAAATTTATTTACTGACTTTTCGCAAATATCAATAAAAATCTTGGTAACAGTTCTTGTTGTCCATGAAATTCGGGTATCATGTTAAGATACGCGTAGTGTCATATTGGACTAGTTTGATTGGTTTGTGCCCATATTGATTCTATTATCTAATAAACTAGGCCTCAATATGTATATTTCTTAACCTATGACTGATATGTTCCTTTTCTGTCTGTGAGTCCGAATCAGATTCGCTCCCTAAACCTTTTCACATCTCTTGATTATTTTGACCCCTGTAAGACATTCGTACTAATTCGTAATAATCCAATCCGTCCCATTCCTGTATGCCTCAGTGCTGGTGGGATTCCTATCTTCACACAGATGTTTCTTCTGATAAAGATGAGTCGCAGTGCTGAAGAGGCTTCATCTTCTTTATATAAGTCTCCATTTCCCGTGATCACGCCATAACTTGAGAACAACCTTACCGATTTCATTCATATTTTCTTTGAAAGTTTCCTAATACTGTTTAGAAGGTTCTTACAAAAATAAAAATCAAGAGAATTGCGCAGAAATTCAGGAAATCATTAAAACCTCAATGATTATTTGAGCTGCGCGCGTTTAACAGTTCGCTTGTGCATGGCGCACGCACAGCAGAGGAAATATCTCAAGTACCAAAAGGGACAGGCACTCCTCTCCGCCATCTTTATTCCAACAGCTATTGACAGTTAGCTATGTGAGAGAAAATTGCTTAAAAAAATACGATGCTTGCGTTTTTGGACCTTTATTTCTTTACCATCCGTGCGTTGTGATGGCCCCTTCAAACGAAACTACAGTGTTGCTTAATTGTTATCTTTATCAGTTAACTCTACGAATAAAAATGACAGATGAAAATATGTTTCTTTTGCTTAACTTACTTTCACTACTATATAATTTTGAACTTGACAACTCGCACGCCGCAAATTTATATTATCATTTAATAGTGTTTATCGATGTAAAATATTTTTTTATTTAATTAGTAGTGAACAGTCCATTCGATTTGAGCTTTTAACCAGTTTTCAGTTTGTTTATTGAGTTTTTTGAGAAGTATTTGTCCAAAAATAATTAACAAGGGAGCAAGTTAGTTCACCGCAATCACGACTTATATTAAAATTGTGATTCTTCAAAATGCCACCAATTAGACGTACCAACCTAGGTCGCAGAACAATGCTGCAAGTCAAGGATATACAGGGTGGCGAATCGAAAACGAAACAGACGCATTTACTGGCAGCTCAGTTTTTTTTTTGGAAAACCGCTCACACCCGTCGATTTCGTTTTCGATGGCGACACAAGTTTGCAAAAATTCACCGGTGTTAGTTGGTGTGGTAATGCCGATTTTGGGATCTGAGGGTGGGATATTCTCGAATCTCGCATGCGACACTGGAACTGTATTTTTGTGATTCTTATCATCGTTTTTCACAGCACTGTTACCTTTGTTGGGTTCTTTGATTTTAAGACGGGTGTTGGTAAAAGGTGGTCAATAACGAAGAAAGTAAGTATTCCCAAGCAAGTCATACTCCTACTTGCAAGCAATGTCAGTTGACCTGAGATTGTAAAATAAAATATTGCGCTCCTCATATACCATCATTAAAGCACCGAGACCGCATAATTTAGAATCTTGTTAAAGCTAAAAAATTACAATACCATGCACATATTATCGATGATGATCATCACGATTAGTTTTTCACTTTATGGAATTACAGTCATCATTAACATCATGCTTATAGCAACATTTGCATTGATCTTGACATTGAGAAGCTTAACCGTTATAGTTGCCTCGAGAAGGCGCAAGCATTGTTTGAACATCATCAGGATCATGATATACATACCGAATATTGACACAAACGATGTTTCATCATGATCTACTATTTTTGAGAGCTTGTATAATCATGGCATCAAGTAGGTTGACTCAATAGGTAACTTGCCACACATCAATGTAAATCTGATTCCAAACAGTAAAATAACTTTAGCGCCTGCTATGTATGTAATCCATGTTGAACTTAGTACGGCGGCCACAGAACTGTCCTTAATTATATTATTATTTGTTGCGACGACGCAACTACCAGCGAAACAAAAGTCATTTCTTTAATTCCCACGCCTACTGGCGACTCATTTTCGTCGGTCTCTCTGTCTGTCTGTCTGTTGGTCTGTCCGCTAATGTTATAACCTATAACTTGAGAAGTACCACTCAGATTTCGTTGACACTTTTACACAATGCTACTGCTATGCCAATGACGCAACAGCTTTGTAGTTTTTGAAAACCAGTCCAGTGGCAGCAGAGAAGAAGGCTTAAAACGAAAAAAGTAAAACTGCATTTTTCGATATTTCAGATGATTCTGATCACTTTTGAAAAAAATCTTATACGTCAAAAAACGAGGCCAGGGGTTATAAGGGGTGGGAAAGGGTCATCTGAATATTTTGTTGCTGGTAAATTCATACGCTCCCAACATTGGTCATTGTACGCACCCATTATACTTATACCACACAGCATAGATTTATCTCTACATTAGCTCTAAAAAATATTCTTCGGAGGCGGACCGGACCGCATATCTATCGGCCGCGGCTGCTGCTGACGGCATGCGCCGACCGTGATAATAGTTCTGGCATGGAATCACACGTATTTCTACGCTGTCATGTCTGCCGAGTTAGATATCGGAGCGAATCGACGTTTCCAGATGCATTACCGGTAAGACAGGAAAAATGGACCTGTTTGACTGACTTTTTACTCGAATGGTCTAGTTTGTGTTGAACATATTCCTTTATGTACTGATAACGGCATTGCATGGGAAGTACATACTACATAGTCAACCTACTTGACACCATTTTTCAAAATTATGCTCAAAGGGTATCCTGCTATTTGTCTCAATCGGATGTAGATATAATTTTGTATATATCTAGAGTATAATAAGCATTTATATCCCTGGGCGTGTGAGAAGCCAAGGTGCTCTGAAGCTTGGGTGCTAATTTCACGTCGCGGGAAGTAAATGTCCTCGTAGTGCTCTAGATACATAGGTAACTATAGGAGCTTTCGCAAGAAGGCTACCTCTCCATGATCTAGGAAAGCACTACGGGCTCATAAATAATCTAATTATCTATTTTTAATGCTTTAATGCTTTTCTTAGTTTTAAGATAGAGACGTGTTCTATGTCATGAAAAATAATCTACAGAACAAATAAAGATTATTATTAATCTCTCTGTTCTTTCCAGCGTCCTACATAAAGGCCTGTAAAGTGAACTCGCCTGACTTCGATGAGTGCGCCTTGCAAAATGGTCGAGGAGCGCTACCTTACATCGTCAAAGGTGACAGGAAGTACAACATACCGAAACTGAACCCACTCAAACTACCGGTAGTCAATGTAGATGCAGGCAAAGATCTAAACATTAAACTCACTAATATCGCCGCTAAGGGCCTAGAGAAGGTTGAGTTGGATAGAGTCAAGTAAGTGATGTAGGTCCTCTTGGTTTTTATTTTTTGCTCCAAGGGAGTCAGTTATTTTGACCTTACTCCTCCATGATTTGTCAAGTAGGCTATATCCCTTTATCACTCGGAGCAGATAGTGTAAATAACCTGATTTTTAGTTTTTTTTTTAAATGGCACTGAGGTATAACCTTCAGTTTCTTGTATCTCAACCCACTTTATACACAGTGGGATTGAATGAATGAATGAATCGTGAAATTAGAAGCATTCCGGCCACCATAAGGAGCCAGTGAATATGCTGCTTAAACGGGCCCTTATGCACCTCTCATGCCTTGGATCACAAGCCTCGCCCTTTTAGCGAAGTTGAGAATCGCCTTGAGTGCAAGCTCCTTGACGTCCTGAGGGTCCAAAGTAATGGACCCCAGTATAGTCTGCCTATAGTAGCTCATAGTTTCACAACGACACAAAACGTGCCCCGAGGTCTCTTCCTCTATCTCGCAGCGCTCACACAAGGGATCCTCAGCCACCCCCATCACGTGCATTTGGCACCTTAACGTGTTATGGCCAGACAACAGTCCCACCAGCAATCTTATGTTGGCTCTATCAAGAAATAAGCAGAAACGTCCATCCTTAGCACTGGGCCCTTCAATGAGCTCTCGTGCCTGGCGGAGATGTCTAGAGATACTTCTCCATTTCTGAGAGTGTTGTCTTGCAACCCACGTCTCCATTTTCCTCCTAGCTTTGTGCGCGGTTACTCCTAGAGCTGGCTCAGGACCAACGAGCTTGCTGGCTGATCCTGTCTTCGCCAGAGTGTCCGCCGTCTCATTGCCCCTTATTCCAGCGTGCCCCGGTACCCATATTAATGATACCGGATGCCTCACTGCGAGGCAATCCAGAGCCTCCCTGCATTGCAATACAAGACTTGAAGTAATCTTACACGCACTTAGTGCCATCATTGCAGCCTGGCTGTCGGATGAGGTTGTTATTCTTCTCCTAGGCTCACCCTCCTCCAGAATGCGAGATACACAAGCCAGAATCGCAAAGATTTCCGCCTGGAAAATAGTGGTGTATCCACTTAGAGGCAGAGGTAGTCTAGTTCTAGGCCCAGAGACTCCAGCACCTGAGCCCCCTTCGGTGACCGAGCCGTCCGTGTACCAGACCTGCCCCCTCACTCCAGACAGATATTTAGGATCAATACGATTATCCCTACTTAGAAGAGCGGGGCCCTCCCTTTGCAATTCGACTAAGATGGCAGTATGCCCCTTGACAGGATTCAAGAAGGCCCAGCTGCCCTGACTCCACAGTCGATGAGCGGCTACTCTCGCTTCACCGCAGATCCCCAGATCCAACGGTGGGAGATGCAACAGAGCTTCCACTGCACTCAATACCGTTGTACGTACTGCGCTTGTAATGCTAATACAGGCCAAACGCTGAATCTTATTGAGTTTGGCCTTCGTTATCTCAGTTCTAAAGCAAGGCCACCAGACCAGGGAGCCGTTCAAGAGAGATGGACCAACTATCGTCGTGTAGAGCCAGTATACCACTTTGGGTTTAAGCTTCCACCTTACACTGACAACACGTCTACATGCCCACATTGAATTGCGAGCCTTGCTAACCCTGTATTCAACATGCTCTCTCCAGTTCAGTTTGCAATCCAGGATAATTCCCAGATATTTCACTGATTGGGATAGAATTAATCTAGTCCCAAAGAAGGTCGACATGAACAGCCCGTTAAGCCTTCTTCTCCTAGTGAATAGGATCAGTTCGGTTTTTCTAGCATTAACAGAAAGATCAATTTCCCTGCACCACGATTCCACAGAGCGCAGAGCGCCCTGCGTAATTTCACACACTGTTCTACCGAAACGTCCCCTAACTACTATGCTTAAGTGATCAGCATAGGCTTGCATGTAGACACGCACACTGCTGAGCCTATCGAGGAGTTCGATCACCACGATGCAACACAGTAGGGGTGACAGAACTCCGCCCAGAGTAGATAGGACCCAATCTATTAGGATTGATCCAACCCCGTGCCTAACCAAGGCATGTCTGATAGAGTCAGTTGTGGTGCAATTAAATGCACCTTCAATGTCCAAAAAGGCCACGAGTGCCACTTCTCGCTGATCTAGAGTCTTCTCCAGCCTGCCGACTAGATTTTGTAAGGCCAGATCAGTCGATTTGGTATGCAAACTGATTTGCATGAAACCTATCAACTATCCTTTCCAATGTCTTAAAAGATGAAAGATTAATCGGACGAAAATCCTTCGGGCCAATATATCTAGCTCTGCCCAGTTTAGGAATGAATACCTCTTTGCCTGCCGCCAGCTTATAGGTGTGAAGCCCATGGCCACGCATGCTCGAGACACCTGCAACAGGTGAGGAACAACCGAACTCCGTCCCTGCTGTAGCATGGCCGGAAATACGCCAACCAGAGCTGGACTTTTGTATGGAGCAAACGAATCTATCGCCCACATGGTCCTTTCGAAGGTGACAATCTCCCTAGCCATGCGCCAGTCCTGGCCTGAGGGCCTGCGTAACTGCGTGCACTATTTGATTGATCGCGCGACTGTGGAACCGGGTAGTGGAAGTGCGTATCCATCAGAAGCCTCAGAGTACCTTCCTCAGAAGTAGTATTCCCTCCCGAGGGTTCATACAGAGATCCCAATCTTGCTTTAATATCTTTGCATAGGACCCTGTGTATTCGAGCAGTAGCAGGAATGTCATTTATGGAGTTCCTCCAGGATTCTAAGGACCCCCATCTAGTATGCCTAGGATTCCGAGCATATTTATCTGAAATCTCTCCATCAGTCTTAAACAATATATACCTGTAATCCGATAGATAGGGTGTTAGAGACACTTTCCAGTCACTAATATCCTGAGCTAGGTTAAGCGTGCTCAGGGTTGCGTCGATAACCTCTTCTTTGACACTATTTCTGAAAAGAGGCGTGTTACCGACATTCAGAACCTCAAGGTTCGATGCCCCTAAAAACTCCATGAGGTCTTCGCCCCGTCTGTTGGTGTTCGAGCTGCCCGCATGACGTGATGGGCATTGTTGTCACATCCAATCACGAGGTCGAGTCCAGAATCCCTACCGAATGCGAGAAGGTTCCCCAGTTCCTTAGACGAGTAGGTTCTCTTGAATCGAAAGCAAGGTAAGCCGAACATACGATCAGGTCCCTGACAGTGCCTTCCTTCTTATATCTAATTCTGACTGCACCTAAGTCTCTGAAGGTAAATTCTTTAAGTCGCCATGTGTTGATGGAAATCATTACGCAAGCTCTGGGCTTAGTGTCCAGAGTATCGCTAAAAAGCGAGTTCTCGGACTCGGTTCAGAATTCCTTCCTCATCCGAGTCGCTATCATTGCCCACACATGGGGTTTAATACACTCATCATTCATATTTTCTGCTGGTGTGCTCTAGATCATTAGTGGATAGTAAAAACTGGCGCCAAGTAGTTTGACTCCGTACTTTCGACACAATTTTGCAATCAGTTATAATTACTATAAATTGCCTCTACTCCCTAGACTATGGTTCTGCGTGTGCCAATGATTTGAAAATGATAATCCTTAAACTTTAGTCCATTTCCTTCTTTATTGCATTTCACTGCACTCCATTTGTCATCTTATTTATATTTACTATATAAAACCAAGGCAAATCTTTTGTTTTCTGTGGGGAGATAAACGTCTTTCCTAGCTCACTCGACAGCTTCCTCAATTAAGAGACGTTTAGGGAAGGTCATTTTGTTAATGTGTACAGGGTGTTCAAGAAATGGACGGAAATATCTTAGAGGGTGGTTCCTTGTTAAAAATACGGAATACAGTTTTCAAGGTACAGGGAGATGAATTTAAAAACAAATACTGATATCTTAAAAAATATTTACTCGTTGAAATTCTGCAGTATTATTTTTTGTACTAAGAGGCTAATTTACCCCTAAACAAATTAAACTTATTATGTCCATTTTGCCATTATTATGGCATCCCGGGGTTCACCTTAGCGAACATTAGTGGCAAAAAAAATGTACGCCACTGCCTTTTTTGTAACTTTATTATTTATTGTTTGATTAAGCATCTAAACCTACAACTTCTTTGCCTCTTGTGTTGTTTTTGTATCTCAGTTCGTTTTTGATTAAAAAATAAAAACTGCATGTCGCTTGGTAAAATATTGGTTCATTAATTTTTGCAAAAAAAATCACAAGTGCCTTGGAAAACAAAAAATCAAAAAAAAACTCTTCTAAAGAGTGTTACTGCAACTTTTCCAATAGGTACCATGACATAAAGTACTTACACTACAACAAATGTTGCATATCCATTTCCGTACACCTTCTCACTCGACGAATCATTGAACGACGAACTCGAGCTAAAATTCGAGGTCTATTTCTTATTCCTTCGCAAGCATTTACGATTTTATTTCTTAATTCTTCTTTTGTGGGAGTAGCGAAAGCCTTCGTCTTAAGGTGTCCTCCTAAATAAAAATCTATTGGGTTCAAGTCAGGTGAGCGAGGTGGCCAGTGAACTGGTCCATCTCTTCCAGCCCAATTTTCACTAAAGGTGTTATTCAGATGAGTTCTGACAGGAATACTACAATAAGGAGGAGTTCCATCGTACATAAAAGTTTTGGTTACGTACATTTAGAGGAACTTCTTCTAGCAGTACGGGCAATTCTTGTTGAAAAAACTCTAAGTAAGATTCGCCATTTAATCTTAAGGGTAAAAATAAAGGACCGATTAAATTTTCACCAACAATACCCATCCAAACATTTAAAATTGTTCCTTTTGGCGACATTGTACGCAAGTATGAAGGTGTTCCTCACTCCATACATGATTGTTACGGTAGTTAATACCAGCCCGCAGAAATCCTGCTTCGTCCGTAAAAAGTATGGTATGTAATGTGAAATTCCTATTATATTATTAACGTTTCGGTAATACTATACCATTGGCAAAACTGTAAATGAGGTAGAAAATCTCTTAGTAATAGTGCTGCCATTTTCTTCAGAAGTGTAATTTTCCATCACAAAAACCAAGACAAAAACATTGTTAGAGAAATTTCATAAACCAATTTTGACCAGTGACATGCAACAAAACGAAAAAAATACAGGAGGCAAAAAAGCTGTATTTTCAGATCCTCAATCAAAAAGTATATATTAAAGTTATAAATAAGGTAGTGGCGTAGATTCTTTTGCGAATAATATTCGCTAAGGTACCCCCGGGACGCCACTGGACCTGATAATTTTAATCTATTTAGGGCTAAATTAGGCTTTCAATACAACAAATAATATTGTCAAATCTCAACAGAATTGACTGAATATTTTTCAAGATATTGATAATTTTTTTTTATTTACCATCCTGTATCGTAAAAACTCTACGTTTCCGGATCCATGTTTATAGAAACTTTTTTCATATTTTTTAACAAGTAATTACCCTCTAAAATATCTCTACCTATTTTTGAGCACCCTGTATAGCTAGAACGTTCTATTCTGTTCCTGGACTTAAATATCAGCATCTACATAAACAAAACTTTTGAATGATTCATCCATACCCGATGTGTCGTCACCAGGAAGTTTTGCAACAGCTTACATTACACTCTTTTTATTTGCATCAACTTACTACAAAATTACCTTCCAGGATAGACACCGTGAAACGTGAAGTGTACCTTGACATGCACATGCCCAGGGTTGAGCTTATAGGCCAATACGACATCAATGGTAAAATTCTCATTCTCCCTATTCAAGGAAAGGGACCCTGTAACATCACGGGAGGTAGGTTAAGTGTACGTATAATTGTGTGTATTACGCCAAGTTTATTTTGACGGTCTATTCAATCAGATAGACTCATCAAATATTCACCTGTCAAGTTTACTGCTCACATCGTCTAAAACCCATGTCATATTGCTGTTCCTCATGATTAAAGATATTTTGAAAATTAAATTCCTCAGAATTCTCGGAATTATTTTCAACAGTTTCTACAGTAAATGAGAATTGAGAGTCGAATGCCTAATCCTTCTTGACAACTGGGAGTGATTTATTTGTTATATTTCTCAGGGAGATGCGATCTTGTTCGACATGAGCCATCATCATTGCTTTGATGCATTCCTCATTTTGCTACTATCATTACGAGGCACAGGAGCCTAGGCATTTTGATGTATAGTTTATATCAAGCGTAAAATTAACAATTGGTACTTGCAGTTAAAGGTAATGATGAGGCATCCGGCTTTTTTGAAATTTGTCATTTTCATTCATATGTACTCCCAAATGCCAAGGTAGGTGCGCCATCCTCAAAAAAAGAAGGTCTCAATAAACAGCTTTTAGGAAAATTTTAGTATTACGATATTCCAAGTTAATCAGAATATCATCAAAACATCTAAAAGTGAACAAACAAATAAGGTTTTTATATCTTGTTTTAGTGGAACCTAAGTTCCAGTATCATTTCAAATATGTCCTGGATAAAGTAAACGACGAAGAATACATGAAGCTCACCGACGACGACAATCTGGACTTTCAACTGAAAAGAGCATACTTCAACTTAGAAAATCTGTTTGACGGAAACAAGCAATTAGGTGAGTACTGATAGTTACATGCTACAGTAATTGCAAGATGGGGATAGAAACAAAATCAGAAAATTCACTCTCAGATTTGATTGTTACTTTCAAGTCACGTTTACCATTCCAGAACTCTTGTCTAAAGTGTGTCCAAACCTCATTTACTCGGCGTCCAAATCGGCACTTTTATTCGCTTGTTGCTGCTTTCCCAGGCATTTATGGCCAGCTGGCCACTAGGGGCGCGCGAACTTCAATGTTTGTTTTGACGGAGAGTAAATGAAATTTGAAGATGCACTAGTGTGAGGCTTGAAAATATAATTTGGGTGATAATGGAATTATCATTACGTAAGAAATCACAATCTGGCAGCAAACTTTACCAACAGTGGGGGCCAATATCGGTATTTTCGGTTATCCACGATGTCTAAGGCTGTTACTTTTGACTTTTGTATAAAGCTATAATTATTTCCAACATCGTTCTATATTTGTTATGTCTTATGTGTTGTGTTACCACTACTACTTCTGCTTAACTAAGACATACTTAACATTACCAAGTTATTATACTTATTTACCTCAGTGGTGTGCATTATATGCTCAATCATTTTCAGATCTCTGTCAAACCACAACTCAGATACCTAATTGCATTTTGGCTCCGAATTTCTGAATTGTGAACCTTAACAACAACTAATGAAGTTAGCTTACTTCCGTCTTCCCAGGAGTTAATTTTAAGTAATTTTCTTCCATCCATATGCCAAGAGTTCTTCAAGTGGATCTCTCTCCTTGCTAGCCCTCATCGCAAGGTCGTCAGTACACCATATCAAGCACAGGAACCGAAGAACCCCAACGTAGACCACGTTCCAAAGCAACGGCCCTAGGACGGAGTCCTGTGGTACTCACATGGTTACCTTCAATATATTTTCCCTTACCATAATTGCCCTATCGTCAAACAAGTTCTTTATTATCTTCAAAAGATAGCTAGGGGTTTCTAGCTTCTCGAGATATTCGACGATTTTCTGCCATTGTGCAGAGTTAAAGGCATTCTTAACGTCGAAAGCAGCCATAACGCAAAGCCTCTTACTACTGTAGCTGACGCTATCCGCTACTTTCGCCAGCTATGCTACTGCAGTAAGTGCATGGATTACAAGACATTATGTTGTCATCTCCTTTAATACATTGGCTGCTGAAGGGTTAAGTGGACAGGTAGGTCTGCGATTGGTTGTTCCTGTGGATTCAGTAGCACTTCCCAAAGTTGCTTCGATGGAAGGCAATGCGGAAACCTCCGTTTCTTCAAGCAGATCTCGAGTGAATTCAAGGAGTTGCATAGTTCCATAGTCCAAACTGGAAACAATGCACGCGTCAATTTCTCGCCCCTTCCAAAAACTGAACAGTATGCAGTCAGTCTTTTGCGCAATTCATTTCAGACCCAGTTTTGTCATAGTCTATTCACTCACGCGCAGTGTCGCTGGCATCTTAGTGCAAGCCAAGCAAAAGACACTTGCATTACAGAACTTAAAAAAGACTATCTGCACAACCAATGCAAGCGACAGATAACCAATACGCAGCAAGAGTTTTGCCTTTTGAAAGCAATGGCAGATTAAGATTTTTCAAGTGATTTCATATCTGAGAAAGTAATGAGGATATGCACCAGTTATTTCTATTTTTTACTGCTGCAAAGGTTTGAGCAGCTCATAGACCAGCGAGAAGGAAAAAGTGAATCCAACAGGTATCAACACTTCCTCCTAAAGCACTGAGATTTGGTCGATGAAGCGAAAAGAAAACAGAATGGAATTACGCAATGGAAGAACACTATATTTTCGAAAAATAATGGCGATATTTCTAAAGCAAATAATGTGAAATATTAATATAAAGATAAGTTCAAAAATGTACCATTGCTAAACTACAGGATATTGTAAACTTCTATGACACTGTCAAGCCTAGTTAGGGACAAAACATAATTATCTAGCATTTTCCTACCATACTGCATCAAATTCTATTTATCAAACTTCACTAATTCTAGCGAATTTTCAAAATAGAAGGAACTTTTTACACGAATTCTCCTTCAAACTTTCAAACCAATTTTACTAGAAAATGGAGTATCTGGCCAGTTGAGAACTATAACTCACGTGAAATCAAAAGCCTTATCCAAAAATGTTATGGATGTTTCAAAAAAGCCAGTGACTTAGAAAATATCCCTCTTTCATCTTCTGCTCGACTAAAAAATCTCAGTTTTTGGGCTACTGGTGAGGATTGGGCTGGTTTTTTTTTGTATGCTGTTCATTCATAAAATTTCGAAATGATAAGAATTTCGAAGATATAATTATTTTCACGAGCTTGAAATTATAAGACACTGCATTTGGGTCCCATTCCTTAGTATTTTTGGACCATTTTCACGCCTTAGAAAAATACTTACTAATTATCTTCTATAAAATATAATCTTATATTTTATTTCAGGCGACAATATGAATCAATTTTTGAATGAAAACTGGCAAGAGGTGGTCAAGGAAATTGGAGGTGCGATCAGTCAGACGATCAGGGCCGTAGCGAGGGCCATATCTAGTGGATACTTCAAGAAAGTACCATACAGGGAATTGTTGATTTTTGACTAGATATAAATAGTTACGATTGTAGGTATTTATAGTGACGAACATGCTAAATATAGTCTTTTGTTGATCAATACTTGTCTTAAACCATTACTATTATAAAAAACCGAATCGTATGTACTGGACTGTTGTAAACGTAAAAATTCCAAGCACAAAATTCATCACAAGTTGTGATATTCAGGAGACGGTGTCAATATCATTTGATCCAAATCACAGCTGACATAAAGCGCCAAAGTCAATCTACAATGATGTAAACCCATGTATTTTCTCCGCGACAGCCTAATTTCGCTAGAGATATATGTTTTAGCAAGAAGTGTGGTGGTACCCCATTAGAGGTCACAGTCGATAATTTGACAATAAAAGTTATAATAAAAACAAAATTTCAATTTTGGTTTTGTAGACTATTTATAGGTTTAGAGGCAGATTGTCTCGATATATTCGAACATCGCGGTCACGTGGAGAGCACATTGTATCGTCCCTCCAATGTTACGACAGTAGTTAATAAACTTCATAGGAGAATTCTAAGTTCAGCAGTGAAACCAGCAATATTCCGCTTCCATTTGTGGGCTTCAAACCAATGCTTTCCTTTCAGTGGTGTCTTCAATAGCTGAATAAGCTCCGACAACAAAAAGGCAATCTCTGCTTGCTCATACGCTGCACGGTAAAACACATGAGCGACAATATTCTAACCGCTATGTCTAGCTGAAGCATGGATGAAAAAATGGGGAATTTCACCTATTCAATTTACTAATCTATTACAACCACCTTGTATTAATTGCTCAAACGGTGATTGGAGTGTAGCTATCCTCCACCCAAGTCCTATTTCGTCCTTACGAAATCTAATGAGTGCAAAGTGCAAATATGCTACTGATCGAGGGTGAAAAATATATAAATATTCCAAATGAGGTATCGTTTTGGAAGTGTGCTTATATATTAAGTATTTTGATATTGTACAATCACATCCAGCTCAGTGTGTCACTACATCCTAGAGACAACACGTCTTCTCGAGAAATAATTTTCTTATAAAGTACGGGCGTCCTTATTCTAATCACTTGCAAGTACATTTTCTCTTCTGCTATGAGTGAGCCTTTTATCCTAGCAATGGAGTTCAGCGTATCGATAATCACGGAGGCCTCCAAGTGGTTTTTCAGACTTATAGGAAAAGTGGCCATCTTTGTTTGATCATCTTCGTGCTTTATAATTAATCCCACTCGGTCTTCTTCTTCAAACTCTCGTAGTACGTAGTTCAGAAGCTCACTCAATGCATTCTGCAAGCATTTAAATAATAATTTACTTAGATTTATTACAAAAAAAAAGCCTAACGGCTCCAACAAGATCTTACAAAACTCAAGACTTGTCACAGTTCAAATGTTATTGTGGTTGCTAATTATATACGAGTAAAAGAAGATGGTAACCAGAAACGGCTAAGAGTCTTATTATATGTTAATAATAATAATATTATATAGAGGCTCTTCAGTTGCTGGACAACCTCACGGCTTGAATATACTGGAGAACAAGGCTTTACAACCTTTTGTAGCATTTTTTTGTAGAACAGGTTTCTGTTCACGCTTAGCTCCAGTGATATAGTGGCTAAGCGCCAAGTATGTTCTCAGATATAACCCAAGATAGCAGAGTAAAGACCGTCTGTCATGATACAAAATTTTGTACATACTAGCCACACTTTTGGTTGCGGCTTGCTGTACACACGTATTATACCTTTCTTTCTCAGTGATTCAGTATTGTGTTGAAAATAGTTTCGCGACACTGATGAACACAACTGATCACAACAACTGATGAGGTTAGGCTTGTTTTTGTCAACCAATTATCGTCTCATCTAATCATCACAAAACTTCAAGAGGATGTCAAGGAGTTCGCACAAAACATGTACTGCCTTGTCCTATGGTGCTTCTAGCAGCCATTGTACTGCTCCAAATGCGCAGTAGGCGTCTGCTCACTTTTAGCATGATATGATTTAGAACAGGATCTAAAAAAATTAGCACTCAATTTGTTCATACATAAATGCTAAATGCTAAATGCTGTGTGACTCTATCCCCAATTTTATACGAAATTTAGCATACTAAATTTAGCAAAAAATTTCTTATCGTGACAAACGGACTTTAGAGGAAAACACCATTTCAAAGAAGGTAATTGTGTCAGCTTTGCTACAAAATTATTGGTTACTGGAGTATGCTGAAGACTAACCCTCTATAGTAAAATCGAGGTCAATAACCAAATCTGTAAGCATGTGGAGCTGTTGCACCAAACGCGGTACTACCGGCCTCTACGTCGGTAGCAGGAAACTACTCCCAAAATGAAGTTCTCGGTTGAACATGACATGTAGGAATATCCACCACGATTTGAATATCCCTCTAATTACTCAGACCCACGAAGAAGAGGGCAAGATCCGTGACACGATCATGATACTTCTTTGTATTTTTCGTCGCTGAATCCGATTTTTGCAAGTTCCTAGATACCTAGAATTCTTCCCCGGGCCTAAACCCTAACCCAAGGAGTTTGAAAGATGAGTTTTGGATGCCAGATGCTGAGAGTATAGCTTTCCTGTGTATTTTTCGACGCTGAATCCGATATTTGTGGTCGACGAAATGTTGACTCTCCAGGAATGAGCCCCAGGAGGAGTGAAAATTTGAGCTTTTGATGCTAGATGCTTAGCCATGGTATTCTTATATTCTTGTCGAAGCTGGATCTGAATTTGATGTCAACAATATCTTTATACTTGTACTTCCATTTATTTCAATATATTCCTCTATTTTACTGTCCGTACATACGATGGTACACCTATCGGAATGAGTTTGTCACTTCTAAAAATTTTCGATATCGAGACAAACCATCCGGAATTTCACGTATGTACAACTCAACTCATGGGGCTCCAAGGCTAAGGATGAAAATGCATCAAACTGCTGCAATAGAATTTCGTCCCGGCATGACGGGGCAGTGAATTCACGGGAGGTGAATTTTTCAGACCACAAACACGGGGATCCAAAACTCAATTTTCACTTCTTGTAGGGGTAGTTGTGTTCCCGGAGGTAAGCTATAGGGGTGTATGAATGTTTGGACAAAAAATTCGGATTAAGCTTCAAAGACTATATGGGGGTACCATGCTCCAGCATCTGGCATTCGAAACTCAATTTTCACCCCTTCTACGGGTAAATTTTTTAACCCGGGAATGAAATCTAGATGTCTCGGAACTTTTTTGATCGTCGATTCGGATTCGGTGTTGCAAAAGACCAATACCGGCCTTTTTTGTGTGGGGCTGTGTTATATATCTACCTATTTTCAAGATAACGGATCCAGTATACAGGATCCAGTATCAAAATTGTACTGAAACAAAAAAGTTTATCTTAAAAACAGCTTATTTTATCGATATCAAACTAAAGTACATTTTGCTCAACTTAATAATCAGGTCTTACAAAAATGGGCGATATTTCGTCCAAACTGTTTCGTCCCAGGTGACCTGACTTATTTGTTTCCTAGATAATCATCATATGAGGTCCCAACAACGGATTATCTGGAAAGCTAGACGTATAGGGTGCTTGTTAGGTTGGTGGTGATGTCTAAGGTTATAAACAGAAAATATGTCATCTGCTGATAAACGTGAAGAAAGTCTTAAAGAACAAAGTAATTTCCACCAATTATCTCTTTTTCTCGTCCACTTCTGGTAGTTTGACCCCCAACCACACAAGCGCCGCCTAGCGGCAGCAAAATTGGACGTCGATACCATAAAATATCGTTCAAAAGTAAAATGGATCCTCAATAGCGATCACTCTAATAACTACGTTCTTTCTGGTTAGCTACTTGTCACTTTATGTCCATATTTTAACTACAACGAAATAGGGAAACGGGGGTACAAACCTTCAGCCAGTCGAATGTATCAGTATTATCTGTTTTCCTCTTGAACGAGAATACCATCTGCCTCTCAAGAATATTCAGCTTTGGAACTTCCTTCTCTGTTACTTCGTAGATAAGAAAGAACTGGAATTCCACCCTTTCTTTAGAAAATATTCTGTAGGCCACTTGAAGGCTGTGGAAGCTTGGAGATTTGGAGGAGCAATGTTGATGGGCTCTGAAGGTCTCGACGATCCGCTGGAGATGTCTATTGAGAAGCAAATGTTGGTCATATTGCCGTACATCTTCAGCAGTAAACAAATGCACCGTTATCTACGTCAATAAACCTCTTCCTGGCAGAACGGGAGGCTCGACTCGAGTTCAATCGAATTTTTATTCATTTTGAAACAACTTTGTGGAGTCTTAAAGAACTTCTTTCACTTTATAAATGATATTTTTTGACTGGCAAATGCTACCACGAAACATCATAAATGCTACTTTAGGGCCAAATGTTTTGTTCTGTCATAGACACTGGGATCGTTCAGCCAACGTAAAGCAGCCCAGCGGTGCAGCGCTTTTATGTTGATTAGTAGTCGCGATATGGAATAGCTTTATTTTGACAGCAGTTTTCACTTGGCTGTCAAATTTTATTTGTTGGATAATGTTGCAAACTGTCAAAGCTATTCCACGGCTACCGTCCTCAACCGCTGCACCGCTGGGCCGCTTTACGTTGGCTGATTGGTCCCAATGCCGTACGAAATGTATAGTATAGGGTATTAAAAGATCAATATCTACGAATTCCGTTGTCATTATTACTTCAATCGCTTCTTCGTGTACACCACAATATATAGATTTTTTAAATGTTTCAGTTAGTATTACAAATTCGGTAAAACCCTGGTCCTCCGAGAAGAACGTTAAACTAGAGTTGCCTACCCCCAGTCTGGCGCAAATGCCAGATGTAGAATTTCTTGGTATAGTTTTGAGTAATACGAGCCCCTACCCACTTCAGTTGGCCCAACTATTGAAATCTTAGTTTTCTTCTTATCAAACACAAATAATAAAAATGTAGCAGGGTGTTATAAGTTTAAAATATTAACAATGAATATTTTGATAACATATAGTAGAAAACACCAACTTTATCACTCCCTAATCAAATTTGCAGCACATGTTGCAATTACAGCATATCAACCTATTTTCATTTCAATGCAAAATAAGTCTATAACGCATTGGTGGCTGTGAAAAATAAACGCCATGACAATTGTTTTTATTAATCACAGCTGTCAGAATACGTGTAAAATAGTTTTGGGTAGTTAAGGTTTTCAAAATGGGTAGAGGAAAGGTTATTAGTGAGAAAATTCGGTTACTGATAATTAAAGAAAATCCACTATTAACTCCATTGTAAAAGAAAAATCGGCTTAGATGGGCTAAAGAACATAGACAATGGACACCTCAACAATGGTGTGCAATACAATGGAATGATGAGGCCCGATTCGAAGTTTGTGTTGGTGACAGTCGCAGTAAAGTTATTCGCAAAAAAATGAAGCATTCCATGTTGACTGTCTGAAGAGAAAAGTAAAATTTCCAGCAACCATTATGGTCTGGGGCGGTATGTCATCAAAAGAAGTAGGAAAACTTCATTTTATTGATGGAAATGTGGATACAAACAAATATTTGTCAATTTTAGAAGAATCGCTTTTACCAGTGATGGAAGAATGTTTGACATCCGGCCAAGATTTTGTGTTTCAGCAAGATGGTGCAGCGTGCCATACCTCAAAAAAGGCTATAAAATGGATGGAAGAAAATAATGTACCACTTTTGAAATAAGTTTCTAGCAGTCCAGATCTGTCACCTATTGAAACTTTGTGGCACGAGATGAAAAAGGTTCTACGACAACATCCTGCTCGTACAATCACCGAACTAAGACAAAAGCTTCAAGAATTATGGGATTGTATTATACCAAATTTTTGCCAAAACTTGGTTAACACTACGCCCCAAAAAATTTCAGCCGTAATAAAAAATAAAGGTGATGTTACCCAATGGTAATCTTTCAATTGTTGCTTTGTTAACTTCGCGCATGGGACCGCGGTTGGCCGCGTGGGTCAGAGTGTCGTGCTACTGATCAGCCGGCCAGCCGGGTCGCGAGTTCGAATCTCGCCTTCGCCATGGATGTTGTGACGTCGTGTGTTTGTACATAATTAGATATATTCTATATACAACCTAGTTTCTGGCTGCATGGCTTAGTCCTAAAGCCAAAAAAAAAAAAAAAAAAAAAAAACTTCGCGCATTTATTCGCACATTGTTTATTTGTTCAGATGTTCTATTAGTTATAGGTCTAAGTGATTTCAAATATGGATTTTTACGACTAGAGTGTATCTAAAATGTTTTTGAGAAAATAAATTGTTTTAGAAGTAAATAGTTTCGTCATGTTTAGTTTATAAAGGCATATTTTGGTACAAACCTTGAAGTGGGCCAACTGAAGTGGGAAGGGGCTCGTATATCATCAAACAAAGCGTATTGATTCAGAAATTGAATTTGTCGTAGTTTGGATTTTGATGGTTCGATTTAACCTTCATTGTTCATTCGAGAATGCGGAATATCAGTTTCAAACAAAAAAATCAATATTTCCAAAACAAAACTTTTTGTCTTGAAATTATTTATCACCCCTTGAAGTTTGTCCAGATACTTTATTGACGCTATGTATGACTAACAGTGTCTTGTTGTTTTATTTTCCACGTGATTATAAAAGGATGAAATCGCAAAAATTACGTAAATTTGGGATAGTAAATAATTTTCTGAGCATAACAGAAGTATGTGCTACTCATATCAGTTGATCTGTCAATTAGATTGTCTGTTAATGTGTCTGTAACATTTTTCACTCTGTATCTGGAACAAGTGAGCTGATTTTGAGGAAATTATACAGTGCATTTCGAAAAGGTCTCCCTATTTATTCAGTTAAACATTTCAAGATGGTGGCGGAGTGGTATCTGACTTTGCAGCTTCAGATACGTGCTCTTTGATCCAAGATAATAAAACCATCATCTTTCAATGTGGTGGAGTGGCAAGCTGTCAAAGTGGAGCGCTTCTGTACATTAAATCGCTTATAATTCAACATACCATTATAGTTGATGATCAAAAACCCATAGTACGCAATATACAGATTCTCATTTTGGAAGAGTCTACTAGAATCTGTCGTGAAGCATGGAGCATGCCATTTAGAGGAAATTGTCAAGATCTGTCGATTCTTTTTTAACGGGGTGTCTCATATTTTATTACATATATTCAGATAGACCCTTATAAAGGAAAAGGTTTGATGGTCGGTTGATGAATTATAAACGATTCAATGTTCAAAATTGATCACCTTTAGCTGCTTGTCAGTCCGCCAATTTAAAATATAGCAAAATTTTATTCCAGACTTATAAAGGAGGGTCAAGTGTGGCGTAATATAACAGAAACGCCATTTTTGTTCCTAGAAAAACAAACTTTTATTATATCGTTTTCTTAGTTTCAACCATGAGATCAGCAATTTTCAACCTTCATATTAGGCTTGAAATAATAACATAATTATACTTAGATACTACCTATTTTTGTAGTTTTTGAAGAACACAAATTTGTTATGGTGTGCCCCAGGGGTGGGGTACAGTATAACAAGATGTAGTACTCTACAACGTACATCAAAGAAATGAAATATGAAAATTTTATATTTTCTTGACCTAGATTAAAGTGCATCGGTGTAGGGGTTGATCCTAGCAGCATTTGAGATTGACAAAACCTGTAAAGTGACATCATAGACAAATCGAAAAGGACAACTAATCCTGACGTTACGACTTGACGATACCCACGAGAAGCTTCAAAATAAGGTATCACGTGAATGATAGATTCAAAAAAACAATGCATTGGCGGCAAAGCAAGCAAAAAAAGCAGGTCACCGTCAAACATACCTAAACATCGTTTTCAAAAAATATCTGCTTGCATATCGTCATTGTTTCTAGTGTTTACAGTCTTATGTGTAAGCGTGCGACTTATACGTGATAATTATATCTAAGATATTTATGAGTATATCACTACCAGATCAATTTTCTTCATTAATACTCGTAAATGAAGACCCAATCATAGTTTTCAGTATCATACCCTTAAGCAGTAAAATACAATGCACAGATCTCTTACCACCCCTCCTAACGACAATAGATAAAACATACATTCAAAATAATGTAACGTAATGGATCCAAAATCAAACTTCTTACCTGTATACGTCTATGTCATCTTTGCTCAACTGATCATCATCGAACACAATTTTTGAATTAATCGCAAAATCGGCGATTCTTATTTCGTGCGACGTTCTGAACGCGAAAGTCGCGTACATTTGTAAAATGGAGGACGCACTAAAATGGTTCAAAAAATCTAAGAAGAACTTCATCATGGCCGCAAGTTCAATAAATCCTTATTCAGCAAGTAAGTTGTAACAATGCTTGGACCAATAGCACAAAATAGCAGTCACATTTTTAAAACGAAATTACTTTGTAATGAGCTTAGGTCATTTTGATATATTCATTATAGCCTTGGAATACTAGTAGAATGGGTGGAATCGTAATATTACATATCTTCTTCCTGGCACCCTACTGCCGTTAGTCTATATTTCATATATTACAAATATCCACTAGTAGACTGGCTTAGCATGCGGGAAATTCAAAGAATGGTTCCTTGGAGAATTCTAAGTTTACTTTGTTCTATGACAAACAAATAATAAATCACACAAACTCTGAATGCTGAGTTTGTACCACTAATAAGAAAGCATATATATATATATATATATGGGTAGAAGGCAAAGTATTGAAATAGTACACTCTTATAACTTAAAATCTCAAACTTTCGAAGAATTTTTTCTTCATCGTCTGGAGTAAGTTGGCAAAATTGTTGCTGAAATTGTTTTTTATACAACATTGAAGGGAACACATAGTCGACGAATAAAAAACTGGAGCGATGAGGTTCGATTAAGACGGAATTATTACTATGTGTTCCCTTCCCAAAACAATTTTAGCAACAATCTCGCCGACTTACTCCAGACGATGAAGAAAAAATTCTTCGAAAGCTTCAGATTTTAAGTTATAAGAGTGTACTTTTGCAATACCTTGCCTTCTACCCAAAGAAATTAAAGGATATCTTCTCCTAACAGTTAAGGCAATTAACTATAATCATGTACGATACCCCTGGACTATAATTGTAGATGGTCAGTAGGTACAGTGCTACGGCCACTAATTTGAATTTAATAATTCTTACCGATAACTAATGATACTTACTTAACCAGTATTGCGAGTACTTTTTTGAAGACAGACTAGTAAATTTCGAGAGCTTTATGAGGTAATACTCGTATACTCGAGCTAAGCAGTATATGGTCAATGTTCGTTTTTTCAGCGACCATTCGGTAGAAAAAACACGTAAATGTGTTTGTTTGAACCTACCTGTATTTGGTTTTTAAATTTTACCTTATTAAACGGGAATTTTCAATGATAGAAGGATCCCAAAAAGCCAATCGTAACTCAAAGCCCTACTTTGCAGCTCCTAGAAACTTGCCACTGATCATGAACAAAAGCAAAAAACGTCTATATGATTAAACTGGAGTTCTTCACAGTAAATCTACGAAGCTACATAAGACCTTTGATTATGGTAGTCAACCACTCATGTACGAGTAACGTTGGGACAGTAGCTGCAATTCCTTAAATAGGTTCAATCCATATCAGGGTGTCTTAAATCTTGAAACTTTATTTTTTAGAAACAGCTACGCCTGGAGTAACATAGTTATTGTGCGGTTAGAAAACAAGAAAGGAGTAAAGAAATGTAGCAAAGTTAATTTTATAAGTCACTTCCAGTACCGTTCTGCACACGTTACTTATAGATACTGTTCGAAGTAATCATCGTTCTATTGGAAAAAAAGCAAGTTTGTTATTTTGTTCCTCAATTTGAAATATTCGGGACTATCTGGGTTCTCTCCTGTGCCCACCCCGACGTTCCTTCAAAGGGCTTGCCTCCTTAGCAATGAGAACCTCCGGAAAAATAATACGTGTGCTCTTGCATAGCATCAACAACGTCTTGAAAACACTCGCCGTAAACTAACATCATATCGACAAGTTCTCTATTGCTATACTGGTGTGCTACTTTTGTTTTTTTCAAATCCAATGTACAAACAAACAGCTTTCTTTACCGATACGGCACGCGATGTGGTGCCCGAGTTCGATACTGCCGCAAGTCGTATGTCTTCAGTTTTCTTTCACACACCCCTTTGCCGCACCGGACTTTTTCGTAACGTAAATGTCTCGATTATTCAATCTTACGATGGATTCCACTTTAAAAAACTCATTAGGAATTTGAGTAGGTATTAGGTATTAAGGTAAGAAATATATACTAAAAAATTCTATCACGTATATTTTCTGAGAAAAACACCTTTTTCATTTTTCCTAGGAGTACCACCTGGTATAGTAGCCCGGAGCTGTCAAAAAATGTGTAGTCATATGCATGTAAGCAGCATAATAATTGCTGAATCGCTTATTTTGGCTTTACGTAAAAAAATGCTACAGTGGACCAGAAACGACAATAAAAACAAACATTGAAATAATGCATGAATATTATTTTGGTGGGAAAATATCAGCTAACAATTTCAAGATGGCGGCTGGGCATCTTCATCGAATATTTTTTAAATGGAATGAAGGGTCGCGTGATACCACGTTTTAGAGCTTGTTATGAGTTCTTTATAACCCTAGAATATAAAGTCGCTATCACTCTGTGACTCGACTACCAATCACCAAAACGATGTAGTATGTTATATTAGTCCACACCAGTCCATATCTTGGAAGCGTCTATCCGAATATGTAATACAATGTGAAACATTTCACGAAAAATTGGCAAAATTTTTCATTTTTTTGTAAACTAAATGTCTCAAATTATATTCTACATTTGAATAGATCATTCCGAAAAGAAGAAGGTTAATATAAACATAATGATTTGATAATTATTTGTCGAGTTATAAACGATCCAGTGTACTAAAAGGATTGACAGTCCAGTCGCCAGCATGAAATATTACTGTCATTATCATCTAGAATTTCAGCTACCTAGCTTGACCCGCACGGGTATCATGTAAAAAACCTATAAAACGTCAAAGAAAACCTATAAGATGTCAACTTTCAGACTAGGTAGTTTTTAGGGCGCGAACAGCCATTCCACGTTTGCTCACTAGAATCGTTGTGAACGTCCATCTATGGAGGAATCGCTCTACTAAACTACACGCATTATTGGTTGCATAATTTTATGAGGCTGAGTGATCCGTGTATGTAGTTTTTATCTCTGAGAAGAAAGTTGGTTGAATAGCAAGATCGCATCTGGATGATTATGTGTATTGTGTTCTGCATCTGTATAAAATCAGTGATATTTGCTGGTGTGAGAAAATCATTACTGAATATGCCAAATATGACGGGTTATTTATATGTTGTGCTTTCTGAAGAGATGTCCAAAGTTATAAATTACGAAAACGCCCGCGTTGGGTGTAATTACTATTAGCATGTGTATGGATTGTAATTCGACAGTGTATATAATTATTTCTTATCTCTCATTTTTATATGTAATTTCCAGAATGGATAAGAACACGTAGATGCGCAGCTAATTTCTAGCTTTGAATCTCAATTAAGTTTATTTGAGACAAGAACCCAATGTAATTATCATCAACACATACAACTTTACCGCTTAGACCTCCAGTAATGCCATCTCAGAAGCAGATTTTAGATCACATCAGAGCCAAAGATTGATAACAAGCCTCATGACAACAAGTACAACTAAGTGCTAAGTTAATATCTTGTAGAAAAACCTACATAATGTCAGAAAAACCAGCATAATCTCAAAAAAAATCGGCTTAATGTCACTTTCCAAGATACGTCCCAACTAACAATTATCACTCCTATTAGAGTTGCAAGAATGATTATACAGTATTCCTTAAACAGCATTGTATACTGTAAGAACATTGGCAAAACCCTCTTAGAACAGCTATACAAGCGGAATGGGCACACCTAATAGGACACTTCAACCATTTAAGAGGTTGTATAAGGGCTGCAGGTAACAGTTATAAAACAAAAGTGTAAGCCTCTTGCAGCCGCTATAGGACATTTGGGTCAGTGTAAGATTCAGTTTTTGTCAACTATACAACTATTCTGTTAGGTACGTGATTCTACTTTATTGTAACCAAACTATTTCTTATGTATTGTATAGACGAAGTGAAGAATATATAACTAACACATTACAGTCATCTTGTTTACTTACATATCGGCGATTGTGAATTTCATACACAGGTATATGATAAACTTCTACACTGTGATATAGGGCTATTAAATTACTTGCGAAGCAAATTTTATGGTGATTATCGTGCAAATTAGTTACCCAATTTCTACGGGCTTCGTATTTGATTCATATTTTGACAATGATCAAAAGTATGTCTAGATTTTGAAGATGAAACTGAACTTATCTGCGTTAAATCTTCCACAAATACTATATTTAGATACAATTACACTAATGTTTATCTCTTTATATCTGTAATTCCGAACTGAAACATAATTATATTAAATAGAGGAATAAATATTTGCCCAATATGGCGGGTGGTTGTGTACAATCATGACATCGCCCATGTTGTCTTTAGGTTATTAGAATATTTTGGTGTTGCCTGCAGGTGTTATACAACAATTTGACAATGTCTGAAATGAAATACCGACAGAGTCGAATGATTTACCCAGAATTTGTACCAGATCTATATCTTCTGTTTGAACAGTTGATAAAACCTTTTGAACCATTATGCATGTGTTGTTTGTCTTAAAACATTGGTTATGGCATTTTACAAAAATATGACAGCAGAAAGTTAGGTTATGGTGAAGTTGTTTACCAACATATTTAGCATATGTACGGCCTTTAACAATTACTATATAACAACAGTTGTATAAGTGCTTCCGTTGGGAGCAATTTGTTGGCCAAAGTACTAAATTGCACAGCAAAACAACAAGGCTCGGGTTTGTTTTATAAACGTTACCATGGATGCCACAACACAACCATTTTGACTAACGTGCAAATATGCCGTATAAAATAGTTGTATAAACGTTTATGCAACAGTTAAAAATTTGCCCTATAAGATGTTGTATAACTATGCTATAAAAATATTTTAAACACCACATTTTAGAGCAAATATGTTGCACAACATTAAGCCAGCATTTTGGTGATCAGGCAACAACAATAGAGAGCTTTTATGAGTGAACGGTTCTTTTACCAAAAGCTTATATCACTACTTTGCTAGTTGGGATGATACCCGTGCCGTAAATAAATATTACGATTAGATCTACTATAACAGCCATTAATAATAGGAAAAATGGAGACAGTGATTTTCTCAGACAACATAGGTGATGTATGTTAATTTTTCCCTTTCAGTACACGTTTCAAGTTGCTATCTGATAAGGAGACCATGAAATAAGTAACTCAGAATTACGGTATCGCGGTATCAAAAAGTCTGACAAAAGAGGGCCATCAGCCGAAAACAATTCTAGAGAGAATAGTTGCCCTACATAGAATGTAGGTGACGCACCAGTATATGACAACCAAATTTCGGTCGGAACGGTTTCTATGGGAAAGACGATCCCAGAACTGAAAGACTCAAAACAGCAACATACGATGAAATTTCTCAGAAGGTTGAAACCATGGCTCTCGAAGATAGTCACGTGAAGGTATTGCATTAAATACAGGATGAACCAGAAAGAATACATATTTCAAAACCGCATTGCTCGTGACAGGCACGCCGGATGCGGGTAGTGGGGATAACTAGCTTGGTGCTCGGAAATTTAATCGCCATAGAGCGTTTTACTGATGAGCAACGTGCGTTTTATTTTAAGGCGGATTACAAAAATGTTTCGCTCTGAGTTTAGTTTATATGATATAAGTCAATGTCCTAATAAGTGTGACCAGGTTATGGGTCAGAAATTTTGAGTCTACTGGTTCGACACTGAAACCTGCGTCCAAGGTCAATACGAACAGAGGGAACTGTATGTAAAGTTGCGAAGCTCACAGTTATCATCAAAAAGACCTTAAATTGCACCCATGTAAACTTCAACTAGTGCAGGAATTGAAACCAACCACAATTGTCCAGCTCAAGCACAACATTTTCTATAAGATATCCGCTATCCCACGAGCGATGTGCCAGCGAGTTTTCACGAATTTGAAGTCAAGATTCGAGGAGTGCGTGCATCTTGATGGCTCAAAGATCAACGATGTTATTTTTTAAAAACAAAATTCCCATGTGCCTACTTTATTAAAAATATTAATTATCTTCCCTACGCTTTGTAATTTTTTTCTATGATTGTTTAAAATCCGCTCAACTTATTGGCCCACCCTTTATGTCGAAATCCAGCATAATAACCTTCTTAAAAGTTTCAGAAAGTCATTTGAAATCTTTCTGGCAATTCTGACATTTTGGAAGAGATTGTGACGGGCGACTAAGAATACCCTGTATTTTTACAGTCTCCAATGGATGTTTTACACCTAATGACAGTGCGGTAAGTGATGTTGCTCATGTTAGTTTACCATATGTTTGGCAGTGCATCCTGATTCCACTAGTCTAAGCAACCGCTCCTTATTAGAAATCATCAGCATGATCCAGGTAATGTAACAAAAGAATGCAGAGACAGTTAGCCGCCATCAGGGATATGGGAATGATGAAAATGGAGAAAACACAAGTACCTCCAACCTCTGGAATTAAACACTGAGAAGTAAGTGCTACTTTTGAATTTTTCGACAAAAGGCACCATTAATTCTCTCTAGTGAGTGATTTTGGAAGAAGGAGGCGCTTATTAATCATGGTCAACTTTTTTTGTGCCGGTTATCGAAAGAACAGAAAATGTTACGTTCAAGCACAATCCAGTCCAAGGTCAGGACTACTAAACGTCAAATGAAGAACAAATGTGTGCTGCTAGGAAAACCTTAGGTTTTTAGTACATTTTAACGAGGAAGTAAACGCCGACCTTGGATTTGACTTTGACCTTCACCTTCAAAGTTATTTCAGTCAACTTTTTTTTAGCGAAGATCCCTATTTTGACGTTTTAATACGAATTGGAGTCCAAGGTCAGGGTGCCATCTAAACGTCAAATGTGTGGTGTTAGGAAAACCTCTATAAGTCTCACAGGATTAGTAATGAAAACAACTATCAATGTCAAGGGTGATCTTGGATTTGACCTTGATCCATTCAATGTCATTTCAAGGTCAACTTCATTTTTTGAAGGAAATTCCTATCTTTCATGCCGGCAATCGAAAGGGTGGAAAATTTTGCATTCAAATACGAATTGAAGGCCAAGGTCATGATGACCACTAAAGGTCAAATGGAGGTCAAATGTGTGCTTCTAAGAAAACCACTATGAATCTTACAGCATTAGTGGTGAAAATAACTATCAAGGTCAATTCTTTAGTAAATTTACCCAAAGTCAACTTTTCAAATTTCTTTAATGGAAGCCTCTCTTTTGGATGCCGGCAATCGAAAGAGCGGGAAATTTTACATTCAAATATGCAATAAAATTGAAGAACAAGATGACCGCTGAAGGTCAAATAGGTTAAATAAAGATCAAAGGTGTGCTGCTATGAAAACACTTAGAAATCTCGCAGAGATCGTGACGGAAATGCATAAGATCATGTCATTAGTAAATTTTCACAAGTAGCGTTGATCTTGGATCTGATCTTGAACCTCACCATTAAGATCGACTCTACTTTTCCAAATAGAAATGCCTATTTGATGCTGACATTCCAGAGAGTCAGAAATTTTATTTTCAAATGTGTATTAGAATTCAAGGTCAACATCACCACAAGAGGTAATATAAATGCCAAATGTAAGCTGCTAAGAAAGCTTCTAGAAATCTCACACAAATAGTGACGAAAACAACTGGCAAAGTCAGATCTTTGGGTTTTTCATTTTTAACGAGTGAACTACGGTGCTCGTTAAAAATGATTTTTAACCGATACTGTTGCTGAGGGTTTCTATTTGAAAAAAAACCTCGAAAATTTACTACAGACCTGACCTTGATAATTATTTTCATCACTAGACCTGTGAGATTAATATGCCTGCCAGCGCACATTTGATCTTCATTTGAACTTTAGTAGCATGTTCTTTCGATTACCGGCATCAAACATAGGAGATTCTAGTTGACAATTAATTAACCTTGAAGGTCAAGGCCAAATTCAAGCCAACTAGCAAAGTTGTGCTATAAGCTTTTGGTAAAAGAACTGTTCACCCGTAAAAGCTATCTATTGTTGTTGCCTGAACACCAAAATGTTGTGTGGAATACAAATTTGCTTTCTGCAGCATATTTCTCTAAAATGAGGTGTTTCAAATATTCTTATAGCATAGTTATACATCACCTTATAGGACAAATTTTGAACGGTTGCATAAACGTTTATACAACTATTTTATATGGCATATTTGCGCAGTAGTGAAAAAAGTTGTGTTGTGACATCCATGGTAACGTTTATACAACAAACCCGAGCCTTGTTGTTTTGGGGTGCACATTTACTACTTTAGGCAACAAATTTCTCCCAACGGAAGCACTTATACAACTGTCGTTTAGTAACTGTTAAAGGCTGTACATCTGCAACAATATTACAACTTTTATAGTACAAAATTGCTGTGCTCGGCAGACATTTGTTGCTAAATATGCTGGTATACAACTTCATCATAACCTAACTTTATGTTGTCATCTTTTTAGTTAAAATGCCATAACCAATATTTTAAGACATGCATATTGGTTCAAAAGGTCTTATCAACTGTTCAAACAGGAGATATAGATCTGGTAGAAACTCTGAGTAAATCATTCGACTCTGTTCGTATTTCATTTTAGAACTTTGTCAAATTGTTGTATAACACTTGCAGATAACACCAAAATATTCTAATAAATCAAAGACAACATGAACGATGTCATGATTATACATAACCACCCACCATATTGGGCAAAAATATATTCCTCTATTGAATGTTTCAGTTCAACATTACAGATATAAAGTGATAAACATTAGTGTAATTGTGCCTAAATATAGGATTTGTGGAAGATTTAACGCAGATAAGTTCAGTTTATCTGAACATACTTTTGATCATTATTGAAATATGAATCAAATATGAAGCCCGAACAAATTGCGTAACTACTTTGCACGATAATCACAATAAAATTTGCTGCGCAAGTAATTCAATAGCCCTATATCACCGTGTAGAAGTTTATCGTATACCTGTGTATGAAATTCACAATGGCCGATATGTAGTAAGTAATCAAGATGACTGTAATGTGTTAGTTATCGCCTATACAATACAAGAGAAATAGTTTGGTTGCAATTAAGTAGAATCATGTAACAGAATAGTTGTATAGTTGACAAAAACTGAATCTTGCACGGACGCAAATGTTCTATAGCGGCTGCAAGAGGCTTACACTTTTGTTGTATAACTGTTACCTGCAGCCCTTATACAACCTCTTAAATGACTGAAGTGTCCTATTAGGAGTGCCCATTTCGCTTGTATAGCTGTTCTAAGATCGTTTTGCCAATGTCCTTACAGCATACAATGCTGTGTAAGGAAGACTGCAGTGTCGTTCTTGCAACTCTAATAGGAGAGATAATTGTTAGTTGGAAGGCCACCGTTGAATTCCTTGCAGAAATTTACTGAATACGTGACCTTGATCTTTCCCAAAAATGCCTTACCCGAGAAAATGAAGAGCCGTTCCGGGACTTTTGTGTCACGGTATACAAAACACCTGTATCATGGCAAGCTTGACAATAACTAAGCAACTTTGAGGTTTTTGAGTTTTTTTAACCTCTTTGAATTTGGTACTTCCATTTTGCAAACAGTACAATATTTTGAGTGATTTTGCGCGAGACAACTCGTCTCCACCTTTTGTAATTTTCCAACTGAGATTTCTAAAATAACACCTTTAGGCATTACGCACTCGATAAATTTAGAATGAGATTTTACAGCCTTTGGATTCAAAAATAGAAAATAGAAGTGTAATACGCTCAGCACTGCATCTGTGTACAGAAGCACGGACTAGAGACTCAAAATGATTAAATAAAATAGGTTTTAGTTTGTTTTTCTAATTGTTTTGACATAATGTACTTTAAAGTTAGTTTGATTATCAGCTTTGTGCTTATTAATCTTTTGAAGGGCGAAAGTGACCGACAGAAGCAAATTTACAAAGTTGGTATGTGTAGCTTTATTATAAGAGTATTGTTACTTATATTGATTTGAATGACAGAGAGACATGTTTGCCTGTATGTAGTATTCAGCTTTGCACTAATACTCAACACCATCGCTATGATGTATGTATGTCAACAAATAGCACCGACCTGGTATGCAAGGTAGTTCAATATGCATAGATTTATGGATAATTGTTTATCCGTCTTAAGAATGAAGTGAAATAGTTTTGATTTTCTTAATCTTGCGTTAAATGTTTGTGGTTATGTATGACAAGTGACGGGCTGAATAGTATTGTGTTGTGTTTGTTTCCGTATTTGTTACCATACTTTTCAGTATTCACCAGTACGATACTGCACAAATCTATGCCTCTCCAAGTTTTCAGTATTTTCGATTAAATTAATGCCACTAAACTGGTATGCCATTATGTACTGTGGACTTGACTATACAAAAACTAACTCAATAACGTATCAACAACATCCAACACCCTAGATATAAATAAGAACCTAGACAGACAATGATAAGTAAAGCAATAAACACTCCATACTCGTCTTGAATATGATAACCGATTTCCAAAAATGCTAAGCAAGATGTGAATACCATATTTTTGGAGGCACATGAGTGCAAATGACATCATAATGGCTGAACGATTTGGGAACGCTTTGCAATTTGAAAAACGAGAACATCGGCGAGCATTTTTTAGTACGTTTTCCATCACCTTTTGGTCGGTTTCGGGACGACTAATTATTGCATTTCAGCATATAGTGCTTGGTTTCTTGGCATAAACCTCATTACTAGATCAACGTCTAGGGAGGTGAAATCTGATAACGTTGGGGACCAGATACCATAGCCTAATGCAGGTTAAGTTACCAGGCCCCATAAAATTCAAAAAATTAACCTTAAACCTAACAGAAAGCGAGGGAGAACGTAATGAAAAGGGCTGAGGTAAGCGCGGCTTCCAGGAGCAGGGATTTATTTGATAGTAATCCTTTTTCATGCATAATTACTTTCAATAAAAGATTTAGACAAAAATGGATCTATTTCATTCCTTTTTATTGTATTTACTACCTCTTGCTAAGTGAAACAATGGCAAAAATCAAGGACTCTAACATAAGAAGACTCATCTACTCGTACTTTCGCGTTTACCTTAAATGTATACCTATATACTTTCATCTTATTGCTAAACTGGAAAATGTTTATCTTATACTATCATAGTGACTTAGTAATTATAATATATCTTTACTATACTGCATCATTTTCAGGAGGAATCTTCAGCAATGTAGATCATGGCATTGCATTTGAAATAGCGGCATTTTCAGCAAACAATAAGTACCCCTGGTCAGAGATAGAACTGGTACCATTTACTCATATCATAGCATACCAGCATGCACTTAAAGCATATTCTACTACTTGTAATCTGCTTAGAGATGGAGTCGCGGGTAAATCTTTACTCACTATCTATCTATTTACTACTATATTACAGCTTTTCAAAAATCGACAGCTTGGAGGCTCTGCTAATTTTAGTATCTAAGGCCAACCACTCTAATGATTCCAGGACTATTTGGACCTAGCTCCGAGTTTTCATCGGCATACGTGCAATCAATATGCGATGCAAAGGAAATTCCTCATGTTGAAACTCATTGTAACTTCAACATTAGAAGAAATGACAGTTTAGTGAACCTTCACCCTCATCCAAGGAGTTTGTCAAACCTGTTCCTGGACCTAGTGGAAGCCTACCGTTGGCAGAAGGTAGTCATAATTTATGACAATGATGAAAGCTTATTAGGGGTCAGCACCATCCTTGGACTCAATAAGAAAGAAAAGGTTGTAGGTAATATAAATTTGAGGTTTTTCACTTCAGTTATATATTTAGGAACGCTGATAGTACAAAATATTCGTAGTCTACACTAAGTCTAGAAAGGGAGTATTTCAAGAACCTCCCCAAACTGTATTTGTTAAGAGTCTGATAATATCTACAAGGAGGAAGCAGAGGTATGTAACAGGAAGAAATTATCGATTGATTTAGTTCTGTAGCAACAACAAATAAATTTACTCATATCTGGTGTTGCAATTAACATCCAGTAATTCAGTCGGAAACTAGCAAAGCTGTGCAGTTCATCAGAATCTATCTTCAAATGGGGGATCTTCCTTTTAGGTTCAGTTACACGTTGAAGTGGATAGCGCACTTGATTTTTGTTATATATGTAGGCATATTTTTGAGGATGAAGTTTTGTATGACGGCGGCGCCCAATATGTAATCTTACCTTAAGGGTACTCCTTGGTGGCAGCATCAAGGAAGTCAAAGGCGCTGTGAGCGTGGTGTGTTAAGGGTGCTTCCATCACCACCTTTATACGTCAACTTCAACTTCGTTAAGCATTTGGTGAAACAAAATAAAATACCAACGAGCATATATCAAACAATCTAAAAGAAATACTACAAAAAATATTTGATCATAGCATGTAGCGATTCTGCATCAAAAGTTTGTGTTTGATACACATTCACATACATAATAATCTACAACGATCCTTTTTTCTCATTAAAGTATACTCAAATCCGACACATCATTACAGTAATAAAGCAACTTGAAACCCAAGACAGTGGCAACTTCAGACCTGCACTAACTACCATTAAGGCCACAGGTAACACTGAGTTTGTGCTAGCTTGCTCTATGGACGTAATGGAAGAAGTTCTCAAGCAGCTGCAGCAGGTGGGCATGATGACTGATATATATAGCTACATCATCACAAACCTTGATGTACAGACCTTAGACTTATCACCGTATCAATATGCTGGAACCAATATTACTTTGGTATGTATATAAGTATATTTTCTCTAAATTCTTCTACATGCATTGTCACTAGAAAGTTCTCCAATTGATGATGAAACCTGCATCAGAATTAGGCGCATTCACTAGTGCACGAAATATTTTAAGAATTTACAGGTATCTCTTATGTTGTTCAAATGTCTTCACCTACGGCATCAATGTTCTCAGTACTCTATACCATAACTATCTAAAATTGTAATGACTGATCAGTGTTCACGTGAACACCGGTAGTCGGGTTGTCAGTGGCGGGGTATGAATTTTTAATGTGGGTGAACTTGATTTCTTTTATATGTTTAATAAAAAAGAAAATGGTTTGAAAGACATTATAGGTAGATCAGAAACTTGGAGATGAGCTAATTGAATCTACCACTCTTCATTCGTCGTAGCTTCCACATCCATCTGAAAGTAGTAATCTGTCGCTATCACTTTCTTCGCCAAGATTGGCTATAACTGGCTCCATAATGGTGTCGATGTTGTGGTCATGCTGTCACATTTTTGTTTCTTCCTTCGTAACATGACGGACAGCATTCTGCCACGCTCCAGGCGATACTAGCTGTATGGAATTCTCTAGTAGAGCCTTGACGTCTGGTAATTTAAAAGATGTGTTATGACGCGCAATATAACCTTTCACTTGAGTCTAGATGGGTTCAGTTCACAATGGTAGGGCGGTAAACGCATCACAGTGACACCACAATGACGGACCATCTCATCAATCACGTAACTAATGTTCGCAGGTTTGTGATGTTTAATTGTTTCTGACAGTTCCGCTTTCACACATGAATTGTCAAACGGAATGCCCGTTCGCGCAACCATTGCTGTATCTCACTTTTTCGATTCCCCATATGTGGTACAGGTTCCGCTCGACGACTGTGGTAGCAACCATTATCCATGACGATCACAGAGTTAGAACCAGCTCTCGAAGCAGCTGGCATTCATTTCGTCATGGTAATCACCTCCTTTCTTAGAGACGAAAGTCAAGTTGCATCCTTCTAGAAAGCCACTATCGCTGCCAATATGTATAAAAATCAATCTTTGCCCTTTCCCTTTACGGTGCACGAAGACCTGTTGACAAACCTTCAATGCTTGCTTGTTGATTACTTAGTACATTTTTGTCTATCCAGGTTTGTTTAACTGGGTGACATGCATTTACCCACGTCTCATCCAAATAATATATGTTTCTGATATTCTGTTCTGTCGTCTATATTAAGTTATTGCGCGTAGGTGTTTTCGACGCCACGCAACTATTTCAAATTTCTCTATTAATCATGCCTTCCGATTACGCGTTTCGTAACGGAAGTTAAGTGCGTGTAAGATATTCCTTAATACTGCGACGTTCATTGGGGGTATAATGACATTACTCTTGATCTTTGCATGTATAGCCTTAAGGGTTGGTATCTCATTCCTAATAAAGAATGAATGTACGGTTCGTCTTAATGCCATTTTGCTGCCGCCATTTAGTTTGATGGCCTTACGTTCCTTCAAAGGGTACTTTGGATCAGCAGCAGCTCCAGTTTTCTTCTGTTCAGCGTGGAAGCGTTTAGGTATCATCTTATCTCAGGACCGGAATCAGTTTTCATTCTTTCTTTCTTTTAGGCCAACTCATCAGTTGTATAAATATAAAATATTAATGCAAATGAGATATTTCCCAAAAATGCAAACTTCTTAGAATAAGCCCACTGCTCCGCCTGCATGATAGTCAATAATGTTACAAGCAAACAGGATGCCGCGCGGCATCAGCTATTCGTTCATTGTTAAATAGCTGAATCGTAGTGCAAAATACACATTGAGCTAGCAAATAAAGCCGACAATAATTTTCTCGGGATAATAAGTATAACTTGGCAAATTTTCACCGTATTTCGTGTCCCATGGCGATCGGACCAACTTACTTGAAGGAAAAAAAATAAAATCACCCGAGCGGGGTGGAATGCAAGTCCAAAGCTCAAGCGCTTGACCAAACCAATCCATTTGACATCCGTTCCGAAACAGGCAAGGACCTGATAAGGCAACCAGAGGACGACTGAGAATGACTATTTTCTCATAAAAACCATCTTTGTGGCTTGTTTATAAGAATCGCTAAATGCTCCCGCGGATTTTTTAATTCTTGTGAAGACTCTTATTTTCGTAGTAGTAGCATTGATGGATGATCCACCATTCAAGCAGCGTACGCAGTTAAAGTAGCACGATCGTGATTTTTAAATATTTTATTTATTCGAGCAGATCGCTAAATGGAAACTTTCTCCTTAAGACAAGCCCAAAAATTCATTATCCGTTCTACTCAAGATTATTATAACAAATGAATGAGATCTTGTGAGTATAATATAAAATTTAAAATTGTAATAAAGAAATGAATCAAAACGGTAGGCCCATATTTTCCCAATTTTTGTTTATTAACATACTTGTATTCTAATATCTCAAAGCTTGTCAAGATGATTGTGGGATATATTGTTACTTGACTAAAATGGGTATTATTTAGAATGTGTAAATCGAACACTCAGAGTTTAGAATACCACCCTACTCTAGCCTCACGCCTCTCGACAGCCGTTCCGTCGCCCGGCGCAGTCAGGCTCTGATCACGCGTATGAGTCATTACAGATTTAGACAGTTACAGTATAGCCGACGTTGGAATATAACCACAGAAACTGCTGTTTATTGTTTGTCTTGGTAATGGATTGCGATTTAAGCGAGTATGGAAATCCTAACAAATCCCAGTGTTTCTTTTCAAATAGGTATGCCCTTTTTTCTCCGTTAAAGGTTCACATGACACACACATACTCGTATGTATGTTGAACAATCCGTCAGGCTTCAAATATACCCGTGGTCAAACATTGTGTTATTAAGCCCTGCTCTAGCTCTAGAAATCGGGTTCAGACAAAAAGTGAGATTCTCACTGACACGATATACATCGGACCCTTTCCACAAATCGGAAGTTGGATGGACTTACGAACAAGTGCCAGAAATCGAAATTTTAATTGTCATCCTTAGTCCTTGTACTCTTAACATTAATCGTCACACATGTATGATTCAGCTTGTCGAGTTAGTTATCTCTAAGTTTCAACTCTGATAGTAAGTCGATGATCTGTTGACTCAACTCGGGTATCAGAACCTGAGTGTCACTGACTGATAATGTTACCTGCATGATCAGTACTCACCTCCTACCAGGCAGATCCGTTGAGCAATGAGGTTATTTTAGACAGTTGAACTAAGCTTTACTCAGGGTTGTATATGAAACTAGGAACGGATTTGAACATATTCAAGCTAGTACTGATGTCTTTTTTGAATTTCTTCTCTTTGCAAACACCTAGGAAGTGTAAAACTAACTTCTACATCAGCGGTTAATTAAAAAATGCTGCAAATTTTTCCAACCTAGCGATAACCATGATGCAAACCTAGGTTGAATCAGCTACATAATTTTTTAGGATTTGCTGTTCTTTAAGCATTCTGACTGCTTCAGTCTGATTCTGACCTTCAAATTGGTCCATATTCGAATCGGCCTCTTTCTTCTTTAGCAGCCTTCAATTGCTCTTAGATACTTCTTTTTGTAACCTTAGCTTTTCTATTTTGTTTTTCTTCTATAGTTCCTTGTTAGTGTATCTTGCAACTAGCATTTAATGAGTTCCTATTGTCTTTCATTTTCCAGTTATCTTTGGCTTCTTAGCCGGTAAGAACTTCCTCATAGTCTTCTAACATTTGCGACTTTCTCTTTAACTAATAACCATCAGCCTCTATTGTGTTTTCCAGTTCGTTAATCAATACCTTATATCGTTCTGTAATGTCCATTTTGTCTAGCTAGCTCTTCAGTTTCCCCTGTGCTGCACCTAGACCTTCCTGTTTTACAGCCTCGTGGCTTTTTAGCTTCACTGTGTGCCTTCACACAAAATTTTTGGGCACGATGGATTCTAATTGTTGCTTTAGTCCTTCAACGACATTTTACAGTTAAGCAATTTTCATATTTGATTTGTCTCTAGTTCTGATCATCTTCTTGAACTGTCATTGTCAGCTACTAAAACGCTCTGGTTCCTGTGGATCTCGCTTTTGGCCAGCTCCAGTTGCCTAAATTCTGAACCTGAAAATGTGAGCCTCGCCGAATTTATCAAGCTTTAAGAGGAATTTGGTGAACAGCAAGTACCTACTGTTGCAATTGTATAAAGATAAATACAATTTGGCAAAGTGAGAGGTGAAATGGATCGAAAAGATAGCCGAACGTTCCTAAATGACCGTAACGTATATTACGTATCTTGAAAAGTGATAATGTCTATTTTTTTTTATTATATTGTTTTTTTTGTGACATTATGTAGCTTTTCTACAAGATGTTAACTTAGCACTAGCTGATGGACAGGTTGTGAACTCGTTTTGTATTTGCACGTATTGTCTAAACGTCATAAGGCTTCAGTTATCAATGTTTGACACTGATGTAATGTGAAATCTGCTTCAGAGATGCCGTTACTGGAGGTAACGCCAATGCAAAGATGCATTCTGACGATTTGTGTGCGAATAATATGTGTTGATGATAATTCCATTTTATTCTTGTCTC
Organism: Acanthoscelides obtectus; assembly: GCA_963669975.1. NCBI lineage: Eukaryota > Metazoa > Arthropoda > Insecta > Coleoptera > Chrysomelidae > Acanthoscelides > Acanthoscelides obtectus. The sequence continues at coordinate 57,275,050 of CAVLJG010000004.1, forward strand.
AAATACACTTACTTGAGATTCAAAGCTAGAAATTAGTTGCGCATCCACTTTTTCTTGTCCATTCTGGAAATTACATTTATGCAAATTTTCTGAATTTCAAAAATAAGAGAGATAAGAAATAATTATATTCACTGAACACTGTCGAATTGCAAGTCATATACATTTTAACAGTAATTACACACAATGCGGCCGCGGTAGTAATTTCACGTAATTCTCCTCGAAGTTTTTGAAAACACAAAAAAAAACGTAAGAAATCGTAATTTATAACTTTGAACATAACCTGGATTCAGAAAGGCCAACATATGAATAACCCGTCGGGCATAGCTAATAGATATACTTCTTTGGCAGCATATTCAGTAATGATTTTCTCACACAGTAATTATCACTGATTTTATACACATGTAGGTCACATTTTATACACACACATTCATCCAGATGCGATCTTGCTACTCGAACAACTTTTTTCTCAGAGATGAAAACTATAATCTACTCGGCTTTACAAAACAGATGCAACCAACAATGCGTGTAGTTGAGCCATTCCTACATAGATGGACGTTTACAACGATCCTAGTGAGCAAGCGTTGAATGACTGTTTGCACCCTCAAAACTATCTGGTCTGCAAGAGGACATTTTAGAGGTTTTTTTGACGTTTATAATAAAAATTATAGGAACCTGAAGGTCATAATCACACAGAAGTAATTAAAATGCTCAAAGTAGACTTACAAAAACTACATAGAGACTCAATCCATGTTGGCGCCTTATTCAACGCTAGGCTTGCAGAATTTAGCTGCATTTTTTAAACACTGCTGAGGCAGAAGTCAATCTTAAATTTGCTAGGCATTCCCAAAGAGAAAAAATTAAGGGAAATGGTGAGCACTAGCTATCTGTGCAAATCCTTTTCTAGTTTCATATACAACCTCAACCAAAGCTTCACTCTACTGTTCTAGCATAACGTCAGTCATAAGCGCCTTTCAGGAGTTGAGTATTGATTAACTTCAATTAGGTGACAGTCTCGGTTGAAGCGGGATCAGCTGTAGCATTAACCCAGCGAATATAACCTATTCCAGTCAGTTTCCCAGAGATAATCCTGATAGATGCTATCATATTCTATAACCGATTGTTCACTTACTATCAGAATTGAAACTCAGGGACAACTAACTTAACTAGCTAAATCATGTATGCGTGAAGCTTAGTGGTGATACTGTGGAGACTAAATATAACATTTTCAAGTTTCAATTTTTGAAATTATTCGGTCCTTTAGAATCGACTTCGACTAAGTCAAAAAGACGGAACCCATGGGATCAGCGTACGTTGTGATACATTGTGAGCTTTATTTGTGATAGGGAAGAATCATAGACCCTGAAGATACCGAAGTAATGCAACTGGCAGAATCAATCTATAAGTTTCGGAAAAGTCGTGAGGTCAACACCGAGGATGAGGTACTATTTCCTTCTTGGAAAATGAGATATGAAACAGCTCTAATCGCTGATGCAGTCCAACTGTTCTATGAAACGTTGTATGACCTAACCATTGATAAGAAGAAATCCATCACTGCTACTCCGTTGTCCTGCCATGAGGATAGTAGTTGGAATGAGGGATATACTATCACCAATTCCATGAAAACCGTAAGTAACGAAAACTTTGCGTGCTGCTCTGAGACATTCCACTACTTGTGCAGTTAAATAGAATCGAGCGTAACGGCACTCATGTGTTTGATCAACCTGCACATGTATCAGCCTCAAACATTTTTTTTTCACTCTGAAGACCTGTAGATTGGATAAACAATTGCTGAAAATATAACTAGAAAGTATTTTAGAATTAAGGAAAGTTAATTCGATCGAAGATATACAACTCAAAAAAACATCCATAACATTTCAGAGCTGATCCCCCTGGAACACCATTAAATTTTGAGAAATTTAAGAACAACATTGAAACAAATGACGAGTTCGAGAATAGTTTGTTTTAAACCGTCATTATAGACGTCTCCAAATTATGACAGAGTTGTTATGGCACTTCACAAATCAGAGTCGATGATACGACCTAGTTTACGATGAGCCAAAAATGCTAAAAACAGACACGCACAAATGCTCGTCATTATGGTACAAGGAAATTGTTGAAAAATCATAAGTATATTCCTGTCATTCACTTTCAGAAATCTGTCAAAGGCCTTACAGGGCTCATAAGATTCGACACCGAAGGTTTTCGGAGTGACTTTAACATAGACATCATGGAGCTTTCTTTGGGAGGTCTGATCACTGTCGGTCAATGGAATTCTTTACGAAGATCTCTGAATATTTACAGACCAGAAAAGACATCTACAAGAAGTGGTGTCGAAAACATCTTTAATAGGACTCTCACCGTTATAATCACAATTGTAAGAATATGCTTGAAAGTTCACTATTTGATACCATCTGTCATCAAGGTTTCCATTTTGCCTTGTTTAAGACATCCACAATCACCTTCTTTGGATAAGTATACGTATATACACATTGTCCACTATGCCCCCAAATGAGCGTATAGCCTACTATATTAATACGTAATTTGCTACAGCGCCATCTATGAGACACTGACCGTTTCGAAGTAAATTTCTAATCAGGGCGGAAAGGAAAAGCAAAGCTGCAACAAAATCTTATAGATAGCCCTACAGTATTTCATTTCATCTCCAACATTTTTTGGGCAAAGCAATACAGTACTAGGTTAGCTTCAGTTAGAAATGGTAAATAAATGGTAAAAAATCGGTTTGTAGAAATAGATACACTAGTTATTTGATATGCGAGGTGCAATTTCTTATGTTAGGATTATTTTCTATTGTTTTATTAGAGTCAACCTTACGGAATGCTAACCGAAACAACCACTCAATTGGTGGGTAATGACCGTTTTGAAGGTTTCTGCATAGACGTTATCAGGGAACTGTCGCATATACTAGGTTTCAACTACACCTTTGTGATCCAGGAGGATGGTGTAAATGGCGTTTTCAATCTCACTACTGGCCTATGGAACGGAATGATTCGAGAAGTTATGGAGGGGGTAAGGCTCAGTGCTTCTCTCGCAAAGGGATCTGTCTGAATTCCTTTTTTTTATAATTTGAGAGGGTTATATTATAACCAAACCATTTTTGTGATCCCATGTGAAAATAATAACAAGTTCCTGATTTACGTTGTCTTACGAAATTTTCATTGGAATAAATAAAAATTCATTCTGAAAATAAAGGACGAGTGTTCCTCAGAAAAATACAAAAAGGTTATGAAGTTTGCTTTTACTTATTATACCGTTTTTTTTTTCTGACTAAACTCTTGCTGATCTAAACTTGCACCAACACTACTTTAGTTTGTAATCCGCAAGACAGGCGTCAATAGAGTACAGAATTATTAACTTTGTGTCACTTTAACACGAACTACACCAACGCTACGAACAGAACACACAGTTATGTTATTTATGGGTATACATATTCTAAAATTAGTGGGTGTGAAACTTTGAGGGAGTTAATAAAACCAAGAAATATTCAGTATATAGAGAATATTGCATATTTCCTTCTTAAAACAAATAAACGAATGATATCAAGTACCTAACCTGCTACCATGTGCTTATGATTTACTTAAGGACAACTTTTAATGCTAATAACCTTGATTGGATTTATAGGTATGATAACCATTTTCAGCGAGCTGATCTAGCCATAACGGATCTAACTGTAACGTCTGAAAGAGAAACTGCTGTGGATTTCACGATGCCTTTTATGAACTTAGGTAACAATTGTACACTCATACTCTACTAAAGTAGAACATCAAATCAATCATCAAGTGTCAACTTAGATTAACGTTGTACTACTCACACAATAGTATTATCAATATCGTCATACAGAACTGAATCAAATTTAAAACCTGTGAACTTTGGGAACCGAATCTAGTATATGAGAAGCCTTCAAGCGTTCTATAGCAACAAGTCACAAATTTTAAAGCCCAGTCTAACTCATGGATGGAATTTGTCAAGAGGTTAATTCAATTACTTATTCAGCATACGTTTATTCATGTTTAGCTTTGATCGCACCCTGTGTAATAATGACATAGTATTTTTATACAGGGTGTCCCATAAGTAATGGTAAATAGCTTAACAGCAGATTCCTTTTAAAGAAATATTGAGATTAAGTTATATTTTCTTAGTCCGAAAGTCAAAGGCAACCAAGATACAGGGTGATAAACTTATTGTCATGTTTTTGAATTTTGGCCATAAATTTAGCATGTATTCTTCGCTTTTAACGAAATTTGGCATATGAGGGTTTTTTATATGACAAATCTAAAAATTGTACTTTTTCTATATTATCTTAGAGAGTGCGCCGCCAGCAACATTTTATGTTCTTTAAACTTCGTAACTTTTTTACGCTTGGTATAATTTAATTTTTTATTTAAAATATGCATTGTGCAATCATGTTTGCTTAAAAAAGGTATACTTCAAAAATTTCGCTATGATTCTCCCTTTTCAAGATATTTACATTTAAAGTTTTCAATGCACTTAAGATAAAATTTTAAAGTTAAAATATTTTTTAAGTAGGCTGAGCCTGACGAAATGAATTTTAAACGTCACTGTCACCGTCACGGTTTACGTTCTTGTCAAACTCACACGTTTAGTGCCGAAATCTATTGCCTTTTATTGCGTACTTTTAGTATTAGTTCCAGTGTTCATTGTGTATTTATCGCTTTAGTTTAAACTGCCTAGACATGAATTATTTTCTAACTCGGAAATGCCAGATATAGTTTACGTATATTCCTAAAAAAATGACAGTGGTTTAAGACCTTGTCGACGTTACGCGCAAGTGTATCCAAGTAGGAGACATCCAGATTATAAACTTTTTCAAAACGTTTACCAGAGACTTGGGGAAACTGGTTTATTCAGGCCAAAGAGGGATGTTGGACGTCCAAATAGACATAATGTGGATCAAGAAGCAGGAGTGTTAATCCAGGTTGCTGAAGATGCAGAAATAAGTGTAAGGCAGCAAGAACTGGAACTAGTTACTCAGTGGTTTTGAGAATTTTTCATCGCGAACATCTTTATCTATATCATTTTACGCCTGCAGATCTTCCAGCAAGACTAGATTTCGTCCTCTATTTCCAGGCTCAACAAAATCAAGATCCCTCATTTATAAATAAAATTATGTTTACGGATGAAGCGACTTTTACTTTTAATTTTAGAGACATGCAGTCATATGATATTGCAAATCCTAATCTCTTTACTGAAATACACACAACACGAATTTAAAATTAATATTTAGTGTGGTATATTAGAGAATTTTTTTTTGTCCATACGACTCATATGAGTTACATACCTTCAAATCCAAACGGAGAATTATATTTCAACTTTTAAAACAAAACTCATTGATTATTTAGAAGAACTACCTTTAAATCTGGGCCGAGATATGGTTTTGCGCAAGATTGTGCTCCTGCGCACTTTGCTAGACCAGTGAGAGCATATCTTGACGCTAATTTTAACTGGATAGCAGACACGAAGTTTACAAGAATAGAAAATGTTGCTGTTGGCGCCATAATTTGAAAAAGGTCAATTTTTAGATTTGCTATATACAGGGTGTTTCAGTTTATTGTTGCATAACTTTAAGATTCGATAGAACTTTTAAAATTAATGCATAAAGTCAAAAATGCGTGGCTTCCGAAATACAGGGTATTTAAATGTACTTTCTAAAATAGTTTTTTTTAAATATTTCGTACAATATTTGATGTATAACAGTGAAAATTGGTATACAAGGGTTTTTTGGTACCTACGACAAAACGAACCATGGGCATAGTTTTACTGTAGCCGCTAGAGGGCGCTCTCTACTGTACCTGTAGTGTATTAAAATTAAAATAAAATTAAAATTTTTTCTTAGTGCAATTTTTTGCTTTTTGAATAAATAAACTGATTATTCGCACTTTTCAACATAAAAAAGCTCTCTTGTGAATTTTCGTTATAGTTAGCCGTTTTTGAGATATTTCGATTTTTAAGGTTCGATGCATTTTTTATTATTTATGATAAAACAATGTTAAAAAGTCAGTGTCTCGATAATTTTTAGAAGTAGGCTGTGCCTGCAAATATTTTTGAAAATGAAAGAAATGGTGAATGCAAGAAATTTAGTTTCTTTCAGCGGTTTTTTTTGTAAGTTTTATAAAAATGCCATTTTTATTCTCCAATCAAGAGTTAGCGGATTGTTAGATTTTGTGTATGGCTTTGTAAATGGATACGCAGCAGAAGCAGCCAGAGAATACGCACGAAGATTTCCAAACAGACGACATCCAACTCGCTCATTATTTGTAAGAGTGCATCGCCAAATAATTGAAAATGGTTTTGGAAATCTCCAAAGGGATCAAAACATAAATGTTTGTCAGCGCAGATTTACCAGTATGATTCTGCGTGAGTTTGATAGAGATCCGACCACAAGTGTTAGGAGAGTTTCTGGTGCCTTGGGAATTTCACCAATCCATGTTTACCGTGTTCTGAGAAATGACCATAGACGTCCTTACAATTTGCAACCTGTGCAAGGACTACAGCCAGGGGTCGGATAACGAAGAATCACATTTTGTCAGTAGATTCTTGATAGAACTGATAATAATAGGGAGTTTGTAAGTAACGTTTTATGGACCGATGAGTCATGCTTCACTAGACGTGGAGTGGCAAATTTTCATAATCAAGACATTTGGTCGCATAAAAATCCGCATGCAGTTCGGGAAAGAAATTTTCAACATGAATTTAGTGTGAAAGTGTGGATTGGTATCTACCGTAATTGACTATTTGGACCCTACCTTTTGCCTGCAAGGTTAAATGCTGCGGCCTTCTTGGAATTTTTAAAGGCTGAACATGCAAATATGTGGGATGATGTTATGTTAGATTTAAGAAGATTGGCCTGGTTCCAGCTTGATGGTTGTCCAGCTCATTATTCGAGAATAGTTAGAAACTGGCTGGACAAAAATTATCCAGAAAGATGGATCGGCCGTGGAGGACCAGTCGCCTGGCCTCCACGATCCCCTGACCTAAATCCATTAGATTTCTTTTTGTGGGGATTTCTAAAAGAAAAAGTGTACCAGATTCCCGTAACCACAAGAGATATGCTAATAGACAGAATCAGGAATCCATGTTATGAAATAAGGCCTTATTTGAATAATGCTATACCACGTTCGATCATTCGTAGATGTGAATTGTGTATTGAACAATTGGGTTTACATTTCGAGCAACTACTTTAGATTTTGTATGTTTGTCCTAACTATCCAATAGCATTTTAGTTGTAAATAATTAATTTAATTTGTTAAACATAATATTGGAAAATTGAACAAATTAATATTCTGTTTTTTTGTATTTATTTTGAGTTAGGGATTATTGCTGTGTTTAAAAACACAATCTAAGCGATCATCTTAATTACTTGTAATGCCCAAATCGAAAATGTAAAAAAAATTCTTATTTTCCCATAATTAATTAAAAATGCATCGAACCTTAAAAATCGAAATATCTCAAAAACGGCTAACTATAACGAAAACTCACAGGAGAGCTTTTTTATGTTGAAAAGTACGAAGAATCAGTTTTTTTATTCAAAAAGCAAAAAATTGTACTAAGAAAAAATTTTCGGTCATTTTAATACACTACAGGTACAGTAGAGAGCGCCCTCTAGCGGCTACAGTAAAACTATGCCCAAAAATTGCAATAAGTTTATCACCCTGTATCTTGGTTGCCTTTGACTTTCGGACTAAGATAATTTAACTAGCCTCAATATTTCTTTGAAAGGAATCTGCTCATTACTTATGGGACACCCTGTATATTATATAGCAATGAGTGATCTTGCTAGATATTGAAAAATGAGTCATATCAAGGAATCAGTCTGGCTTCACTTGTCTTTCTATCAATTTTGACTATCAAAACGGTATTTAAGCTAGACCATTCTTGCGAGAGATCGCTCTTTATATAACACACTGGTGTAGATATACTTTTTCTTCTAAAAGATCGGGGTTTCCATGAAACCGTATTCCAATCATTGTTATACAGAGGGTAACAAAAAAATACTGTGTGGAGGAAGGCGAGAAATCTGACGATATCTACATGATCTGCATAAATAGACATGATTGCAATATACGCAGAAAAATCCACTGTTAGTCTGGCCTGTGATTACTTGTTGTTCCGGCTGCTAGATGGCTCGACCGTTTTGGTGATGTGTATCGTGTAGCTATGAGCATCGTACGCGATGAGGATGAAGAACTTTAGCAAACCATCGGTAGGTGAAGGTGGTCAAATTTTTGCCTACGTCCACACGGTATTTTGAGCTTTTCAAACGACCATATCAACTTCTATGCTTTCCGTTCATCGATTTCCATATATCTAACTGATGAGTTGCTGAAGGTCATGAAACAGCGTTGTCTGTGGTTCGTCATGGTTACAGAGACGGAAAGCAGGCATGTCCATTTCAGTGTAATAAATGGGCCACCATTAGCAATTAGCTGTTTAGTTTCTGTAGTCTCAAGATATTCTGAAATGATCTCTAACTGTATTATTTGCAAAAATCTACTAATTTCAGGCATAAGCATCTTGTACAAGAAGCCAGAGCCGGCACCGCCAAGTCTCTTCATGTTTGTATCCCCATTCTCAGCGATGGTGTGGATTATGCTAGGCGTGTCTTATTTCATCGTATCCCTCTGTATCTTTGTCATGGGTAGATTGGCACCAGCTGAGTGGCAGAATCCTTATCCTTGTGTAGATGAGCCAGAATTTCTTGTTAATCAGTTCTCTATCAGAAATTCGCTATGGTTCACTATGGGTGCGCTGATGCAGCAGGGGTCAGAGTTGGCGCCCATGTAAGTTCATGCGATTGAAGTGATATATCCGCAGTATGAGCTTGGACAGAAATTTCAGAAGTTGAATATATCATGAACTCCTTAATCCCCCATAAATTGTTCCTAGCAGCCGTTAGTGGGTAATGCCAAGTATCTGTTCAGGAAGGCACTGCACTTCTGTACTATATGTATGGGTGGGTCAGTGCGTATTTTCTTCTCTCTTCCTGGTTACCCCATGAATATTTCTCCGAAATGAACAATTACTATCTGGACTGTTGCAAACTTGACAGGCTATTAGGAAGGATTGTGGGAGATTAACAGAGTATGTCAAACGAATATCAAGGGGAGGCTAGAAAATTTTGAACGAACCATACACAGACTTCAATCTAGATCATAGTTTGTATGAATCTTCACGATTTTCAATAAGCTTAGTTTAGTGCAATAACATTGCAGCACAGTGTCATACAATTTCAAGTTATACTCGCGTTTCGGCTTTCACGGCAGCTTTTTATGAAGTATAAACTTTTGCTACATTAGACAAAAAATGCCTGTTAGGGATAGCAGGCGGGCTCTACCAGTTATTTTTTCCCAAGGGCCGATTCAGAATAACAGCTTTGTCGCCTTGGAGCAACAAAGTATCTGAAGCGCCAGTATATCGGATGTCATATCGTCGCCTTCCACACATAGTGTCGTAACTAACAAAAATCCAAAAATTGAGTTACGCCGCCTCAAAACTTTCTTTGAACTGCTGCAAAGAAGATAAATGGTGTATCTAACAAAATTTCGTTTTTAAATCACACAAGTACGTAACTTGATTTACGACAGTTTGTGAGAAATAATTATTGGTGCAGTTTCGAATCACATATGGGGCGTATGTGTAGTATCTAGTTGTGTGTTCAAAAGCATCAAGTATTACTCAGCAAACGGCGTAAAATCCGTAGTTCTATATTCAGATGGATGAAGAACTCGATTATGGCTGCCCTGATGTATGCAGTTCAGAAAATCAAGGGAACAGAAACCATATCTCTACGTTTTTTTTGAGACCAATCATGGACATAGTGAAGGAGATTCAGCACATAGCACAATAAGTTCAGCTATTACACAAGTTGGTGATCTTTTCATTCCCAGCCAACTTTACACTATAATCGAATTAGCGAGACGAAAAATCCATACAAACTCATTCCGATGGACTGGATTTTAAAAGTTTGTCTAAACTGTTACGAATTTTGACAGTTCGCACAAGTAATGAAGGTAAAAACTTAAATTGGACTGATGTTATGGGATTAATGGTGGACAAAAAAAGAACCTAAGAATATGTTTCTAAGTATTTAAGTATAGCCACATTGACTCAAAGTATGACTTTATCAAACTACAACGATTGAAGGGTAAAGTAGGTAATATTAAGGTTGATAATTTAAACAATGCTCCACGGAAGATAGCGATGACAATATTGGATGATCCTACTTCGCTCTGTAAAGGGTGAAGAGGTTCGGCAACAGCGCGACCATGTGGGAGTGCGTGTCAGGGTGCAAAGTGCAACGGAAGGCAGGTAGTAAGGTAAGACCACAGCCGACGTCAACTACAGTTGACGTCGGCTGTGGTAAGACGTTGTGGTTTGTGGTGGAGTTGCTTGGGGGGCGGGGGAGACGGGCATGAGCTTCGGCAGGAGCAGCACGTATAATATCGTCGCTCAGCCCGACGGACGTACGAACTTTGGTTTGAACGTTATTTTATTTTTTTCGAATTGTACACTATCAGTTGTAAATGGGCCTCTACCTTAGCAAATAAAGTGATATCGCAGTAACACCGTCTTCCTACCCATTGACCTGAGAGAGCTAGCTCAGAAACTATTCAAGGGGATACTCCTGTTATAAAACTTACCGAATTCCAAAACATTTACTACAATCTGCCACACGAAAATTAGTTTGCATTTGAAAAACTGCATTTCTTTGCTTTAGTTACCATGTATTATTCTTTTAAGTTTTCTAGTTTATTCTTTTACCGTTTAAAAAAATGAACATTTGTTTGTATTTGTAAAACAGTTTTTTTTGTGTATTATAATTTTCAGATTGCTGGTTGATTCTTATATTGTTCAAAAAAATATATCATCTAATTTACTCGAAGCTTTTAATTGCGCACTGACCTATCTGTAGGAAGTAGAAAGAAAAAAGTCACACAAACTGCCGTAAGTGACAAATTTTTCAAAAATCTGGAAAACTCAAAACTTTTGCAACCACTTCCACACAAAATTGATTTACTTAAAAAGCATACTATTCATTGTATTAAAATGGAAAAGTGTTCTCAAATAGTTTTTCGGTATTACCAAGAAACATTACACCCATTTTCGTTTTTTCGCTCTACTGTAAAATCTCTAAAATGTCACTTACGACACTATGTGTGGAAGGCGACGATATGTAATCTGTACATGTAAAAAATGGAAACAAGCTGTGCTGGATTACCTTTAGTATCAAACAAAAGGACCATAAACGGCTGTTGAGGTCTACCGCTTAAACCATTAATGTAATTTGATTTCCATATTAGGTGACCCTCATACGATAGCATTTTTTGTAAATAACTGTGTGAAATGTCAGTCATCAGTTCAACACTGAGCGGTGTCGAGGTCCGTTTTGGAATCCCAATTTTCGATTGCACGAATTTTGATATTTGACGAATTACTCGATCAAAGCTTGTTTCTTATTCCGCGATCGTGCTTCCATATTCCTATAGGCATAGCCTGAAAGGAAAGAAATTAACTGCTTCATGCCTTTACGGACTGTGCTGCAAGAAGCGCCGAGTCGTCTTGTTTCGAAGCCATATGTTCTGATTATCATGAGATTGAATTTCAGGCTGCAAACAGTGTGTTATCTTGGTGAGACAACAGTCGCCAAATACTGCTCGAAATGCTCGGAAGCGTTATCAACAATTGGAATTCCAGATTAGACCACAATGACCGTACTAACAGCCTACACCTTTAGCAAAAACCGAAGTCAACAATTCTTCTTCACTTATTAGTTATTTTTAATATACCTATCTCTTTTTTTCAAGTACCTCTAAATGTACCACTGTTGCGCTACAAAAATAACTTTTTAGCTGTATTTCCATTTTCGTACTCTGAGGTGCAGTCGAAACGTCAGTAATGTTCTTCAATCTGAAATAACTCACTCGCTATGGATTGAAGAGATATTAACAATATAAAGACAAAAACTCACCTAAGACTTTGTTTTTAGATCCATTTCAACAAGGGCAGCGTCAGGAGTCTGGTGGTTATTCGTACTCATCATGGTATCATCGTATACGGCTAATCTTGCCGCTTTTCTCACAGTCGAGACACTTGTAACTTCTTTTAAAGATATTGAGGAACTTGCTTCACAGGATGAAATTAAGTTTGGTGCTAAGAAGGGTGGAGCGACTGCGAACTATTTTAGAGTAAGTTCACGCAAACATTGAAAAACTGAGAATGTTTATATGTTCCCAATCACACTTTTGAGTCGGAAACGTTTTATGCAAATTAAGAAATTTCATACTGATCAGTATTATCTTGATGAGGAAAACAATGATGGAATGAGCGGATATCAAATACAATTAGTGATATATTAGGTTCTTCACTGTAGGGCTTGCCAGTAACTCTTTGCGCTTGCTTTCTATCCAAAAAAAAACTCGCTATGCATTAAAATTACCAATATACAGGTATGCCTTTGATGCTGTATCAAAATGTGAAGTAATAAATAATTTACAGAGTGTCTGTAAAACAATGACAATACTTCTGCAACCACTAGACCTACAATTAACGTTAAAGTCCATGTTACTCTTATGTCTTGTCGGGTCCAAATGCCAAAATACATGGTGGTTAGTTGATATGCCATTAATAACAATGACTTGGGATAGATCAATGATTATATCTACATAACATTATGACAAGATGGCATTGATCATTCCACTAACTGTATTTTTATACGTTTTTTACTTTCAATATAAGAATTAGTTTCACTACGAAAATATTGGTATGGCAAATACTCAAGGGGGAAATAAGATCTTTCAAAAAAGTCAGTGGCGTAGAATTATTTTCCGTTTTTCTTCTGTAGGGGTAATTTTGACCCTATTGGTTTAGTCTGAGTCACGGAACTATGCAAGCTTAACCGAAGCGAATCAGATCACTGGGTGAATCGGATCAAAATAAGCTATCCATTAATATTTTGAATTACACGTTGACACAGTTATTTTGTACCGATTCATCCATTGATCCAATTTGCCTCGATCTACCCTATGTTTTGGTTGTGCTGTTCGTACAAATTCTTCCATTTCGGAGATATAACTTTTTCTAAGTTTCAAAATCGTAACCAGAAAGGCCTGTATACAAGTAAGATGGCGTATTGGGACCCATCTTTATAGAAACTTTCCTTGATATCTTAGCATGTACTTCTAGCCCTTGAGATATTGTCACTGATTTTTCTTGAATCATGTTTAACTCAAATTTAATAAATACGTGAAATAAATTAAAAAAATCGGTCGAAAACAATTTCAACTTGCGAAGTTTAGTCAATAAGTTAGTTTCTGGAAATTACGCTACATACTTCGGGATATTGATTTCAAAACCAACAGAAATAAATAATACATATTGTGAATTCATGCTACTGTATCAACTCAGTAGTTATTGATGCACATATTAAATAATTTAACCAAGTTTATTTATTGAAAATGCACAATTGATCATCTGTAAGGTAACTAATTGTATTAATTTGATCTGATCTGTTTCGTGTATAGGATTCCAATTTATCAATCTACCAAAAAGTATGGAGCTACATGGTTAATCATCCTGAATTAATGGTTGACACAAATGAAGAGGGTGTGAGGAAAGTAGAAACGGAAAACTATGCATTTTTGATGGAATCAACCACTATCGAGTACGTTACAGAAAGACATTGTAGCTTGGCCCAAGTTGGTGGTCTACTAGATGATAAGGGATACGCTATTGCAATGAAGAAAGGTATAGCGAATGTACAGGCTTCAGAAATCTGTATCGCTATAAGTTACTTTGAAAAATATGTTGAGGAATCCTTGAAAAAGGGTCGCTGCAATGTTTTTATTATTTTTAATATTTAGGCTACCCTATACAGAACATACTTTTATCTTCGAATCTGAATCAGTGACGTCACTCTTGTTTGCGACAGGGTATTTGACCTCTAGAGACATGCTCAGTTATTATGGTGACTGTGTTAGCCACGCGATCAGCTCATTCATCTGCTCAACGCGTTGCTTAATAGTCTTAACTTTCTGAGTTTTCCACTATTTTTTTCTTGCCTGGAATGCAGTTTCCAGGAATAGGTTATAATTATCGTTTCCAACAACCCTACGGCAACATTCCAATCGAAGGGCATCTTTTGATGCCCACAATCAGACTTAAGGTCAAAATAGTGTTCACTAAAATATGTGGAAAATATGTTGAAACTACGAGTGGAGAGTCACAGCAATTATTTAACAATGATTTTAATCAATGAATAATAAACGCTACACGAAATGGAGTCTACTATTCTTCGTCGATGACACACACTTTCCTTTTGGCCACTTTCTCAGACTCCATTGGTCAAAGTGACGGGAGAAAAGTTGATGCAGCACTAGTTCATTTACACCATAGGCTGTGCACTTTATAAGCACTTAGAACAGCATTAATTACCATGGTACAAAGCATTGGTGTTGCGCTAAAGATTTAGCTCTGAGCGCAATTTAAATGGCCTCATGCTACGCGATCTCTTGGAACGGTGCGATACTAACGCTCGTAATAGCACGGTCGTGTGCTTAGCTAAAGTGCAGACACATCTCAGATAAGCTCACCTCACTTCAATTCACTGGGTTTATTGCACGTTCGTTTTACCAAATTTCAGTTTAAATAACAGAATGACGTCTGTTTGATTATCTCACTTCACTTGCAAAGCGAACTCAACCACGGTGTAAAGATGGACATTATAATAGCAACTGTTCGGAATTAGTGACAACTTCATCAGAACAGTAGGTCCATTTCGGCGGAAAAAGTCATACTATCAGCTTAAAGCTCGTTGTTTTTTATGCTACGGACTATTCTAAATGTGCAAAAACAAAACTCCCATCTTCCCCTATTACGTTTCTCATGCACTACATTAGGCTTCCCTTTCAGACTCATCATACCGGAATGGCTTAAGCAAAGCTGTACTTCAAATGCAAGAAAGGGGCATACTTACTGGCTTAAAAATTAAGTGGTGGAAAGAAAAACGTGGAGGTGGTAACTGTGCTGTGAGTATACGTAACTATGTTTGATAGTAGCATTGTTCTGGTGGATGAATCTTGATAGATGTCAAAATAATTGGACAACCTCAATATCTTATAGATTTCTTCTCTGTGCAGTGAGGCATCCTTATACAAGCCTGATCTGATACCATTGCATTCTTCTTCTTGATAGAAACTTTTTAGTGTTTTATCCTTTGGGATTCACGATTACAGTTGACTTTAATCAACTTCTATAGCTTTGGAACATATACACACATATATTAGCTCCAGGCGCGGATCCAGAGGGGTACAACGGTGTCATTGACCTCCCAATGCGTCGAATGTGCAGGGACAAGAATGAGGAAATGGGAAAGAAGGAGGGTAAGAGGAAAGAAGAAAGAGAGAGGATAGGAAAAAAGAAAGGAGAGGGAAAGGAGGAAGAATGAGGAGAGAGGAGAGAGAGGGGAGAAGGAAAATGAGAATGAAGTTGTGTCATCTCATCTGAGCTCAATCACTAGAAAGTAGGCAACCCAAGACATGATGGTGGATCCGCGCCTGTCTAATGATGCTGTAGACGAGGCATTGTTTGTTAATCACTTGTTTTGCAACTGATATATAGTAGTATTGCTGAATTAAATGGACTGTGTGGTCACATATATTTTTTCAGTCGCATTGCCGTCAGAACACCTAGAATTTTGTTCAATCATAACTCAATGTGGTGGACTTCAGCTGTAAGACAGAATACATACTAATTAGAACATCCCGACATTAGGCTTTTTTAATTACAACCTATTTACAGGCAAAATCAGAAGGCAGTGAAGCAACCCCCCTAGACCTTCAGAACGTTGGTGGTGTTTTTCTGGTACTAACCATTGGAACAATCCTTGGAATACTCGGATCTTTCGGAGAATTGGCGTGGCATGTCCACAAGAAATGCAAGCAACAACACAAGCCATTCATCCGGAACTTTTTAGATGAAATGAGATTTTTCTTGAAATTCAAGCAACAAGTTAAAGAAGTTGCGGAGGTTTCTATCAACGATGGAAAACCTGAATCAGCTGAACTTGACATATTGAAAAAATGAGTGTCAATAGAATGCTTGGAAATAGTGTAAACTCTTTTTCTCTGTATCCATGTAGTACATGCGTAACATTTTCTAAATTGCAAAACTGAAGCTTCGCGAAAATCTTTATATTTTGAATAGTCTATTACTATCCATATGTCATTTTTATGGACTAGCAACTTCACATGGTTTTCTGACTTCACAATTCCAAGATGAGAACTCATCAACTCGAAACTGAGAGATAGACCAATTAAGGACCATATGCATTGGGATATCAATTCCTGTGGGAGACACAGCTTAGGTTGAATCAGGAAAAAGTTGCGTTTTTTGGGGCGTACTTACATGCCGTTGAGAAACTTGTAGAACTTTGATGGCTGACTGATATATTTGGGGAAAACTAAAATTTGGCCAAATCATTTTTATTTTTTTCTGACTTTATCTTAAGCCGAGTATTGTTATTGTGAATCGTTAATATTGCTTTATTGTCGTCATAGATGTCAGGCAGTCATTTTAGCAATGAAGAAAAGTTAGACACGCTGAAGTGATACATTTTATGCTACAAAACTACTAAATTGCTGCAGAAATGTATCTTGATGAATTTTCCAAAAGAAGCCAGAAGTAAGTCCATTTTCTTAGAGGTGGCTCGAAATTCATGTAAATGAATATGGCCCACTCGAAAATCGAAAAGTCTGTTTCGTCTCAAAAAAAATCTTTGGAGAAATCTCAGAATAAGGCTTTACAAGCAGTTGCGGAGAACTCAGCTAGGCAAATTGAGAAAAATGTATTTTGCGGAAAAATAGATATCACTCCTATAAATTCATGATTTACCAAGGACTTAGACAAGAGAACAGAGAACGGCGCCGGCTTTTTTTGTCAGTGGTACACACAAACGGGTGAAGATGTTAATTTCCCTTCAAAAATAATATGGACCGACGAGGGTATGATCACTAATAATGGTACATTTAATCGCCGCAACACTCATTACTGAGCTCAAGAAGATCTGCGGACTAAAAAAGTATCCAGACATCAGAAATTCTTCGGGTTTAACATGTTGTGATCTAGGGACCAAAATATTAAGTCCATTTGTTTACTACAACTCATTAACTCCAGAACGGTACCTTTAATTGTTGCAACATGCCCTAAAGGTCTTTTGATAGCTGTCCATTTCACGTAACTCTGGGCAAGCTCGAAAGTACCTTTCTCAGCGATTTACCGAAATGTAGATTGTAACCTCCAGTGGAATTTCCTGACCAGCGCGTTCCAGGATTTAACTCCTTTGGCCTTTTTTGTTTGGGGCTCCAGTGAAGGGCAAATTTATCAGCAAGCATACTTTTGAAACTGATCAGAAGTTACGAGAATGTCTAATGGAAGTAGTATGATTACACCAGAAATGTTACGTGATGTTTTTAATGCTACTGTTAGAAGATCATATGTTTAGAAAATAATGGCAACCTATTTGAACACATATTGTGAATAAAATAAAAATAATGATAAAATTGTATTCGTTATTCTGAATATCACTAGATTACGCATCAATCTATAAAATTTGTCCCCGCCATATATAATATGCATCGCTCAATAATCACATAATCTTACATCAAGCATTTGTTTGCAAGACATACTTAAATGAAATAAGAAAATAAAAAAACACATTTTTGTGTACAACTAGGAAATTAAATGTTGTCGTTGAATTGGTAAAAAAAGATACTGGGTTGTACTTTGTTTCGGACCATATAGAAAAATAAAAGTGATGATGGTTTCCAAAAACGGAGCGTCGGCCACAAACTTTAAAAACACCATTATGTAGTGCCAAAAAGTGCCAATGCTTTTTGAGATCTCCTTAAATAAGTTCCGAAAAAAATGAAAACGATTTGGCCAAATTTTAGTTTTTCTCGAATACCAGAAGCCATGAAATTTTTACAAGTTTCTCAACGGGATGTAAATATACTCCAAAGAACACAGCTTATTCCTAATTTAACCAAAGCTGTATATCACACAGGTATTGAGATCCCGATGCATAGGATCCTTACCTTGAATACGTGTATTAATCATGTCCAGACCCATTTTCCATTGCAATCCCGTTTAGTTTAAAATCTTTGCGCAAGGCTGGTCAGAGGTGGCTTCAATCCTCCATGAGGTAAAAAAACTTTGCGCTAGACTGGTCTCAGATAGTTTCAACCCCCTATATAATATTACACACTAATTGGCTTTAAGAAAAATACAATTGTTTTCAAGATCCTACTGTACTTGAAAGAAGTTAGATGTTGATATTCAATTCTGATATACCTATCGCTTTCTGATTAGTTAGTTGCCTCTCCGTTGTTCTTTCTTGAATAAAAAGTTTTTCGATCCCTTGGCGGAAAGACTGTTTCTCCTATTTTTTTCCTTTTGTACATCAGCGACTATTTTTCTTTTCTGTCTAAAACATTTCAGGCTTGTGGAAATTAATAGTGAATGGCTGCAAGGACACCATTATGCGTACATACCTTATACCTTATCGATCTAAACCTCCAGTAGAAGAGAGACTGCACAATATAAAAGGTACGTACTTTCTGGGATAAGGAAGACATGAAATCGTATATGTATCCATTATATTGCTAGAAGCTTATAGACGTTACAAAAATAAAAAAAGGTAACCTATCGACTAAAAAAATATACAAAATGAGGTAGAACATAAATCAGTCCTATTGTAGATATTAGGCAAACATTCTTTGGATACAATGTGTACAAATGAAGTTAAATTAAAACCGAATGAAAACACGTGAGAGGTTTCGGTGAGATTTGTACAAATAGAGCATTTAAATCCAAAAATATACATAAAAATATATAACAAAATTGACATAAATATCAATAGAAGTATATAAATTGCCGAAAATTTGTACAATGTTTAAATTGATTTCATTACAGTCCACATTTCCAGACTTATTATAAAAAAATGTGTTATATATTATAAACAGAATCATAATTATTCTATTTCCTCAGTACCCTTTCATTCGTTTATTTTATTATATAAATTGATCATAAGCTTGATTACCTTATGCATTGAAACAAATTAACGCAAGTCTATATACTTCTAAATATAAAATACGTTTGCGCAGCATCTTTCCTTAGAAAGTTGTCAAAAATCTTCAAATAAATTATAAATAAATAAATACAATTTTAATCGATCCTTAATTATAATTTAAAGTTGTCAGAATTGTATTTTCATACATTCGCAACAAGTACCATTATTTACATTTGTATATATACAAGTACGTAAAAATAATATGTGCATAGTATTGCTCTGGGAAGGTGATTTTCTCCACATTTTGGGTGAACGTCTGATAAAAAATGTGAACGAGGTCAACAGGTAAGGTAAGACAGACAAAAGAAACTTCAAGCCAGAACATCCAAAAAAATCATCATTTAGCCAGGTCTGTTGCTTTCGAATTATAATGAAACAATTTAGAAGTCCAGTATAGCCTAGACCTTAGACCTTAGAGTCGTACAATTCACATAATTTAATCAATGAAATATGCACTACTGACGATATAGCCTTCTCATAATATCAAAATCACAGTAAGTTTGAATTTTATCTGCATGGCTTTGCCAGTATGGCTTTTAATTTCATACACTTTGTATGTCTTTACTGGAATATAGCAGTATACACAGTGGGTTCAAATTTAGCTGGCGTCGTAGCGTGTATGAGAGAGAAGCGTGCAATATGTGTGACAAAATAGATAGAACCACCCCGTTGCCTAACAACCCGAGTACGAGGTCACGGATGCCGTTGGCGCACTCTTTCTAACACACATATTGTACGCGCCCTCTCGTACACATTACGACGTCAGTTAAGTTTGAACCTCACCGTGTATACTAACGATAGTATAATTGTACTGTCATTCCTACAATGAGAGTAGCGTATCGTAGGTATATTTGAATGTATGTTTGTATGTTTGTATGTATATTTGTATGTATGTTTGTATGTATGTTTGTATGTATTGTATGTATGTTTGTATGTATGTTTGTATGTATGTTGTATGTATGTTTGTATGTATGTTTTGTATGTATTGTATGTTTGTATGTATGTTTGTATGTATGTTGTATGTATGTTGTATGTATGTTGTATGTATGTGTATGTATGTTTGTATGTATGTTTGTATGTAATGTTGTATTGTATGTATGTTTGTATGTATGTTGTATGTATGTTTGTATGTAGTATGTGTAGTATTTGTATGCATGTTTGTATGTATGTTTGTATGTATGTTTGTATGTATTGTTTGTATGTATGTTTGTATGTATGTTGTATGTATTTTGTATGTATGTTTGTATGTAATGTTTGTATGTATGCTTTATGTAAATGTTTTGTATGTATGTTTGTAGTATGTTTGTGTATGTTTGTCTTTATGGTAGGTATGTGTATGTATGTTTGTATGTTATGTTATGTATGTATGTTTGTATGTATGTATGGTGTATGTGTTTGTAGGTATGTTGTATGTATGGTAGTGTATGTATGTATGTTGTAGTATGTTTGTATGTATGTTTGTATGTTGTTTGTATGTATGTTTGTGTAGGTAGGTTGTAGTAGTGTAATGTCGTTTGTATGTATGTTGTAGGTATGGTTTTATGTACGTTTGATTGTTCCGTTTTCACGTCAACACGGCTAAACCGATGTTAACGGATTTTAGCATAGATATAGATTAAACCTAGGAGACGGACATAGGCTAAGTTTTGTTGCCAAAATAAAACTTGAGGGGTTGAAATAGGGGGAGAAACAAATATGGGTCTTGTATATTTTTTATACCGAAGCAGCCGGGCAGGCAAAAGCCAAGGCACCGCAACTGCTATGAGGATCCCAAAGAAATTTTGTTAATCCGATTTTTCAAATGCTTAAGGTTAGCAGAACTGAGAAAAGCTTCCTCTTGTAGATTGTTCCACAATCTCGACACCCTCGGGACAAAGGAGCGGTCGCATCGGTCAGTTCTGGATGTACGAAGTTCACACGGTTAGGATGGGAGGCCAAAATCAGTCGGGTCTGTCTAGCATTCACATCGCGCGACGGCATCATGAAAGAGAACTATGAGGAACAAAGCCCGTTGGTGTAGCGGTAGAACATAGCTAGATCGCCGGCGACCCGCCGGTGCGAAAGGGTCCCGAGACTGTCTGTTAGAGAAGAGTCATCGATCAATCGGACAGCCCTTCTCTGAACAGCACCAAGCATAAATAATGTAGGCGGGGCGGCAGGACCCCAAACGTGTGAGCAATACTCGAGGCTAGGCCTTATCTTGGCCTTGTATAAAGTGAGAAGGTCATGCGGAGAAAAAAACTGCTTAGCCCCAACACAAATAGTATAGCTTTTTCCCAGCAGCTGCCACTATTGACGAGATGTGTTCGTGCCAGATCAAGTCCTCGGTGATCTGGACTCCGACAAACCGAAATGAACGGCTCTTTGGCAGAACTCGGCCATCCATCAAATCCGCATGAGCGCTAGGACGCATTTTGTTCATCCAAGTACAGTACTGTGTTTTGGAAGCATTAAACTGTACAAGATTGCTGTCATCAGCAAAGCTGTGGTTTGGGTTAATCGTACATGAAAGGCGGACGCTGATATGTAAGAAGAACAGTGTCGGAGCCAAGACCGATTCCTGGGGAAGACCCGCGTTGACATTGTGGCATTAAAAGGAGAACCCGTCAATTACGACGGATATCTTGCGGCTAGAGAGAAAGTTAGCCACCCATCTGCAAAGCTTCTCTGGCAGGCTATAGAATGGAAGTTTGCATAAGAAGGCGGCGTGCCACAGCTGATCGAACGCTTTTGCCATATCAAGAGCAACGACATGAGCCTCACCATAAGGCTGGATGAGTTAACTCCACAATTGCGTGGCGTAAGCTAAGAGGTCCCCTGTGGGTCGTTTGTGCCGGAAACCATACTGCCTGTCGCTAATCAAGCCGTGACGTTCGAGGTAGTTCAAAACCTCGCGATTCATGCACCTCTCAATCACCTTGCTTATATCAGAAAGCGGAGCTATATGCCTTTTTTTGGGATGGCTTGGACATGTGAAAATTTACAGGTTTCTGGGAAGGTACCGGATTCATAAGAGACGCGAGAGAACTGGAGCAAGCTCCGCTACGCACCTCTTCAGTACAATGGCAGGAATCAAGTCCGGACTTGAAGCTTTGTTGATGTCAAGCGACAAGAGCACCCGTCTTATGGTCTTATACCTGATGATACTTCCCGCATAGTGTAGCGAACCCTATGAATCGACGGCACTTGGGCGTTGGAGGGGACGCCCATGGTGGAGTTGGCAGCAAAGATCTTGGCAATCGCTTCAGCCTTGGCCTTTGAGTCGGTTACAATGGTTCCATCAAGTCAAATTTTCATAAATTTCTGTCGAAAACTATGTAATCTATTAACATGAACTTCAGCAGAGTGGTACTTTAAGGACAGGACATATATCAGCTCAGAACTGAAACGCGACAGGGCTGGGTTAAGAGGGCTTACGAGCAGATATAAATGCAAAAGTGTTAATCACGAAATCTCGAAAATCTTTGATCTGTAAACATGAGTATGAACAAACTTATAGACAGGACATTTCAGCGAGGAACTGATTTTGCGACAGGGCCAGATTAAAGAGAAATAGATGTATTTACAAGTTTTCACGAACGTCCTTTGTTTCTCTACTTGAGGTAATTTGTCAGAGAGGTAGTTTATAGGTAGTAGATGTCAGTTAAGAACGCATTTTGTGACAGGGCCGTAATGTGGGGGTTAAAAGATACTCACACGTCTATTTGAAAATCCTGATAGATCCCTGAAATTGGCAATACTCCAAAGATAGAGTAGACATAAACTGAAAATGGATTTTGTGACCTTGGTGAAAGAGTTTACGGGCTGTCACGCCAAATGGCTTAACCAATTTTGATGAATTTTAGCATTTATTTAGATTAAACCTTGGAGAAGGACATATTCTGCAAGAAATTCACTATTAGTATTAGTTTGGTTTTTTCCTCTCCCCCGTCTCTCTCTCTCTCTCTTTCTCGTGCATAACCATGAATCTAAGTATGTACTTAATTTTCATTATTCCCTCCTCCCCAAAAAAAACTCATCACCGTATCCCATTTTGTTTAGAATGGCAATGTTAAGTTTGCTCCCTGAAAGACCATGATTCCAATTGTCCTTTAATTTGAACAACGCGATTTGGCAATATTGCCTCTATCTTGAGAATTATTCAATTTCACGGATTTGATTTGAATCGCAAATTATTTCCAAGAGCAACCTTTATTCCTTCACAGCCTACGTCGACTGTTGCGTAAGCATATTGAGCAGTTCTCCGTGGTCCATGTTGTTGAGCGTTTGTATGTCGATTCCCAGTGCATTTGCGACACTGTCCATGTCCAATCCGAAAGACTTCAGTAGCTGAATGAAATCCATCTCTTCTCCTGTGAAGGGATCGTGCAACCTTGGGCATGAATGATTACACTGGGGCCATGAGCATCTCTCCAGGCGTCTGTGCGCGCACCTGTGGTGTGGCTTTTGAGCTCCAGGTAGCGTCCTGGAGGGACGCTTTTCACCTGGCTTTGGATGAAGGGACGTGGGACGGTTGTGAGTTAGTTGCTGCCGGTTGCGATCTGGAACAATAAAAAATGACGTCAAGTAGATTGACCTAGAGATTTACATGTCTTTTTTTAAATTTCTTCACGTAATGAATGATGTATCTTAGACAAGAATCCATTCTTGACAGCTGAAACAAGGTGATTGCATGTTTTTCAACGATGATGCACTTTATATATATATATATACAGGGTTTGTCCGGAAAGTAATAGGACTGAGTCGATTTAAAAAAATTTTTCGAGCCAATCGTTACAATCCTTCAAAAACTTTCAAAATAGACTCCTGCGTCGATGCAGCGCTGCCAGCGCGATTTCCAAACATTGAAGACGTCACGGAAGGCATTCTCCGGGATAGCCTTGAGAGCCGCTGTGCATGCTGCTTGGATCCCCTCTGTCGTCTCAAAATGCTTGCCTTTCATCGGCCTTTTCAGGCGAGGAAACAAAAAAAGTCCGGGGGGCCACAACTGGGCTGTAGGGCGGCTGCGGAAGCGCTGGGATGCCGGCCTTGGTCAGGTAGCTGTTCACAAGAAAGGCGGTGTGAGCCGGAGCTTTGTCGTGGTGCAACTTCCAGTCGGCTGCGATGTCTTGTCGGACCCGATTGACCCTTGGTTTGAGTCTCCTGAGCACTTCCACGTAAAACTTGGCGTTGACGGTTTGTCCAGGAGGAACAAATTCATGGTGGACGATGCCTTTGATGTCAAAAAAGACAATGAACATCGTTTTCACTTTGGATTTGCTCATTCTTCCCTTTTTTGGGCGAGGAGACGCCGTCGTGTGCCACTCGGAAGATTGCCTCTTTGTCTCGGGATCATACTCAAAGATCCACGACTCGTCACCTGTGATTACGTTATTCAAAAATTGGAAGTCACTTTCACACATGTTCAAATTTTCTTGGCACACTTCCACTCGCCGCAATTTCTGGTCGTCAGTGAGCACTTTTGGGACCATCTTCGCGCACACCTTGCGCATGTTCAAATGCTGTGTCACAATGTCATGAACCACAGATTTTGGTAAATTTAACATCTGGGCAATTACACGAATACTTAGTCGACGGTCTGAGTTCAAAACATTATTTACCGAGTTTCACACAGAATTTAATCGCGTACCTCTGCTCTAACGAACGCTGCATTTTCGGCTTGCACCACTCACAGAAACTCGTTGCGCGAAAAAGCCTGTCCTGACTCTCCAAGTGCTCGGAGACAACTGACCAGCCGATCATTCGTTAGCTAGGAACGCCCTCTACCGAATCCAGTCGGTGCGCGCACGCTCCGAAGTACAGTCATGACGGAAGAATATGAGTCCTATTACCTTCCGGACAATCCCTGTATATACAGTGAAAGCTCCCATAAGCGGACACTCACGGTTCCGTAACTTTTGTCCGCTTATGGGAGGTGTCCGTTTAAAAGAGAGTATGTAAGTATAGAGTATAAATAACGGGGTATATAATCATGAGGAAATGAGGTATTATAATCATGAGAAAAATAAAACAGAAACTCGCCACATTTTTAAAGTATGTATTTATGCTATATATCTATATAATATATGTACATATACGCATACAAAAACATAAATGCTTCAATACATGGTACGAGAATTTAAAAAAAACATTATTCTTTAGCTTGTTGAAAAAAGTTTAAAATGTTTGTCTGACGAAATTTCACCATCTTTTGCTGAAGGAGACAATTTTCGTAATAACTTTCTGAATTTTTCAAATGTTGAAATGCAGTGAAATCATCTTTAGCAAATTTTTTCAATATAGAAATATGATTTAGAGCTTCCCCATATGAATTTATCGTTTTTGAACCGCTTAGTGAGTCCACCAGTTCCACTTCTTCTTCTGAGTCGTTTGGACTACCATATTCAAGTTGGCCTGGGCTTTCTACATCCAAATTCGAAAAGTTGCCAATGGCATTTTCTTCTGTTGTTATGTTATTGTCTATGGCCAGGAAATCATCTACTTTCTGGGGATCTGCTACTCCTAAATGTTTGGCATGTCGCAGTAACTGAGCAAGTGTCGCTAAGGGCAGATCCTCTTCAGCATCGCAATAATTTTGCTCAGCAAATTCTGAGCTACATTCACTTTTTCTGAATCCAGCTTTGCCAAAACAGTTTTTAATTGTAGAGGAATTTACTTTATTCCATGCTGTTTTTATAAAATACAAAGCTTCTAACACATTGATAGACTTTGTAAGCTCAGATAAGCTTTGACCATCGTCAATTTTTGTTAAAATATGTTTTAAAATCAAGTGCCGATAATAAAATTTAAAGTTCTGTATGACACCTTGATCCATGGGCTGACAAACAGAAGTTGTGTTTGGCGGTAAAAATATAATTTTCACATTTTTCATTTTCATATCACGAGGATGAGAGCATGCATTGTCTAAAAATAAAAAAACTTGCCTTTTTTGGATTCTCATTTTCCGGTCGAATTCGACTAACCACTCAGACATGATTTCTCGGGTCATCCATGCCTTTTTGTTGGATTTCCAAGTCGCTGGTAGATCCTTAATAGCAACGTTTTTTAAAGCACGGGAACGAGCCGCTTTCCCGATCACAATCAAATCGCATTTTTCACCGGCCATATTTGCACAGAATAAAATGGTTAGTCTATCTTTAGACAACTTTCCACCCACACATGTTTCTCCTTTAAAGGACAGAGTTTTGTCGGGCAATGCGCGAAAAAAAAGTCCACTCTCATCTGCGTTGTACACATCTTCTGGTTTGTAGCCAAGCAACATGGACGGAAGTTTCTCCAAAAATTGTGACACATCAACTTGATCTACTGCAGCAGCTTCGCCAGATATGCATTTGAAACTCACACTATGTCTCTTGCGCCACTTTTGCAGCCACCCGTCGGACGCACTGAAATTATTATAGCCCAAAGTAGTGGCGATTTCTTTAGCTTTCATTTTCACTAACGGCCCTGAGATTGGAATGTTCTGACTTCTAGCTTTCACAAACCACTCAAAACATGTTTTGTCTATAGCAAAACCTTCCTTTTTTTAAAAATCCTTCTTTTGATTTATATTAGTTCCTGATTGCCATTTACTCCTGATATCTTCCTTATTTTTGGCAATTTCAGCTGCTTGCGTTTTCCCAATATTAAACCTCTTTGCCAAATGACGAACTGAAACACTTTCTCTGTCTAATACGTTAACAACTTCCATCTTTTCCTTTAACGAGAGCATCCTTTTTTTTGGTGCCATTTTACAGTTACAATAATGAAATACGTAACTCAATCAACTACGAATTTGCCTGAACTGAAGACAAGCCACAAGATTACATACAGGCTACCCAACGAAATGCGTAAATGGGGAATCACCTAATATAAATCGGGGAATTACCGAATTTTATGTATGTAGATATGTGCATTGCAATAAGCGGAACTAAAAAATCGTCCGGGTATTAGAGTTTCGCGTCCGCTTATGGGAGATTTTTTGATCACATACAGGAAAATCTAGTGTCCGCGTCCGTTTATAAGAGCGTCCGTTTATCGGAATGCATTTAACATTGAAAATTGATGGCTGAAATTCGGTTCCAGGAACTTTGTCCGGTTAAAAGAGATGTCCGCTTATAGGAGCTGTCCGCAAGGAGAGCTTTCACTGTATATATATATATATTGCAAGTCATTTATATTATACTCACTTCAAGAGTTGGATTAGTCATTTTGTTACATTTGTAATCTCAAAGGAGCATATCTACTTACCATGCTTCCGTCGTCCTTTCTTGTTGTTTCGTTGTCTCCTTTTGTTGCCACCTCTACTCACTGTTTCTACTGTTTCAGCTCTTTTGTTTTTCCCACCAGCAACTCTATTCCTCTTTCTTTTGGCTGCATTTTTCAATCGTTTTAACCTCCGTCTCTTCGTTTTCTGTTCCCAGCAGTGTAATGCTTCCGCTATCGAAACGTCATCGATCTTCACCTAGAATAAAATATAAAATAAATACTTGCATAGTGTTTGACAAGAGGATTAGTAGTCAACTAAAGTTTTTAATGTCCATGGAAAGAAAGTACTGCAGTCAAGAAAAAAAACAAATTCAAGATATTTCGTGTTGTTGGATATACTAATATGCATATGTAACCAGAAAACGTATCATCTATTTTTGTCTGTCAGTTGTTGTTTGTCCGGTAGACTTTGGCCCCTATGTATATGACTCAGACGAGAGACCGGTCAGCATTTGGAGATTTTGAGCATTTAGATTCTTTTAATGACTTCAACCTAGGCCCAATTATAATAATAATAATAATAATAATGAGTATATTTACGTAACATAAAAATATAAATAAAACTAATATCGGTATACGTAAATAAACTGAATTTACCCACAGAAGAATAAATTCTTGTGCGTGGGTATTAACTTACATTTTACACAAACATACACATATATATATATATATATATTTATAAATTATGTACCAGTCTATAAAGACGATGAAGCCCATTCAGCACTTTTTCACTGCGACTCATGTTTATCAGTTAAAAGTATTATATTTCAATTGTCCTTCTTTTGCATTGTATAACGTATTTTTAAAACAGTCTCGATTCAGAACTCAATCCACGAACATCTATCTGTACTCGGTTTTCTCGCAAATAAAATTTTTAAAAAGACTTTCGCAAAGAAAAGTTAATTAAGTTATATATATATATATCTAGACCAGTTAGGTGAAAAATTAAAGCTTCCGCCTTTTGTTGGGTACTTCGACAAAATTTAAGCAAAGAGGACTCTTTATACCCAACAAAAGGCGGAAGCTTTAATTTTTCACCTATATATATATATATATACAGGGTGGCCAAACACGTGACGTCATAAAAAAAAATTAGATTCCCCACATCGAGAGGAACCCAAATCACCCCCATATATATGGTCCGATTTTGTTTAGTTTAGGAGTTATGATTTTTTTTCGGATTTTTCGAGAATTTTTGAGTTCTGTGTTTATTTTTACCATAACTTCGTTAATAATTGTGATAAATGCCTGCTTTTTTCACGATTATGTAGCTAAGACCTAAGGCTTAACTATCATATAATCATTCAAGTCATGTAACTAATACTACTTTTTAATTTTTTTCAAAATCTTCGAACATAACAAAAAAGTAAAAAAGTGCAACAACTTTGAACGTTTATAAAAAATTGAAAAAACATGTTCTTACTATTCGTAAGTATCTTAAAAACTTCCTTACGGTATCAGCTATTTACCGTAAAAATTTCATCAACCTAGCTTTACTACATGCTACCGTAATTGTGGCTCAAATAGAACCGAACCCAAAATTGGATAACGCTCTGCTCAATAGAAATTGTTAGTTTCGGAAAAAAAATTTGCAAAAACCACAAAAACACGTTTGATTTTTACTGAACAGCAGATTATTATTCATTTATGTTATTTACAAGAGGTTTTCAAAATGTCTGCCTCTAACAGAAATGCACAGTGTACACCTACGTATGAAATTTTGTTTTAAATCTCTAAATGCTTGTGTGTTGTTTTTCAACACATGTGTCGCTTCTTGAATTTTGTTCCTCAATGAATTTTCATTTGCACATTCGCGAATGTTATGTCTTTAAAATATCCCCAAACAAAAAAATCAATGGGGTTGAGGTCAGGGGAGCGTGGAGGCCATCGTATCGGTCCGTTTCGTCCGATCCATCTGTCTGGGAACCTTTCGTTTAAGTAGTTTCGCACGATCGTTGCGTTGTGGCATGGTGCACCATCATTCTGGAACACCATGTTCCGTCTGGCTTCCAGGCTTGAATCTTCCAGCAATAATGGTAGGCTATTTTCAAGGAAGCTTTTGTAGGCTACCGAATCCAACCTTGACGGCAGTTCAAATGGACCGATAAATTCCATATTGAATATTCCTGACCACATGTTCACACTAAAACGGTGTTGAAATGTCGACGGCCTTGAGTGGTGGGGGTTTTCAACAGCCCAAGTATGTAAATTATGGATATTGAATATCCCCGTTCTTTCAAAACGTGACTCGTCAGTCCATAAAATTTTATCAAAAAAATGGGGATCCTCTCGTTGTCTTCGCAGCATTGTCTCGCAGAAATCCACTCTTAACTGGTAATCTGAAGGCATCAACGCTTGAACTCTTTGAACATGATAGGCATGATAACCTTCTTCATGAAGAATATTTTGTATCGATGTTCGTGGTATTCTAAGGTTTTGTGCCATAGATCTCGTACTCGTTGAGGGATTCCGGCTAATTTCTTCAAGTACTACTTCTCTGCGATCCGGATCAGCTGTAGGATATCCTTCATTGCTTCCTCGTCCTGAAATGCGGCCTGCCATGAAAGTGTTATGTGTGTTAATAAAAACACGGTGGTCTGGGTAATGCTCAGGTTGTGGTCCGCCTCGGCGTATAAGTTGTTCCCGGTACAGCTGAGCTGCTAAAGCGCCGTTGCCTTGAGCAACGCCATAATAATAATGCATTTCTGCATATTCACGCAACGTATAATGCATCACAAACTTCTTAGCAAACAAAGTCCAAATCAGTATGCAAAGCAGAGTCCCGGAATATCCAATTTTTTAGAGCACGAGGTTTCGGCTGATATGGCCTCTTATTTCGTCTGCAGGTGACTTAGCCTTTCGGGGTTATTTATACCAGAACGGCTGACGTGTCCTGTGCCGTAGATGACGTGGCTGGTCGGTGGTGATGACGTGTCCTCTGTTGGTTGCGAGACAATGCTGCGAAGACAACGAGAGGATCCCGATTTTTTTGATAAAATTTTATGGAATGACGAGTCACGTTTTGAAAGAACAGGGATATTCAATATCCATAATTTACATACTTGGGCTGTTGAAAACCCCCACCACTCAAGGCCGTCGACATTTCAACACCGTTTTAGTGTGAACATGTGGTCAGGAATATTCAATATGGAATTTATCGGTCCATTTGAACTGCCGTCAAGGTTGGATTCGGTAGCCTACAAAAGCTTCCTTGAAAATAGCCTACCATTATTGCTGGAAGATTCAAGCCTGGAAGCCAGACGGAACATGGTGTTCCAGAATGATGGTGCACCATGCCACAACGCAACGATCGTGCGAAACTACTTAAACGAAAGGTTCCCAGACAGATGGATCGGACGAAACGGACCGATACGATGGCCTCCACGCTCCCCTGACCTCAACCCCATTGATTTTTTTGTTTGGGGATATTTTAAAGACATAACATTCGCGAATGTGCAAATGAAAATTCATTGAGGAACAAAATTCAAGAAGCGACACATGTGTTGAAAAACAACACACAAGCATTTAGAGATTTAAAACAAAATTTCATACGTAGGTGTACACTGTGCATTTCTGTTAGAGGCAGACATTTTGAAAACCTCTTGTAAATAACATAAATGAATAATAATCTGCTGTTCAGTAAAAATCAAACGTGTTTTTGTGGTTTTTGCAAATTTTTTTTCCGAAACTAACAATTTCTATTGAGCAGAGGGTTATCCAATTTTGGGTTCGGTTCTATTTGAGCCACAATTACGGTAGCATGTAGTAAAGCTAGGTTGATGAAATTTTTACGGTAAATAGCTGATACCGTAAGGAAGTTTTTAAGATACTTACGAATAGTAAGAACATGTTTTTTCAATTTTTTATAAACGTTCAAAGTTGTTGCACTTTTTTACTTTTTTGTTATGTTCGAAGATTTTGAAAAAAATTAAAAAGTAGTATTAGTTACATGACTTGAATGATTATATGATAGTTAAGCCTTAGGTCTTAGCTACATAATCGTGAAAAAAGCAGGCATTTATCACAATTATTAACAAAGTTATGGTAAAAATAAACACAGAACTCAAAAATTCTCGAAAAATCCGAAAAAAAATCATAACTCCTAAACTAAACAAAATCGGACCATATATATGGGGGTGATTTGGGTTCCTCTCGATGTGGGGAATCTAATTTTTTTTTATGACGTCACGTGTTTGGCCACCCTGTACATATATATGTATGTGTATATATGTATGTATATATATATACACCTACACACATATATACATATACACATACTCATACACACCTATACATACATATATACATACAATGAATACCTATGAACGTTGGAGGTTTTTTATTACTACATTAATTTTAAATTTCTTTCATACATATCATGTTTACAATTTGATGTCCATTTTTTTCAGTTATAAATTTTTTGGTTTCAATTTTGAATTTTGTTTTATTTGAAATAGTTCTTATATAATTTGGTAATATATTATATAATCTACTGAAAAGGTAAGTATGACATCTTTGGCCTATACGTTTTGAGGTGAAAGGTGTTTGCTTAATGTTGTTGATTTTGTTTCTAGTTTGATATAAGTGATCTAACGGAATAAGATTATTTCTATGGTGAAATTGATAATTTATAATTTTATAAAAATTTTTTTGCCTTGCGTCTAATAGTTTTGCTTCAGAATACAACAGATCAGATGGGTATAAGGGTGGCTTGTCAGAGATTATTTTTTTAAATTGTTTTTGGATAATTTCTAATTTATTAATTTGGGTATTAAGTGCTCCACAGCAACGTTATATACAAAACATTCATTTCCTGTCGTAGCATCGCTATAGACTACAATACCGTGCGCGTAAAGGCTTTGTGGCGACGGAGTTGTGAATAAAAAACTATGCGCTCCTGATGATTTCTAAGAATAGATAATTGTATTGCATGGGTTATTATTTTAAATACCAAGTATCGCTTTGCATTGGCGTGGCAAGGGGGCGGCGGGGGCGGGTCGCACCGGGTGTCACCTTTTTGGGGTGACAACCACTTTAAGAACAATGTACAAACATAAAAAAAATTAAATCACTAGCACAGCTGTCTACTTATGTGATTCCTCCACAAGCACTAGCTCAGCTCTATGTATAATTCAGGGAAACTATTTGCGGCAACAATGACCCAATCGCGGCTTAGCAATCCTGGTATATTAGCCATCGAACACTAGGCAATAAAAAATATGAATTTTGATTAAGTTGTTTCTGAATTTGCAGCTGCCAAAGCTACGAAGAAGATATTTTAACTGTAAGATAAAAATATTTTTTCTGTCTTAATTTTTATTCTGGTTTGTTATTTGTTCAATATTTTAAATATAAATATTAAATGGTCCATGACGTTCATAAATCATATAAAGTGTATTACTTTTGACTTTCGATAGGATAACATCACCAACTGCCGCACCAGGTAGTTACGCCACTGTCGCTTTGTACGGTTATGATCTTTGTGGTTACTTCAGTGCTTGAAAATGTTGAATTCAGACATAACCCATGTCTGAAATTTTAAGTAATACTAATGACAGCTACCATTTGTGAAGTGTATGGAAGCAACATGCAAAGGTCGGGGCGAGTGTCGCTTTCTACTGAGAATCGGTAGGTCCTGTCCACGTGACGTCACGTATCTTGGATGTGAGTGAAACATAAGAGTATCTTCCATGTGTTTGGGTGATGTGAGGCCTTGTTCATTTTGTATATTTGGGTTTTTTATGTTATTGGCTTCTTTTGTTTCTGTTTTCACCAAATTTTCAGGTGAAGCGACTTGAATGACTGCGTCATAGTTGCACTATATGAATAGTTCAAACCTTAAATCAGTAATTTGGATGGATCCTTGTGAAATAGGGTATATGTGTTATCAGTTCAACTGGGCCAACCAATGGTGAGGATCAAACGTTCATAGGTTATACGTACACACAAAGTGCTAGCTTCCAAAGGTTGCAATAAGTGGCACTTGCCTATTGGGAATCAATAATTCTAACCTAACTTTTAAATCTAGGAAAACGAAAATCACATAATTTTTATATTTACCTGTTGCCAATCCCGCTTTGTAAGCACAGCATGAGAGACGCATGATGGTGCGAAGACAGCTGAAACGTTTTGAAAGCTATGCTTCAACGCGTCACCCATTTCATGGATGTAATCCCATTGCTGCTTGGTCACTGGAGCTCCAACGTTATCCGCGCTGATTTGTGCCTCGTCGAATAGCCATTGGAAGACAAATAAGTCACCTGGAAGATTGAAAGCTTTAACTAAGCGAAGAGTTTGAGTCTGCTGCATAAAGCGTCAGTTTTATGGAATAATCTGTTAAGCTATCTAAAGATTGTAGTGTGATAAGAAAAGTAACCAAGATTTTCCTCAACAAGCTATCCTATCATCTTTTTAGGAGACAAACATCATTCTATTGAATAGGTGAGCAGGTATGCCAGAATATGTGGTAAGTACCAGTGTAGCAATTTGCTATAAATTATGAATGGCTCTGCAAGTCTGTTTTTCATAAATAGCTTCTGCGGATACTGTCAACGAAATGCTGACAGCATTGTATTCAGGTGGAGGCCCACATGATGTTATCCATTCGAAGCAGTAAACTAATTTAAACTGCCAGTGGCGCAATATAACTCATTTTCAACACCTTGTATGATCATTTAAATGAAAGGAATGTACAGTAGAACCCCTATTATCCAAATCGCGATTATCCGGAATCCGCTTTATCCGAATCAGATCGCATACCATAATTTCTCCGTTTTAACCGAAGTTGTTCAGGAAATCGGCGCATGATCCGAAATAGCCGCCGGTAGTTCCCCTTTCGGCGTTTGCGTCATTAGATTCGCTGCCGGTGATTCCACAAGCGCGTTTGCGGAATTCACTGGTATGTGTGTGTAAATATTTGTTTCAGTCAGGTTCATAATCGCTAAGATGGAGCAGCATAGAAATAAACGTAAACGGTTTGTTATTACCATAGAACAGAAACTTGAGGCAATCAGACGTTTAGATAGAGGTGATTTGCTTAAAAACGTGGCAAATGCTTTGAGTGTGGGCGTGAGTACCATTTCAGAATGGAAAAAACAACGCGAGAAAATTGAAAAGTGGTCTAGTGTTCTGACATCATCGCAGCCATCACGGAACACTATGTAAAAGGAGGAATATCAAAAAGTGGATGATTCTTAATATCTGTGGTTTACTCAGAATCGAAAACGTGGAATATCAATTTCAGAACCAATTTTAAAGCAAAAGGCAGTCAACTTAAGTGAAGAATCGAAAGTTATTGAGGCGCCTGATAACTTTACAGTCAGACGAAAAGTTTAGCTTCAAAACAAGAATCTGGAGCTCCTGCTTACAAACGCAGTGAAGAACGTGTGACTATCCTTGCTTGTAGCAATGCTTCCGGTACACACAAACTTCCTTTGTTGTTAATCGGAAAATCAGCTAACCCAAGAGCATTTAAACACGTCCGCCCCAACGCACTTCGAGTGTGATATAAAAATCAAAAAATGCCTAGATGGAATGTCGCTCTATTTAAGGACTGGTTTTACAATCATTTTGTTCCCAAGACAGATCGCGGATATCCTAGAAAATGTATTTTGCTATTAGACAATGCTCCGAACCACCTAAGTGAAGAGCAACTCGAAAGTGGAAAAATACGAGTGATGTTTTTGCCTCCTAATGTAACGTCACTGATTCAGCCAATTGATCAAGGAGTTTTAGAAAATTTAAAACGCAATTACAGACGTTTGTTATTAGAGCAAATTTTAGATCAAGTTTATAATGGTTGTAACCTCGTTGATTGTTTAAAAGAGATTAACCTCAAGAATGTGACATATTGGATAACAGAAGCATCGAGCCACGTCAAAAATTCTACTTTACATAAATCTTGGTCAACAATAATTAAGCAAGAAGTGGAACCTTGCGCAGACTAAGGGAATAACAACGAAAATTTACATGAGCTCGTCGTAAAAATAACAGGGTGTGAAAATCTTACCCAAGCAGATATTGGTGAGTGGATTAATGGTGATGAATAGGTGGAAGAATTAACTCACACAGAACTGATAAAAACAGTTTGTAACAATAGCGATGAGACAGTTTTAAGTGATGCTAGTGACAATGAGACAGAAATGTTTGCCAAAATATCACATTCTGAGGGATTAGAAGCTCTACAAAAGGCGTGGACTTACGTCGAACAATAAGAAAAATAGGAACAATGTAAAACGTGTACACTTAAAAATTACTTTTTTACTAAATACTCGTAAATATGTATGTTTGTATCCACATGTTTATATTTTACATAACTTTATATAGGTATATACTCACTTAACACACGCATTTACTTTTTTTCAATAAAAGCACTATGAGTCTAAATATTTATTTCCATTTTATCCGAAATTTCGATTATCCACTCCACATTATTTTGGACAATCGGGGTTCTACTGTACTTTGTTTGACATCGATAAAATTTGTGTTTCGATACAGTTTCATCAAGTGTAATTAATACTGGATCAAATATGTTTACTTTTTCAACCCTTTTTCAAAATATGGCAATCATGGATAGACATTTTTAAGTAATTTCAGGATTAAGGTTTTTGTTGAACCTTTTGGAAATGGACTCCTGACTGTCTTTCTCAAAGACGACTAATTTCATTCTTCAGCTAAAGGAAAGGCTTTCCAAAAGTATTGTCTTTGAACCACCATAACATTGAGCGTATCCAAATTAGCCGCATAAAGCATTATTTCATACGAACGTAGGAGATTATTATTTGTATACTAAAGATTGAATGTTTGTTTTAGGTCACTCTGTAGAATTTTGATCAGACTAAAGCACTGTTTTTCAATCGTATGTTAACTTTCAAACTTGGTAACGATAACTTGTATGTTAACGATAAATGCAATTTCCATGTTCTGGTTAGCCGACCCGCAACTGTTGATGTGAAAACGTTACTTCTACATCTGGACTATCGTGTTCTGTGCGTTCACGTCGCTCGAAGTTTGTGTCTCATGTTATCCGTGAGAGCTGACGTCATTTCCAAGCAAAAAAGGTTAGACATTGCGATTTAACTACAACTTTCTAGTTAAAAAGCAGATAAGTTAACTACCGTTTTCGGACAAAGCTGACATTGAAAAACGCGACTTGAGTGTTAACTTGTAGATGGCAGTGAAATGACAGTTAACCTGTGATTGAAAAACCGGGCCTACTGCGTCAATTATTGCACATTACGGTTGCGAGCTCACTTTTCAAAGTGGGATATATCCTGTATCCAAAGTAGCACCTCCACGGTTCCATCAGATATTCTTCTCTGCATTTCCTGGGCACTTTCCCCCTCCACATTTCCATGCCCTTCTTGATTGCGTCTACTGTTGGCTTATTGGTGGGTGCGTAGGGTGTTCTATCCAGGAACCAACCAGAATCCGTTATTCCTCGCACGGCAATGTAACGCATCTGCAATTCGTCGTGGAGCAGTTCCTTGACGAAGTCCAGGTTAAGCATTACTCCTACTCCTGAAATGACATGGTCTGTAATGAAACTCCAATGAACGGGACTTGGGGTGGTACCACTCGTACAAGGCTACAACGGCAGTATTCAACCAATATCCCTTATCAACCGGACAGTGGAATTTTCTGACTTTTAATTGAGAGCAATAGGTTGATCATGATTGGTTGATTCAAATCACCTAATGTCAGAACTTCCATGTAACGAAAAAAAACGAACCTGCGTGATGAGTAAATGGCTATCTAGATCCCAATTTTCTGTATATTCGCACTTGCCAAGCACCAGTTTCTTAAACCTAAAGTCCCCAAGTCCGACTTATGACAAAAAACAAATTGAGGCAATTATTTTACTTTTCAGAATATATCTGACAGGGGTTTTTATATTGTGCTTGAGTCAATCCTAATCAGGATACCGCCCCACTGTAAAGAACCTCTTTGACGGTGTGGAGGCACCTAATCATTTTCAGAACAATTTTTGTAGGAGTTAAAAATGTGTTGTTGGGGGTTGTAGAGGGTGAGGGAAGATATATCGCAATTTTTTGGCAATAGTTGGCATATTTTTAGGCTTTCCCGGTAATTCTACGTACCTATTAGATGTGTTTCACACATCATAGATTTCCCCGTACGTATATTTGCCTTCAAACGTAGAATGATGGAGAAATATTTGCAACACATGTTTTTCTCTGGACATACCTGCGTCGCGGTCTTACTGATGGTGTTTGCGTTTCGTAGTTGGTGGTTGGTTGCCGTGGTGCTGTGACTAACGAGTACAAGGTTAGTCATAGCAACGTTACGATACGGTCGATATTGTCAGTAGTACAGGAGATAAATTGTTACATCGTAACTTTGTCAAATTTTTGGGCTAACTTGTGCCAAACATAGTCCTTTATGAACTGATGACTTTGTTCCGTGGGAAATGCCATTTCATCTGATAACATTGAAACGCCTATTTCTCAAAGCGAATATTATAATAGGGTATCCTACAATGGCTTACCTCCAGCGCTACTCCCAGCCAACAACACTTCAGTCCCATTCTCTAAGCCCAGTGGAAGCAGATCTCTGATTACTTGACCAACCACCAAGCTGCCCATAAATCCAAAAGGTTGCCCAGCTGCAGGCGGTCTGGAACCGCTCCAGGAATCGCTGGTGCAGTAGGCGACGAACACGTGGTTGGCGTTGTACCAGAAAGGGTTCTCGCTGGCAAGTGGCGATAACATGCCTCCAACTACAAAAATAATGCAGGTTCTTCTAAATTCCGGCAAGGACAATTAATTGATTATAATGAGAATGATCTGTGTCTCAAATGTATATGTATCGAAAAGTGGTCGATAATGTGGCTAGCGGTGCGCAAACCGACTCACCTGAGCTCTCGTCTCGTTTTAATTCGGTTAAGGTACTTGGAAAACTGGTATGATAGTTTACATTTTTACATATGATGTCGAGGATTTGTACCGACTTGCCAGAAGAGTCTTCCCCTAGTTTTACTAAGGGCAGTTCATAATTCAAAAACATATTTTTTATTTGATTTATATCAGTCGAAAACATCATATTTTACCACTCACTAGCAACAAAATGGCGTCAAGTGGGTCGACTCTGCACTTTCCACGCAATCCCGTTAACAGTTCAGCACAAACTAGACCATCTGAGAAAAAAGTTAGTCCAACAGATCCATACTGTTAGCTCATAGAGATTTTTTTCTCTGCCCCACCGGTAGTGATCTGGCAACGTCGCCTCTCCCCGATAGCTAACCTGCAGGGGTATCACGTACCTTGAATATTGACTGTTCTTTATATTATATAGGTTTTTTGTGACATTGGGATTTCCTATAAGATATCAACATAGAACTATAATCTAATCATATTAGCAAATATCTCCGAGATAATTGTAAAGTCTGGTTTTATTGGTGCAAGTTGTCCAAGGCGGTATTCAAAACATAGACGCATAAAATGTGTGCACCAATTTTGGTGAAAAAACTTTTTATTTGACAACAAAGAAAGAGAAAACGTGTTTTTGGGATTCAACCGAAAGTGTTGACAGGAACAAAAAAACTTTTTTATATAAGATGTTTAGGTATTTACAAAATGAAACTACACGCAAAAATATCCGGCTAATAGCAAACGAAAAATGAGGCAAAATGCAGGTTTTTGCACTTGGTAATTCGATGATAATTTCACGCAGCTACTTGAAATTCGTCAAATTTGTAGGATTCATTCTTCTAAATAACAACAACAAAATTGCATTGTATTGGTCCAAGTAGTTTTTTGAGAATATCTAATTGTTTATCCCAAAACCCCTGTTTTCCGGCCATCACTACTAGTTTATTGAGCAATATACATGGTTCGTTCAAAGAGCATTTAATAGCAAAATACACGTGTTTAAATTGCCGATATGAACCACAAACCATTCTGAAAGATGAAAAACAAAGGTTTCGTATTTGTGAGTAATTGAACAAATGCCCTACGATATTCGAAAAGCATACGTTACTATACACATTTTGAAACAAAGCGGATGTGTCTATCATCTTTTGTTGCGAATTACTCACAAATACGAAATGTTTCAATTCGTTTAGAAGAAAAACGTAACCCATCCTTTTTTGCATAAAAATAACTTTTATTTTCCGGACTGGTTTGCGATTCATATCGGCGAGGTAAACTAGTGTATTTTTCTATAAAATGCTCTTTGAACTAACCCTGTATATTGCTCAATAAAGTAGTAGTGACGGCCGGAAAACAGGTGTTTTGGGATAAACAATTAGAAATTCTCAAAAACTACTTGACCAATCTACTCCAATTTTGTTGTGGTTATTTAGAATTACGGATACTACGAATTTGAAGAATTTCAAATATCTGCGAGAAACCGTCGTCGCATTACCAACAAGTGCCGAAACCTGCAGTTTGCCTCGGTTTTCGGCCATAACTTTTTTGGTATTAGTCGGATTAAAATAAGACCACACTATTTTGTAGGTCTCATAAATATCTAAAAATCTTATATAAAGAGTTTTTTCGTTCCTGCCAACACTTTGGATTGATTCCCAAAAAACACGTTTTCTCATTCTTTGCTGTCGAATAAAAAGTTTTCTCACAAAAATTGGTGTACTAATTTTATGCATCCAGGTTTTGAATACATACCCCCTTGAAGAACTTGTAGCAATAAAACCTAGACTTTATAACTATTTCGCAAACCTGGGGTATTTTTGTGCTTTCGTGTAGCTGTACGTGTTGCCTAAACGTCATGACGCTAGAGCTATCATAGTTGGACCCTGATGTGATGTAACATCTGCTTCAGAGATGACATTATTTGAGGTCTAAGCTATAAGTTGTGTGCTGGAAAGAAACGGCAGTGCATATGTGCATAGCTGTGATGCATAGTGAGGATTTGTGTGCTATTGATCTTCGTTGATGAAAATTCCATTAGTTCCTTGTCTCAAATACACTTACACTACTGAAGAAAATCCTTGTTTGCTGAAATATATTATAACCAACAGGTGAGAACATAGACTACAGGCAGGAGTACTATATTTATGAAACGTGAAAGGGTTTATTACCTTTTACATTATTTTTATTTCCAGTGATTTAAGTTTTATAGAATTTTATTAAGCGATGTCAAGTAGAAAATACAAATCAGCGTCTAGATGTGAGCAGTGATGGGCGCATTGTACCTATACACCATGGTATACGCGTATACAATGGTGAATATACGTCTTGATATTCACGTATACAATGTATAAAATGTATATAATGTATACAATAGCAAATTATAGTTCAACTACTTGCATATAGTGCTGGCGAAAGTCCCTT
The DNA here is from genome assembly GCA_963669975.1 of Acanthoscelides obtectus. NCBI lineage: Eukaryota > Metazoa > Arthropoda > Insecta > Coleoptera > Chrysomelidae > Acanthoscelides > Acanthoscelides obtectus. The sequence goes on from CAVLJG010000004.1 coordinate 57,315,763, forward strand.
TCCCTTTTAGATTTCCATGTGTACGAGGAGGAAAGAGAGGGGGACAAGCGGGCACCACTTGTGTAGAAAGAGTGCGCCACACACCACGTTGCCTGGCACAACAGTGATGAAGGCCACAGAACACAACTGTAACTTGCTGCAACGACTTGTTTTCTACGTTAAAATACACATTTCTATCGAATCTGTTTGGGATGAATTCCAGATCGATCCTAATGGTTCTCCGATTTTAGGTGGAACTGAAAGTTCAGGATAGATACAAATTCCGCAACATTGCATTATTGTTTTGACTGTGGAAGCAGTTTATAAACAATGAAAAAATATATAATATTTATTTATATACGTATATGTTACAGTTTTAAATAAATTAAGAACAACAAATAAACCCTAGTTCATCGATTTCTTTGTTCTTGGAGCGTCCAACCATATTTTTTTTATTTTTAAGTTGTCGGTTCATTGGTTACCAACTTGCTGACGTTTGCGAATAGACCTAACCTCACTCATGCTATTCTACACGTTGTCTTCATCATTGTATACTTTGTATTCATTGTATACGCATTGTATACATCGAGACGTAGACAATTATTAATGTATACACGTAAAGGCCTATCACTGGATGTGTGGCACTGCGAAAATGTTTTGTGTGTGATGCTTCACCACTAATTTTTCTGTGATGTGGCTTTGAAGGTACGCGCATATATTTATTTTTAAAATAAGACCTTAGATATAACCTTCAGAAAGGATAATACATAAATAACCCTATGGGAGGCGCTCTCAGTGCTTACATCGAGAAATAGCTAAATAAACTATTTGCGCGCTAGGCGCTATCTAGTCAGCAAGTTGACATTTTCTCGTTTCTATTTTGTTACATTATATAGGTTTTTTACGTGGCTTGGAGGAACAGCAGACGCAGCTGCTAGGTACACGATACGTCTGCATAGAATGTTTTTAAAGGCTAATGTACGGAGAAATATAATATGTCTAATAGGTGCACAGAATTGTCACGGTTGGGATCGATATACCAACATCAAAAAATTGAGATATACCGTCCCCACCCCCCTACAACGCCCACCACCAAATTTTTTTCCTCCAATTTTTTTTTTTCAAAAATGATCAGAATCCTCTGAAACGTCAAAGAAAGAAGCTTCAGCGATATTTTGTTTTAGTTTTTGGGCCTTTTATTTATTTATTTATTTATTTATTTATTTATTTATACATTATTGCCCAACAGAACTATTCCAATTAAAGGACAATATCATTGTAACTTTACTTATAATTCATACATGTAATGTATACCTAAAACTAATTTAAAAAAATAGAACTAGCTATTATAATAGTACCTGAAATTCGACACGATCTTACTGATACAATCAAAATAAATGTCAGAACTGTCTGCTATGGAATTATAATTGTTGCATATAGAATGTAGCGGAGAATAAAATAATACATTTGTACGGGAGGTACTGCAGTAGAAAGTTAGAGTTCTTCTCGTATTTAACCGAGGAATATAGAAATTTAACCTCTGGAGAAGTTCTGGTGCATCCACTCTGTCGTGCAAAAGCTTATGAAGGAATGATAGGCCAGCAGTGGAACGTCTTAACTGTAGAGACTCTAGTTCAAAACGACGCAGCAGAACAAATTGAGAGACCCCCCTTTCTGGATATGTGCCATCGATTTTATAAACACAGAATTTAAGAAATTTCCTCTGCACATTTTCTAAGATGCTTATATAATACGCATAGAAAGGGTTCCATATCAAACAGGCATACTCAAGTTTTGGTCGCACCAGTGAAATAAAAAGAGCTTTTAGTGCCGCTTCGTTGGAAAAAGATCGGCAGTTGCGCATTATGAAACCCAGAATCCGTGTCGCTTCGGAAGTGACGCGTGCTATATGGACAGAAAAGTCCAATCTACAGGAAAATGTTACACCAAGATCTTTAGTCTCTGTTGTTCTCTCCAAAACCGCATTATTTATGGAGTAATCAAACATAATCGGGTTCATTTTACGACAATATGAACATACTTTACATTTGGAAATATTTAAGAAGAGAATATTATTGTCGCACCACTGTCTGATGCTATGCAGATCGTCCTGAAGGGAAATACAGCTCTCCAAATTTGTAATTTTGGTGTAGATTTTCAGATCATCAGCAAATAGTAGACATTCACACTTTAGTGAAGCGACTAGGCTATTTATGAAGAATAAAAACAGCAAGGGACCTAGGTTTGAACCTTGCGGTACTCCAGAGGGAACAGTATAATTTGCTGAAGAATAACCATTATAGTAAACATATTGCGTCCTATTAGAAAGATATGAGCTTAAAAGACCGACTAACGAGTCACTAAGGCCGAAATAATGAAGGCTATCCACAAGAAGATGATGGTTTAATTTATCGAAAGCCTTGCTGAAATCCATGTAAATAACATCGACTTGTTGTTTCTTGTCTAACGATTCTGCTATATACTGCGTAATTGTCATTAAATTTGACGTAGTGGATCTACCTTTGATGAAACCATGTTGTGATGGAGTAATTAGGCTTTTAACGTTCACGAAGATAAAAGAGTAAATGGCCATTTCAAAAGCCTTTGCAAAGTTGTTCAAAATGCTTATAGCTCTATAGTTGAGTACATCAGATTTATCACCATCTTTCAGGACCGGACACACCTTAGCTATCTTCCAAACATCAGGAAAAATTCCACTCTTTAATATAGCATTGAAAATTATCAGCATCGGCTTGACGAAAACATGAGCACAATCTTTAATAATAAAACTAGGTATTTGATCACTACCAGACGTAAGTTTATTTTGAAGCTTAGAGAGAGACTTCAGTACATCAGCTTCCGTTAATTCCTCTAGATAAATACATGATGTTGAAGTGACACTAACTAAAGAAGAGGGAATATTTCGAGGAGTAACATACACACTCTTAAAATAGTCGGCAAATGCATCAATAACACCTTGTGGAGTACTGAATACGTTGCCGTTGAACTGGACTTGGCCTGGTATTCTGCTACAGTCTCTCTTATTCCGAATGTATGACCAGAACTTCTTCGGGTCGTTGATTATACTGTCCTCAACCGACGACAAGTACTCACTGTAAGCAACTCTAACTCGCCCCTTTATGATTCTGCGCAATCTAGAAAATTCATTGTAATGGTAAACATTGCGTGTTCTCTTATATTTTCTGTAGTAATAATCCTTCAAATTTATGTTACTTATAATTTCTCCAGTATACCAAGGAGGATACCTGAATTTGCAGGTGTTGGTATATTTAGGAACATAAATATCAAATATTGAAAAAATTTTAACATAAAATGTATCGCATAGTTCATTAACATCAGTAATTTTACGTAAAAAGGACCAGTCAATATAACTCAAAGCATTATATAAGCCAACATAGGACGCCTTCTTGAAGTTATACATCAATGATGTAGGTTCAGTATTTGGGGACAAGTTAGACCTACTAGACAGCTGTATGGTAAATAGGATACTTAAAGGTGGATGGTGAGGATCTACTTGATTTACAATAGAAATAACTTCCCGTGAAATAATACATGGTACACTTTCAGTGCTTATGACTAAATCCAGTAATCGCCCCAGCGCATTTAATATCAGGTTAGATTGGATGGTGTTGGTAAGATCTAAAAAATTTGATAGCGTTGTATAACGAAAATCTGCATGGAGACTAAATACGAAACCGGGGGCATTAAAATCGCCCAGTATCAAAACGTTGGGCTGATTGATTATTAACGTACTCATGTGTGACAAAAAACTTTCGTAAGTGTCATTAGAAGTGTCTGGTGGAATATAAATAACATAAACAAACAGAGTGAGTGGTAGCTTGCACTTAATCGCAACTATGTCAATGGAAGGATAATCAGTAGAAAAATCTAAAAAAACATGCTCTGCCAGAGAACTAGTTTTACATGCCAACAATACACCCCCACCAGACAATTTATTTGTTCTTACAAAATCACGGTCACTACGAAACACACTGTAGTTTCCAGGAAAGATTTCAGAGTCACGTACTTTGTCGGACAGCCAAGTTTCTGTTAAACCAATTAGATGATATTCATTTAAGGTTGCCGATGAAAATAAATCATCAATTTTCGAATTCAAGCCCCTAACATTCTGATAATATGCTTGAAGTTTGAAAGACCGACGGACAGACAGACCGACTGACGGATCGACACACAAACAAATCTCATTTTCTAAAATTTTTGCGAATACCAGAATTAACCCCCCCCCCCCCCTCCCCAATAGACGTGGGAATTTATTTCCATATCTCACTGGCGGATAAATGTCACTGCATACGTTAACAGAATTTTTTTCTACTAGTAAATGAGGAGGCAACCACAGACAATTTAAGTGCAACAAACCACCATAAAAGAATCACCCAATTTCGTAGTCTTATCTGAGATTTGTAAGAAGTGATTATGCTAGTAGTTGAAAAGTGCCTTCCTGTTCTAAGCAACGCAGCTTAACTCTATTCCCACCTCAAATATACCTCACAGTTTTTAAATCCGCTTAATGGGTTCAGATGAAGAGTTCTTCATATAACTTACTTTCTACATCGAAATAATTAGCAGTTATTACGGCAGGCTTCCAAGACAACAAATAAATAAAAACATATAATCCCATGCTGTGTTCTCAGCGAGATATTATTTAGGCAGTTTGTATAAAGTTACTATAATTACGATAGTTGGCAAGTTTCGTACAAACACACATAAGCTTCTATTTAATATACATGTATATCTGCATAAGAGTATCCAGTATTCTCAATTCTACATTGGATGTGTTCCAATGCATAAGCGTACGAGTAGATAGATAATTTATCGGTACTGATTGATTCCTTATTTTGCGTCACTCATTGGAGCCTATAAATATTTTGTTCAAACATGGTCTTTGGTACTTAAATTAAAAATATAGTGAAAACTTTGTTGCTGGCTGATTAATTTCCATAATCTTCTTCCATAATTATTATTTGGTTTTACAAAACTAAATAATTGTTCAAAAGGTATCTTCAACTACATGTAATGTACAGAGTAAGCTTACTCGGCGCCAAAAGTTCATCATTTACTACCTGATTTTCCATGACCTTAAATCCTTATTTCGAACATATTGTCATTTGGTAATGGCTACAATTAAAGCTGGTTTGGAGAAAATAGACCTGTTTAGAGACAAATTTAACTACGTCTCAAAATTCATAAGAAAGAGTTAGATGATAGACGCAAGTTGCGTCTAAGATGTCCTACGATCACATAAATCGGACGTAGTATTCGGAAAATTTGCAAGTTTTATATGTGAAGCTTATATGAACGATATGATAATATTCAACACTAAAAGTGGCTTACCGTCTCTGGTATCAGGCCAATGTGATGACGTCATATAGTGCCGTTGCTTTAACCATCTATTTCTACAGCTATGGTGGTCGAAGCAATACCATCCACCTTCTAAAAAAATTATCCACATCTTGCTAGAGTGTGATTTTCTCAGATAAAATCTGAAATTAAAGAGAGAGGTCGATTTAAAATTATGTACATATACATACTTATTAACAACATAAGCAATACGAAGAAATGTTTTTCGGCTCTAACTACCTCACTGGCATAAAAACTGGGATGCTTTCACCCCTACAGAACGAAAGAGAATGGAAAATATTTTTTACACAATTGACTTTTATGAAACGCCTATTATATTATTTTTAGATAAAGTATTTAATGTCACATAGATTGTCCCTCATGAGAAATGTTTGTCGGTCATTCAATTTGTAGAAAAATTGGTTTGAATATTTGGGACATGATTTATATAAAAAACTGAAACTCGTTCTACTTTGAAAATATACTGAAGTTAATGAAGCTTAACATCAAAAATTGTATATACTAGACATATCAGTTATCTGCATTATCTGGAAAATACTCATTTTGTCCTTAATATGGCTGATCAATAGAATAAAAACACCAAATATATTGGTACCGGACATAGAGGTTGAGTTCTTAGTGTGTAATCGGTCACTAGCTCCTTAGTTCCAACGTTATTTTAAAAATTATGAGCAAATATACGCTCATTAGTCATTCGTATTCCGTAATTGCAACACAAATTCATAAGATGGATTACCCTGTATACAGGGTGTTTCAAATTCGACCCTCACCATTGGGATATCGAAAACTGTAGGAGATACGAAGTTAAATGAGGATATATTTGCGTATTTAGGTAATTAACAAAATGCCGCTTAGAAGGTTTTGGAATTCGAAGTACTGCCGAGGAGAACCGGAAAAACCCGAATTTTACCAAAATCGTTTTAATTTTCGCCTGACTTTATTTGTAGTCCGATTTCAAAATAAATTGCATGTTGTCACTGTTACTTATTCTCTTCTACAAGATGGTGTAGTCAAATTTTCAATTCGACAGTTCTTCTTTCGACTTCCATCATCAACTCTGATTTTTCATATACTTTTGGAAATTTCTACATTTAAATAATGTATTTCCTTAACTGGCTATAGATGTGTTATTGGATGAAAATTGGAAGGAAATAAAAAGGTATGGTGGAACCTGAACACAAATTCCAAATTTTATTGATGGCAATAGCAATAATAATAATGATAAATAAGCAGAGGTAAATCATAGCAGATGTTCAAAATGTTGTGCGTTATTTTGTAGGCAAAGCTGACTTCTCTGTACATTTTTCAGTGCTCGATTTATTTCTCTTCCTCTCAGTCTTCCAAACTACGTTGTCACGTTCAAATCGGGGTCTGGTCTCGTAAACAAAACAAATGAAATATGATAATTTCAAGTCGCTCCTACAGTTGTAGGACGCCTTTATGGCTTCCTTGATTTTCATAGTATTTTTTATCTTTCAGACAGGCCGGGGTATTTCTAGATTTAGCGTGAAGTTATGTTTTCTTTTTGAATTGCAGGAATTTTCAAGCTGATAAAACAGATTATATAGATCAAAGGCATGAAAAATTTGATGCAAATAGACATTTGTAAGACAACCTCAAAATAGAGCGTTGACACGGAACAGTAGAAAACTATGAAAATCAAGGAGGCCATCAAAGCGTCCTACAATTGTAGGAACGACTGACGACGGTTTTTTCCGTCTCTGTCCGGAAGTACTTTGAATTTCGAAGCTTTCTAAGCGACATTTTGTTGCCCTCATTTAAGTGACTTCGTATCCCTTACAGTTTCCTAGATTCAAATGGTGAAGATCCTGTATATATTTTAGTATATTATGAGGTCTCTTTAAGAGAAGAAGGTTGTAGGGCTCATAGTTTCTCGCCATTCAAATTCAACGACGCATTTTTTCTCTAAGATTATTGTGATACAGAATTTTAGGATTAAATTGTTAAACTTTTTGCAGTATTCCAGATATCACATTTCAAGACAAATTAACACCATATGAATATTGTGGTAGTTGATTATTTTGAGTTCTAGTTTTTAGGAAACTGCGAATAACTCAAAAGTCTAGTGAGTAAACCCCCCAAACATGTAGCGCCCTGTAAAGAGCGGCATATTTTTCAAGCAACAAGCGTACATATACCTATGGTTCTTTTTTTGATGTCATTGATGATAACGGAGCCACTTATTACACGCTAAAACTCACCCTGTATGTATATAAGATTCTTTTATGCTGTTTTTGGATGTAATTCAGCACTACTACCATTGTCTTTTTAATCATGCTGTAAAATATAATACTTTACACAACCTACCCAGCCTGTGAGCCGTCATTGCACGTGATCGATCTGTTAGACAGAAAGACCTTCTTCAAAGCCTTCACTTCTCCCCCTCTACTGGTACTGCTTTCTGTATTTCGGTCGAACCTCTGGATATTGTTGGTGAAGACAGGTTGGTCCGCAGTATTTCTAATTGCATCTTTGGCGTCTATGTCACTCACTATGTTTGAAAATGCTGCGTTGACGCTCATCAGCAAAGAAACAATCTGAAATAATAGATGGGGTAAATTATATTCAATACTCTATGAAAAAGTAGGACAAGGCTTATAAGTCTACTAAATATTCGAGCACCCAAAAAGTTGGTTACCGTACCATGTCCAAGATAATGACCTCAGAGGTCAGCAGTACATAATTCACACATCATAGATTTCCCCGTACACTTTCCTTTAACATAAAGTTATAGTAACGTGGCTGGCGCTTATGACTTGGTTGACTGGTGTGGTTCAGCACGGTTGCCAGATGGTCGATACTTAGAGCAGTGAAGAAACTAACGTTAGTATCATCAAATGGTTAGGTACTATCGAGTATGTACTAATTGTATGGGCCTGTTTGGCTGACCTGATCGATTCAATTTTCCGTTATACATGTTTGTAACTACCCCAACTTTGTTCGTTATGAACTGATGACAGCATTGCGTGGAAAGTGCAGAGTCAACCTAATTGATGCCATTTTTTTTTGTTTCTTGTTATACTCGGATACCGAAAACGAAGAATATATCAAACTTCATCAGACTCTTGGTGCAGCGGTTTCTAAGTCTATGTTTTGACAAGGATTCCATAGGACAAGCAAAAGGGCAAACTGGAGCTAGATTATCCAAATCTTTCAGAATAACTTTCCTGACATTATGATAACATAAAGAATGGCGTAAACTGTTGACTCTGCACTTCAAACGAAACGCTTTGATCAGATCGTAAATGATTATGTTCGGCACAAGTTAGTCCTCCGAGAAAAAAGTGAACTACAAACATGTATTACAAATAATAATAAATGGATCAAGTCAGCCAAACAGACCTATATAATTAGTCCATATTCTCAAACCATTTGACAACGGTGCGATCTAGAAGTTTATCCCATGACCTAGCGACAGTACCGACCATCTGGCGACGTTACTATGACTACCCTCACCATTCGTCAGCCACTCTATCATTCTGTTTAGAGCAAATATATGGGGAAACCGATACGATATGTGGAATACTCCTAATGGTTGTGTAGAACTACCGGGGCTGGAAGTGTGTACGTATACTAACGCCAAAAAATTGAGAAATGGCCATACAACACCCAAACTTTAACTCCTACAAATACAAAAATGTTTCTCAAAATGATCAGGAGCCTCTGAAACGCCAAGAAACTAAGTTTGGGCAATAATATTTTTATCCCAAAGCTCGCTGCCACTACACTGATTTTCAAAAACTAATACTGAACTTTGCCTTCTTTAACCCTTACGAAAATTTCCTCAAAATGATCAAAAACCTCTGAAATGTCAAAAAACGAACTTTTGCCATTATTTTTATATTTTTTCTCTCAATGCTTGCCTCCGCTGGACTGATTTTCAAAAACTACTATTAAACTTTGCGTTCTTGGCATGTTAGTATGTTAACATTGAGAGAAGATTCCATCAAAATCCAAGCGGTAATACTTTCAAAGTTATAAACAGGCGAAGGATGAGCTAGTAAACAGACAAGCAGACTGACGGAATGAGTGACAATGGTTTTTCGTGATGTATGTGCATCCAAAAAAAATAACATCCCATTTTTGAAGTTCTGCGCGATTACAGTACTTCCCTGAGATGGACCTTTTACCAAACGGGTATCATACGTGTTGCATACTGGTATAGAACGTGGTTGATCCTTTGCTGCCTGTTCTGCTGGATACGATCCTAGTATGATTATAGTCTGTTTGATACGGTAGAATGGGGAATGGCCCTTTTATACGTGGTAACGAAATTAATTATTATTCTCCGAAGTAGGGCAGTTAATACATAACGGATGATTTAGGGGTAGTTGAGAATCAGTTCCCCCGGTGAGACAACTTCGAGTCCGTCTCGAATGAAACGACCATGATAACAGAACACGGACTTGATTTCGTAATTTTATAATGGTGGCCATAATTCAGTCCTACCTGTGGGTAAAATACTTGGAACATGTGACCACCGGTGGATCATCAAACAGATCCGGGGTTCATTAGATATTAATGATCTATAAATGCCGAACATTAAAATGTCAAGACATATTTAAAAATGAGAAGGGCATTGATAATTTATGAGAGTTGTAAAGAGCTTTGACATTTCCAAGATTAAAATTCATTCCTCAAAATGTTCTGAAATGATTTTCGGTAATTCACAAGGGCAGATCAAAGATAGACAAATGCACGTTGGAATTGTTGTATATCTACAGGAGCACAGAAACCATGGGGAGTCAACTCGTATGGGAGAATGAAAACATTGCGGTGTTGCAAGACCACAAAATGGCGGCTCTGACAATGATGACGGTTTATAGATGTCACATTTAAAAGTCCGCCGAAAACCGAAGTTAACCTCTGTTGTATTTGTGTCTGGATGGCTGGTTGACGTGGAAGATAGGTTTTTCGTAAAGATTTTTCTTAAATCGTTCTTATTCAAACTAAATTTTTTGTTGAATTGATGAACTTTGGAATCTGGAGAATAACACATAACATGTTGGTCAACCTGTATAAGAGCACAACTCATTTTCTTCTAGGTTATTGTTATCAACAAACGAAGGATCTTCTTCCCTTGAAAAAAGGTTTAGAGATCTGCTACTATTATTCTCTCCAGGGCATATATCTGGACAATTGAGTGCTTCAGGACCATGGCTAATGTGTTTCAGAATCATGGCTAATGTATGTTCATATCAAATTGAGTGATTTGTGGAGTTTATCTGTTAATATTGGTATTCTGTAGTTGATAAGAGAAACTTACGACAATTGTCAAAGGTTTTAAGTTTGAATATGTACTTCAACATAAAGGGTTTTGTTACTTTTTTAAATATTTGTAGCTTAAAAAGAAGCTTATAATAATGATTCGAAAGTTAGATATTCTGATAATATTTAGTCAACATGCTTGAATCATATTTCCACAAAGCTTTTACATTCTAATTAATTCTAATGATATGGAAATGTGATCAGATATTCCTGTAGGTAATATAATTCTTATGAAAGGTCTGGTAACTCTAGTAACCATGCAGTAATTAACGATAACTATTATTTTTTTTGAAAAGAAATTGTTTTCAACAATTTTTCCATTCAGTTGCTACAGAAGACTAGGGATGCAAATATTAGGACCATAAATATTACTGATATGTTCATACAATATAAAATTTAGATAAAAATATATTCTCAAGTATACAATTCTCAAAATTTCAAATAAATGTAGGATATATGGATGATTTTATAATGGCCTGTATTATTAACGCTGCTGCTTTAACAGATAAGTGACTACTTATTTGTCAAAAATCTTCCATATATCATCAAATACTGACTATAAAATTATACAGTGGTCTCAGATTCATGCAAAAACCATCTGGCATCCAGAAAAAACTATCGCTTGACACTGACGTAAATCAAGTGTGTTGCCCTATGGATAGCTCGGGCAGCACCTTTTTCAGAGTGTACGTTTTGGGGTACACTCTATGCAATAGATTGAAGCCACATTTGGTATGTATAGTTACCTTCGGTCACACATTCAAGGCCGAAGACCGAAAGCTTCTAATTTTTTTGCAGAATACCGATTACCGAAGGAGTAAGAATGCACATAGTTTTGGTTAGCGAATCTAGGAGCAACTGGAACACTTTCCAGAAGCTGCGAAGCACCGTTAACATACACAAATATGAGCAGGTTCATTATTTTCGTTAAAACGGATTAGAGTGCTCCGAGACATCTTTGTGCTACTAGCTAGTATTATTAGGACCTATTTTGTCGGACCGTCGACGGCAGGACAAACATTCGAAGATGAAAAAAGCTATTCTAATATGCGGTATTGGATTGCTATTGCTTTTTGTGCTTGAACTTTATGTACATTTATTAGTTTTCCTCAAAAATTCAGAGTTATAAATCGACTTAAACTTACTCTATGCCAAAGAATATATTAACTAAAACATCACTTTGTTTTAAAAAAATTACATTACTGGAAGATATCATTTTGAAAATGGTTCATTGAATCAGGTGTATTATGAGAAGCTGTATGAATACGTAGGCTGATATCAGAACCGTACGCGTGTCAGAAAAAATTTGCGATTTTAGCAATTTACGGAACATTTTCTAGGTGCCGCTTTTTTTATTGAAGTTACGTATTTATAATTAGGGGTTTATACTACTTGTCTTGATCTTCAAGGTACTTGGTTTGACTTGAAATCAACTCAAGCTCAAGTGAGTTATTAGATATTAGCAATGTAAATCAAGTCAAGTAGGTTTTACGTCAAGTACTTGAAAATTCAAATAGTCTTGATATTGATAATTTTGGTAATATAGACACTAGTAGTATATAAATATACAACGGAAATACGAGTACTTTGTGACAAGTTACAGAGAAGAGAAGACAATACATATTGAACAACGTATTATGTTCATCCTATAACAAATAAAAGAACGATGAGACTGTTAAATCAAATAAAAAACCGTTTCGTCAGCTGATACACAAAAATTAAACATTCTGAATTAGCGGTATTGTAGTCAAAGCGGCTCTAGGAAATTTGCTTTCAATGAATGCTGATGTTGCAGGTGTCGATAAGAAATCTCTTGCCAATAAAACTTTTTTATTTTATTTGCATTGACTCCTTACACTCAAGGCCATTAGTAGAACAAAAATACGAGTATTTGTATAGTTTGCCATCACGTACCAAGTAGTTAAAAATGCTTGACCTCAAGTCAAGTAGAACGACAAAAAAAAGTCAATGCAGGTCAAGCATTAACGTGCCAAGTAACCCTAGTCTCAAGTCAAGTAGTTTCGAGTAATATTAGCCTACTTCACTTAATGAATAACTATTCTTAACCATGGAATTATCATCACGCTTTACCTGTTCTTAACAAGTTTCGCTGCAATATTGCATTAGGACCAAGGTCACAATTTATAAGAAACGGGGTCAAGGGCACAGACGAACCCAAAAAAACAGTGCATTACTTGATCACTCAATTGAGTATGGCTGAGGTCATACCGAGGATGTAGTCTTGGTAATAAGAGCTAAGCCAGATGATAGTGCTAGACTAGCGGACAAATGCAGTTTACCTATGTAAAGGTTAACACCATGCGATAGGGGACACGCTGGGTACTTAAATTATCAGCATGCATGTATCCCAGTAAATCAATGTGCCTGACTTCTTGAGTAGCAATCCTGGATACATTTGTGGAAAAATACTAGATAGACTGTAATTCGAATACTATAACATAAAGTATTGATGGTAGCTGCTTTAAAAAAAACAGTGTGGAGACTGATCAATGTTATGTGCATCAAAGCGGAAATCCAAAAAAGTTGTTGCTGTAGTCTCCAAAATTCAGAATGAAATTCACAATGGCCGATCAATGTGTTAGTTATATGTGATTCACTTCGTCTATACAATACATAAGAAATAGTAGTTTACAGATTGTGACACTATTGCTTCATTCGTAGACAGTAAGACTGCCATCAAGTTCATTGCCCCAACAAAGTCATTACTAGACTTTTTCTCTTCAATTAATCAAACACGAAACCAATACACTGTATTGTAAGGTATCAGAGAAGCTGTAGGACGGAACACTGCTCTCAAAATCAACAAGCGACATCTGTAATATCAAGAGCAATAGCACGGCGTGGGACCCACCGATCACTGCAACCCGGATTAACAGTACGCCACTGACGGCGGCACCTTTGAAGCTTTTTTGCGGTTCTTTTTGTCCGCATTCGGATTACTATACTATTTAACTCATCGTCCGCCGTAGTACGTCGTACACGCGTGCACTTTCAGTAGCCGCCGCAGAGCGTGGTCTCTTATTGATGCTGCTGATGCTACCTGGTCTACAGGACCGAACTATTCCTACCTCAGAATTATTTTACTTGCCCACTGCTCACCAAAAACAAGAAAAATCTATATGGAGACATGTTTTGTAAGATTATGTCGGGTTTATTCAACAATTTAATTGACGTAGACATAAGCATAATTACAATCACAATTGTTTATACAACTGTCTTAATCATAGTCATAAGCAGTTGTCCATTTGTGATTTTGGTAGATGACAGTCTCCTGGTCGCTCATTGTTGGTCAATTCTGACAACAGTGGAAACGAAAAATATCGAACAAGCAAACGGCAGACACGGCGAAAATCAAAAATAAAATCGGATAGCGTCAAGGACGACAAACCACATAACATCTAAAGCCCACAAGACATTAACACATAGAGAACCACATTGACTTTGTAAAATGACATTTCACTTATAAGCACAAGCATTTTCGAAGTTACGAAGCCATCCCACTATGCTTATGCTTGTTGTCCATGACAAGTTGTATAAAAACGTTCATAAAAAATAGGTATTTCATCTCTTATCCTTAAGTTTGTGATGATTACTATGACTACTAAAAATTATCACATATAAGTATCCGCTTTCACGAATTTAGCCATTTAACCGAGAGAAAATGCTTGCAAACACATACCTATATAGGTAACAAGACCATCCCCGCTTTACCACATTTTGTAAGCAGAGCCCTTATCATAAATCGACTACCTATCGCTTCAAAATAGGAGTTGTTTTCAAAATGTAATTATACAACATTGCATGCTTAAAAAGCAAGATTTCAAGGCATTGCTTACACTTTCTGTTACCACTTTCAAAATTTGTCGGAGGGCCCCACCCAATGGTGACAAAAGGAGGGTACAATTCGAGGCAAAGGTTTTTCACAACAAAAACAAAAACTCTTGCATTGCATAATATTCCAAGCTAGACAGATAACAAATATAGATAAGCTTGTCTTGTCTTTTACATCCCCACGCATAAGGGAGAGAGATAAACGCAAAAATTATAGAGTTTTTTATACATATTTCGCGATGTCGACAACACACAAGTTCATATTACTTTTTCTCTCAGTATGTCTCTCTGTCCGTTTGCTGTTGGTTGATTTTACTGTCGTAATTGCTTCACAATTTTTGGGCATAATAAAAAAAATTGTAGAGGCTATAATTTTGGAAATCGTCTAAAATTTGCTTTCCTTCGTTCTGATTACTCAAAGTTAGAGCGTGGTCAAAACCATTATTATGGAGCAACATTTTGAGCTTCAGCAAGACTAATTTTTGACTTGCGGAAAATTTGGAAGTAGGTGTAATATGCGAATGCGTGGAAAATGTAGAGTCAATTTACTTGACAGTATTTCTGGCGGATATTTTTCTGTTAACTTATCCATAGCTGAAGACACTACCAAGTCTGATAGTTATCTCATACAAAAGTCCTGAGATGATTCGATTACTTTTAATTGAATAAACCTTTCCTCACCTGTTGCAGTTTTAACCTGCAGGGCAAAAATAGGAAACATGCCATATCACCTACCTAGTTGAGAAGTTCCGTCAAAACTATCGTATGGTCTACCAGTCCGAAGAAAAACTCATGCAGGTTGTGAAGTAGATCTTACTTAATAAGTTCTACTCATGGCATTTCATATTTTTAGAGTACTTCTACTTAAAAATAATCTGTTTGTTTGAACGTAGCCTTATTCGTTACTATCAAAAGCATCACCAGCTTGACTTCATTAGTTTTACCTCGAATCAGCGATACTTCAACGTATCATCTTTTTGAGCTGGTTCTGCATTAGTGACCGATCTAAAGTAATTTGCATGAAATTTGTATTGAAATCATTATTCTACAAAGAAATTTTTTGTATCCTTTCCATCAAAACACAAGTCTCAAACGGACACATCTGTAAAAAAGAACAAGGATGATCTTGATGTGCACTTCGAGCAATGTGATTAATAATTGAATAATTAAGGCTATTGTTCAATATAAGATCTTTCTTATGTTGCTTAAGTTTTATACTCGTATTGCCAGAATTTTAAACAGTTCTACAATTCTCTTCGTCTATAAAAGATGAAATATGGGAAAACGCCAACATGATGGAAACCACGGATTTATCAACCTTTGTGAGAAATATTCGAAAAACCTATTTTCTTCGAAGACTGAGGCAACGTTCTAATAGTTATACATTGACCAGTGTGTGAAAAATTTTACTGAAACATACAGAAGTCAATGAGGGTGCAAATAGGGGATGAACATATCTACTGACTATTCTTGGTCGACGACCAAATGAACATAGCAGCAGTAAATGAATATTCATTCAGTGATAGAAATAAATGTCTATTACGGGATGCGGAAAACAGCGCTAATGATGTGAAACCCCTCCTAAAAAAATAATAACCTTAATTTTACTATGATAAGGGTTTCAAACATTCCTATGAGTATTGCAACAATATGGAAGAATATCAAGTTTCTCATAGGGACTCGTGTAATCACTATCGTCTCATGGACACTCGACAGGTTATAAAAACAGGTGTTAATTCAACGTTGGTTATCAAGAATTTTTATTTATTGCAGGGAAACGCAGATACTACCTCTAATCATTTTTTGTTTGTTTATATTTCGACAGTAGAGCTCTTAAATTCTAATTTTGCCAACTTTGAACGTATTAACTATCTTGGAAAAAATTAGACAGAAATAACTCAATTGACATTACTTTAGAATCCTAAGACATACAGATTCGGAGACACCTTTCGACCGCATTAGCTTTCAACTATTTTGAATTTCAACATGCCCGAAAATAAATCACTAGGCATGTATTAATTCGTCGGAATCAATCTTGACACCATTTCCGCGTGTAAAAACCAGCCTCTCGTCCTGAAGGAAGTTCGACCCTGCAACACCTGACGGCACACGGTAGTGAAGATCAAAGAGAACCGATGGGCACGGTCGCTCGCTCCATAAATCATCAAGCTGGAAGGACTTTGCCCTCTCATTCTACACTATAAACACTTTTCGGGATGTACAAAGGAATACAGGAGCCGAAGGTTATCTAAAGTGTTGCCTGAGATATGAAAGTGGATGCTTCAAAGAAGAGACGCCACATTTACTGTGGTTCGACGATACAGACTCCAGTACTCCAGTCCCATGTTCTTATATCTACTTCCGCTGAGGAAATCGGGATATACCTACCTACTCACTGTGAAAGCAACGATAAATAGCTTCATTTTGGCCTCTCATTCTACAATAAAATCACTTGTAAGGATATTCAATATGAAAGCCTGAGTTATGAAGGCAAATGTTTTAATCGGCAAACACCACATTAACTGTAGCTCGGTAATACCGGACGCTCCAGTGTTCACAACCGGTACTTCCGCTTACTAGGAATACTTAGTTTGAAAATATGGACAAATATTGCCACTTTGTCCTCCAATTCTATACTATAACCAGTTTGCGGGGTTTACAAGCAGATACAAGCTCGGTGATAGTGAAGACCCCAATATTTTTAGGAATCGGTCAGTTTGAAAGCCTGAACTACCCTTGCCTCTTTACCCTCTCATTTTATACAAGCCAATAAATACAAGAGGCACAAGTTACAAAACCTTGCCCGCTTATTCAGACTATAAATACTTTTCGGGATGTACAGGACGTACTTATCTCAAAATCCAGTGGGCCCAGGGGTCACATGTTATCTCAATAATTGTGCCTAAATGATACAAAGAACGAATAGTTTAAATGGCAGACAATCTTCTCTTAGATCACATCATCTTTTCAATTTCGGCAATACATATACCTAATTTTTCAGGAGTTACATGTGCCTGGTTATTTCTGTATTATCTTGAGATAGATAAAGAGCCACCCAACAACGCAATACTTTTTTCTTAAAGTCTGGTAATGACACGACCAGCAGGAACACTAGTCCCTGGAGGGTAACCAGCCTCATTCCTTCGCCTCTCATATTCCTAAGTTCCTGAGATTGGTTTAGAAGATGCAGTGATTGAAGTGTCCTTTGGGCAACGATGACCAAAACGAAAGGATCTTGTTCGGCAGTACGACTGGCTCCAATGTCGGTTGGCCGTCTGACAATGTGTCCGAGAGAATCTGTCTGTAATATCCCAGCACCTCACAAGAACACCGAGTGTACGCTCAGGATCTAGAGATGTCTACCCTCTCCACTTCGCCGTGAAGTCTGGAATCTGACAGAAATGTTTTACCTTCGAAATTCACTAGTACCTATGCCTTGCCCGTCACCATCATATTTTGTGTGTGGGCAATACCGTAACGCTACCTCAGGGTCAACAAGCCTGCCCTGTGATACTGCTCCCGAGAGTGCATCCTCCATGTGAAACCCAAACCATAATTCTACCAGAAGTAGTAAGACCAGGTGTTTGGTAGTGCACCACCGAAAACTCCCCTCTACTGTACATGGCCCGAGGTCTGAGGGCTGCTGTCGTGACCGATTGCCCTTCCTATGGTACAGAATACAGATTGTTGCCCGCAAAGTTTTGTCCTCTCCTTCGATAGTAAGCTTCCTGGGGGATAAGTATCCCCGTTCCTCCGCCTTTTGTATGACTGCCTGAAGAGGAAAAAGGAGAGAAGTGATTGCGGTGTCCCTTTGGGCACCGACGATCAAATTGAAAGGACCTGGGCTGGTCGGCTAGCCGTCCAGCAGAGATATCAAAGCAACATCAGCGTCAGCATCCGTAGCGTCCGTCAGAGAGAGTCTGCCTGGTGTTTGATAGCGATAGCGGCAGGCGGCGCGGCAAGGCGGCAGCGGCAGGTCGATCCTTTGAAGCGGCCCCTTTCATCGTGCCCATGATTTACGGTGCGCCGCGGACCGCGGTCGCCTTTGAGCACCAGCGGCTCGACGCGACGCCCCGCGCCAACACACCAGCGTTGCCATACCGGCTCGCATTAATTAATTCGACAATAATCTCCAATAGGTAGAAAAGGAAGCTTATTGTAAATTAAATTTAATCCACAAGATTCGGCTCTAGAAGGTGACTATATAACCAGGACTTACCCACATGTTAAGTATGGGACTTTTGCAGAGCTCCATCACTAACACCCCTATTAATACGTCTCTAACAAAACCCCCTAATCTCTAACCGAAATGACCTATTCAATAAAACCAACTCATGGCCACATAATGATTTTTTTCGACATGCTAAGAATCAGGTGCAAACACTGAGAGCAGTTAACGGCAGGAAAAGCAGTCAACTTAATGCAAAGATTTCCATGGCTCAATCACTGCTGATGAGGAACAAAAACAATTTTTATTACTATGCATACAATATCTCAGGCAGGTATATCCTAACTAAAAACAAAAATTGAAAAGAAAAATTAGTGAATAAGGTTCTTTTAGTGATAATTGGTTTTGAAACCCATACATGGTTTCCTTATTAACTTTCAAATGCAAAGTTTGACCGAAAGTCGGCACGGCACGGGTTATCATGCCTCGATCACAATTTTTACTTTTTGAGTTGTTAGAGTTAAATGGAAAAAAATAGAGGGTATGCGCATCTCAATAACAACAAAAAATTGTTTGCCCTCATAGGCTGGGACACCCTAGCGGCCCATGGGTGTTTCTGAAAAGGAAAGTCCGAAATTACAGAACAATCTCTATTTTGAGATCAAAGCATCACACGCTGTTTTATCAATATTACTGCCGATATATATACGAAAACCGAAGACTTCAATTCGCCTGGCGTAAGTGACAGTATCAAAATATCAACTTTAGGGGACGCGCGAGTAGTTGGCAACGCTGTGGGATAAATTGGCCACCAGGTAGCGTTGCGTATGATAGAGCGCGCGCCACTTTGACCGTACTCTACTACTACCAGCAGGCCCACAGATGGGTTAAATGGTATAGTAATCCACAGGCGGACAAAAAACGCGCGCAAAAAGAGGTTCAAAGGAGCCGACAAACTACGGCAGTGACGGGGGATATCGGTACTTCAAACCAGGTACCATTATGATGAGCTAAGTGAGCCAGTACTTCTAGTACTATAGTTGTCAAATGAAGGAAAACAAGGTAATGGAAATAGGACACCAAAAATGCGTTAAGTAAAAGAGAAGTTGGAATATCTATAGTTATTTCTGTATCAAGAGCTCAAAATGCTGTTTTACCTCTGGTTTGATCCGCGTGGCGAAACGCTTGCAATATGCAATAGAAAAAAGAAAAAAAAGTATATCCTCCACTTGGATTACGTCCAAAAAACCCCGTGAGTTGATATTTTCTAAAGTACCTAATCATACTGGATGCTTTTAAAAACGATATCAATTTCAAAAAACCGTAATACAAAAATGCATTAGTTTGGAATTCGCTCTGGATGCGAGTATCAGAATACGGGGGAAATAGCAACAGCATTTGTATCACCAAATTTCCGCCCTTCGCCAAGCTGGCCCATGCCGATGTTAATTTTATACGCAATGTCCGCAATAAAAATCAGTTTTAAAAACTTACACCCCGAGCCATAATCCGCCTGACGAATTTATTATGTTTTGAAATAGATTCACTAGCCACATAGTGAGCATCAACAAACTAGCCATTGCTTACTCCTCTATAACACAAGATGTAATTATTAGATTTTGATGAAAAGGAAGAAATAGATAACGGCGAATTTTCTCCAAAACCAAGGAACATCCTACTTTTTTCATGCCGACCAAAAGTAAACAAACATTCTTTTTATTTTTTTCTGTACCACACATACAATCTCAGACGGCACGATATTCTCAGAAACTATTATTAAGTATATTCTCAAATTATCATGTTCACATTGAAAAGTGTTATGGCTTTCACAAACATATTGGCGTTTTTTGTACCTACTTGTCCATGAAATATGAACATTATTTGAATAACTCAACGTGTAAAGAAAAACTGTTTAGTATCTTCAATGAAGAATAATTTCAACCCATCATTCTGTTATTATTGAGGTTTTATGTTTACTTTCTTCAAGACATGATTAAATAATGTCAAGAAAATTTGCTTAAAAATAATGACTAAAACAATCGAGCTTTTGTGCTATATTTTTTTCTAGGAGGTAGATATTTTTGCTCTTTAGTACAATTATCCTGCTACAAATAGAAAATAGAAAATGAAAATCTACAAGAGTTTTTCTCTACTATGATTTTGAAAAGAAGCATTTGACCTCAAACATTTTTTTGTTCACTTCGAAATAAATTTTTCTGCAACATTTTTGGAGCAATTTTTATAAATTCACCTTACGAGCACTTACGCAAGGACTAATGGGAGCTCTAAGTCAATCAAATCAATGACTGATGCTAGTTGGACGGCTTTTTGCAGAAAGGTACCAACCCAGAAAAACAATTATTGAGCAATTAGGCTTTAAAATTTTCACATTGATAACAATTTCATTTCAGACCAAACACGATTTTAATTAATGAATGGCATACTAATAAAGGCTTTAAATATATGTATGTATCTCTTTTACAGTAAATGGTATTGCACGTAACAGTTTATTTTCCCAAGATCTAGATTTTCCATATTTAGTGGGTTGGCCCCTTTCTGCAAAAAGCCGCCCAATTTGTATAATCTCGTAAACGAACGTAAATATGAAAATATGTACCGTAAAGACAACTTTTGAAGCTTATTTTCCTCAAAACGTTTATTCTATTTAAAGGGTGTTCGCAAAGTTGAAGTTTTACTTTTCATACACAACGACCCTTGTTATAACAAAGATAATGTGTAGTGAAACGTGAGCGAACAAGTAAAAAAAATGAAAAAGTACTCACTGTTCAGCCGAATTGAAATTCCAAGTACGGCTCTGTCGTATACCTGTTCGGTGCCGCTGTGGACGTGATCGAGGGATAGGAGAGGATGGACTTAGGTGTGGTTCAGGCTTGATTGAGTTTGCGGAGCCCAATATGGTGGTGTAAAGGAAAACCCCAACTTTGCGGACACCTTGTATAATATTTACAGGACCGTAACAGAAAAATCAAAAATCAAAAAGTGTTTCCGTTTTTTTTTGAGTTCCTGCCTACGGTAGGATCCAGAACTTTTTGTCATGCTTTAGAACTATACTTCTCTAACCTAAATCCAAATTTTCATCCATTATAGAGTTTTCCTTCGGCTAAAACTGTTCATTTAGTGGGCTAGAGCCTATGCAACAGATAAGGAAGCTACCATAGATGATTCAATCTTAAACATCTACAGCTTCAGTATAATGGTATCTGGGTTATGCTCGTAACCACAAGAGTGTTTCTTAACATCCAACATCCCTTCTGGACCATATCGAAAACGCACAACTCGAATATCTACTACACACCGTTTTTCAACAGGCGTGACTTCAAAGAAGTTAACGCCGGGATAGTATCACTCGCCATGCTCTAGACACCTAACCTACGGCAATTTCTTATTTCTCTGCGCCAGAAAAATACACTTTTGAGGATTGATTAATCTTGAAGATGAGCCGCTCGAGCTTTGTACCTATTGACACTTTTGATAAGCATGAAAACCAGTGGACGTAGGAAGTAAAAGGAACATATTCCTTGATATAGGTAAAAATCCACCAAAACCCATTTCCAGTAAGAAATGTATGTGCCCCATCCTTTAGCTATGAAAAACGAAAAAAGAGCTTTATAGCTTTTGGAATTCCAACCGCTGCCACAAAAGTGACAGATCAAGAAATCAACAGAGGTGCTGGCTGGTAGTATTTCATTAATTGCTTCTTAGAAACCCCTGACTACCTGTCTTAGGGAGATGAACGCTCAATTGAATTCTATATAATTTTTGTAAATGTGTACTAAATATCAAGACAACCTGCTTGACGCATTTCTATTGGTAAATGTAAACAAACGCCTGTTCAGACGCATTCTCTGCACGTCACTGAACCACATCTGATGCGTGACTTTCGACGGTAATCCCACAAAGACTCGCCGACAAACTGGATATCGCAAAGTTTTGTTTTTCGAATCGACTCATTCGATTGATCAATTTATGATTAAAGGACGTCAATTGCTTCACGGCGACCTGCATAGTGGTAATTTTTTCTTATTTTATTTCCTTTGAGGCTGGTTCAGATTCTATACATTACAGGGTGTTGTTAATCACATCACATCAACTTACATCCCTCTAAACTGATAATGCCAGAGACATGTCACCACCTTTCAGAACAATCGCTTTGTTATAAACCGAAAATACCTACCCCAAAAGTTCAAGTTATTGGGAAGACCAACAATAAATAGATGCGGACTTAAAAATACGATGTATTTAGCTGAAGTGCGCGGTATAGAATCTCTACCACATTTTTCCCAGGGCCGTCTCATCCTTGCATCGCTCGAGTCACTTGATATTATATAAACAAAGCAGATGCATTCGATGTAACAAAATAAACTGACCATTATTAATTTATGTATATATACATATATAACCTGGTCACATTTAGAAAGGTGCTGATCAAAATTTCGATGCGCTTAATTACGCTTAATTAAAATTAGAAATAATTAATTTGCATTTTGTGTTGAAATATCATGAATAAAAAGGAATAAGTGAGATTTTCTGTTGCCTCTATCTAGTCAAACAGTTATCAAGGTTGTCAAGCGGACGTGACAGTATAGTGAAACTTAAGTAATGTCTAGCATGAAATGGGTCTGTCTTTATGGCGGGGATGCTTGAATCAAGCATTCCTCTCTGTAAAATGGCAAAAATCGCTCAGAAACGAAAGGCAAGAACAACTACCACATATTCATGGTCCTGGAGGCATAGTTTTCAGGACTGAGGATAAAGTGGACGTTTTTGCTGACGTCATGGATAGGCAGTTCTCTCCCAGTTATGATCTGGACAATGACCTTGACGAGATAAGACAAATTGTAAGATCTGTCAGGAGATACTTCAGAGCGAACGGCGATACCAGCATCGGTGCCTAGCATCGGTGACTCCTGTTCAGAAGATTCTTCTACGGAAGATTCTTCAGATGAATCTCAGCATAGCACATCAACGGAATCCTATGAGATTCCGTTTTGCAGACCAGCAGAGCTCCAAGGCCACGTTAAGGACCTAAAGGTGCGTAAAGCACCTGGAGAGGATCAAATCACCAACAAAGCACTGAAGTTACTTTCACTCAAGGCTTTGACTTATCTGGTGGCAATAATCAATGCAATGCTCAGAACTCATTACCTACTTTCTTAAGGCGTGGAAGGTCGCTGAAGTCATCGTGATCCCAAAGAAGGCAGGTTCGATATTCCCCCAGGATTACCGTCCCATTAGTCTGCTATCAGCTCCTTCTAAGCTCGCTGAAAAGATGATTTAAGAGTATCGTCACCTTGAGAATATCTCGTCAGATCACCATGTGATTCCTGACGTGTAATTCGGCTTTCGGTCTGAGCATAGTACGGAGCTACACTCAGTTAGACTGGTAGAGCATGTAACCAGGGGGTTCACCCTAAACAAAAGTACTGGTAAGTATCTTGCTTTTAGATGTATCAAAGGCATTTGACAAGGTGTGGCACATTGGCCTCTTGTATAAGCTCATCCAGGGTTTTCCATTTTGGCTACTAAAACTGTTGAAATATTTTCTAGAAGGAAGGAACTTTCGGATCAACATTAACAATGTGTTGTCCACAACACGGCCCTAAGAGCCGGTGTTCCTCAGGGTTCGGTCTTGGGACCAATCCTTTATTCACTTTATATACATGACGTCCCTTGCCCCAGCTACTGTGAAGTCTATCTCTACGCTGACGACACTGCATTGCTAGCCCAGTCTTGTTCTGGTAACCTGGTTCACGGAAGTATTGGAGTGGGCGGATTCGAGGTTGATCAAAATTAATATGTACTTCGAAAACACAGGCAATCTATTGTACTAAAAAACGTCGCGGTGCCCCCTCAGAGATATCAGTGAATGGAACTCGTATACCATGGAAGCAATCTGTCAGGTATCTTGGAGTCATCATTGACAAGGGGTCGACCTGGCAGAAACATAGGTACTGATATTTTGAAAACAAAATTCCAAATTACCTTTCGGCAGCTTTATCCTTTGTTATGCAGAAATTCAAAATTAAGTTTGATCAACAAGATTCGGTTGTATAAAATGGTCATAAGACCCGCAATCACCTACGCAAGCGCGGCTTGGTGTTTTCTTGCCAAGACGCACATGCAGAGACTGTAAGTCTTGCAAAACAGAACCCTACGCACAATTCCTAACGCCCCTTGGTACGTGTCAAATGAACCTATTCATAGAGATCTTGATATCCCATATCTAAGGGATTACGTTAGACAACAGGCGCAGCGGCGTTATAATCAAGCTTAATCGCACAGCAACCCTCTGGTGTGTGATTCAGTAGACTACACAGTAGAGCAAGTTCTCAAACATTCCAGGCCGCGCCTCGCACTGTGAACAAAATTAAATTGTAAATTCAGACCAGCCAAAATTATTTCATTATACAAAACCGATCAAAATTATTTTTTGGCGTTACAAAATAATTCGAGTAGTCAAAGCAATAATGCTTAAGCTATTTCAAATGATTTACTTATTTTCTTTGCTCTATTTCTTCCTTCCTTTCTTTCCCTTTTCCCCTTAAACATATTTGGTATCTGGGTAGCCAGACCTGACAGACTAACAGACCGACGAAACTTTTATCTAAGAGCAAAGGTCCACCGGACCGCTCTGACGAATAATGACGAATCGTTAGAAATGGGTCTGTTATATGGAAGCTGGTCATAGAAACGACACCATCTATAGCCTCCGATGCTATGTACACTTGGGGTGTATCGCTCTTAAATGCTTAGACTAAAAACCTTAATGTTCACACGCCATATTTACAGGTTGTACTGATGGAAATCAATCTCTTATTATCATTGGTCAACGAAGAGAAGGCTAAAACCACCATCAGACAGGATAGATAACTATTTTCCAGAAATAGATCACTGTCTCCCAAAGTTTAGTTCTTGCCAAACTTGTAATTTTCAGGTAGTTGTTTGGACTTGGGTCACACAACTAGGTAATTGATTACTTGCATAATCGAGGATCAAGACCATTCATCCCGAATGTTCCAAAATTTCCAAATAATAATAAATGCCTTTATTTTTAAACAGTTCACAGAAAAATATACATATAAAAGAGAAAGAGTATTAACGAGAAAAAAATGAATGACGACTGTCTGAAAACCACAAGGGCCAGTTCACTATTTAGTGCTCTTCCACCCATCTCTTGGAATTATTAGAAACATTATGCCAGTAAATACATCCATCAAGCATATACAAGTATCGGTAGGTTTAAGAAAAAGTGAGAAAAGTGAGAAACGTGGTAGTAAATTAAAAAAAGTCTAGAATAATATATACAGGTATGTATATATGTACACATATACATACCGCATAAGCAGACGTCAATAATGAACGACAATTAGGTTTAAAAAAAATAGAAAAGAGAGAAACGTACATATACGTACATAATGCATCATATGAAAAAAAATATAAACAAAATAATAGAATGCAAACAAAATAAAATTGAAATTTTGAAGTAGCAGTAAGAATAATTCTACTTTATACATTGTACATTCAAGGTAAGAATCACGCAAAAACGCTTTGAACTTATGAATTTCATATGATTTGAGGAACTTGGGGATATGATTGTATAGCATATATAGATATTATACATAAATGATCTTTAAAAAAAAATAGTTATGTGGAATGGATGTCTTTTCTGAATGTTAGTTTCTCTCTCGAGGTAATAAGGCTGCATGAGAGTTAAAATTTTATGATAAAAGCATATTATGAATATGTATCTCAAAATGATCCTTCATATTTAGCCACAGGAGTTCTTTCAGCTTATGACTACCTCTTTCAAATTTTCTTATATCAAATATAACGTATGAATGAGTTCTGTCTATACTGTCATTCAACCAAGTTTCTGATAATGCAAACATAGAGCATATTTGATAGAAAACTATTAAATCTAGGAACAAGTGAACAAACATTGAGGTGTCCAATTAAAAAATCCATCGCTAAGTACAATCGACTGTATATATCTATATTCAGCGCTTAATCTCTGAAACCTTAGCCTTGCTAAGCCTCCACAGTGACTAAAGCTTTCTCGCGTTCATTATAGAACTCGCAGGTGGTGAGCCCGAGGAAAGACTAATTCTCAGTCCGGAGTCCGCTGCTCTTTCGCGCAAACTTGTATTGCTAATTTACGCTTGTTGCTCTTTTCACATAGATCCAAGCATCAAGCCAATTTTTTATTGTGCAGAAACTATACCAGGTGTTACAAATTCGACTCAACAGTGAGATCTAGGAAACGGCAAGAGATACGAAATCGACTAAATAGGGACAAATTTGGGCATGTAGGTAACTACGAATAAGAAAGACGCACTCCTTCACAGTTTCTCAATTCAGAGAATTTCTTGAGATGAAAAAATGAATTACCCCAAAATAGTTTCTATTTCTCCTGACTTTATTTGAGATAGAGAAAATAAATGTCAGATTATCATTACCACTTTCTCCCTACAATGTGGCATTATTAGAATTTCAATATAACGTTTCATCTCTTGTCCTCAATAATCAACTTTATTTTCTCTCATAAGCGTAAAATTGATTTTTGGGGAGGTGAGTTTTTAGTTCTGCCTCCAAAAGTGGATGGCATTATACCTGTAGATTTCAGTGTCATCTTTAAACAACTTGACTTTTTTGTTCCTAGATTAGCGTCACGAAATAGTGCAACTTTTGACTTAGCCAGGCCTAGAACTGACATACTTAAGTTATCTCCTATGTATGCAATGTGTCGTAATTATAATTCAGTTAATAGAGTTTTAGTTACATTTTCTTATTGATCGACTTTGGGAGAGATGAGTACTTACTACTCCGAGTTCTATTTTGAAGTTATTTTTCAGCAGTTCAGCTTTCTCTACAACACATACGCATTGTTTATTTTATTTTCATGTTTATTCATCCTGTAACAGTATTTGGTTGTTGGATACAAATACTAAGGGCCACGCGTATTTAACGGTCACTTTTACCTCTCGTGAGGGTGAGAGCATACATGCAGCCCAACCACCGCTCTTCAGTTTTCAATCGCCAAGTATTTGCGCTGGATTAGGATTATTTTGCTAATGATGCTATGCTATACATTGATATTACCAAACTTTAGTGTTTTTTTTTCAATTGCCTAAAAGTTTCACTTTTACACCATTCAATCGACTTCGTAACTCTTACCGTTTGCGATATCCCAAAGGTGAGAGTCGAATATGAAACACTAGGTATACCTTTTGGTCTGCATGGGATTCTTACCATTACGAGTAGGTACTAATTGGAGTCGAAGGTCGTTTCAACAAAAATCCGCTGTTTGCTTTAGCCATTGGATGAAATATCTGCCCTGTACACAGAAGCAACCGTTCTTCTTATGGTTGGCGAATAATGAATGCGTTCCAGTAGCCGTCGCGGCCGGTGCACGGTAGCAAAACAAGCTGCCATCTGCAACGCGCTCACGGCCTGCTCTGATCACGCCTGCACATTCTGCTGCTGATGCAGTACGCACCACGTATAACACACCTCCGCTGCACTGCAATATCGCATCCTCCGCATATTTCAACGGTTACACTGGGTATCGGCTCTTCGATTAATGAGTCAGTGCAATTGATTCGGATAGTTACACAAGCCTCTCTAGCAGGCATAGTAATCATGTTATTTTGGCAAAATTCACCTGTTGGATTTTAGCTACCTAAACCATTGGTACTGCATATCTTGGCCAGACAAATTAATTTTTTCATCACTCTAGTTTTTGATAGCCACTTCAGATCGAGGTCTAATATACCGTATAAAAACAAAACTGAAATTTTCCAAAAATTCACGACGCGTGCAGTGGAAAAATAATTACCTACACTGAAAAGAATGAAGAAATGGAAGATAGAAATCAAAGCAGAAGGCCCATGAAAATCCGTCGGGAGTTACCGTTCCCTATAATCAAGTATACGAGTTTTATGAGTTTGTAGTTACGTAAAAATACTTTGGGTACGTAAATAAATGTAGTGCTTATTAACATGAAATGCTGCATCTATACCAGATACATAATAACTTTTAGTAACAGAATATTTTAAATAAAATTGGGGACAAGATTTTAAAAGCGCGGCGTTGCCATGTTTCGCCACCTCGTGCGTGTACAGCGCAGTGGTTTATATTGATATGCGAGCCATACACTCAAGTACTTAAAAGTTTTAAGATAATTGAAATAAATCGATTACAAATAATATAAATTTGCTAAAAATAAGTGAATAAGTAAACTAAAACAGTATCTTGTAGAAATAATAGGAAAAAACAAAACAAATATATTAACTAGGGTATCAAACGTTTAATCTATGTAATTTTTTTAATACACACTATTATATTATTAACTATAATATACCTAATATTCTCAAATTTGCAAAAAATATGATGAATTTATATGATGGACCATTTTAATAGCCCATCACCCGCGGAAAGGTTCAAGAACCTTTTAAGGCAACTGCCGCCAAATGTTATTCTACTTTATTTCTTTATGTTTTGTTATTTTTATCTGAAAATACTGCTTTGTTTTGTTTATTTATTGGTTTATTAATTTTTTATTATATTCATTCATAGAATACTGTTTTAGTTCTTTTCCTATTATTTCTAGAAAATACTGTTTTAGTTCCTTTATTCAACTATTTTTAGCATTTTCATTATCTAACCTATAAACGATTTTTCTGCACACAAATGAACAAAAATAAGATGACGAAATATGGCAACGCCGCTGTCAAAAGTTCCGTCCATTTCTTGCGTATTGTTATCGTTAACCGATGGTATATTCTTCGACGTCACTCGGTTTGTGCCGTTATTTCACGTCAAGGTGTTGATGGCTATTTCCAATATAAAAAGTGCTCAATCTATTTTTTTTTATACAGAATTGCATATTATACTGCTCTGTACACAAGCGCAGATCCAGAGGGTCATGATCTTCCCCTGGGCGAATCTAGTTTGACCACTTTCTATTCTCTTTGATAAATTTAATAAACTACAGACTTTTTGCAAATATGTAATGGACACAAACGCGGTAAAAATCCGCATATTGCGTAAGTCTGATTGCCTATAGGTTCAGCTTGATGCAAATATGAATTAGATAGTGATACTACGCTTTTTGGCCCGGTAGTACTGCATGTCTGTTATTGCGTTATTGGAAATTGAGCCTCATGCTGTGGCAGTTTTACTCGAAAATTCAGACATTAGGACAGAACTATAAGTTTCGCGCGATCTGTGGGCAAATTTGATACAGATAATTTTTGACGAACAAAATGAGAAAAAAGCGGTTTATTTTTATTGAAAGGAGATGGTAAGTAGTACTAAGCATCATAGTTATCTAACTTCTTCATCTATCAGTTCATAACCATATATTTCATATTTTTGACATTTGATTTGTAACTTAGCATGATGGTATTGTCTTAGTTTAGTCAGGTACAGGGTGTTTTCCAAACATGGGGCAATAATTCAATGCGTGACTCTTGGGACTATTCTGAAACTATTATATTTGATCCTCTCAATTTGAGAAACATGCCCCTGAACGAGACGTCGTTGGAAATAGGTTCTTCTTAAATAATGTTCACATATCGTCGCTTAAGTCTTAACACCGCGTAATTCAAAGAATGGCGCAATCAAGATATAAAAAATATAAAAACAATCCTTTTAAATTAGATGTATTGTCACATTTAGGCGACACGGGTAGGGCTATTGCCAATTTTTAATGATAGGTACTAAAAATGAGACATACCCGCTGCCACTCCCAAATTCCATCGCCTACAAAATTATTTCTGGAAATGATTAGGTGCCTCAGACACGTCAAAAAAATAAGTTTATACGATATCATTTTTTCGTTTTTTTTCATCCTTTACGTATGGTAACTTTTCAAGTTGTATAGTGCTCAGCGATCACGGGACAGGGGACAGACACACCGACAGACCGAGGGAAATGAGAATACTCATATCTTTCAATTTTACATACTCGTATCACAATCCAGTGTCCGATTCTGACAGTGCTGATCTTGGCATCGTCTTTCCTGTCATGCCAGATCAAACTGCCCTGTTACAGGTGCCGGTCGCGCCGCCGTTTGATCTCGCAATTAGTGCGACAAGTGCCGACGCCGCCGCCGGCCTCCTGGTATACCGCAAAAGCCGCCGACTCCCTTTACGCATCTCCTAGGTTATACCACCTTATCCGAATTCATCCGGAATACATTACATATTAATTACACTTCCTAAAGACTTCCCATCGTATAGTGAAGGTAGACCAATTCTCTGAATTTATACATTACTTAATCTGAAGTATCCGTCTTCTAAATTGCTCCCACTTCAATGTGATTAGCACCAGAATCATCTGCACAAAACCTAAAGAATATGGTCTCTTAAAAAAAATAGTTGACACAAGTTATACCGGGTTGGGAAACTAAGCTAATTAATGGAATTGTCTCACCCGTTTTCAAGGTGCTTGAGTATCAAAAGATATGGAAAGCCCTGTTCAATTTCGGACGGGAAAAGAACAATTTCCTGAAAGACTACACAGCGCTTAGTGTAAAGGTTTGTCAAAACTCGACCTAACAGGCTTACCATGTCTCCAAAACAAATCTTGTCCCACTGGATAACATTGAGTACATATGTTTTGCTTTGTGATTACATCAAGAACACCGTCTCCAGAGTTCTATAGAGTGTTATAGGAAAGGTTGTCGGAAAAACCAGAGAAGATAATCCGAACACCTGATACTTACGTATTATAGAACTATTGTCAGAGGCAATCCCACCATAACTCGTCATCTCTTACTATGGCATATGGAGATTCGTAGGGGTGTTTATCCTAGATACAAAGGATTAGATTCGATTTGTGGCGTCTCATATGTTGACCAATGGGCAATGTTCTGCTACAACCGTTTTTAATATGTACTAAACCTGTGAATGGCTCTATAAATATCTACAAGTTTCCTTTCGTTTATAAACACTTTTGCCTGTATCTGCCCTGATTGGTCACTCCACCGTTGTATGAACTTTCTCGTAACACATTATTCGTTGACTATCTTTGTGAGTGTTTTGTCTGTGTAACTGTTCAAAAACGCTAAATATATCGAGCGTTTTTTCGGACTAGTTCGTTCACCTTCTCATTTTCTTTATGCACTCCTTCTCCAGATCTGGTGAGTGAGAGCCAGATACGGTACCAGACTTCTTAATAAATACAGCCTTGTCGCAAATTCTAGGTTTCTAGTACAAGAACAACGGACTTTCGTACAAACTTGTAAATGCATCTTTAATACAGCCCTCTTGTAGAAACCATTTTCAGCTGACATGCCCTGCCCATCTCTTCCTACCAAATTTTGTGATCATAGGTCAAACAGGGTTCGAGACTTCGTGATAGACGGATAGGTACCTCTTCGCTTTTATTTACTAAACTTCCCCATTAATTAGCCATGCCTCAAAATCCGTTCTCAGCTGACATGTCCTGCCCGTAAACTACCTGGTAGAATGACATGTTCATAGGATAGGTCAAATATTTTTTGAGACTTCGGCTCGGGTATTACGTATCTTGAAAAGTTATAGTAGGTCGTTTTGTTTTTTTGACATAACGAAAGTTTTTTCAACACAACGTAGGTTTTTCTATAAGATGAACTTAGTACTAGCTGATAGACACTTGTTGTGAACTCGTTTTGTAGTTGTACGTGTTGCTTAAACGGAATGATGCTTCAGTTGTCAATGTTTGGCTCTGATGTGATGTAAAATCTGCTTCAGAGATGGCATTAATGGAGGTCTAAGTTGAAACTTGTATACTATAGTTGGAAGGAAAGGGCAGTACATAGTGAAGATTTGTGTGCTAATGATATGTGTTGATGATAATTCCATTGGTCTCTTGTCTCAAATACACTTACTTGACATCCAAAGCTAGAAATTAGTTGCGCATCCACTTTTTCTTATTCATTCTGGAAATTACATATGCAAATTAGCTGAATTTCAAAAATGAGAGAAATAAGAAAATAAAATCCCTGGTCGGTTAAGTAACAAGTGAGAACATATGCTACAGACAGGAATATTTATGAAAGTGAAAATTTAATTACATTATTTTTGATTTCCAGTTATTTAAATTTTATAGAAATTTATTTTGCAATGTCAGCAGAAAAATACAATTCAACGCCTAGATGTGAGGCACTACGAAAATGTAACGCGTCATTCCTAATTTTTCTGTGATGTGGCTTAATTGGACTCAACGCCGGCGCGACGGCGATTTTGTGTAATGCTCATATAAGTTTTTTATACACATGCAGACCAATACACATAATCATCCAAATGCGATCTTGCTACTTAACCAACTTTCTTTCTTTCACATCTTCTCAGAGATAAAAACTACCGAATACTCGGATTCACAAAACATATATACGTATAGATCGACCAGCCAAAGATTGCTAGGGACGAAAGGGGGAAATGCGATGAAAAAACCTTACCATTAGACGATTTTATATGGAGTCATAGGCGGAGATCGGAGAGACTTGAATTATTAATTGAATTTATATTTTATTACAACTGGTAGTATTAATATTTTTTTGCGATTCATAATGACGTGATACCAAACATACATTATAAGAAATAAATATACACAAACACTGAATATTGAGAACAAAATAAATATATTTTTTAGGCAACAAGTAATATTCCTATGTACGCATTATGATTGAACAGCAAAACAAATTATGCATTCTTCTAAAATAGAATACAACAAGTCAAAAATATCTGACTGAATAGAAAAATATAGGAAAACAAAAAGTAATTTCTTGATGAAATAACCCATAAACAACACATAGAATTAGACTTTCTACTGAGATACTAAAAGCCACAAACCAATAGTATAATAAATGAATATCTAAAAATTCTAAAAGGTAGCCAATCTAGTATAGTTTCAATCCTGATTAGAGTCATGATCACTGTCTGAGGAACTGTCATTGCTATCACTTTCACCTCCTATGTTGATTATTATTTCTTCCTGTATTTCTTGAATGAGACTGTCTTTTTCCCAATATTCATCTTCAATTTTTATAACATGTCCAATAACCTTTTGCCAGTCACTGGCACTTACTGAAGCGATGGCCTTATTAGAAATTTCATCTAGTTTTTTTATAGTAAATTCGCCGCTTGTATTATGGCTTCTAATGAAAAATTTTACTTGTGCCCAAATCATCTCTATGGGATTAAACTGACACATATAGGGTGGCGTTCGAAGTGGGGTGTGTCCGAAACTTCTTATTAAATTATCTATCTTATAATTTTTCTCATCAGATGGTGGCCTATGTAGACAAGCTATTTCATAAAGCTCCATTTTTTTAGCATTAGGATCATGCTCTATACCTTTTTTGCTCAACCACGTGATGATGTCTCTTTTTAGAGAAGATCTAGTTGGAGGCTTGTCTTCCAAAGCTGAATGGTAAGGTGCATTATCCATTATTATAATACTATTAGGAGGAATGTTAGGAAATAGTTTTTCAGTAAGCCACTTCGTGAAATTTTCTTGGTTCATTTGACCGTGATAATCACCAGTGGCACAGCCAGCCTTGAAAATGAGACAGGCTCCAGGAACAAAACCATCTTGCGAACCCGCATGAACAATTATAAGTCGTCCTGGAAATGAATAAATAGCCTCATTTTAGTGTTATTTTAAGTTTGCCAACACCTTTTTGAATCACTATGTATAAAAAACATATTTTTGAGAAAAAAATACTTGCAAGGGATTATGTATTCAATTAGACAAATTAAATGAGCACTTATTAAGAATATTCCAAAATTGAGAAAAATGTATAATAAGCAAAATCGAGGTGAAAGAAACTTTATTACCTGTAGAACTTATATTGCTCAGGACACCCATAATTTCTTCGCTTTGCCAGCATTTCTTGAAAGTGAGGTCATTATCAACCCAAGTTTCGTCCAAATAAATAATATGCCTTCCTTCTTCCCGGAACTTTTTAATAGACCTAAGATACTTGTATCGCCAATGTAAAATACTGGGTCTTTCCATTAGTAATTTCCTTTTGTTGTGGCATTTACGCCAGTAAAATCCTTTTGCTTTTAAAAGCAGCCTCAACGATTCTTTACCAAATGGAAATTCCATTTCTTCCTTCAGTTTGATTAGAAGTTTACTACAAGTAGGTACCACTTTAAAATCACAGTAAAATTTTTCTATCATTCTCCGAATAATGGAAAAATCGACTCCATCAATTTTTTGGATCACAGAAGGGCGTGATCTCTTTTTTCCGGGAGAAGCTAAAGGCTGTGTGGAGGTTGCATTTTGCCTGTCTTTATCTTCTTTTCTAATTTTACTTATAGTTCGTTCACTAACACCCGTATAATATGCCGCCCTTGCATTTCTAGCTACCAGTGGATAAACGAAAGTATTGTTAGCCGCTTCTGCATCGCAAGCACGTATCACGTTTGCTATTATTTCCCTTGCCTGGCTGTGAATAACTTTCCCATGCTTGAATTCCATTATCACCACTAAACAGTAAATTATATTTTCAAAGTATTTGCCAACTGCCTACGCCTATGGGAGTAGGTTTATAAATGACCGTGCCATCGGCACGTTATTCTAGTTTCAGATAAGATAAGAGTTTTGGACCAATCAGCGACCGGATGTTTACCTGCGGCCTGGGTTTTCCAGCTACATTGCCAAATTCAGCGGAACAATTCTATATCTTAAATATGTTAATATGTATGGACCGCATTTTATGTAGAACATCTGACAACTTCGCAATTTTTTGTCCGCATTCTTTCGGCTTGCAATCTTTCGCTGGTCCAACTATACATACTTGCTTTCTGTAACCAACAATGCGTGTAGTTGAGTCATTCATCCATAGATGGACGCTCACAGCGACCATAGCGAGCAAACGTGGAATGAACTATTAATACCCTAAAAACTTCCCGTCTGCAAGATGACATTTCGTTGGTTTTTTTAACGTTTGATAGATTTCTTACATAACAGCCGCGCGGGGGTCGAGTCCTGTCTCAATATGCGTTCTGAGCTAACACGTCATGTCCTGCATGATTTGGTATACATATACATACAATAGTTACAAGATAAATTCTTATAAACATGACTTGAAAAGTAAAAATTGATAAAGTTCTCCACAGAAATATTCAAATCCTCCTTACTCTACCCTGAAGATATAATTTCTGGAATTTTTTGAAATTTTTTTAGACAAAACCTACTCCTGCTCTTAAGCTGGTCTGTTTTAAAATATTTTAGGTTGTTTAGCTTCAAGAGTGGTAACCCCTATGGGTGGTACCTATTTAAAAAGTAAAAACCCCAGGTTGGTATCCGAAACTAAATAACCTCTTCAAGTTTTATTTTCGCAACAAAAGACAATCCAGATCAGTATCGAAGGTCTGATCTATGTTGGTATGTACTAAAAATCTACTAAATTTGGTCAGTCGTTTTTGCGTGACTACAGGACATAACATACACACTTTAGCATTTTCAATATTAGTACCTACGGATAAATAGGTATTTTATTTTTCTAGTTATTATTGTTTAAAATTGGGATATACCTACTACCCCGCATATTTTTAAGCAAAATTCAGTATGATTAGGTGCTATATTTCATTTCAAAGCGGGTCCATCCGGATTCGTTCAATTCGGTAAAATCCGGCTGCATTGAAAATTATCCGGCAATCACTAGTCATCACCCATAACAAAATGTCTTAATTTCACAGTTTTTTGACGGTATTAGCGGAATCACCATCTAACAATGCCGATTAAAATACTACAGCACAAAGCACCATCTATTACCCTAATCGACCAGTGCGAGAGTGATCAGTGGTAAATGTATCTCAGTTCGCATCGACAGTCCCCAACTAGCAAAGTGGTGCTAGAAGTTTTTGTGAAAGAACTATTCACCCGTAAAAGCTCTCTATTATTGTTGCCTGAACACCAAAATGCTAACTAACTTAATGTTGTGTGAGATTACAAATTTGCTTTCTGCGGCATAGTTGCTCTAAAACGAGGTGTTTAAAATATTCTTGTAGCATAGTTTTACAAAACCTTATAGAGACAATTTTGAACTGTTGTATAAACGTTTATACAACTATTTTGTACGGCATATTTGGGCGGTAGTCAAAATATTTGTATTGTGGCATCCTTAGTTACATTTTTATACAGCAAACCCGAACCTTGTTGTTTTGGTGTGCAAATTTACTACTCTAGCCAATAAATTGGTCCCAACAGAAACACTTGTACAACTGTCGTTTAGTAATTGTTAAAGGCTGTACATCTGCAACAATATTACAACTTTTATACTACTAATACTGTTGCTAAATATGTTGGTATACAACTTCACCATAACCTAACTTTCTGCTAACATCTTTTTAGGTTAAATGCCATAACCAATATTTTAAGACTAGCAATGCATGAATAAAGGTGGATTCTTTAATTCACCGGTTGATTCCACCACTGATGGATGCGGTGCTTATGGTTGACACTGTTGACAGCTTTGTATGGTGATGACAGCAACCGGTTGAATTAAAAGGACAGATGTCTGGTCTACCGGTGGCACCGGTTGCTCAACCGGTGAATTAAAAAATACACCATATTCGTTTAAACAGGTTTTACCAACTGTGTAAAGAATACTGTCTAATCGTCGTTGCAACTCTAATAGTAGTGATAATTGTTAGTTGGGTCATCACTATGATAATAATACCTAGTGCTTTAGCATCGATTATTATCAGATGACCAACTGTCTACAGTCTACAGCGCTGTTCCATGCGTAATAGCTATCATCAGCTAGGCGTGTATATAGATAGATGACATTTCTCTGCCAAATGAGTACTTCCGCACAGACTTGCATGGCCGAAAATTTTACTTCTAATGGAAGTTAATGAACTATGGCGAGTAATGAGCTACGCCGCTGGTACGTGCGGTAACGAGATGTCTGGAGGAGGATCCGGTGCCTGGGCAAGCCGCATGGCACGGCCAACAGCAACTCGATGATTATGGATTAACGAATGCTGAGCGGCACGGTGCGGCGCGGCGTCCAGCAATGGTTGACGGCGAACTAGCATTTTTCTCTGCTACAAGCCGCTTTTTCTAAGAATAATTAAAAAAGGTGAGGTGTTTTTTCCTCTTCTGTACGCACGATCTCTTTGATCGAGCCGACTGCGTTGGTTTTTTAAGCGCCGAAGGATCGCGACCTGGCACACGCTAAGATGCTACTTCCAGCGGTACCGGCATCTTCCAAAGCGGCTTTCTATGTAACCGCTTCGTTTAGGGATCCTTTAGAGTCTAAAGTCTAAAGTTTAGACAATTTTAAACAAATTAGGGTGATATTGCTCAGAGGCTATTTTTCACAAATATTCATATTTGAGATTGTTACATCTGAAAGAGCTTTTCTGTGGAAAAGAAAATATTGTATCCAACCTGATTGTCTGGCTGGCATTATGTAGCTTATTCTACGAGATGTCAACTAAGAACTAGCTATTGTTCACTTGAAGCGCACTCGTTCTGTAGCTCTCCTCAGAAAGGACAAAACAAATAACTCAGCTATTAGATATACTTACTTCATTGGGCAACATTTTCAGTAATAAGTTTACCTCACAGAAAATATCACTGACTTTATACACATGCAGGCCAATACACATAATCATCTAGACGCGATCTTGCTACTATGCTACTCAACCAATCTTATTTCTGTCGCATCTCAGAGATATACTTTACAGACTATCTCGGCATTCTACAACCACCAAAGCATGTTGGGAAACTTGCAGCGGGTCATTCAGCGTGTAGTAGAGTCATTCCTCCACGCTTCTGGTGCCGGTCCCAGTGCTCATAGGGAGCGATAGGGGAGTGGACTATTTGCACACTAGGAAGTATCTAGTCAGCAAGTTGACGTTTTGTCGTTTTTTGACATTATATAGGTTTTTACGTAATAACCCTGCCGAACTAACGAGTGAAACGAACCTAGTGTCTTATCCAGAATATGTATCTACCTTAAAAGAAGCATTTTCACTAAAAAAACATTTTGGTAAAAAATAGACTTGAGCGGTTTTTGCACTGCGAAAAGTAAACAAGACCCTTATTTACAGGAACCTAAACATTTGTCTCAGCTTTATTTCGAATTGAAAGACCTCTTCTTTTTATCACATTTCCAAAATTTTGCTTATATCTCAGAAAATAAGTTATCTTGAAACTGCGATAAAACACGTTATATTTCTTACAAAAAAAATATGAAAAATGCAATACTATTGTAGGTATCCATTAAGCCTTTCATTTCATATGCCTTAATTTTCTATTTTTATTTCTACATATGTTGTCTCTCTATAAAAAAAAGAATTTATGATTGGCGTTGGCTTGAGTGAAAATGTTGATCCCTCATGACGTCATGACACTACGTCCTAAGGCGACTGCCCCACTTGTTTACCGTCTGTGGTCGGCCCTCTGCTTAGACTCACTGGACACATATCTGCAACTACAAAACCATTTTTCCAGCAGATTGCATTGTTCGATTGTCAACAATTCACAGCACATACTGATAATGTTCTGAATCTGAGTTCACAGGTGCTACATCCGATGTGAAAAAATCTATTTCCAAGGTTAAAGTAATCCGGGTGCCGAAATCAGAAAGCGTAGAATGGGCAATCTTACGCATAAACCGAATTTAGGATTTGTGACAGCTGGAACGATTTAAGTTAGCAACGGAATTCCTGGGAGTCCGAGAGTCAAGTCAAATATCCCATTTCTCGGCATGTTAGTGTTGACGTCGGCAAAGGTGGCCTTAAAGAGAAACTACTCTAATCCGTAACTTGTCGGCGTGTTTCTAAAATCCCGTAAACAAAACCCCTGCTGACGACCAGTGAAGTACGGCTAGCTTTTGCTCGAGGTACAGGTGAGACGAACCTTGCTTTTCATCTTATTATATTGCGCATTTTTTAAGATACGCTGATTTTCTAATGTCAATTCGTCTTCTTCAGGAGTTCATTTGTCATTATTTCAAGTTCTTTGTATTCTAATCTTCTGTATTTCTCAAATTCTCATATAATTTGTTGTCAGATGCTATGTAAGTAATTATGTCTTTTACTACATGTTAAAGTGACGTCCACTAGTGCATATATTATATTTTACTTTAATTGGAAATAATGTGGAATTTGGTAACGCCTTTTTGTTGGTGTGCACTCGCAATTTAACTTTTGGAGTTCACGTCCTTTTCAAAAAGGCTCCCCACTGATGTACAACACGTGCAGGTTCACTTTTTTCTTAAGTATGCAACGATCATGATACATTTAATGAGTATACGAAATATACTGTAAGTACCTGTGTGAATCATAACTTCTATTTTGTTCAAATGCTTTTAAATTCCCTCTTTGACCCCTGTACCTACCATAAAACCATGTAGGCATGGTGTATCGATGTACGAGTGTATTTGTTCGAAGCAGTGAAGACCCCAAACGAATGAGCTGACTATAACAAGAAGTACAAGAAGGTTGGGAACGAATTTATGTCCAAATAATTTGTTCAGGTGCTTTTGTTATCGACGATGAAGCATAAAAGAATTAATTCAATATATAAACGGTTGCTCAAAATAAGCAGTTTCAGTTCCAAGCTGGGACTTAGACGGCTTCAATAAAATCCCAATCATAAGGATACCTGTTTTGCCAGGGGTATTATGTAAAAAAACCTAAAAAACGTCAAAAAAAAAACGAAAAAATGTCATCTTGCAGACTAGGTAGTTCTTAGTGCGCAAATATTTTATGCCACGTTTGCCCACTATAATCGCTGTGAGCGCCATCAAAAGCGTCCATCTATAGAGGAATGACTCAACCACTGGTTTCTGAAAGCCGAGCAATCTATAGTGTTTATCTCTGAGAAGATGTGAAAGAAAGAAAGTTGGTTGAGTTTCAAGATCACATCTAGATGATTATGTGTATTGGTCTGCATGTGTATAAAATCAGTGTGTTTGCTATGTGAGAAAACTATTAGGTACTGAATATGCTGCCAATGGAGTACATATATCTATTGGTTGTGCCCGACGGGTTATTTATATGTTGTCCTTCCTGGAAAGAGGTTGGCCCGAGTAAAGATAACATGGCCAGGGAACATAACTATTAAAATATACTCTACTAAGGCTCTACAAGATCATGTTATAAAAGAAGAGGCTTTGAATAAAACATTGAGGAATACCAATTGAAAAACATAAAAATGAAGGAGTAATAATTAAAGAGTTAAAGTTGATTCCGATAAATATTCCTGTTGTACGTGCAAGACCAAAAAAAAAGAAGACTGGTGGTGTTTATGTTTTACGAAAATTGTATTTACACGAATTGTTATCAGATTTGTAATCAGGTATATCTCGTGTCCACAATTTGCACATAAGCATAAAACAATTATGTAGTTATATTGTAGATTTCCATGTATATAAATAGTGTTAGTGTCTATGTATTTTGGGGTAGGTAACATTAGGAGTAGTATCATATTTTGATATTTAAATTACAGTAAAATACTATGCATAATAATAAAAATAATGCATTTAACAAAGAACTTGACTATTTTAGGATGAATATGGTAAAACGACTATAAAAATATATTTTTGTACAAAACTATTATTAAAAACGCAAACACAACCATGAACCTGAAATAGTGAGGCTGACAACTGCGAAGAATTTCAAAGTTGTCACGAACGTGAAAGAAGGATTTGGCTATGACAATTTTTGTTCCTTTCTAATTAGAGGCAGCCATTATTTTCATTCGCGGCGGTCGTAAAAGTAACATTGTACGCATTCGTGTATGTCAACAGCGTTAAAATACTGCTTGACACTAATAGTGACAGGCCGTATATGCTCTTCACTAATGACAACCTGCACAAATTCGAAAGCACTCCTTCGCATGAATCCTCCGACAGGTTGAGGAAGTTTTCAATTTTCAATCCATAGGTTACTTCAAGCTATTTTTGTTTTTTAAATAGAAAGCCCACTATTTTACGCCGGAAATCGAAAGATCCGATAATTTTACGTCCGAATTTGTACTAAAATCTAAGATCAAATGTCAAATGTGTGAGGCTAGAGTTTCAGCAGAATTGAAAAATCAAGATCAGATCTTCAGTAACATTAAACGAGGATTTTTATATTAACCTTGAACATAACGTAACCTTCATGGTAAAATTTTCTACTGCCGGTGTCAACGAGGGGGTTCCTAATTAAAATTTATTTTGCTATTACGTTGTTGGTGACGGTCAAAGTGGAATTCAACGTCACCATTTAAGTCATTGTTTACAGTGAGTAAATATTTTTATTTGATCGTTAGAAGTCATCTGGATTAATTATAATACACGCGCGGACGTAGAGCATTCCGTCTCTTAGCCTTGAAGATAATGATCAAGGTCTTGGCCATTTTCAAAAATACCTTGCCTGGAAAAATACAGAACGGTACAGTTATATTTTTGTTACATCCGGCCTAAATATTCATTGTATTTTGTGTGCCTATTATAATGTTATTCCTAATGAGCAATCAGTCCTTCCATCCTTCCATCCTTCCATATACTCGATGACTTTACCGTGTAGAAAAAT
This sequence comes from Acanthoscelides obtectus, assembly GCA_963669975.1. Taxonomy (NCBI): domain Eukaryota; kingdom Metazoa; phylum Arthropoda; class Insecta; order Coleoptera; family Chrysomelidae; genus Acanthoscelides; species Acanthoscelides obtectus. The sequence goes on from CAVLJG010000004.1 coordinate 57,358,006, forward strand.
GGGGCCCGAGCCAGGGCTTGACGCAAAATGCCCAAAAATCAAAATTTCCAACGTCAAAATATGGCTGGGATTTCGATCTGGCCTAATACACCTTCAGCCGCAGGCCATCAGATTTCTGTTGCCCAGGAGGCCCTGCGGAGCTTAAGATGGCTCTATCGATAACCATAGCTAATGTCCAGACTCGACAGCTCGAGGGTGGAAGTACATGGGAGGTATGCAGGTACAACACAACCTATAAATATGGCCGCCCGCAGGGGGAGGCCAGACGGGGGCCCCCTTGAGAATATTTACTACGCCTTGCTTTTCAAACAGTTTTGGGGGCATGTATGCTTTCGCGTTATCTCTTGCCATAAAAAAATTCCTTCGGGCGCTTATGCCTATAAATTTTAGGTGGCGAGAATTATTTTGGATTTTTTTCTAAAAATTATTAATTAGTGGACTATCGAAAGCCTAGTAGGTGTCAAGACGAAGAGTAATTAAGCCATACAAGAAGGCTTAAAGATTTTTCAGCTATTGTCAATTCCTCAATTCTCAAAATCTGACCTAAACATACACAAGACAAGTCTGTAAACGTAAAACAAATCTTCAAACACACAAAAGCACATCGGAGGACGTGACGCCAGGTGAACATTACTTGATTCTGATAAAATATACTTATACATATAAAATATCTTGTTTAACATGGTATCCCGTTTGCACGTTAGTGTCAGCCGAAAAGCAACCGTCCCGCCGCCTTGCCGCCGTACGTCGTTTTCCAACGGCGCTCAGGGCTTGCTTTGATCTTCGCCGGCACATCAGCGGGGCATGCGGTGCCGGCCATGATTAACACATACGTGAGCGGCGGCGTTACGGCGGCGAAGCGGCAGCGGCGCGGCGGTTGACCGCACTACGTGCTTTTGAAGGTTGCCGTACACCTGTCCCAAGATTTATGGATCGATCCATCGATCGCTCTCTGCCGCTGCACCTCATCCCATCTGGGGTCCAAGAAGCAGGATGCATTTTCGGAATAGAGATTTGACAAGGTGGGAATTTAAAAAAACGTCCACCTGTTCTGTTTTCTCAAACAATTTGAAGAATCTAAATGCATTCCGAATAAAAATAGAGATTTACAACAATAGAAATTACCATTCCCTATGAGGCAAGCGCATGCTTCAGCACATAAGCATGGCTTCTGAGAGCAAATACCCTTGTGGAAATTGAATTGCGAGGGTGGGCGGTATACGTCTAAAGGAGTGCACGTCTCACGATTCAGGCCTATCAAGGTAATTTATTTACCAAGGCACAGCAATATATACCATTTTCTTGGAAAAAAGTTGCAGACTTGGGCGCCTAGGGGGGGGGGGGGGGCTCTAAATCCGCCATTGGTATGAGGTATGTTTTATTAATTATAGATGAATACATATTATTGTGAGAGCAGTGTTCGTCGAATGGTTTTACTTTTTGCTCGACCTTGCCCCCCCCAACCAATTCAAGTTAACTTATCAATACTTCACTACTTGCGAATGAATTAACATCTTTCTGATATCAAATGCCCCTGAAAACTTTTCTTTGGCATTCCTTTTTAAATTTATCGGATATTGCAGACCCCAGCATCGGCAAGAGAAATCAAAATGAATTTTATGAACTATTTCGCTAGAAACATCACGTGTTTTTTCCATACTTCGATTAACATTTTTAAATTATACTAACGTTTATAGAACATGAACAGATGTTATCAATTATTTTTATTAGTGATGTGCGATAACTGCTATTCATAACCGGTTATCAGTCAGTAACTGATATAAGTAACATAAACATAGGTAATATTCGCTGCGGCATTAAACGGTTACCAGTTACCGACTACGCTGTTAATTTGGTTCCCATTTTGAACTGGTGGCGGCTCACCGATTAGCCGTTAACATAAATACTAACTAAACTTATCATTTGATGATAAGAATAACGGTCAAACAAAATATAAAATATTGAAAACTTCTATGTGACAATAGTCCGTTATTTTAACGAACCTTTCGATCACAGATTCTACCAGAGAAATATATGTGTATCTTTCTCGAGGTACTTACGTAATTCATTATTTTTTACTCACCCTTACCGACAAAGTTTGAACAATGGAATTGCAAAAGTAAGTACAATAAATATATTTGACTGTGAATTTAACATAAAGCGCGAATATTGAACAATTCTAAAAAAAGCTGCACATCTGACGTAGGTACAATTTTATCGTATCAGGAGAGGGTACTAAAGGAACCAAGTGCAGATTTTTATATTGACCTCTCTGTAGTGCAATGATTTAAGCACGTGAAGTGAAGAGTTTTAGATAGGTACGTAATTTCCAGTAGAGTTCGAACAGCCTAAGGTTATGCCCGCTACGTCATCACTTTATACCCTCTCCCTTGCGTCGATTGTACCCTATAAGAATATAGAAAATTGTTGTGACAGTCTCTGGTAAGATTTATGGACATCTGTTACCGCCCTCTTAATGTGGTCCAGTTCTAATCGTGGCGAATATTTATATCGTAGAAAGCTTAAAAATGTATGTGGTCTTCAATGTCCAGAAATTATGTTGCTGTTGACGCTGTTAAGGGACATCCCACTCTCAGAAAGCCATAGGCGGAACGTTTTTTAGTATGTAGATACGCAAGTTTCAGTCAGTTGAGATTGTTGACACAATTGGGATCTGATGAGACGTTTCTTCGTCTTATTTATTTTTTTATTTATTAACCATATCATATTTTATATTTGATTGTGTTGAAAATTATTAATCTTATGGGGTTTGTGGATATTTGATGGAGATCCATAAATCAAAATTTAAAATAGTGAGCAGGTACCTACATATAATAGACACAATATTGAAGGGTAAAACCCCAAAGTTGGCAAACAACTGAAAGAAATTAAATTAATCCTAAGACTGTGATCCGCTTATATCTATACCAATCATGAGATTTCCTAGAGTGCATCATTAGTACCTAGATAAATAGGCTAATACCAATATCAAGCCTAGGTAAACAAAATTAGTAGAAACAAATCTAATAATAGCAAGTGTAAAATTGAACTACCTGGAATAATTCCCGGTTGCTAAATCCCTTCGTTCGTAAGTAGCGTTAAGACGATGAGTGTTAATCAATCACATTTATTTTACCTGCAACATATATATAAACCTGTCCGATAGTCATAAGTTCAGTTTGTGAACTAATTTGAACAAGTGTGTGTAAAAATTGTCAAATAGATTGCAATATAGTGGAAATTTTTACTATTGTTCAAATTTAAATTATTAATAGTTTTGAACCAGTGATCTAAACAATGTATGTGAAAGAGATTGGCGTGAAAGGAAAGGCGATTGGGAGTCAAGGAAAGGAAATTATCAACAATGTCAATAACTTCATGGTACAGGAAAGTGTAGAGGGATTAAAGTTTCCACTTCAACAATACCGGTATGTATGAATGTAAAAGATTTTTATAATTATTGTCAATTAAAACTGATTGACCCATTTAGGAAACGTGTGTTAGCTGCCACGGGTATAAGTAAATGTACTTATCAAAAAATAGCTAAAGAGAGCAGAGATGGAATATATTCAAGCAACTTTTCATTTTCATCCCCATCTAAAATGCGGCAACGAAAATCACCTGTTGTGGATAAAGTGACTGCAGGCCAAATTGAAGAAATGAAAGCAATCATATACGATTTTTATATTTTGGAGAAAAGAAGACCTTCGCTGAAATGTAAGTTTTTAAATTGTAACCGTAGCATCTAGTCATATTTCATTTTAAGATTTTTTAGGTATTTACCAAAAAATGCAAGATCGACAACTTAATTTTGAGGGTAAAATAACGACTTTGAACAAACTTTTGAAACAAATGGGCTTTAGGACAGTATTCATACACACTATAAGGTTTTCGATTTACAACGCTATAAATATAATTTATATCTACAGATGGAAAAGAACTACTGATAATAAAAAAGCTCTCATGGAAAAATATGAAATTCGCTTGAAGCGTATCGAATATCTGAAGCAAATTATGAAATATAGAGCTGGACAACGAATGATTATTGTGCATGCTGGTGGAGAATTCGGCTTTATTCCTAACGCCTTGTTGATATTTAAATCAGGTATTATTTGTGTTACAATGATATAAAATATTTCCAATATATTTTTACATTTACTGGATTATATGTATGTATTTTATTTTCAGGCTCAAAATCTGGGACTACCACAACGACATGAATCATTTGAACTTCATGAAATGGGTAGAAAGCCAATTGATCCCAAATTTGCCTGAAAATTCTGTGCTTGTAGTTGACAACGCTTCTTATCACAATGTCCTGGAAGAAAAAAATGTAACGTCTTCTAGCCTGAAATCAGAGATGATTGACTGGCTAGAAAAACATCAAATTCCTAGTGAAAACTCATTGACTAAGGCCGAACTATATAAAAAAATACAGGAAAATAAAAGAAGATTTCCAGTCAAATACAAGCTAGATGCCTTAATGGAACAGCACGGGCATAAAGTTTTACGACTGCCTCCATATCATCCGGAGCTAAACCCAATCGAGAAGATTTGGGCTCTCGTAAAAAACTGGGTTGCTCCACGAAATGTGACATTTAGGTTGTCTGATGTGGAGCATCTGACCCGTAGCAGGTTTGAAGAAATTGGAGCAGATGAGTGGAAGAAAATTTGTAACCACGTGAAAAAATATGAGCAAGCACAAATGGAAAAAGATACATCTTCTCGAAGATCAAATGGATAAGTATCAATTCAATGTGAACACAGGGTCATCATCAGAAGATAGTGACGAAAGCGACTCAGATGAAGATTTGAAGCTAAACACACTATCATCTGATAAGCGATTGATTTTTAATGATAATATATATTGAATTATAACCGTCTTTAGTTTGCTCCTCTTCTAATTCAAATTTGCTTCCGAACAACGTAATGCGCATACTAAATGAATATAATAATATAAAAATCAATTATGATCAAATGTCTACACAACCTTCACTTATTTATACTTCAAATAAATAGAACGCCATTGCGCTCTGTCGTCGACAGCGTGATAAGCGGACCCCGCCCACGATGGACGTAGCGGTCATATTCTAAGGGCGTTCGACCTTACCTACCTAACTGAATAACTGCTAAGAATAACGGTTGTCGTTGGACAACGATAACTATTATAACTGTTATTCTAAGATAACTGTTTAGGTCATCACCACTTTTAATTAATATTATTTCCAGGCATACGATCAATAAATCGTCGCATTTCGAATCAAAGTTCAAACAAGGGCTTGAATACTGGATCGAACATACTATTTGAACGATAATACGTTATATCATTGATCGTCGTAATCTGCCTGAAGATAGCCAACTATATTCTGTATATCGGCGTCGAAAATGGGATATGACAGATTCTAAGTACCTTCTATGTTCTATGAAACAGTAGTAGAATACAAAAATGAATTCAGAAATAAATCTATTTTTTGATAAGAGTTAGAGTGTTGTTCTGCTACTGTTTCGCAGATGGTGCTACGATCTTAATTGCCTTGTTTGCACCTCTATTCTGCTTAGGTATCTTTAGGCATTGCTTAAGGTATTCCACTTGAAGATACTCTATCTCTTTTCGAAGTAGATCTAGCTCTAAATTCGCTTGTTCATGTATTCTGCCACTCTGGAATAGATGGCACTAGGATTTCTCAGATCCATTTTTGCCGGAATACAGAATAAGTATGTATGTAGTTGGCTGTTTTCTAGTACAATTCGTTAATCACAGCTTATATATAGTTCTCAGAAAACCTTAGAGACGGATGAACCAAGATATGTTTTTAGAACAAATAACGAATAACAAGTTGTTCGAATATAAAAATGAACGTAAAAAACACTGTATTTTTCCCCATTTATTTTAGTTAGAATCGAACTGCGAATTTCATCAATCCAAAGAGTGACGTAGCTTACTACTGAGGTGCCCATATCAAAATTGGTTGGTACCTCTCACTTTCAAAGCATCCCAAGTCCTATACTTGGAACATGCGAATTAGCTATTTATTGCTTTGCAAATTTCAGTATGAATCAAGAACTTACTAGTTCACTTAAAATTACGCAGAGGCTGATCAGCATTTCGAATTATACGCCACTGCTTGAATGACAGGAGTATTTGTCAAGAGGAATCAAACGAAGTCCAATAGGATGGGCTTACTGCATCGTTTTATTTCAGAGTTCTCATTTACACCTTCCGCCTCCATCATGAAGACCTGCCATAATAATATTGCATTGTCATATCAGACGTCCGCTCTGTTGGATTTAGAACGTCGATATTCACTTATTGTGCTTCGTTCATCGAGTCTTTCCCTTAGAAACTCATAGCGTAGGGGTTACTGTGTAAATGATGAACCGTTATTTTGTGGCGGTAGCCTTATTAGATTTAAAATGGCGCCACTTCGCTTATTGTGCTTCTTTCATCAGCCCTCTCATTTGACATCAATATCATAGGGTTGTGGTTATGGTTACTATGGGAATGATAAATCATTATTTCCAGTATCCGCCAGATTGGATTCAAAATTGCGGCATATTCATTGTGTATTGCCATGGCAACTAAACAAGTGTACAAAATTTCAGCTCAATTGGTTAAGGTTCAAAATTCAGTTTCACGGATTGTCCCTCACATACATAATAACATAAACAGGTCAATTACATGCACACTTCAAACTTTTCACACTGATTTCTACTACATACAAAACGTGAGCTTAGCTAAAACTAGCATTTCTTTGGCGGCTCCTAACCACCTTGTATGAACTTTAATTTAAGATTACTTACTCTCAAGCACACTCGGCACTTTCCAAAGCCAAGACCACTTACCGCATACTCCACGCTCCAGAGAACTTTTATAAGATAATGCTAATTAAATTTCTGTTTGCTGCGCCGTCTAGCGGCGAACTGGCAAAGCGGCGAGTACATAGGAAATTCAATCAACAAGCAGCACAGACGACAAAATTTACGTGCCGACGACAAGTAATCATTACACTTAGGTACACACCTGTTAACCATTAGCTGTGTTAGCATAAGTGTTCAGTAAATAATGTATGTTTGAGGATGATGATGCCCGACGAGTCATAAAGTCACTAATTGAGCCAATGAATCGTGTTTATGTTTGGTTGGAATAAATATGAGGTGTTTGCTGTTTGTTTTGTTACCGACTGCACTTATCGATACAGTAGTTTGTGTGGGTATGCAAATATTTTTTCTGAATAACTTAGCAAAACTCATATGTCATATTGATTGTTTTGTTTGGTGAATCTGTTCCATCATGTGATTGATTATGCACACATATAGTCAACGCCAAACAAAGTGGCGTGCACGTCATCACGATAAAAATTCCCCGACCTAATGCCTAGGTTTCTATCACAAACAATTGCTCTATTGCAGTTTCAAATTAATGTGATATATAAATTGTAAAATGGTCATTACTCTCTTATTATGGTTAATAGTCATATAAACATTGTTATTAAAATATCACATAAGTTGCTTTCTGATAAATTTAGACGCATTATGCGAAATAAAATGTTTTGCAAACGCTCCAATCACTTATCGACATGTAAACGCACTAAACCGATTTCGCAGCGTTGACACATTGTCACCTTGAAACTTATTTAAACTGGGAACTGACATTTGTATTAATTTTGACACTGAATCAATTTGTGGCATTTCAAATCTTTATAAATCCTTTGGCCCCGCATACTGTAAATCAACAACTGTTTGTTTCAAAACAAAATTATTCATTTTACGAGTAGATAAAGGCAATTTTGGTATATAAAGATGCCCAAACAGTTAAATAGTCGGTGTAAGGAACTCGTGGCCTCGTTAATGCACTACTTTGAGAAAGAAAGGGACAACAACGGGCGTTTGTTGCCTTTAAATGCTGTTCAAGAGGTAGGTTACTAATAATTATATGTAATGTGTATTAATAATAGTGAAATTTTATTTTATTTTTTGTAGCGTGTTGCTGCTGCTTTAAAAATTAGTTTAAGGACAGTTAGTCGTATTTCCGAGGGTGTGAAAAGTGATGCAAATTTAGAATCGCCCAAGAAAAGGCGGAGTTATATTAAACGTGTAACCAACACAGCGACATTGGATACAAGTGCCATTCGAGAAGTGATCTATAATATGTATCACAAAAGTAAGATCTTATTATAATAACTTATCAGAAATTTGCATTAATTTGTTAACTAAATTATAATGTCATATTACACATGGTTTCAGAAGAACAAGTTACGATACAAACTTTATGGTCTCGATTAAGAGATAGGGCATTATTTGATGGTAGTGCCACGTCTTTAAGGCGGTTGCTTAGAGATCTTGGATTTAAGTGGCTTAAGGACAATCCGCGACGAGGGCTCATGGAACTACCAAGTATAGCTTTGAAAAGGGTGGAATTTCTAAGGCAATACAATCATGCCAAGGTTGAGGCCTTATACCAGTTTGTCTTCCTCGATGAAACTTGGATATTTCAAAATGGGACCATAGGTCGCTCTTGGCAAAATGGAAACCAAAAAAGCGTGAAAGCTATTAAAACAGATGGTAAAATTTGCACAATTTGCACTATAAAATTTAAAACTAATATATTTTAGATACATTATATTACATGCTGGAAATGAAAATGGGTTTATTGAGGGTAGTGAAGCGATATTTTCTTCGAAAACAAAATTGAGCGATTACCATGGAGAGATGAACCAGGACAATTTTTTGAAATGGTTTCAACATCAGTTATTAGAAAAATTGGAGAGTCCATCTATGATTATACTGGATAACGCCCCTTATCACAGCATGATATTGAACAAAGTGCCCAACAATGCATGGACAAAAAAAAATATCCAAGACTGGTTGACAAATCAAAACATACCATTTTTAAACACAATGTTTAAAACAGAGCTATTGAGTATTGTTGCTCGGTACATAATGCTTCTTAATTATATATATTTTGGTCGACAGTTTATATTTCTTTTGTTTATTCCTATTCTTAAAATAACTGCTTTTTTAGAAACAAACCACCTAAAATATACGTGATTGATGAATTGGCGGAACAACATGGGCACAAAGTTCTTCGTCTGCCTCCTTACCATTGTATATTTAACCCTATTGAGTTAATTTGGGGCATAGCAAAAGGTTACTATAACAGACATATTGGTAGAGATGGTAACAGTGAAAAAGACTGTTTGGATATGTGGAACGAGGCTCTACAAACGGTTACCCCAGACATGTGGAAAAATAGTGTTCGACATACTGAGCAAGAAATTTTTAAATGGTATGAAAGAGAACGAATTTTTGATCGACCAGACATCGAACCTTTAATAATCAACTTTGAGAGTGATGAAGATTCAGATTCAGACAGCGCTGAAGAAAGAAACTCCGACTAACTTTATTGTACAGAAAAAGCTTACACCAGTAGCTTACCTAATTTTAGAATGCATTTTTCTGTATGAATTCTGTAAAATAAATACCATGCATAAAATTTGGAGGACCCCATTTGGATTTTTATTCAGTACCTTTAAGCTATCAATTAAATATGGTAGTTTCATAGTGTCATCTGATCAATAATGGTCATACTTAATGATTATGCAAGTACAGATCTATAATTTTATTATACTATTATTTTTGTTCTCATTTGAGGTTAATATTGCTTATAAACCTAGATATGTAAATAATAAATTTTATTATTTTACAAAAAGTTTGGCAACAATGTAAATTTTTCAACACACCCACCTTGATGACGTGCACGCCACTTTGTTTGGCGTTGACTATATGTATAATTTAATAGTAATAATACACATAAAACAGCGTCCTGTGACAATCACAGACCAAAGGGGAAACGGAAGGCTTGATTGATTATTGCAGCACAAGCGCATAGCGACCATCTACTTCTCATAGAAAATCCGGGACGAAACTATTGGTTATTCAATGTCATCGTGCCCTGTACTTGCCAAATGAAAGTATGTTACAAGACACGAAAAAGTTGCAGAAGCTTTGCACTACGTCATCTGTCAAAGACAACAGAATAGCTGTTAAGAAAAATTGGTACGAGCACGACCCGCAGCAAGTAACATCATCTGAAAGAGTAACCATCTTGTGGAACCAACAGCGGGACAGTGCCTGCAAACAATCCAGATATAGTAATTAAATACACCAAAATTGGCACCTGTGTGGGAAAATGAATCTGAGAAGATTCTTAAGTATAGGGTCCATTGAGATCAGCAGAATGTGGCATATGAAAACACAGATCGTACCTGTAGTGAAACGAGCAACACTAAATAAGGTACAGCATATACTATAAGAAAAGCTTCAGGCTGACGCTAGACCCTAAGAATGTGCTACACCCCGGCTTCCACCACTTAAAGCTATGAAATGAAGATGACACTAAATGATCGTCTTTATTTATAATGATTAAGGTCTGCATCTTTTAGACGGCTCCAATGGAAAAATATTTCCATTATCATCTGCACGACGTGCTCAGAATTGATAAAAATATGTTTGTTGATTGTGAAAAGTGGTCCGTTTTTGCAAAAGCAACCAACCACAAAAAATCAACATTTTCACTCCAATTTCGCTCTTGTAGAAGGTTTTGCATATTCTGAACGAGAAGTTGTAATACTTAGTCATTTTTCTCTAAAGTTCATTGCTCTCCAGTTGAAATTGCAAAATGGAAAAAATCCATTTCGAGGTCCAAGGCTATATCAAATTTCAAACACTCTTCTATCATTCCAGGATAGTATGACTTTGTTCTTATTTGACTTTAATACTTTTTTGATTGGTCCAATGGAGAAATAAATGATTGTTATAACTCAAAACAATTAACATCGCAAAAACTCATCGGGAGTCTCTTTTGTCCAAATAAAGAATCTAAAAATGGCCAGAGGAAAATGGTAATTTTCAATGATTGGTTGAAACCGAAATACCGCACACTGACACTGATAAACGGACTCTTCAGACACCTGCTTCTCATTCTAATCTAATCAACATGTCTGTTACGGCCAGTCTTGTACTGGGCATTGAGATTATGGGATGATCTACCAGTAGACAGGTTACCCAATTCCATTAACATTAGCTAGACCAAAATCCGTATCAAAAGGATACATTAAATTGCTTTGAGTTTTGCGACGATCCGGTGATTAGGATTTACTTTCACAATGTCGTTTGGTTCGGCCAGACAATGGAACCCCACGAGAAATAGAATTCGAGTGTAAGCATAATTCGTAAATCGGTTTATTTTTACTTAAAATTACAACCTCACATGATTTTTCATCGCCAAAGGCAAACAAAAAAAAATAACGATCGGTTACATCTCAACAAACTACGTTACTCCATTGCTGTAACGGCGTCAAAGCAGTCCATTTCAGTCGCTCCTCAACAATCACCGCCCAAGCATGGGACTATCTGTTGTTTTTTGGATGTACCAGATACGTCACCCTCGTTTATCTTCCCGAAAACACCAAACGTAATCCTATAGTAAATCGCGAAATCCCACCCAGAACTGTTGTCGCAACATACCGGCTGACTGTTGCGCAATATTAGACTACTAATGCTTCGCTGCATTGTTCATGGATCTGAAATGTGGGAAATAGTACTTTGACGCCTCAAGGAACCATGTTGTTGGTTCAAACGCAACAGTTTGGCCGTGAGATGGTGGAATAATATCCGAGCATTTTGAGATCCGTTAAGAAACTATAAGAAAAACCTTGACTCACTAATCGACTTGGTGAATATCAGTTAAACCTTTATCTCAAGGATACTCGCCCAATATGTAGGCGCATTCCTTTGCATTAATTTTGTAATTATAACCCTCTTTGTGCAAGATTATGCATTTTACCCCATGCCCTGTTTGCCGTACATTTTCACTAGTGCTTTGCAATACATATACTCGTATTGACCATTGTCTTAGTATATTGCGCCCTACACTCAATTTTTTTAAATTTGCCTCTTCGTGCCCGTGCAGGGGGATGATGGACGGTGACGGGGTAGGTGTGTCTTGATGCTCTTTAATTCTACATTTAACAGGTCTTGATATTTCACCAATGTCGCATTTACCGCAGTCAGAATCCATATGGAGGAACGAGGCATAAGTAAAATACTCGTAGAAGAAAGTCTCAGTATTGCACAAAGAGGATAACACAAAAGGAAGGTAAAGGAATTGGACTATATGAAATTGAACAATTGTCTCTATACTTCATCTGTAGATTGCGGCCCAATTTCTTTAAGTATCTTTAAAAGAAAGATCTAATTGATATTCTCCAAACCGACTAGTGGACCACAAGTATTTTGCTTTCAGGTTTTTTCTTATGGTTTTTTATCGGATCCCAAATGCGTAGATGATGTGATGTCTCCTATTTCCCCGCAAGACAAACAACATGGTACCCTTGAGACGTCGAAATATCATTTTTCGCATCTCAGGCCCATGAACAATGTGGATGCAGCTGTACTCGTAGTAGACAAAGATTCCATAACAATCAACCGGTATGATGTGACAATAGTTCTGAGTGGGTTTGCTGTTGTCGGAAATATAAGAGAGAGTGACCTTTCTGGTACATCCAAAAACAACAGATAACCTGGTGCTTTCTTATCCCTTTGAGGGGTCATGTGTTTTGTTGTTTTTACGTGGTGTCTTCTTACCCTATAGTAGCAAAGAGAATGAAGCAAATGAATTGTCAACTGGAAGGCAGATAAACATACAGTATATTGTCATTGTCAGATATAAGTTGCTTTAAAAAAGGTCATTTTATTGACCGAAGGGTAAGTAAAAAGAAGGAATTCAAATATATGTGGTTTCATTTAGCGGCCAGACAATTATGGAATTCTATAAGTGCGAAAACGTACATTAATCATCATCATGCAGAACGTCATGCGTCAACATGAAAAATATTTGTTAACAGCGTAAAAGCTACCCATAGCACTTTCATACATACATACACATGAATTTGTTTACTTGTACAATACTTTTGAAAATCAATACTGACAAGCTACTTTTTGAATGAGGATTTGAATTTGAAAAGTTTTCTTATCTGAGTGTCGCCCTAAAAAGGTATATGGCAAAGCTCCTACTGGAAAGTCCCTCACTACTTTTAATGCGTTAATGATAGACATGGAAAATATTTTAAGCTTGAACAGCATATGTTCTGCTAAAACAACATACATGTCCTTAAAAATACTCCTTCTGAAAATCATAAGCGGCCCTTAATTGATGTGATATCCAAATAATCTGGCAGCACTTATACAGAAACAAAGCCAGTTGAAATCTACGTGATCTTGCAAATACTGAAGCAAATAAGTTTATTATTACCAATAAGCCTCTACCTGAACTAACCTAACATACCTGCAGTAGGTATACGACTTCTCAATAAATAGACTTTAGCACAGTGAATTATGTCTTTCATAGGTCTTCCTTTCGGTTTTTACAGATCCTGAGGTACACAAATTTAAGGGCTCGTTTGTAGTCCAATCACAGCAGTAACTATAGTTATGGATACGTTTTAAATATAGAAATGCCATAGGCCAATAAAATTCTTCGTGAAAGCCATCCCAAATCTCAGCATAAAGTGCGAGCCGATGCTGATCAAACTCGAGAGAGACTCACCCCAGAACTAGAGCAGCATGAAGGTTTACCTAGGTTACTCGTATAATACTAAAGAAACATGTTTCTGGACGACACAATTCATACTATTACATTAAAAAAAAAATAAGCCTATACTAAGCAAATACTTATTGCAATTTATGTTTATTTGGAAAAATAATAGTAGAATGTGAAATTTTGAAAAATGTCCAATGATCAAAGCATAGCGTGCTTCTTCCATGTGTGACGAAAATGCTACGATCGCGAACATCTTATAATTTGAGATAGGAAAGAAGTTTTTTCACGAATCATGGCCTCTACGTCTACGTCAAAAAAAATTGTCGTCACCCATTCAAATCTTTTGGGTTGTAGCTTTAATAAGAGGCCTAACCTCAGCAACCACTGTACCCGTTTTGAGATTTGGTAATGGTTTGCTGTAGGAATAAAGCCTAGCATTTTATTTGCCAAATAGTGCATTGGTATTGTTGGTATTGGAAAAAATGTCGGTACATCATCAAATTTGTTATTTTTACGATTTTCATCAAGTTCTCGTCGTAGCAAGAACTTACTGAAGGAATCAAAATTATTGAAAACTTTCAAATTCCTGTTTGCTGTTTTCAGTCCATGGCGTAGTCAATCATACTCTTCAAGTATCAGGCAGCAATGTAAATATTCTTCATTCGGATATTGGTTATTTCACTTCATAGTTTTAAAGAATTCGAAAAGCATCTTAGAGATGCTTAAGTATATGCAGTTTTGAAAATATTTATGTATCTATGGACGAAAATTTTCAACAAATTGTCTTGACTGATTCCATTTATCTGTGCTGTATCTGACGTAGTGAGGTTCACTCTGATGCTCTGTAGTAGATGTGTAAACTTCGACCGCCTTTTCCTAATGTGGAGGATGAACGCATTTCTATATTTGAAGCTCATATCACAAAATGGAGCGCCTGTCGTAGGCACTTTTTGCATGAGCATATTCAAAACTCGTAAATGAGAATTCAAGTTCTTGCTTCCCGAAATCGTTTGCTGAATGGCGCTTCACTAATCTTTTGTAGATGAGAAGGTATTATGACATATTTTGAAGCACAGCTATAGTTCTTGTTATGGTTTTTGGCGCTTTCGTCACACACAACAGTTAGCAGCATAAAGCAGCATACTATCTCTGGTAGTCAAGTAAAAACTGTTGTCAAACTGACAATACTATCCCATAGCTACTGCTAGTCAGCATAAATCCGCTGAACCGCTTTACGTTGGCTGAACGGTCCTAATGTAAATAGGTAAATAGATTGAATAACTGTACCAGGTGTGGAGTTTAACTTCATTAAGCGAAATTGCACACTGCACAACCAATCCTTAAGGCAGCTGTTAATCGCTCTCTCTCTCTCACACACACGTGAATTGGGTGAATGAGAACCATTGTTTTCATTCGCTTTATGGAAATACCTCAATTGTAGATATTGCAGTTGTATCTGCGGACATTACTAGGTTTTTTAACGAAGATTAACAATGGGCCATTATACCCACCAGAACCAAACTAGTGTTATACTAAGGTATGAAATAGTAAGCTAATCAATCTATTGGTTTAATACCACTTCTATGTAGGTTTTAATCCTAATTACAAAATTTTGTAATATTTCATTTATACTCGTAGATACTACTATTTGGAATCAAAGATGATTATTATTATTGAAGGTCACCTCAAATCGTACGCCCTTGACAAGCAAGTAGTCATACTGACAGTGACGAGTATAAATGTGGAAGACTCACATGATAACGAGAAAATTTTCGGTGACAAAGCTAAAATACGTATGTCTGAGAGTTTACAATAACGTCCGCTCATAGAGGCCGATTGCATATATATGTGTGAGGGAAGTGGATGTATGAAAATAATTCCTACAGTTTCACTGGGACCCGCCAGCATCTGTGAAAATGACAAATTAATTTTTGATTGCTTGCCTTGTCCTTCGTTCCGTTCTCAGTACTTGCAACCCCTTTAAATTTCACGTACATATACGCACTAATTAATGCAAATGGTTAGAACAGATAAGTGTCTAATTTCATGCTATGTGTCATAGGGCTATCTACTCAATCTTTTCTATCCACCAAAAACTACGAGGGTTAAATATCGCTAGATTCTTTGGTCTTCGATCTTAACCATATCAATGGCATCTGATCGCAACTCGGTAGATGACACTGAAAAGCAACAATTTTATAAGCTAAGGACCTCACCTGCACAAATCCGCCGCGCATCTTTGATCAGTTGTTATTAATTTGCTAAATATGTACCGGAGATCGACGCGGCGTTTGAGGATGGAAACAGCACGTCGAATCCACCTGATGGATCGAGAACGAAGAAGAACAAGCGACCGGCGACCACTTTGCCTTGCTGATGGTGCGGAGCAAACTGAAAGCACACGCGATGGCATCTTGTATTTACAAGGGCCGCCGCATCTCGCAGCCCGGTACACCGAGCGTCCGAAGATATAGGATACAGGCCTGGAGCTAAATGAGCCATGGAACAATGGAAATCTGAAGTTAGAGCGCGGAGCTTTAAGGGTAAACGTAATTCTCTTGAAGCCAAACGACATACATATTGATTCGCTAATATACAAATCGGGAGTGCAACTTATTAAAAACCGACTCAAAGCCCACGATGGTAAAATTAGTGATACTGACGCCCAAGGGGTTTAGGTACTATACATGACTTTGTACCCTGCTTTGAACGCCATCTTAAGAAAGCGACTCCGGCTAATTGCATAAAAAATACATAGTGATATTACTGTTTGGCATGTTAAGAGTAAATTGTTAATTGTAAGGTACCAGAAGTGTCAAAAAATACCGGAACAACGGTTGTTTTTAAAAACAGAAATGTCAATGATTTCTAGTCTGCTTTTCCTGGTGAATGCTAAAATCTCCGATTCTGCCCCGACTAACCATCTTAGCTTTCCAAATTACGAGATGCACTCCAATCTGAGGAAGAATGGGGAGTTGTGGCTTTTGTCCGCAGCAGTCTTTTCTGCTCCAGATATGTTTCTGTGGAATCAGTCCGGAAGGACATTCTGTGACTTCGCCTCAGCTACAGGCCATCTCCACATTTATTTGTTGTCTCTATCTCTCTTTGCCGGACTATAACTGGGATGAACTGTTTGAATACCTCGCTGACAACATCGACTTATTGAACATCAATTACCCTGTTTCTGAGGTAGTTTTCCTCGGTGATTTCAATGGTCATATTGAGGTATGAGCTCTGGTTCGTCTCAAAGAAGACCGATTCAGCAGGTCGTGATGTTGATGCGTTCGCTATTACCCGGGATTGGCCCAGCTGTCACACGACAGTAGTCTGCTGGATATCTTTCTGACTACGCATCCTGTCCCTTGAAGCACTGCTGTCCTGTAGCTCCTGGGTAACTCAATCCACGGTGTTGTAGACCGACTATAGTAGCTGAAACTCGTTCTGACCGCGAAATTTGGCATTACGGGCATGTTGACTAGGAAGGACTCGGAGACTTTTTCTCCGCCATTCCGTTGAGAGATGTTTTGTTGACTCGGGTGCGTCGGCTGTCTGTTCGTCAATAACCACAATTGTCGATGTCGTGATGGAGGATTACATTCCTCATACATTGGAAAATGCCTAAAATAGGGTTCAATGGCTGGTTCAACAAATCGTGCGACACTGCGTGCCGGCAGAATATAAAGAGGTTCTTATAAAGCCCCACTATAGAAAACAGACAAGCTGACGTCGAGTCCAGAAACAAACGTAACGAAGCGGTTTGCAATGCCAAATACCAGCACAGTGTAAAAACTAGGCACAGGGTAATATCACAGTGCAATGGCAGTTGATCCTCCTGGATGCTGGCCAGATTGAAGGGAACTTCTCAAAGTGAAGCCTTCCACTACTTACGTGCCAGGGTGGTACGATCAAAGGCTAAGATGGAAGTGTTGGCCAAGATCTTTCCTGCGGACTCCACCATAGACATCATACCAACGCCGAAGTGATGCCGATTCAGAGGGTTCCGTCACTATGTAGGAAGTAACCTTCAGGCATAGGACCATAAGACGTGCTCTTTTCGCTCGACATCAACAATACTTCTGGAATAGACTGGATGCCTGCCCGGTGTACTGAAGATATGTGAAGCAGAGCCTGCTCCAGCTCTTTCGCGTCTCTTTCATATAGGTATCTTACGAATCCGTCACTTTCCCAGAAAACTGGAAATTTGTTTATTTCCAGCTCATCCCCAAAAAGTTATCTAAGGCCGATCCTCGCAACAACTACAGGCCTATACTTAGCTTTGTAGGAGTGCATAAATCGGGAGCTTCTGGAATGCCTTGAACGGCACAGCTTGATTAGCGACAGCCAGCATGGTTGGGAGGGACCTCTTAGCCTACGTCTAGCAACTTTTGAGTAAGCTCATCCAGTCTTATGGTAAGGTTCGTGTCGCTGCTTCTCATATCTCATAAACGCTTGATCTGCTGTAGTTTGCTGCCCTTTTATATAAACCTCCATCATATGGCCTCTCAGAGAAGATTTGCAGATAGGTGGCTCATTTCCTCTCTGGCCGCAAGATATCCGTCTTTATTCCACCTTGTCAACGCTGGTGTTCCCCAGGGATCGGTATTGGCTCTGACATTGTTCCTATTATATATCAGCGACCTTTCCTGGAGGATCAATCCGATCCACAACTGACCTTTCTGTTGGTGAGCTGACCTATCAGCGACTTTCTCTCTGACGAGAGACCAGGATGTCATCATTCCCTGGAGATGCACCAGTTTAATGCTTCTAGAACACAATACCTTGACTAATAAAAAGCACTCTATCGCTTCGCTTCGTTTCGATGGATGGCAGAAAACTATCAAAGAGCCGTTCATTTCGGCTGGCCGGAGTCCAGATCACTGAGGACTGCTGAAAAAATGCTAGGCTATTTGTTTAGGGCTAAGATGCACTTTCCTTCACATGACCTCCTCACTCTGTGGAAGGTGCAGATAAGACCTAGCCTCGAGTACTGCTTACAGGTTTGAGGTGCTGCTGCCCCGACTACATTATTCATGCTCATTGCTGTTCAGAGGAGGGCTGTCCGACGGATCGTTGGCTCTTCTCCAACGGACAGTCTAGGGACCATTTCGCACCGACTGGCCATCGGCAAATATCTCTCTACTACAGCTATATCGACGGTTTTCCCCTTATAGCTCTTCTTCATGATTCCGCCGCACGATGTGCCTGCCAGTCCCAACCGTATAGAACTTGGTACATGCAGAACTGGCCGAATCGACCACTCCTTCGAGGAGAAGTTCTATTCAAGCTAGGCATTAACAAAGTTGAGCTCCTCATAGCAGCCGCGGTGAATTGCGTGGATATAAATAAAAATAATCTAATATGTAAAGCGGTAAAACAGTATCAGACCAGACTTGCACAAGGAATTAAGAGAATATACTAATGTTATTTCGTGCATTAAGAATTGTGCGCAATGGGGGAGAAATTGGTTTCAAAACACTAAAAGTTATTTTTTTATGATGCATTGACGTGTTTATGGGATAGACAGAGTTTGCTCCGTGAGCAGTCAATAGCAAATTCAACAGCAGAAGAGACAGAGCGACAAGCTTTTTTTTAACTCTATGTATAGAATAATTAGTTAATCGGTTAGTAGGTAAGGATATTAATTGTAAAACATATATTTTAAGTACTTCAATAATGCCTACCTTGTTCTTAGAAAAATATCTTATATATTTTATTCAAATAATGTTCAGAGCTACAGATTTTCCGGGACCTATGATTGCCAAAAGCCTCATAAATAAGTTCATCCCTTAAATATAGGATATTATCAACATTCTTATGAGAGTATAGAAAATGTTATACACATGCAGACCAATTCACAATACATAATCATCCAGATGCGATGTTGCTACTCAGCCAAGTTTCTTTCTTCCATATCTTCTTAGAGATAAACACTCCAGGCTGTCGGTTTTTTTTACGGTTTTTAGGTTTTTTACATAATACCCCTGCCGTTACGTCGGCAGTGACTTCCCGATACAGTTTCATTTGGAGCGAGATATATTCTAACCACGGGTATGAGTCAGTAAGCTCCTTATGCTTGAGTATTTCACTTGATCACCATAATAAATTCAGTCCACAGATAATAGGTACCTACACCAACAACGGCAATATTCTGTTACGAACCTCCTCGCGAAAGTCACAAATGAAACTGAGGAGTACAAATCGCGACACCAGTACTGCGACTGTCGCATACTCCCCAGTGAAAGCGGAATTTTCGAAAAGCTAAAGAAACAAAAAGGATGTCGATACTGGACCTGTGAGCTTGAATCCGACATAAAGATTGCTGTTTCAGCTGCATTATTTGCACAGACGAGCAATTGCCTATTGGGTTTTCACAAAGTTTTCGAAAGGCTATAGAAACGTAGAGGATGTAGATACTGGAGCTATGAGTTTGAATACGACATCAAGATTTTTGTATCGTCTGCATTATTTGCACAAACGAGTAAATGTTTATTGGCTTTTCACAAAGTGGCACCTCATGCAAATGAATCAGGATTCTTTGCATATCTTTAGTCTTACAGTGCCCATGTTTCTGGGAAGTATAGGAGCGTTGGAAATCCTTATTCCAAAAATCTGAGTTATTCAAAATTTTGTTTTTGATTTCCGGGTGATCTATGCTTCTGTTGCTCTGCAGCAGATACTCAATATTACCATTCATAATGTGTATGCTCCTTTTAATTCGGCGTAAAATAACTTGTTGGTTAAAAAGGCATAAAGAAAAACATTTTAAAATAATCTTTTTATTTTGGTATATTCACGGAAAGTCCGAGCGCCTATCTGTATACATTGGATGTCACATTAAAATACCGAGTATATAATCGGAGAATTCTCAACAATAATTAATACAAGTTTAGTAATTTGCTGAAGAGCTGCTATACAGATAAATAGCTTTTATGGAAATTAGCACTCTTGAAATACTATGGGCGGAAATATTTTGGATACTGTGGCTTGCTGGACTTGATGACCAAGATCTCAAATCAAAAGCGTGCGAGGTTCTTGTAAAAAACAGTGAAGCACAGTGTGCTTTTATGTTTGCACTACATTTCCAAAATTGGATCGCGGCATCACAGGTTACCAAAACTTACAGACTTCTTTCTAAGCAGTGCCGCCAAACCCTCACAGAAGTCAGATCTCTTTCCAGCATCGGACAGACTCGGCGCCAAGCGGTCGATACAGAGGGTCCCACATGTCTTTGCTTCTAAAAACTGCTGGTAACAGCAGTCAGATCCAAATTCTATTAAACGGTAGCCTAAAATCTATTTTTCCAAAAATGTTTAAATGAAATTTCTTTGTGGGTCAGAGTTAGCGAAGCAAAAAGTCACCGAAAGCAATAATACAAAAAACTATCTGTTTTTAAACGAACGAAGAAAAAAAAGTGAATCAACACGCTACAAACTTATGGAAAACCTGATAAGCTTGTTATTCAGGGCGAGGTAATCGCACTATGATGAGCTATAGCTTGAAACGATGGTTTGGAATTATTTGTACCAAACATATTGCAAACCTAGATTTTGTAATATACGATCATCTTTCTCTGAAGCATCACATTATACGAGACCACAAAATTTGTGCCACGAAGTGCCTCGCAAATTTTCATGGAGTAGAGTGAAACAAAAACAATTTGCAGTTGCAGTTTTTGAAAATGTCATCATAATCGGAACGGGTATCACGTATCTTGAAAAGTGACATTATGCCGATCTTTTTTGACATTATGCTGTTTTTTTTGACATTATGTAGGTTTTTCTACAAGATATTAACTTAGCACTTAGTTGTACGTGTTGCCTAAACGTCATGAAGCTTGTTATCAATCTTTGGCTCCGATGTGATGTAAAATCTGCTTCTGAGATGGCATTACTGGAGGTCTAAGATGTAAGTTGCATGTGTTGATCATAATTACATTGGGTTCTTGTCTCAAATACACTCAATTGAGATTCAAAGCTAGAAATTAGTTGCGCATCCACTTTTTCTTATCCATTCTAGAAATTACATATACAAATTTGCTGGATTTAAAAAATGAGAGAGATAAGAAATATTTATTCACTGTTCACTGTCGAATTACAAGCCATATACATGCTGACAGTAATTACACACAACGCGGACGCGGTGAGGATTTCCCGTAATTCTCCTCAGTTTTTCGTAATTTATAACTTTGAACATAACCTCTCTTCAGAAAGCCTATTCAGTAATGATTTTCTGACACTGCAAATATCACTGATTTTATACACATGCAGACCAATACACATAATCATCCAGATGCGATCTTGCTATTCAACCAGCTTTCTTCTCAGAGATAAAAACTACAGACAAGGACCATTTGGCCTCACAAAACATGTGGAACCAATAATGCGTGTAGTTTAGTTGAGTGATTCCTCCTTAGATGGACGTTCGCAGCGATCCTAGTGAGCAAACGTGGAATGAATGTTTGCCCCCTAAAAACCACCTAGTTTGCAAGATGACATCTTATAGGTTTTTTTGACGTTTTATAGGTTTTTTATATGATACCCATGTGGGACCAAAATATCCCCCTTTTTAGATGCAGAGATGGGCTTCAATTCACGAATTCACGGGTAGCGGCACTTATTTTCTCCAACAGCTGAATACAAATACTAAACAACAAGTGACGAGTTTATAAGTAACTGAAAGATATTGTGAGCTGTGTGGTATTGCGGAAAAAAGTTTTAATCTCATTATTCAATGAACAATAAAATTTGGATTTATTAAAGTTTGCAATGAGTTATGAAGAGAAGACTTCAGGGTACCTTCGAAATGTCCATATTCCACACCTCAGCTATGTAGTCGGTTTTCTTCTAACAAAAATCCCGGACGTGAACGGACTCTTAGAATGTCCGCGTGTAGGGTGGACTCGAGGGAACAGGATCGATGATAAAATCTCGTTCACGAACATCTGCGGGATTAATAGCAACATTGATGCTGTTCACCTGTTCACCACTATCTGCAGTCAAATCGTCCCGCAATACGTTTTTTGGTGGAGACCAAAATCCCCGATGCTGATATGATCTACTCGAACGCCTCGCTGTCAAGCTCGACTTCTTGAATATCAATCACTCGACTTCAGAGGCAATTCTCCTTGGTGATGTTAATAGGTCACGTTGTTGAAGCTTTCTCTATACCCAATGACTGATCCAGCTGATGACGAGCCCCTTCTTTTTACTTTTGTTTAGCTGACGCGAATGCGTCTACTGTATGTTCGCCAATAACTGACGTTATCCACGTTGGGATAGAGGAACACAACCCTGATAGATTTCTTATTATATTCCTGACCATTAGTAGATATAACTTTTTAGAATGCAGTTCCTTGGGTCCCGGTTAACGTAAATTCATTTTATTTCAGTCATAGTCATGTCCTTTAAGTTTTGTATATGGAAATAACACAACACGGTAGGTAGTTTTGAATGAACTTATTGTTTTTCGAAGTATTCTCCACGAAGATTAATACACATCTGCATGCGCTCGAACCAATTTTCGAAGCACTTATTCCACTCGTTTGCTGACAGACCCAAAACGGCATTTTTGAATGCGTCAACTGCTTCTTCTGGTGACTGGAACCTTTGACCACGCAGTCTGTTTTTAATTTCGGGGAAGTGAAGAAATCGTTAAGACTTAGATCGGGACTATATGGAGGATGGTCCAATAATTCCACGTTTTTTTCCGTTAAATACTGCCTTGTTTTTTGGGCTGTGTGCGAGCTTGCATTGTCTTGGTGGAGGAGTATTCTTCTTTCGGGGTTGATTTTTCGAAGCTCGGTGATAACTTTTGGCAAACAAATGGTGGTATACCAATCCGCAGTAACAGTTCTTTGCTCATTAAGAGGAATTGTTGCAATATGATCCGCTTTTGACACAAATGTCGCGACCATCTTTTTCGAAACACTTCGAGAACGGATGACTTTTGTTGGCTTTTCTTCACCTTGGAACACCCAAACAGCCGACTGTCGTTTATTTTCTGGTTCATAACAGTAAATCCACGATTCATCACCACTAACAATGCTGTACTTACACATTTTTTGAGTTTCCGGAATTGAAACGGTCAAGCATTTTTTGGCACCAATTAATCCTGGCTGCTTTCTGCTCTTCAGTCAACAGGTATCCAACGAAAAACTAATTTTCTTACTCCTAATTCTTCATTTAAATTTTTTGAATTGAGGTCTTTGAAATCTTCAAGGACGCCTCAATCTCGCGATATGTCACATGTCTATCTTCAATGATAAGTTTGCGCACAGCATCGACGTTTTCCTGGGTGACTGCCGTTTTTGGTGCACCCACCCTGGAATCGTCGCTAAGACTCACCCGTCCACGTTTGAATTCTCCATACCAACCGGAAATTGTCGACTGATGTGGCGCTTCGTTGCCGAAAACAGACAGTAACTCAGCAAGGCATTCTTGTTGCGATAATTGTCTCTGAAAGTTGTAATAAATTATGGCGCGAAAATGTTCTCGGTTGAGTTCCATTTTTCTAATGACTTGGTGACGCTTAAAAATTCACTGTAGTGAGAACACTGCACGTATTGTTGTGAATCTTTGAATTTAAGTTTACTAAAGAGTGAGGTTAAGATTCAGTATCTACTGACGTTCGATCCGCGCGGCCTACTATGTTTCTATATGCAAAACTTAAAAGACATCCCTCGTACAACGCTTCGGCCGTCAAGGCCATCCTAAGATACAATCAAGAAGTTTATCATCCCATTTCTAATTTTTGTTAGGCTAGGCTATTTATTCAAGGCTAAGAAGTACTTTTGTCCATATAACCTTCTCAGTCTGCATAAGGCTCAGACATACTGTAGAGCAGCCGAGGAATAATATTACGGAAGCGAGTGAAAATGTTCCTCCCGAAATCTACCAAAAAGTGAAGGAAAATGAAAAGAGGGCTCTAGTTTGCGCGGCTTCTAGAGGCGGACATTTGTCTGATATTATTATTCATACATAATTTCTAAGTGTCAATAAAATATTAAGATGAAAAAAATGGACGTATTTTATTTCATTTCACAAATATTCAAGATACTAACCAGTCAGTTACATATTGGCCAAAACCAAATCAAATTCATTAAAGCGGCATATGAGCCCAAATATTTATCTAAGGAAAAAGCCCTCGAAGAAATATCTCTTTACCATTCTAAAATACATAATGGCATAAATTAAACATAATGATCATTTCAAGAAAATCATTCACACATCTAATATAAGAAACTTGATTGCTTGACTTATTAATTACTGCGAAATTCATCTAATTAATAAATATGAAAGAAGGCCGGCCATTAAACACATCGTTACAAAGACCATTTTTTACAACCAAACTTTTCCAACTAATTTTTGTAGATGTGTTCAAAGTAGAAAAGTCTATGTATCTTACTATTCTAGATCACTTTAGCCGACACGGCCAAGCGTATAACATTACGAAATGGAATCGAAATAGGTACTAAAAAAATTGAAGCATTACTTTTAGTACCATGCCCTACCGCGACCCATGCGGATCCTGGAGAATTTCGATCCCAACTCAATCAAGACTACCTACCTAAAAGTCCATAATGCTACTCTGCATCTAGGAAGAACCGCTAACCCAACGTTTATAGCACCTTTCGAACGTTTTCATAGCGTCCTAGGCCAAACAGACAGAACTCTGAGAATAAAAAGGAAATTAGACCCCATTAATGATTTAATTACTGACGTGTGTGTGTGTCCATAGTACCACAGCCTGTTTGTTTTGATGACCACATCCAAAATTTAACTAAAGAAGTAAACGAAAGACGTAAGGAAATTGCTAAATGCACCTTAAGGAAACAACAAAAGATTCTTGATAAAAATAACAAAAATAAAGCTTCCAAAATCCCAGTACTAAAAGCTCCTATTTACATCAAACATCCCTGCAATCAATATCAAGGTAAAATTCAGCCCATGTACTAGAAACGGGAAAAATATGAACAGCTATATCCCTAAGTAAAAATTGATAATCGTACGCATTTGCATGTTAAAGCGAATTACCCTTACAATAAAGGACTATTCTTTACAGGCTACTAGACCACGGCATGTCTAAGACATTGACGCCTCTGAACCATCGCAGTCCCGTGAAGCGGATCAATAAGGACCCTGCATATTTAACCAAAATTATCATAAGGTGCACTTTTATATTAGTTTTACCGTAATCTCTCAGACTATAGAAATTGATTACTCGAGCTAGAAGTTCAGGTAGACAAATTAATAGTCCCCTTAACGATCAACTGGAACAGTCTTATGAAGATTTAATAACAAATTACGAAACCAAAAATAGGAGTAATAAACGGATTAGGAACTATACTAAGTGACATATAAATCCGAACACCCAGTTTAAATGGTTTTATTTTAATAAAAGTTGGTGAATGTATTTATCTTACTGTAAATAACAAGTGAAAAAATTTTCAGCCTTATCAGTTGGACATTCCGGTTTTTATACTGCTTTTTTTTTAATTCACTAACGCTTTAAAAATGAATATTTCAGCCGCAGTAAAGAATCAACGTTGGCGGATTTTGGTTCTTGACATCCTTTACGATCGGTTACGATGCCTAGAGTACGGAGACCTGTACGATTTCGTCAACTTAGTGAGTTTGATAGGGGCCGTATAGTGGGACTTCGGGAAGCTGGACTTTCTTTTCGGGCAATTGCAGTTAGAGTGCAAAGAAGTGTAGACACTGTGGTTAGGTGTTGTCAGGCATGGCTTCGAGAAGGCCGTACGCAAAGAGCAAGGGGCACTGGACGCCGCCATAGAACAACAGACCGTGAAGATCGCCGCCTAAGATTATTGGCCTTAAGGGACCGTTTCTCCACTACCAGGTCCATTGCAAATGAATGGTTTGCAGAACACGGAAGACCTATTGGCATGCGAAGTGTTTACCGACGAATGAGAAGTTTTGGCTTGTTTTCATACCGGCCACACTGGGTCCTCCCTTTAACTCGAGAACACCGACGTAATCGCCTTGAGTGGTGCAGACAACAGTCACTCTGGGATCAGGAATGGAACAGTATTGTCTTTAGTGACGAGTCTCGATTTTGTTTAGGCATGCACGATGGTCGTGCCAGGGTTAGAAGGCGACGTGGTGAAAGTAGGAATCCACAGTTTTTTGTTGAAAGACATGTTCATCACACTGTTGGAGTTAGATTGCTCAATTTGCAACGTGCTCCTTAGACTCTAGAAGCACTTCGAGAGGAGTTGGTGGTTGCCTGGAATGAGATACCGCAGGAGGACATTGACCACCTGATCAGAAGCATGCCTAGGCGCGTTGGAGAATGCGTAGCACATCAGGGTGCATCCACACATTATTAAAGGTCAAAGGGCTTTAAAGCAGTGCAATCATTTTGAAATTTTTATCATTTACTTATTATGCTTCATTAAGTACTTATACAAAATTTTATTAAAATAAAACCATTTAAACTGGGTGTTCGGATTTATATGTCTCTTAGTATATAATATATTCCGGAAACATAGACCAAAATGATCTAGATCAAATACTTAAAGATCAGTTAAAACACTCCGAGAAAATCAAGACACCTTAAATTTACAGAATAAGGATTTAATAACTTTCTGTCAATACTTACAATGAGCCTTTGAAAATAACAGTGTCAAAATTCAACAGAGTAGGTATACTACACAATATTCAACGTTTAAATGTTCAGTCGAAACTCATTGTAAACATTGAATTCATAGTCAGTGAAATCACTATGATTCAGAGATACTCTTACCTATCTAACATAAATTATTATTGGCCACTAATTTGGGTAAAAAAATGATTTGACAAAATTGCAACTTTCAATTACTACCTTTTGATGCCATTTATACGAAATCTTAGATCTATGTAAAACCCCTATCATCTCTTTGGAAGATGAATTAATATTTGTTGTACACGTGCCTATACTAGATATTAAAGAATATGTCTCTTCTAACCTACTGACTATTGCCAATGGCCAATATCCTGTTACATTATCCACTAACACTACTACCAAATTTAATTTAGAATACTTTTCTAAGGATCCCCAGCCAAACCTTGCACTTCCATTGTAGTCGCGCAATGATACCATTCAATCTTGCTCTTATCTTACTTTGCATTAAAACACCAGAACCAATAAAATTAAGCCAAACAATTATGTTTTAGACACTAATCAAGATTTAAGTTCTCACTTAATTATATCCTGTGACACACTTGTAATGATCAAATTTTAAGGTTTGATGATAACTATTCCATTGAAATAAAAATACCCACTCGAGTTCATAATTTTACTTTCCCTACTAACGAAAAACAAATTAACATAACATCTTATTAAAATCAACACTTAGAAATTATCCACAACAAATTAGGGATCCTACATTATCATGCATATGATTCCTCGATAATTTATAGAATTGTTATCGTTTTACTTCTTATGTTTACCATATTTTATGTAAAATATCGATATGTTTCAGATACGAAAATGAATGTAAACCATGAATCCTAAATTCTACTTCAGAATATTAAACAATGATTGTAAATCTTCATCTTTATAATGTTGAAGATCAGCTTTTTCATGGAAGGGAGGAATTATGATATCACCCTCGGTATATTCAGTAAACAAATTATTCGTGTATATTCCCCATATGTACCTACTTTTCTTATGAGAAAAATATCAATCATACTTAGGTAGATATGATTTGTGGAACTTCCACCAGAAAATTTTGTGATTTGTGCACGCCCTTGAAGAGGAGGGCAAAACAGAGGAAACGTTACGGAACCTCAAAACGGCAATATATATTTACTAAAGTTTGGATAAAATCTGGAAAAGTAAATCACCAACTAGACCAACCCACATGTCATCAAAAATAAGCAAAGCGAAAAAGCGAAGACGCACCTGACCCCCGCCATTAGTGCTTACGTATTACTTGAATGGTTCCCGAATATATTGCTCGTTTAGAAGTTGCATCAATTAGGTTTTGCCTTTCTTTTTTTATTCTAGAAAATTAAAACACAACTATTAAGATGAAGACCAATGATTCTGGTAGTCATGAAATTGTGCTACTCCAACTCAAGAAATGTTTCCACGTATACCGTTCGTGAAAACTATGCAGAATTAGCGACACCGCCAGTGCTGGGCTCTGCCGACCTCTCATTTACGAGATATTTTACGAGCGGTGAAGCGGTTTGCCGCAACGCCGCTACATTTGCTGCTCACCGCTCGCCGCTCGACGCGTTCGGCGACTTCAAACGGCCACGTTGTTTACATAATAGAGGCCCTCGGCAGCCGGAAACAATATGAGCGGCCCGTCGAGCAGCCAGCCAACATCAAAGAAGACCGATGCGGCGCGCGCAAGGATCTCGCCGAGGGCCAGTGCCACGGCAGAGGCGCCCCCCCGCAGTGGAAAATGAGTGAAACTAATTCCAATTGTCAAATGTCTTCGAGATGCAAACTAATTTGGAAAATGTTATCTGAAGGCTTTCTATATTCCATTACTATAAGGCTTGATCACAAAACATTGATTATTGAGTATACTTGCGTTCATTGTCCCAGAGACCAAGCCTAGACCATGCAGATGAGTCGTCAAAGAGCACGAAAGAGCTGACTATGTTTGGATGTATTTGGTTCAAGTTATAACCTACCGGAAAGAAGTTAGTTGCGATCATGTATAACAGAGAAACTGAATGGGTCAAGCCCGTCAACTATGTCCATACAGTTGATCCATAGACAATGAAGCAACGTCATGCCAGGTTACTCATGAGGAAGATCAACATGCCTGCCAGTGAAGCCATATAGCAGAGCAGCAGAGACGTGTATCGAAAACATTTTTCTATGTTTTTAACTCCAAATGTACTGGGAATGTGTGAAATCTGTCTAATAGGGGCGTAGAATCACCGGATTTGTAGTACTATACCAATATCAATAAATTGCAATGCATCCTCCCATACCCCCTACAACCCTCCTACCGTTTTTCACCTCCAAAAAAGTTTGAGCGATTTTTATTTTTTCGTTTTTGCTGCTACGAGACCGATTTCCAAAAACTTCAAAGCTTTTTTCTTCAGCATAGTACCTAGCAACCTTTTGTAAAAAAGTTTATCCACATCTGAGCAGTACTAAGTTACAGATGCGATAAGGATTAGCGGACAGACGGGTGGAAATGAACGACACAGTTTTTCGTCATCATAACATCCAAAAAACAAAATATCCCATCCTTTTTTTGTGATAATACCTATAATACGCCAGTAGGCTTAGGAAGTAAAAATTATTTATTTTCCAAGATACTTCACGACGTCAGATTCAACCATCAATAAAACGAGATGGAACAAGAAAAAAACATTTTGGGCCGTATCGTCAGTCGAGCTACAATAAGTATGGATGCCTTTATGGCCTCCTTGATTTTCATTATTTTTCCTGTCCTCCAGAAAGGCAGGGGTTTTCTAGATATCTACTGTTCCGTCAGGGCTCTATTTTGAGGTAATGTTTCTTTTTGAATCTTATGAAACTTCAGGCTGATGAAACTTGATTGTTATCATTTGTTTTATAGTAGAAATAAGTAAGTAATTGTTTATTCTAACTTTAACTTAATTTATTCATTTCTTTATATTTTTTAAAAGTATTTATTTTCTTTCAGCCCCGACTTATTCATAAGCATTTCAATAAACCAAAAAATATCAAATCAGAACCAAATTCAAAGTTTTATCGGTTAATTCGACACTTCTATACAAAATTTCTCACAGTGAGTGAGATCAATAAAAGATGACATGTTTAGCTGCATGCCAGGCGAAAAAGGAGGAAGTTGAAAAGGGAACCCCTCTGATCCAAGCCGATTTGAGCGCGCTTCAAGGCTCGTACAGGTACATACTCGTATTGGATCCCCCATCCGAATTTTCTCTCAGCGGGCAATGAAGGAGCTGGGATTTACAATTTACGGAAGAGGGCCGAATATGCTACCAAGATTACGATGGATCTAGGTGGTCTAGCAATAGTTTTTAGAAGAACTAATAAGTCAAAGAACCAGATATGACCGAACAATGAGGTGAACATTAACTGGGTAAAAAAAATAATCCCACCCCCTTAATTTGGATACCCGCACACCAAAGGCAAGTTAAATTCCCGAAACCGGAAAATTACTTTTTAAAAAAGTTTTATTTTGGAAACAAGTGATTGTTACAAGCAGGAGTACAAGACTAAACTAACTCAACTTGTTAAACTGATAAGAAAACACAATGCTGTTCAAGGACACCAACACTGAATAAATAACTTTTTTGATATAGCTGGTACAAGACATGCATGTCCGATATGGACACATAACTCCTCCCTCCTTAGGCTGGAAGTTCGTCCTCGAACTTCTCTGGTTGAATTTCTTGAAGTTGAAGATCCTTCAATGGAATTCTTGGCTTGAAGAATAGGTTTTTTTTTTTTTTGATACAAAGTAAATAATCGTTGCAACCAAGATAACGTACAGGGTTGCAACAATCCATGATGTGGACAATATGAAGATCGGCTTGAGGTGCATCGGTTGTATAATGGACAGCTGGGGACTCTCTTGAATTTTCTCAATTTGGTCCAAGTGAATTTGAAATTTCGCACTTATTTTCACTGGGATGACGTCTGAGACCTGGATTTTCTGACTTGTAGTGGTGCACCATTTTTCATAAATTTTTACTGCACAATTTGACTGTATTAAGACTGGCTGACTGACATGTATAGCTTTTCTGGAACAGTTTTCAAAAATTTGGATTTGCTTGTTTGTACTCATTATTATCAGGTTTTTCTCTGTGCGTTGGATAATCGGTTGTTGGAAGACTGTTATAGCTGTAGTACATACAGTATTCCAAAATTGCCAATTGACATTTGCTTAACGACTTTGATAGGGAGATAGTTTTCTTCTGAGTGTGTTTACATTCGGGGTACCAATGATTATCTCCATAGTATTCGGCAGTATCAAAATTATAGCGTCTTTGTTATGGTTGGGGTAAATATGGTAAAGAGGGATCTGATGTTCATCTAGGATGGGGACTTTTAGGATAATCAGAATTTGAATATCCGTTGTCATTACTGTACTTTGAGAACTTTCAATTAATTCAAAAGGATGTGAATCATCAGATAATAGACAAGTTTTCTTATAGAAAAATTTTAAATCATTTTCCAGTTCAGTAATTTCTGATAGGGTGAAAAGTTCTATATTTGACTGTTGTGGTACAGCTAAGCTATAGTTCTCAAAATTTTTAGAAGAAATTGATTTAATGTATTAAAGCTGAGAATTTGACTGTGAATGGCAACATATTTTTCGAGGCCATCTTTCAAATAATTAATCTCCTGTGCGACTTTGACAGAATTTTTGTTGAATGCTGTAATAAAGTTATTATATCTGTTTATAGTGTCTAAGGCGTAGCTAGTAGAATTATTGACAACAGTAACAATTTCCGACTGCTTCTTTTCAAGGGCATCAATATGTTTTTCCAAAAATATCCGATCATCTTCATCGAGATTTCCAGTGATTGATTTTATCACAGTACCTAAAAGATTTACTAGACCACGATTTCTTCGAGAACGAATTAATTTATGAAAATTATCCAGAGTTTTCTGGTATAAAATGCTATACTGAGTGATTATATTCTGATAAGAAGAAGTAGAAATTTTATTCAACATACTAGGGTGTATCATGGCGGATTTTAGAGAAGTATCAATAGAAGTTAAATTAATGGTTAAAATATGACGATGATAGTGATCAAACATCTGAGCTTGACCAATTAACTCCTGATAATATCCGTTATTTGGGTTCGGGTGCACTTGAAGGGCCAGGTTGTGGCTCAGCAGGTGGATTGTCCTGTAACAATGGAGCCTTGCGTAAGCGTTTTATATTTCTGGGATGGGTGTTTGTAGGTCTGTTTTTGGAAGTTACAGCCTCAATTTGAGTTTGTTTTGCCGAAGTGAACAGAACAGAACAGATTAATTATATGTATTTTTTAAATATTCTGAAATATATTTTTGGATATCGACGTTATCAGTAAAAATGTATTATCGCCGATTTGGAGCTATAGCATCATGAAGTGACTGTTTGACTTCGTTTTTCCAACTCTTTTCGGTGAGGGTAACAAAATGTTGATGCTTAGACTTGAATTTTGAAGAATATTTGAGGGAAGTACTCATCTCCGAATTTCATGATAATTTGATTAGTAAAATAGTGTATAGGTTCTTCTGAAAATGGGACGGTAGCAACGGGATGTTCCACTGCTGAATGTTGGGTGGATTGACCAGTTTGATTTTCTAAGGTTTGATTGACAAATTTGTCAACATCAAATTCGACATCTCAGGAGTCTGAAGGAGGATTGGCAATGATAGATTCAGTTTCGTGCATATTAATTTCGATACGGGAAAGGGCATCGGCAACGACATTATCTTTGCCTTTTTTGTATTTTATATCGAAATTATAATCTTGTAACTTGAGTTTCCAACGAGATAAACGGGAATGGGGCTCTTTAAGTTTTTGAATCCAGACAATTGGATTGTGATCAGTTTCGACAGTAAAGTGAATACCATAAAGATAATGACGGAAGTGCCTGCAGGAGTCTAAAATTGCAAGAAGTTCTCTTTCTATAGTTGAATCATTTCTTTCTGAACAATTGAGAGTACAAGAGTAATAAGCAATTGGCTTGCCATTTTGGCTTAAATACGAGCCTATAGAGACGCCTGAAGCGTCTGTTGTGAGGGTGAAGGGTTGTGAAAAATCTGGATATTGAAGTATAGGGGAGTTTGTGAGAGCACTTGTACATTTTTCGAACGCTTCTATATACGGCGGATTATTTATGTCTATTTTTTCACCTTTTCTAGTACATGGGGACAACAATTTTGGAAAAGTTATGAATAAAACGTCGGTAGTAACCTACCAGGCCGAGAAAAGTTTGAAGTTCTTTCTGCGTCTTTGGAATGGGATAATTTTCGATAGCATGAATCTTATTAGGATTGGGTTTTATACCCTCTGGGGTAACAACATGACCAAGGAAAGCGACTTCTTTGCATAAAAATTCAGATTTGTCAAGTTGTACTTTTAAATTTACTTCACGGAATCTTTGGAAAATTTGTTTAATATGAATAAGGTGTTCTTGAAGAGATCTAGAGAATATAATATCATCCATGTAAACAAAACAAAATTTATAGATGTGATCTCGAAGGACTTCATCCATCATTCGTTGGAATGTGGCAGGGGCATTTCGGATTCCCATTGGCATTTTCAAATATTCGAAATGACCATACGGAACTGTGAAGGCAGTTTTTTCTCCAGAATTGGGGTGAACTTTAATTTGATGGAAACCTTGGGCTAGGTCAAGAGTCGTGAAATAAGTGCATCGACCAAGATTGTCTAGAATTTCGTCGGGTACTTGTCGTCAATGGTATTTTCATTTAATTTTCGGTAATCTATTACCATACGTATTTTTTTCTTTCCTGAAGCATCTGGCTTATTTTCAACGATCCAGCAAGGAGCTGAGTAAGGAGATATTGACGGACGTATAATTTTATTTTCAAGGAGTTTGTTAATTTGGGAAGTTATTTCAGGAAGCATAGCTCTAGGATATCGATAGGAACGAGAAAAAATAGGTTTATCATCCTTAGTACGAATAACATGTTGAACTGAGCTTGTATTTACAAGTGAGCATAGAATTTTCAGTGTGGAAGATATCTTTAAATTTATGACATAGACGAAGAATCTTCAGAATTCAAGTGTTGGGTTCTAATCATGTCACTTTTGAAATAACAATTAGACAGTTTTTGGGGAGTTTTCTCCTCAAAATCTGACAAGGAACGAACAGAAATAGGTTTCGAAAAATCAATATCAATATTTTGTGGCTTAGGGATTTCGATATATCCATCTCTAGCATTATGTATGGATTCTGGTAAAATAACGTGACCTTTATAAATGATTTCAGGGACAACTATTTCACCATTGTTCACAGATACAGGGATAGACAAACGATTACTGATACGATAAACAATTTCGAAAGGGATTTGTATAGCTGATTTTCTGACTGAGAAAATATGAGATTCATAATCAATATTAGCACCTAACTGATCAAGTTCGCCTTTACCAAGAAGGATATCAAAATCATCATGCCAGTCGGCAATCCTAGCTATGAGAGGTTGATTAATACCAATTTCTTGAAATATAGGGTAATACAGGTTTCTAGTATACGTTTTTGTAGTTTTCATGTAAATAAGAGTAAATGGTTCATAGAATTCATGTTGTGAATCATACATTTTTGCTGCTCTAGGAGTTATAACGGTGCCCGATCCACCGGAATCAATCAAAACTTTTAGATTTGAATGGGGCAGGTAAAAATATGGAAGCTTAGTATGCTTCGTAAAATTATTTAATTGGATGGTTCTATATCTGGGGGGCTGTTGGATGGCTTGTTCTTGAAAATTTTCGGTAAATTCTTGCTGATTTTCGTAATCATCATACTATAATATTCTTGATTGAGAAGTTCATTTGAATATTCGACAGAATTTGGTTCACATTCTACGTTGTGATGGAAAGAGCGGCTGATATGAGTGGTAGTAGACATAGGGCGGTTGGCCTATGATTATTACTTTGCACGGACATAGGAGTGGGTCTGAATTGATTATTGTTTTGGAAATTATTTTGACGAGGAGGAGGTCCAAACACTTCCCTATTAGTAGGAGGATTTTGTCGTTGGGGTATGGGCCTATTTATATCCCCAAAATTTCTGTTAGGGGTGAATGTCTGATTTTGTGAACGATACTGTTGAAAATGGTTTTGTGAATTTCTAGGAGGATTCAGAGAAGATGCTTGTACGTTTCGAGATTGGTTGGGACGTGAAGGGGTCCTTTGATATTCACTAGGATAAGTAGAAGATTTCAAATAAGACATGTATTGCTGTTGTTGCTTATGGTTATATAAAGCAATACATTTTTGGAGAGCTTTATCTAGCGAAGATAAATCGTAATGAGAGAGATGATCACAGTATGGATTATTTATACCAGTACAGAAACTTCTTAGTGCTTGATTTATAAAGAATGTAGCTTTGAACTGAACTGCTTCTGAATTATTTTCGTGTAGAGAAACATGCTGTAAAATATCATTAAGAGCTAAAGTAATGCGGTGATGATAGTCTTGATACGACTCAGAACGTTTCTGAACAGTAGTTTAGTCAATAAAATTTCTTCGGTGCGATGGTCACCATACTTCTGGAGTAACAGCGGCTTAATTTCAGCCCAGGTTGTTTTATTATGGAGGTTCAGAAAATCACGAGCCTCGCCCTTAACCTTAGGCAGTATATTAGCATTAATGATATATTTTTGAATAGCGTCCGCACCTCGTCGTGAAAAGAAATTAACTAAATTGTCTACCGAATTTACAAAAGATGAAAGATTTTCACCAGCATTGTATTCTGGCAAAGTATTGCACCAGTTATTAATATCTGAATTAGATAGTACCATGATTGGAGTCTCAGTAATGTTTTCTATGATTGGAGTCTCAGGAATGTTTTCTAGGGTTGGAGTAGAGCTACTCGATTGTTCAGTGAAGAGATTTTCAAGGTTTGGAACAGTGTACGGTTTGAAACGAGACTGTTCCTTTGAATTTTTTCGACTATTACTTAAAATAACTGCTTGCAATGAATCTTGTGGACACTCAGAACTCATAGGTAGAATATGGAAAGGGACTTACAGGATAAGACGTACCAAGATGCTTTTCATATCCATTTGGTCTGCTATTCTCCTCAAGTCTGTGGTACACTTTGGTCTCCTGTCGTGAACTGCCAAGTCGTTGACACGAGCCGATGATCCTCGGGGATACCGTGCAGTTAATCCAGTTCGCAGCGCCAGTTAAATTCCCGAAACCGGAAAGTTACTTTTTAAAAAAGTTTTATTTTGGAGACAAGTGATTGTTACAAGCAGGAGTACAAGACTGAACTAACTCAACTTGTTAAACTGATAAAAATACAATACTGTTCAAGGACACCAACACTGAATAAATAACTTTTTTGATATAGCTGGTACAAGACATGCATGTCCGGTATGGACTCATAACTGGCACAAATGTAACGAAGAAGTGGACAAACTCACTGGACCAAGATTCTAATAACCCTAGAGCTATACCTTCGGAAAAACCAATTGACGTGGGTACTCTGTAAAAGAATGGACTAGCAGGGGATACCTGAAGTATTGGAAAAGCCAACCAAAGAGTCCAAAGACGAATAAAAGAAAAGAAGCCACGAAATATCTAAAAAGTGTAGCAGGAGGACCGTGAGGCCCATAATCAGTTTCTTAACAAGTCACTGCACTTATGGGAATTGCAAGTGAAGTACGTCAGGTTCTGTAAAAATTGTGAGGACGCGTAGCATAAATTTGGAGCTAAAAACTAGCATACAAAGCTGCATGCCGAAGAGGTAAACCTTTATTTGTGCTGACGTCGCTGGACAACTGCATCAGGTCATAGATCATCAACCTAATGCACAAATTGCGATCCAGATTAATAAATCCATCACAGAGAAATTGAGGAAATTGAGAGAGCGATTCTGTGGTAGAAAAACTACGCTTAAGGTACAAACCGTACTACAAGGGATAGTTTAATAGTGACTCAAAAAAACTGTTATAAGCGCCACGTTGCTCTTGATGTTACGAAGGATTAAGGGTTTCCTAAGCATCCTTTGACAAATGGGTAGCGATAGAACTTCCTCTTAGCCGAGAAGTATCCGTTGTACTCTTTCTCATTTGCTCATAGTATCAGCAATTGGTTTTGGTTCCAGCTATGTCTTAAGACCTGGTAAACACTTTTCATTGTTCAACCTCCTTACTATATACTATAGCCTAGCTTGAATTCCATTACGTGTTTGAGTTTATCCTTTGGGCTTTCCTCCATGACATCGCCATTTTTTCTGCTAGACCAACCTCGTTCCAGGATGTTGATGAAATGACTGATTTAAGCTTATTCAGATTCTGGGAATCCTGGCTAGTTCTCAACTCAGACTTTGCCGTCGGGTGTACTTGCTAAGTTCATATATTCCAAAGATTACTACATATTTTTTGTTTTTTGCGAGCAGCCTGAGTGCGTTATGGCTAGCACAATATCATATGAAGGATGAAAACAGCATAATAAAATAGACTGAATCAAGAAGTGATACACTAATATATGTATGTTTGAACTCTTTATTTTTCAACTCAGCTTCATATTATCTCGACTTGTTCGATAATCTCTCAGCCGGTAATGCAGAAGGAGATCTGGATGCACTATTCAACACAGCCTTCTTTCTTGCCCAAATATTTAGTGCAAAGTGAAGCTCCCTCATGAATGCCTCTTTTGGAGCCACCTGCAATTAGACGAATTGTAACATAATTTTAATTTATGGTGAATGCGTGTTAGATATTTTTTGTTTATACTTTCACCATGGTCTAAAAAAAAGTTTCCACCCATACATGCGAAATTTTTGTGGAACTAAAAAGTGCTTGTGTTAACATGTTATTAAATATGATAATGAACAACTAAAATAGGATAGTGTGAAGGTGATTTTGATCATACCTTTTCAGTTACCGTCACTTTCCTAACATTCCACAGGAACTCACAAATCGCTATAAGCATCGCCAAGCATACTCCAACCGCTAGAACTACAAATACTCCTCCCACATGGTCCAAACCAAGCTCAGTGGCAGTTGCATCTTCTGAATGTTTATCTTTCTGGAAAAATGGGCCAGATTTGTCAAAATACGAGGCATATGACTAACAGGCCATAATACGGATATGTGATATAGTGCGCTATTCCAACTAATATTTTAAGTTGCATTTCTTCGAGCATACCAAAAACTCGATTTTATACAAGCTATAGTAAATTGACAGACCTACTGACTTACGAGACTTCAACCAAGAGCAAAGGTCCTACGGACCGCTCTGACAGACAATGACGAATAGTGTGTGCTATAGTAAATTAATGTTTTAATCATGTATATTATTTAAGTCAAATGACGCAGATCAAGTTTACACTGACACAACCAAAAGATAGATTCACAGCCAAGACGTTGAGAGCAAAAATAATATTATAATATGGAGCTATTTTTAATTGGCGAATTGTCATTGGAAATCTATACTGTAGGATGAAACGATTATAATTATACTAATTCTGGGATCAACAAAACAAATGAAAACATTTTAATTATACTTAATTATGAAAAAAGTAACTGTGTGAAGTACAAAAGCAGAGCCACTTCTAAGAGTTATCAAGGTAGGATAAGTAGATATAATGGTGTACTTACAGTACATTGACCACCGCCATGCATTTCTTTCCACCACTTATCTTTCAATCTAACCAAAACACCCATTTCTTGCATTTTCAGTATCGCTTCATTGAAAGACTTTCGGTAAGGAGCATCTAAAATGTATATTTATTCAGTAATTAAATTTTTCATTATTTCTACATGAACGCCTAATTAGATATCTGTTTGGGAGGACTGTTTACCAGAGGCGTAGCAAGGTGGAGGTAAACAGATTTTGTATCCTCAAACAATAGAGAATATGCGTGTGATTCAAATATCTGTTGAATATTTTTTATTTACAGTCTATATTGCTAAAGAACCTTCAAAATTATTTTATAGTTATGCGCTATAAAATTACGAGTATTCATTAATAAATATGGGACAGATTTAAAATTGCGAAACGCAACACTATTGCTGTGACGTCACGATACCGGCTCAGTGAAGCAGCCCATCCTTTGTCGCTGTCATTGATTGTCAACCTATCACTTTGATCAGCCCAAAAGAGCACTAGCTTGACGCGGAATGCGCAACTGGAATAAATTACGCCCCTTTTTCAACAATGGTGTCAACACAGAACCATGAAGACTAGAGACAGAAAATTAAACTCATAAATCAATTTCAAGCGGATAACCAAATGGAAATGGTATTTACCATTTTGGGTTGGTATTTACCAATCCGTTCAAGCGAGTGTAGTTATCAGTTTGGTTATAAGATCCGTGACGTCACGAATCAGCTGTTGTATGTCATAGTTATCACCGCAAAATTGTGGTATTTACCCAACTCAAGAGTAGTTTTATATTTCTAGTTATTATTTGAAATGTGACAAGTTAGAATTTTGCCGGGTATTGGATATTGTTATTGTACTTCAGCTTCATTTTTGAGAAAAATGATACAGGCTGACTTCAGTTTTACCATAAAGTGGAGCACCTTATTAGTTATACTCATTACGGTTGTTGGGGACACTTTAAATGTAGTTCCTATGCTTAACAAAGTATCCTGTGTAGCCATATACCACAAGAATATTAAAATATGGTCATATAAACTCACTAGATGATATCCACCTGTATACGGTTTTGCTATTTTCTTTTTTCATCATTTCTGCTGAATCAATAAATGTTTTCTTTGACATGCGGAAAAATTGAGAGAATTGAAAGGTATCATAGCTACAAAGCCATGGTTCCATCATTAAAAAAAATCTGAAAAAAATATTTCTCCCATGAATATTATGAAAGGTTTCTTATTTAAACTTTCCATATACAGTTGTAGACGAAAAAGCACCGATTATTAAGTGATAATAAAAATAATCAGAGATTATATACGCGCTTTTCTAAAATAAACAACTTGCAACAAAACCGCGGTTAAAACCAACGCGTTCAAGCGATTCGTGTAACTGACGTCATCAACCCGTGTGTCATCTTGAACCATATTATAACCGCAGCACATAACACAGAAATTGTGGTTATTCGCTTGGATTTGATTATAGAGTGGAGGTGAAGCCAGAAGTTTGGACGACTAACTCATAAGTACACAACGCAGGAAATGAAATTCAGGTTCTGCGCGGGTTTTTGACAGGATTCTCCAAGCCGCTTTCCATTGTCCCATTGGTGTTACTTGGAGTAACTCGGTACTGCCTAACATCTGGCAATACCGTTCCACTGCTCTAAAGTCTCGTGGACCTGAACTAATGCGTCAAGATTGTTAGGTTATGATTTTTCACCGTTTTTTCTTTTTTGCATTAAACTAACATTAAACCGATACCAGACAATGGAGGATGGTAAAATACTGATAATGTATGACCCAGAGTTACAACATACATTTGAGATGATTCTGAATGATGAAGATCACAAGAGAGCGCAAGATGGCAAGTTCATAGCAGCTCGTATTTAGCTTAATCTAAAACTTGAATTCGACTCATTTACACAGAAGCATTACAATGAAAATTCGGACCTCTCACGTGTTGCGCCATCATTCTAAAACCATCATTAGGTATCAATTGTATAGTCCAACAAAGATTCTGAAAATAAAGACAAATAATTCTGTTTGACATTTTCATCGTTAGAACTATGTGCGACAAACTCAATCCTCATCATTTACAAGCTAGACCCATAAAAATTGAAGAGTTTAGAGTTCTAATCAACACTAAAGAATATTTTCTGGTAGCGTGATCACAAACTACCAATATCAAAGCAAAACATCAAAAGACAGGTTAGGTTTTTGTCGTGGCGTTTCCGTGCACAGCGGTTTGGGAACGCCACAACTCTCAATTCAAAAATTCAAAAGCAATGGAAAGCAGCTCTAGTCTTTGTGTGCATAACCTTTCAAAACTCGACGGCAAATCAAGGCAGCAAATTAACCAAACATCGAGCTGTAGCGTCACTGCGAAGCGCGCAAAAAATAAAACCGTTCAAATCTTGACAGCAAATTGGCCAAACACAGAATAAACTGACAAACTATGAGCTGTGACGTCACTGCGATGAGTGCGGCCTTTAAATCAACATCATTGATGTTGCACTTCTGATTATTTACTTAAAAAGAATACAGACTTTTTTGAATGACATGTGTGTTTAGGGTATTATATTGATAACGATACTTTCGAACGTCGCCTTATTGAAAGTTATCTTCTAAGGTACAGCAACTTTGCTCTTTGACGGTTCAAGGGTAGCTATAATAGATGTTATATGTGATGGTCGTTAGGAAGTCGGGTGATCCAAAAAGATGAAAGAACATATGCAAGAGGCAACAATTTTGCTTGCGGATTTCCAATTTTGAAATATTTCGATTAGTAAAATAATAATAATAATAATAATAATGGCTTTATTATCCAACGGTTTCTCACTTACAGGATAATATAACAATTAAATTACATGTCCTTATGTGTTATTATGCGTTAATAAGACAATATAATGTAATAACTAAAGAAATAATTATAATATAATAGTACCATAAACTGAGATGCAGATAATTGAACAAAAAACAGGAATTCAAAATTAGTTGCATAAGCTCTTTGCTGTTCTGATAAACTCATTCAGTGTGCAGGAAAATATATCACAACGGCTGGAGATACAGTTTAATTTATCACACACAATATAGACTGGATATTTAAATAACATATTAATCTTGGCTGTATGCCGAGAAGAATATGGCGGCACAGCAAGACCAATTTGCCCCTGAACATCAGAACAGTCAACATATCCATGCCGCAATTTCAATAAAAACAACGCCGCCGTAAAGTGTATTCTATGGTCTAAACTGGGTATTTAAAATCTACTACATAATTCATAATTATTGATTCCCCTTTCAGGATAAACGCGGTCAACTTTAAAGGCCAGAAATTTAAGAAATTGTCGCTGAACCCGTTCAACAAATTTTATACATCTCATAATATGGATTTCAAGTAATGCTGGCATATTCAAGTTTCGATCTAGTGTAAGTGAAGTAAAGTATTTTAATAGTGCTAATATTTTCAAAACTTCTCAAATTCCTTATCAAAACCCATATGCTCTTAATGTTTCATATACAGTTTTCTCAATATGTTCCGAAAAAGACACACATTTAGTTAAAGTTCCAAGCAATCAGTGACGTTAGATATTGTACGATATAATTTTAAATCATCAGCAAAACCAAGTGTTTCTACTGTTAAAGCATCCAATAAATCATTTATAAATATTAGAAAAAGTAACGGTCCCAAGTTTGATCCCTGCGGATACCAGATATAGCTCCATATGCTTCCGACCTAACCCCATTCTACGAGACAAATTGTTGCCTATCTGTTAAGAGTATGATGAACTTCATAGTCTCAACAGAAAATCCAAAATCTATTAATTTGTCAACCAAACCGCTATGATCAATTTTATCAAAAACTTTAGCGAAATCCGTATAATATACTGAGTGACAAAAAAAGGTAAACACCTACGTACGTTTATCCGATTTTAATAATTTTTGGCTAATATGTTCAGTGTACCTTACTAGTAAAGTGATCAAATTTTCAGCTTGATTCGTCAACTGACTGCAGAAGCTGGTTCAATAATGTGTTGAGGATCCACGATTTCTTATACACTCAATGACACGCGTGAGCATCGCGCTTATAAGGTGGTTGATATCCTGTTGGGGTATCTCATTCCAGGCTACTGCAACTTCGTAAGTAAGAGCTGCTAAAGTATGTGGAGGGTGTTGCAAATTCAGGAGCCTGCGACCTATCATGTCGCAGACATGTTCAATCGGACATAGGTCAGGCGATCGTGGTGGCCAAGGTAAACGGTTTATGCGATGTTGATCCATGAAGGCTAACGATGCTCTGGCGACATGCGGTCTGGCATTGTCTTGCCGAAAAATCGGGTTTTGGATGGTGTTTAGGTATGGAATAAGCCGAGGCTCCACTAGTTCCTGATTATAGCGACGGGCTGTCATATTGCCTCTGATGGAAATTAGTGGTGACCTGCTACCATGAGCAATAGCACCCCGTACCATAACTCCCACGGTGTGGTGAACATGACGCTCTCTGTCAAATTGTGGGTCAAGTCTTTCACCACGTCGCTTTCTCACTCTTGCCCGACCATCCTGAATCCCCAGACAAAAGCGAGATTCGTCACTAAAGACCACCTGATTCCATTCCCGGTCGCATAGAATTCTTTCACTACACCAGAGCAAACGGTGTTCAGCCGTGAGAGGGAGCACCCAATGTGGGCGATAAGAAAAAAGGCCAAGCTGTCGTGTTCGGCGATATACCTTACGCATACCAACTATCCTTCCATGCTCTTCAAACCACTGATTAGTGATGGCTCGAGTACTACTGAATCTGTCTCTCAGAGCCAGAAGTCTGAACCGGCGGTCTTGACGCTCTGTGGTCCCTCTGAGGTGTCCAGAACCCCTCCCTCCCTGTCCTCGGCCTTCGTGAGTCCACGCTCGATCACACTGCAGTATACTACGTAAAGATCTGTTGGTCCTCCTAGAAACTTCTCTTATCAATAGACCGGCTTCACGCAACCTGACAATGCGACCCCTTCCAAAGTCACTTAGCTTGGACACCCGGCGAATTCTACGCACTCTAGGCATTTTGAGCAATCACAAAAAGACTTCTCAATAAGCTACACAAAATTTAACATTTAACTGACACCATAAATGTACGAAAACTGAATGATTCTTTATCACCAAACAATACATGCAGCCACCACAAAAACTTAACAGAACAACCTGACCATTTTATCATTTGTTGTTCATGGCAAGATAAATCGATATATAAAAAATCCTTGAATTCTAATAAACGTACCTTTCTTGTCACTCAGTATATTACGTCTATCTGGCTACTATCATCAAGAGCTTCTGATATGTATTGAGTAACTATTAGTAAATTAGTGATAACAGATCTTTTGGCAGTGAATCCGTGCTGATAAAACGAGAGCTGATTCTCAATTTCCGAATAAATGCGGCGATGCAAAATTATCTCAAAGATATTTGCAAACATAGAAACAATTGACACAAGCCTATAATTAGTAATATTATTTTTGTCACCACTCTTATACACATGACATACTTTCGGTATTTTCCACATATATGGAAAAGTATTGGTTTTTAAGCACAAGTTGTAACTATCGCTGAGGCGGTATCCTTGATTAAAAATGATGGTATATTGTCCTGACT
This sequence comes from Acanthoscelides obtectus, assembly GCA_963669975.1. NCBI lineage: Eukaryota > Metazoa > Arthropoda > Insecta > Coleoptera > Chrysomelidae > Acanthoscelides > Acanthoscelides obtectus. The sequence continues at coordinate 57,402,518 of CAVLJG010000004.1, forward strand.
AGATGTCATTTTGTTCTTCAGTTTCTTAATCGCATACAGAACTTCAGATTCCTGGATAGGAGTAAAATGAACAAATGAGCTCCTATTGGTAGGACGCTTACCTTTGGTGTTGGAAGTAGCATTAGAGTACACACTCTAAAAATATTCTATAAAAACAGTCACTATGACTTGAGGCTTACGCAGTTCATTATCGTTATATGGCCTGGTTATTATGTTTCTGGAATGAGCAAAGTTCCAAAACTTTTGGGTTAATGAGTAATGACTCCTGTGTGTCATCAATATATCAACTGTAAGCCTGTGTTGTTTTAGATCTTGCTAGTTGTCAGAATTATTTACAAATTTTTTATATTTATTTCTAAATTTTGCATTGTTTCTGCATCAAACCATTGCGGATATCTATGACTGTAATTTCTGTACAGTAGTACATGCTTATAAAATAGCTCATAAATTTTATTATACACAGCTCAATAGCAGAATTCACATCAACACAGCATGTAAGGAAGTCCCGATTTGTCTCGTATACTTCCTTATTTAAAGCTGCAAAATTTGCTTTTCTGAAATTATATGTCTTACAATTAGAGTTGTATTTAAAATTAAACTGCTTAACAAGTACATCAGAAAATTCGATGGTAAGAGCAGGATGGTGGTTATCTCCAGCGACAATTGGATGTTCATCATGAACAACAACTGTACAATTAAAATGTGATAATACCAAATCCAATAATCTTCTCAAATTATTTTCAACATTATTGTATTGATTCATGCCAAGTAAGTCAATATAGTTTAATATTGTTACACGATGAGTTGAAAAATGGAATGTTAAAATCGCCAAAAAATATCGTACTACCACAATCCAAATAATCTAGCTGCTCAAGACACTCAAAAAACCGCTCAAACTCTTTGCCAGTTATTTCGTCTGGTATATAAACCACAGCAACAAAAAACTGCTTATGATGTGTGATACATTTTACAGCTAGTAAGTCTATATTCGGAAAAGCCAAGTCAAATGGTGACATATATAAAACCTCAGACGCAATTTCCTGCCTAACGGCTAGAAGAACCCCACTGACTTTCTGAAGATGATCAAACTTACGGTCTTTATGATGTATCTTATAACATCCAGGAAATATCTCAGAGCTACGAACACTATCACACAACCATGTTTAACTTAACGCAACCAACTGAAACTCACTATCACTGATAGTTGACTGAACTTCATCAATCTTATTATTTAGGCCTCGAACGTTTTGGTAATAGCAATATAATTGAGAAGCACCGTTGGAACAATCTAGTTTTCTGATTTCATAGTTTTCGGATTACCGTTTACGTGTTTTATTCTGTATTGCGCCGTTTCTCCAGAGTTTCATGACCTCAATTCTTCCTGTAATTTCTTCAGGTATCCATTCTGCCTTGGAGTTCTGTCAAATGAGATTGACATTTTTTGTAGGAGCTGCTTTTTAAGTTCTTGGCCTTCTTTATAAGACTATACACATGACTATCATCTTCCAGCATAATTTTAACCGGCCTCAGCTTGTTCTTAGCAAAACGTCCAAGTCTAATAGTTGGTGACTTGACATCCTGGATCGATTACCTTTAATATTCTGGTAACTTCCACTTTGTCTACCTCCAATCGGTCTTGAGGAGATTCAGACTAGTCACTTTTGGTCAAGCCAAAAATTATAATATTTTTACTATGCGTGTTCCTGTCGTTCAGCTCCTCGATTACTCAAACTCCATATTCCAATTCAGCTGCTAGGGGGAAACAATATTGTGGAATGATCAGCAAAAAACGATGACTGTCTGTATCAATAGAATAAGAACAATGATTGAGAATAATGTCTCACAGCATGCAACCAACTGCTAAAGAACAACTTCACTGGACTCGCGAATTTTTATACTCGTACTGGCACAAAACTCAAAATTTTCACACCAGAAAAACCAACAGTTTTACGAACTTCTATCTTAAATATTCTTAAATATTTCTGAAAACTATTGTGCTGTATGGGTAAAAGATTATGTTCAGCACAAGTTGACCCCTCTGAAAGGAATGTTGGCTACTTACATGTATAACAAAAAAATTAAAAGAGAGAAAGGTCGTTAAATAACCTTACAATCAAAATTTTCATATTTAGCGTTTTTTCTGTACAATTTTGGGGCTCTTCAGAATTTGGATCCCTGGGAATATTCGCTACCCCTCGCTCTTCAAAAAGTTTTGGATGCAAGTACGCTTTCACACAAAGCTATATCTTACCGATGGGTGGCCCTCCCCCTTCCCGCTGAGAAAAATTCCTGCGGGTGCACATGATCGAAACTATGAATACCTACATCTGGTGTAGATGACGATCGGCGGTGCATACCCAGTCACAGGACCTCAAAGCGTATGATCGACACGCGAGGATCGGACATATTACTTCATCATTCCAAGTTTTAAGATAAGTGTACGGGGAAATCGATGATGAGTGAAATATTTCTAACAGGTGTGCAGAACTACCACGGCTACCCTCCCCACCCCTCAAATTTTTACCCGTAAGGAATTTTCCAAAATGACCAGGACGCCATAAGACCTCAAAAAACGTAGTTTGAGCAATTTTTAGTTGTTTATTTTTTGTGCCTCTAGCTGCAGCGCCACTGGACCGATTTTTCATCCTTAGAATAGTAGCAATCTTCAAAGTTATAGCGAGGTCAAGGATTAGCGGATTGATACACAGACCGACGGAAATGAGTGGCATGGTTTTTCGTAATTTACATGTCATGTAACAACAAAATAGCTCATTTTCGCCAGTGGCGTAGGAAGTAAAAAGGTAAATTTACGGTAGTTATTTTAGGATTCTTCAACAAAAAGCCTGCTACATCTTCTACTAAGAGAATTTTAGTCACAATATTAAGTAATCTTGTAATAAAAATAAAAAAATATATTTATAACGTAAATATGGTCACATACTCGTATATGGGCCCCGCCGGAAATATCGCCAATCTTCAATTCTTTTTAAGCTGTTGAAAATACTTTTTAACATTTAATGTCTTTGTATTGTTTTGCTTTTTATTATGAAGTTATATAGCCGATCTCCATGGGCAACTTCTATGATTTGTTTTTTATCTTTAACATTATAAAAAAGGATAAGAAACCTTAAGTTGACCGTATTTAACTAGTTACCTTATACCAACTCACTTGTTCTCATGGCAATTCCATAACCCTTGGAGTCCAGGTTATTCCCCACTTGTATTAAATCGCAGTTCCTTTCCATTTCGTATTCGATATTGGAGCTTTCCATTAGGAAAGCATATTTTCTCTTGCTAGTCAAGACCCTCTTTACCCCATCTTTATTGCTTGTTTCAAATACGCTTGGCTCTGCGGATTCCATCTGAACCCACATACGGTGATAGGTAGAGAAGTTGGTATCTTTGAAAAATGATGCGGTTGAACCACCTTAAAAAAATTTTATAAAAAGTCGTACAAGACAATAAAAATATCCATAAACATTAGCTCAGGGCTGTATCGTCAATCGTTCCTACAATAATTGTATGACGCCTTTATGGCCTTCTTGATTGACAGTCTTTTCTCTCCTTTAGAAAGGTGAGGGATTTCTAGATTTCACCTCTTCCGTGTCACCGTCAGCGTTATCCTATTGTGATGTTGTTTTCTTTTTTAATTGTAGGAAATTTCAGGCTGATAAAACAGATTATATGATTCAAAAGCAGGGACAGTTTGATGGAAAAAGATATTTGTGACATAACCTCAAAATAAAGCGCTGACACGGAAGAGTAGAAGACTATAAAGGCGTGCTGCAATTGTAGAAACCACTGACGATACGGCCCTAATAGTACAATAAAACAACAACTAGGATTTCAGCTATACCAAAACTTTGGTCACATGCCACGGTATGGCAATTTATGTAAACCGAACGATGGCTATCTTAATCCACTACTACCTGGTATTACCTAAACACATTGAGAATGATGCGGATAGAGCTTTAATATGACTTAATTATTTTGCCAAGCAAGTGACCAGCTAAACACGTAGAGTTTTGATACCGTTACCATAAGCCATTTTTCCATACAGTCCGAATGTTATACAATTATGAGAGGGACAAAAAACTTGAATGCACGACTTTTGAAGAAAATTGTGGCGTATTTTTGTGATAAAAGTTCTTGTGAACAGAAGCTTTGTAGCCACTTATATGCCTTCACTTAATTATATTCCTGGAAGATATATTACTCTCCGAACTCTGGCACATATTACGCCATTGAAATTACCTTTTACACAACCGTATTTGATTTTATTTTGAGCAGCTAGATCCTCAGCACTTTCGATAGTAGGTCCCATTCGCTCCATTGTAAGAAAAGCTGTCATGTTGGCTGTATAGCAGGCTATCATTATAAGCACAAAGAACCACCACATTGCCGCCACTAGTCTAGTCGAAATCCCCCTGGAATGTGCAAATGTCATACATTTCACCTTTTTTTAGTTCATAATCCCATACTTATCATCTTTACTTCATTTCGTTAAATATAATAATTATTTCACAATAAACAACAATTAATACATACTTTCAGGAATTCCATGTAGAGGAAAGGCTAAAAATTCTGCGTGCTTACTTTCAGGGCGCTTTACATAAATCACCTCAAAAACCTTTAATATCTATAGTGTAATTTCTAGTAGTCGTGCTTCTAAATCGATATATGTTCGTTTTAACTGAAGTTGAATATTACATGGGCACTCATCTTATAAAGTGGTGATTTTCCTAAGTACAGTATAGGTACCATATGTGAGGAACGCTGGAAGATGGCACGCAAAATGATTGGCTTCTTTCTCTAAAGATGAGCTAGATTTCAAGCTAACAATTATTCATACGTTACATCACAATATGTATCATTAAAATATTGTTTTAGAAAACATTAGGGGAGGCGGTATAAAGGGGACTTACTTTGGCAGGATATCACAACCTTGTGCCATAAAGGAGCCTAGGGTCAACCAACAACAATTTCTTATACTCCAGATGTTCTCCAATGTTTCAGGGTTTGGGTTACAGGGGTGTGGGTTTTCCCAGTCATTTGGATTTAGTCTATCAAATCAAACGTATAAGGTGGCACGTCCCTTTTTTTAGGTTTCTTTTCAACTTCCTGTTTGCAGCAGTATTCTAAATCCGATAATTTCATGATGTGTATAGAGATGACTAAGAAACAATTATTTCATTTTTTTTTGTCAAAAAATGTATTTTTCGTGCGTTCTTTCTTTAATCGGAACTTGTTAACAAATATAAGTACAGCTCTGAAGTTGTGGAAGAATGTAACGAGTTATTACTTTCGTTCTTATCACTTTTCCTTTTCGAAAAATCTTTCATTTTCTTGAAGCCTCGTCTCGCAGCAAGTTGGGTTTTCAAGAAAAGCAAGGATTTTTAGAAAAGGAAAAGTGATAAGAACAAAAGTAATCACTGGTTTCATTCCTCCATAAAAACATTGTTATTTAGTAATCTCTATACCCACCATGAAATTATCAGATAAAAAGGATTTAGAATACTGCTGCAAACAGGAAGTTAAAAAAAATCCAAAAAAGGGACGTGCCACCTTAAGGTTACCACTAAAGCAACCATCGATAGGTGCTGTAGTACAACAGATCCAGGAACTCATCCAATGTACAGGGTGCCAATTAAGGATGTGAGGTACTGTATCTAGAAACCAATCCATCGTAGAGGCTGGTATTCTTAGTTGGCCACCCTGTACGTGCAATTACGGTTAAACATTGCAATTAGACATAATAAGCCTCTGAAGTGAACAAATCTAAACTCACTCAATTCAAACTGTAGAAAAAATGAAAAGTCATATTTTTATCTGCAACCAGCAACCTTATTTTCTTAAAATGAAATATCCAAATTTTTTTCTCACAGCTTGGCAAATGTTTAAACTTCAGAATGAGGCATTAGGAACGTTTCTTAATTTCTCAATATCACTGAAACTGCCCAAGGAATATTACCTTGTATTATACAGGGTATTTTAAATTTGACCCTCACTATTAGGATCTCGGGAACTGTAAGAAAAACGAAGTCGCTTAAATGCCGTTCAGAAATTCAAAGTACTTTCGGAGAGGAACGGAAATAACCAAATTTTCCCAAAACCGTTTAATTTTTTTCTGACATTATTTGTAGTGGGATCTTAAAATAAATTGCATGTAACATCGCTACCTTTTCTTCTCTACAAAACGGGATAATTAGAATTTCAATATGATCTTTCATCTCTTTTCCTCTAACATCAACTTTATTTTTTCTTATGGGCGCCATATTGGATTTTTGCATAAATGAATAAAGCTTTAATTTATGATTTCAAAAATGTATGATACGTTATTCATCGACATTGCCAAACCTTAAGTATTTCAGAAAAATCAGGATTTCTTAGTGTAGGCCTTGAAATGATCACAGAGTCATTTGTTTCGCATTCCAGATTTATCCCAAAATCACTTTTATTTTTTCCTGGCTTTATTTGAGATGGTGTTTGAGAGTTGGGCATGCATTTGTTGTTGGATAACAATTAAAGAAATAAAGAGGTATGCTGAAACCTGAACACAAAATGAAAATTTTATTGATGGTAATAACAATAATAGTCATAAATAAGCAGAGGTAAATCATAGCAGATGCTGAAAATGTTGACCGTTATTTTGTAGGCAAAGCCTGACTCTTCTCTGTACATTGTTAACTGTTCGATTTATTTCTCTTCTGCTCAGTCTTCCAACCGCTGTTGCTACGTTGAGGTCTGGTCTGGTATACGAGACACAAGAAATCTAATAATTTCAAGGCCTGTTCTGTTTTTCTGAAATAACTAAGGCTTGGCAATGTCAATGTATGCCAAATTATACATTTTTGGAATCAGAAATAAAAGCTTTATTCATCTGCGCAAAATCCAATACGCCTTATGTTCCGTACTCGTCGAAGTAAATAGAATAGATAATGTAGTACCCCCGTATCTCACCAAACCCACGAGCTCAAAGAGCGCACGCAGCGAAGGAAAGCGGCTCACCGCACCTGCCCCCTCTCCGGCCTCGGGCCTACAAACTCTCATTCCTTGTTCTTGTGCCAAACGGATAACATGTCAATCGGGTCCGCGCACCAATTTTTACGTTTTCAGAAGTGGCGAGGTGCCTAAACGGAGGAAACGAACTGAGCATAAATATTATATAAGTGGACCGACGGTTGGCCAAATGTGCATTGTCTTCGAGATGCCGACAGACGGTCGCCTTCAAAGTTCTTTTCGCCGCGGAGTAGAATTAGAAAGTGTCGTGCAGGCCTCTTTTTCTGGAGGGGCGTCACCATCACGTAATTGTGGACTAACCGATCTGTTCTAGCTGCAAGTTAGGTGAATGTTAGTATGGTTGCGCTGCAGACTGTGCCGTACACGTTTGGAATAACGTTCTGATACTGTTGCCTGGAATAGCAGCCTGGACCTAGCTTGTGATAGCCAACTCCAAGGACGAACAAAGGCGCTTGAGACAACCCTGAAACATTGGCCTCGGTTGCTTGGGATAGCAACGTGGACCTGGCTTGGGATAGTCAGCCCCACACCCTGGACGAAAGAAGGCGTTTGGGATAACGTGGAAGCATTGGACTCGGTTGCTTGGGATAGCAACATAGACCTAGCTTGTGATAGTCAGCTCCAACCCAATGGCGAATGAAGACGCTTGGGATAGCGACTCAACACTTAACTCCGTTGCTTGTGATGGTAACTTGTACTTAGCTTGTATTGGCTGAGATCCTACGAAAAATAACAACACTGAAAGTATTTGGGACAACGAAGCAACACATTTTTTCAGCAATCTCTTCTAATCTGCTTGTGATAGCAAATTTCACCTGGTTTGTGATAACCATGGAACAGGACTATGAGTTTGAACATTGCAGGTTAGGAAATCGTCAAGGTATATTTTTTCTTTATTACCAGATACAGAATAGGTGCTTTATGCGAGGTTAGCGTTACATTTTGCTTGTAATAGCAAATTCCACCTGGTTGGTGATAACCATGGAACAGGAATGTACACATGAACATGACCGGTTAGGAAACCACCAAAGTAGTAATTTTCAGTAATAACGGAGATTAGGTACCATTACGAACGTTTAACGTTACATTTTGTATAGGTGGCACTTGAACAGGGCGCTCTGGATTGTGATGTCTTAAAGGCCACGTATTCTGTTTCAATAGATGATGCATCACCACGATGCGCTACGGCCTCTGTACAGCAACGTATGAGTTGTTCATTTTCTGCAAGTGGCAATGCTCTCTCCTCTAAGTTCAAAGACTGGTGGATAGACGCATGCTAGCAGATATTCACATTTAATGAAAGAACTCATAACCAAGCAATTCAATTCTAAACAGAAATCAGTCTGGATTTGGAATATGTAGAGATTTTGGTACCCATTAGTGGGAGTCAAGGAATATATTTCAGATTCATATTCTACGCACAGCTCTTCCAATACAATGCTGTGCCGTTTAGGGTAAATTGTGCCCCTTGTCTGTTCACAAAGTTTATAAAACAATTTCTAGCATACCTTAAGGAAAAAAAATTATTCTGTCTGTATTTCCTTCTGCTCGGTTATACTGATAGAGATTGCCCGAATAATATCCGAGCAACAGTTACCCCCCCCCCTTTTCTTTTAATCAATTATAAAAAAAGAAAAAAGCTGGTTAACCTCCAGTCAGAATTAGACACTTTTAGGTTCAGTATTCAGTTGCAACAGAAAGAAAGTATCTTTACTTGAGCGGACGAAGCAGACATTACTAAACCTTGTAATGGCAATAATGGACAGCAACTAAGGAAGAGTCCGAAACTTGCTTCAGTGGAACGTGGAAACGGAGAGGGAGCTACATCTGTCACCTTCCTGATTTTGGTTCATATGTTCGGTGTCCCTGAAATTTCGCTTCTAAAAGTAACGCAAATATCTGATGGAGGGACCTAGGACCCCGCTTCCACTAATCGTGAAGCTTATCCTGGCTGTCGTCACTGGAAAGCCGTCATTCCGATCAGTATCTATACTCCATCATATTATTATGGGCTTACATTACGGTAGGACCTTTGTCGGGACGAGATAAATGTCTGTTTTTCTACCTTGAAATTTCGCACCTTACAGTGTGATAAGAGATTAAGATATATCTATCTATCAGTCTTTTAAACAAAATGCTACTATCGATGCAGGCAAAAGATGGTTTTTGAAGGGCATTTACAGGCTGAGGTCATCTCAACCGAAGCCCCACTTGAGATACTGTGGTTGTTCTCAATCAACCAAAGGGGTGGCTGGTGACTTCGGATGAGGAAATCAGCAACACTGCTAGCCCTAGCTTCAGGTCAGAGTGTGTAAACTTTGCCCCTAATTGAAGCAGACAACATCAGGATCGGGTTGAATAATATTGAAATTGGGATTTCTCAGTTTTTGGAGCCACTCATGTGGCAACCACTGTTAGTTTTACCGTATTTTACGCAAAAATATCTGTGCAGCCATAGTATTTATTTGTTACTGTAAAGTGACTTTATCATGGTACCTCTGTTCCCACTAATGTATACTTTATCTGAAGTCATTTGAAACACTGTGAAATACCGGGTGCGTTTTATATATCTATATTTAACACGCTCTGTTGCTGCAAAAATCGCCAAATTTCGCAGCAAATATCCCCTGTATAAGATCAAAGGCAGTTTCACTGGTCCACGTGGAGTAAAGCACGCCTATGCGTGATCATAGCCAATAAGAAAGCGTGTATTTCAGAGCTCCGAACAAGTGCAGGTGGCTACTGAAAATTGAAACAGTTTAGCCAGTGCCGTGTAGCGGTGAATAAATGTGTTTTCTTTAGTCTGTCCGTATTTTTTCATAGATTTTATTAGTTTGTGTGTTTTTGACTTTTGAATACTCAGTTTACTTGTTGATTTAATTGTTGTGTTGTGTGTTCTTGTGTGTCCTAAATATGGCTCTTTGGAGACCTTGGGAAAATGCTCCAAGCCACGAGGAGATGGTTGATGAACCTGTGCAGGCAGAATTCTTTCATAAAGATTTAGAGGAACAGACCCAAAGAGTAATCCTAAATATGTATGATTGTCTGAAAAACGAAAATCCAGATTCCTCGCAAAATCAAATTTTAAACAGAATTTGTATCCTGACAAAAATCAGTCGGTCTACCATTTATCGGGTTATAAAAAGGGGAGATGTAGTCAACCATTCCTTCCACAGAAAGCGCATAGGGCAAAAATTAAAAAGAATAGACGTGGGTTTTCAGGAAGATATTCGTCATATAATATACGGATTTTATAAAGAAAATTTGGTGCCCACGTTGGAAATGATACGAGATAAATTAAAAGATTATCCTGAAGATTTTTATAATTACAAATGCTTAGACTCACTGCACTGTATTGTAAAACTGTGTGGTTTTCAATACAAAAAATTAGATAAAAGAATGGTGATTGTGGAGTCGTCTCGAATCGTTGAATTGCGCCAAGAATTTTTGCACAAAGTTAAAATCTGTAGAGAGCAGAAAAGAAATCTGATTTACCTGGATGAAACGTGGTATGATACCCATGATGTTGTGCAGTACGGCTGGGTTGACGACAGCAACAAGTGCATTTTAAATGCACCATGCAACCGTGGAAAACGAATCATTATTCTCCATGCTGGCAGTGAAAATGGATTTATACCTAATGCCTTGCTGTTATCTGCCAAAAATATCAAAGAATCATGTGCCGACTATCATGAGGACATGACCTCCGACTTATTTGAAAAGTGAATAGAGCAGCAGTTAATACCAAACATTTCCCCAAATTCAGTGATTATTATGGACAATGCGCCATACCATTCCCGACAGAAAAACAAAATTCCGAATACAGGCACAAAAAAACAAGACATTATTGATTTTATGAAGGATAAGGGAATGGAAATACCACAAAAATCAACCAAAGCCATATTATTGGATCTTATTAAAAGACAAAAATTTGAAAAAGAGTATGTTGTTGACAATCTGCTTCAGCAAAATGGCCATGAAGTATTACGTCTACCTCCCTATTACTGCATTTTTAACCCGATTGAGATGGTCTGGACTGCTTTAAAAAAAAAGTAAGAAAACATAATCAGACCCCTCAATTAAGTGAATCGCTATTGGCCACAATAAGAGATGCAGTATCTCATATTGCTGCCACAGACCTATGGAAGCAGTGTTCTAGGCATATTATTGAAAAAGAAAATGAATATTGTGTTTTGCCTCCTGTAAATCCCGTTGTAATTCCTCTACAAGATGACTCTAGCGACAGCTCCGAAGGCGAGGATGATATATAAATACCTATAATGTAAGTCTTTATATACCTTTTTATATACCTACCTGCTATGTAAATATTTGCCTATGTCAAACGTTGGAATTCTGTAATTTTTCCATTTCTTAACTTTCAGTCAACATAAATTAAACTCCCAATATAAGTATTTTTTATCCCAAATCAAAAAAATAAGAAGATAGTAAAATCCATTTATTGTGATATAAAAACATTATTATTATCGTTCTAAATAAATGACCGCACGCCTATGATACGTCATGAAATTACAAAGGACGTGCCGACCAAAGGTTTTTATGCTATTTCAAGTGACTTCAGATAAAGTATACATGGATAAAGTGCTTTTTAGCAGAGAGTAGTCTAGGTGTGTCACAATTGACAGCCCACAATACATGAAACGCGTATACCTCTGCGCCGGCTAAATTATAGAAAGCTAAAGGCTGCTACACACAGTGCCGGCGGCTAAGCCTCCGTGCACCCGGCGGCATACAAAGCCGCCGGCCTTGCCGCGCAAAGGAGCCGCCGGGGTGTGCCGGCGGGTTACGCGGCTTGCCGGCGTCACTTCGTTCCTGGCATTCGAGAGGTAGTGTTGTGCGGTTTGTGTGTTGCACTTCACTACCGTTCTATGTGACTGTCACAACCGGAATGATGCTTGGCGGCTTGTGCCGGCGGCTTCTATTGCCGCTCGGCATAAACCCGGCGGCTTGTGTGTAGTAGCTTTTAGACTCGCGGCGGGCTGGAGCGTGTTTTCTGAGACACTTCACAAATCTCTTATGCCAAACAATAGCTTTGCTCAAGCGGCATTTGAGGTGAACCAAGTCTCCACACCTTGAGTTGATACAATGGAAATGTACATACATTTAGTTGACACATACATTGCGTACAATTTGTGTAGTTGTGTACAAGCTACCTTTTACTAGTACAGAGCGTAAGTAGTAGGTTGTTGCAACTCGCTTTGAACATTCTATTCAATTTACTTTGACGAGGACGGAATATAATTACATGAACAAACGAACTTACCTGTAAGTGGTGTTCGATCTTAATTATGTGAAGTCCTCGTCGAAGTAAATAGCTCCCTCGCTCTCTATGTTTCACCCAATTGTTGCAACAATTTTGCTTTGAAGAAAATGAGTGTTTGTAGGCCAGATGCCGGAGAGGGGGCAGGTGCGGTGAGCCGCTTTCTTTCGCTGCGTGCGCGCTTTGAACTCGTGGATTTGGTGACATACGATGGTACTGCATTATCTACTCTATTTTTTTGATCATGTAGTTATGCCATCTTGTAGAAAAGAAAAAGTGGCAATGTTAACATGCAGTTTATTTTGGAATCGCATCTCAAGTAAATCCAGGAAAAATAAAAGCGATTTTGGGATAAAACTGTTGTGCAAAACAAATGACTCCGATAATTTCAAGGCATACCTAGGAAATTCTGCTTTTATTGAAAAAACTAAGGTTTGGCAATGCCAATGTATGACGTATTTACTTTTTTGGATTCCTAATTAAAAGCTCTATTCATCTGTGTAAAAATCCTATATAGCATCCATGAGGAAAAATAAAGTTGATGTTGGAGGACAAGAGACGAAACACCCTATTGAAATTCTGATCATGCCATCTTGTAGAGAAAAAAAACTGGCAATGATCATGTGCAATTTACTGTAAAATCCCTCTACAAATGAAGTTAGGAGAAAATTATAACGAATTTGGGTAAGTTCGGTTTTTTCGTCTCTCTCCGGAAGTACATACTTCGAATTTCGGAGCCTTCTAAGAGGCATTTTATTGATTACCTAAATACGCAACTTTGCCCCCATTTTATCGACTTCGTATCTCTTATGGTTTCCTAGATCCCAATGGTGAGTGTCGAATTTGAAATACCCTGTATAGGCCCTTTTGTTGTCTGTGTTGAGACTTAAAGCAATCTGGATTGTAAGAAGATCATAGAGGTTTTCGGTTCCTATACAAAAATTGTTTTAAACTATGCTCACGTAAATTAAATAAAATCTTATATTTTCGCTTGATAATTTCCTTCACACATTCATCGGTTTTGCTTGTCAGTGTTTAATCCAACATATGAATATTCACCTTGCTACTAAGAATATAGTGATAGAAATTAGTAAATACGCTGTGAACATGTACAGCCATACATCAAGTGACAAGGGATGACTAAATGACAGCAACTCTGGAGGTTCCTTTACGGCTTTTGAGTAAAGGATGCTTACTCCTACAAAAAAAAATCAGATACTAATGGATATAACAACAGAAAAAAGGTTTTACCCAATGTCATAAATGGAACTGTGAAGTCAACTGCAGTTTTCCTTTCATAAGTTATAGTTAGGTCGCAGACTGCTAGTTCGGCTCTCTGGAACAAAGTTATTGTAAATATATTAAAGCTGGTAGTCGGCCCTCATGAGGCTTACAGAGTAATTGAAAAAACAATGGCAATATTTACAAGGCGAAAAGTAGATTGAAAAGGAACTCGGGGCGTTCTTATGAAAATAGGTCCGATAATAATTGTCACTTGCGGAGATAAAGGGTATTAAAACTTTTTTCATCGCTATATAAGTGAATATGCATCATGATTAATCCTCAGACAACGTTGTCATACTAGACATATCATCAGTTTTACGCCACATCACAAATATTCTCCAAAATAACTGAGCTGATACTAATTTCCTATGGGACGTTTTATATGCTAAACTGAATACCTAAGCACTCTTTCTGTTTTACTGGCCCTAATGAAACTACAGATGTAGTCATTCCATGAACACCTAAATTCAAAAAAGCGACGATGTTTTTTAAAATTACAGCGATGTAGGGAGGAATTTTGTTTTTTCTTCTGTAGCTATCGAATGGTTCCAGTTACTACTCCCTTAGTTTCGTTTGGATAGGGAAAATTCTCATGCAAAGAGGTCACATCACGGATAACTGCCACCTCACACAGTTCGCAAAAGCTTCATACATATTCAGCATGTACGCTAAAAATGACAGAAGGCCCATTCGCCTCTTGCCTACACTGAATGACAGTTACCGTTCTATGAACGGATAGATGTCGCCCACCATCATTATGACAGTTAAGTTGCACTTTCTGAGCTCAGCACACAGTGATAAATTCAATTTTCCGAATGATAGCTTGTTTATAATCGGTCAGTTCTATTTTTGTAGTTACGCCTTTTTAATGAACTTCTTACAGTTATCTGATTCATAGTGTTATGTTATCCCCATGTTTTGTGATGTCTGCTTGTAGTATGAGTGGTAGAGGAGCCATGGCTAAACTTTGTGATACTGTGATCATTTTCTGAATAAGGATATTACTACCATCATTATTAAAAGGCCGACCCGTCGATCAGCCGCAAAACGAGATATACTAAGTGACATATAAATCCGAACACCCAGTTTAAATGGTTTTATTTTAATAAAAGTTTTTGAATGTATTTATCTTACTGTAAATAACAAGTGAAAAAATTTTCAGCCTTATCAGTTAGACATTCCGGTTTTTATACTGCTTTTTTTAATTCACTAACGCTCTAAAAATGAATATTTCAGCCGCAGTAAAGAATCAACGTTGGCGGATTTTGGTTCTTGACATCCTTTACGATCGGTTACGATGCCTAGAGTACGGAGACCTGTACGATTTCGTCAACTTAGTGAGTTTGATAGGGGCCGTATAGTGGGACTTCGGGAAGCTGGACTTTCTTTTCGGGCAATTGCAGTTAGAGTGCAAAGAAGTGTAGACACTGTGGTTAGGTGTTGTCAGGCATGGCTTCGAGAAGGCCGTACGCAAAGAGCAAGGGGCACTGGACGCCGCCGTAGAACAACAGACCGTGAAGATCGCCGCCTAAGATTATTGGCCTTAAAGGACCGTTTCTCCACTACCAGGTCCATTGCAAATGAATGGTTTGCAGAACACGGAAGACCTATTGGCATGCGAAGTGTTTACCGACGAATGAGAAGTTTTGGCTTGTTTTCATACCGGCCACACTGGGTCCTCCCTTTAACTCGAGAACACCGACGTAATCGCCTTGAGTGGTGCAGACAACGGTCACTCTGGGATCAGGAATGGAACAGTATTGTCTTTAGTGACGAGTCTCGATTTTGTTTAGGCATGCACGATGGTCGTGCCAGGGTTAGAAGGCGACGTGGTGAAAGGAGGAATCCACAGTTTTTTGTTGAAAGACATGTTCATCACACTGTTGGAGTTATGGTTTGGGGTGCTATAGCTTATGGTTCCAGGTCACCTTTAATCTTCATCAGAGGTAACATGAACGCGCAGCGTTATATCCACGAAGTTCTAGAACCCCATCTTTTACCCTATCTTGACACCCTGGCAGATCCAACTTTCCAACAAGATAATGCCCGACCACATGTTGCAAGAGTCACAATAGACTTCTTTCAACATAATGATGTCACATTTTTACCATGGCCACCAAGATCTCCCGACTTATCCCCAATTGAGCACGTGTGGTATATGATGGGTAGGAGATTGCTCAATTTGCAACGTCCTCCTCAGACTCTAGAAGCACTTCGACAGGAGTTGGTGGTTGCCTGGAATGAGATACCACAGGAGGACATTGACCACCTGATCAGAAGCATGCCTAGGCGCGTTGGAGAATGCGTAGCACATCAGGGTGCATCCACACAGTATTAAAGGTCAAAGGGCTTTAAAGCAGTGCAATCATTTTGAAATTTTTATCATTCACTTATTATGCTTCATTAAGTACTTATACAAAATTTTATTGAACTAAAACCATTTAAACTGGGTGTTCGGATTTTTATGTCACTTAGTATATTATCAAGGCTACCAGCAATGACATACTATACAAAACTTCATAAATAGTTACGGGCTAAACTAAAGCTGATTTCCGTTCCTGTGACATGACCAAGCTCATACAATGCTGGTTCTTGCTTTTTAGCAATCATCTGTGCGATATAGGTCTAGTCGGGTGAAGACAGATAAGCGGAGAGCAAACAAATGGCTATGGACTACTGAAAAACTCGGTACGTTTGTGCGCACAGAGGTGGCAACACTAGCAACTGTTACCTACAAACACTTCACCAAAGCTTGATACATGGCCGCTACGCCTCTGGCCTACACTGAAAGACCGTTGGATAAATGTCGCCCACCATAATTAAAAGAACGACCTCAGTAGGTAAAGGTTAATTGCACAGAAATGGGCATAAGTAAAGCTATCATACACCACACGCTAGATGGCGATGTCATCAGTTGCTTACACTCCTCATTTCATTGTTTGCCTTATACGTTAACGATCTTTGCAGCACATTATCATGCAAGAAGCTTATGTTTGCTGATAATCTGAAGCTTTACACATGGGTTTTTAGCTGGCAGGATTGTGAAAACCTCCAATAACAACTACTTTTTTTACAAACATGGTGTGTTAATAACTATTTGTATTTGAACAATTCTAAATGCCGCATTTTGACCTTCATCCGGAAAGCCAAATTTTTAACTTACCCATACAAAATAAAAGATTCTGTATTGGAAAGGTGTGAAACTTTCAAAGATTTGGGCGTCTATTTCGATTGTCAGCTCACTTTTAACTACCACATCAGTGAGATTATAAGTAATGCGTATCGCAAATATGGCTTTATTATCAGAAATTGTAGAAATTTCAATAACACAACGCTTATTAAGTTATTTTCAGTGCTTGTTATAAGTAAATTAGAATACGGTGCAATTATTTGGAGCCCTATCTATGAACTGAACAAAAATAATGTTGAAAAAGTGCAACAAAAATTTCTAAAATATCTATGCTATAGGAGTGATGGTGTCTATCCTCCAAGAGGATATGACTACTCACTATTATTGAATAGATTTGGCGTCCCTTCTTTCTAGAAGCGCAGAGAGCAGGCGCCCATCATATTTTTATACAAATTACTACATGGTAACATCGACTGTCATGTTTTGCTATCGCAAATTAATTCCCTGGTACCTAGATTGACATCTAAATATAAAGTTTCCTTTTTCTGCAAGAGGGCGCAGACAAATCTTCTATCTAAAGCACCAATAAACTTTATGTGCAATAATGCGTATGGGATTGTGAGTTTTTGTGATATCTTCTGTTGTGGATTTCAGGAATTACGAAGTGCTATACGGTCACAGCTTTGATTTTTTTACGCCTTTCTCTAGAGGTTTTGTTTGTACATACAAGTATATTCGGGTTTCCTATTATCTATTAATCATATTTATAGTTTCTTTTCTCTCTACTTAAAGCGCCTTGCTCTTTTCTGTGTGTTTTTTTTTGTTTCACTTTATGGCACACAGACTGTAAATTAAACCATTGTACTATGTATTGCTCTCTAAATGGTACCTGTATTGTTGGGCAATAAATGCTTTATTATTATTATTATTATTATTATTATTATTATTATTTCATGTTCTATTATTCCGTGTCGTACGTGTTAGACAAGTTGACACTTCAACACTTCAAACGTGATTCAAATTCCAAAAATTTCAAGATTAGGCCTCTTCGACGCGACGGTACGCTACAAGTTAGTATACAGGGTGTCCCAGAAGTCGACGTCAAGCCGAAACCGGGTGATAGGCAAAGTCATAACAGCTATCAGAAAAATATTTAAAAAAATTTTATGTATGTGTTTTGAAAATTATAGGTCTTTGACAAAAATATAGAAATTTCACACTCTACGGCAGTCTGTCAACTCCTGTTACTACAAATATAAACTTTTTTGGATTTTATTTTTACAATGTAATGATGAATAATGCATCTTCAAACTGGTGTCTCAACCTTACTGCCAACTTTTCTCGTTCAGGAAAAATTGCCACTTATTTCCCAACCAAGTATTCCAAAGTAAAACTTTGTTCACCTTTATCTGGCTGTACTGGAAAAAAATGTACCACGAGAGTTTGGCAAGTAACCTTAAAAGTTGGCGCATTTAATAAGGATTCCAAAATGGTATAACACTTAGAAGATTACTCGTTAACTTATGCACAATTTTTATTTGAAGAAAAACTGATGAAAACTTTTCAAAATTTTCTAATTAAACAGCGATTATGAAAACGCACAAACTGTTTTCCTTCAGCCGCAATACACGCTCGACATCTTCTTATAGAAGATCGGGTTATTAAACGAGCGAATACACGGTTATTAACAAACCCAGCTGCTTCCTATAGTCTTTGCCGTAGCTCAGCTACATTTTGAATCGGCTTGAAATACACCTTTTCTTTTACAGTTTCCCAGTAAAAAAAATCTAACGGATTCAAATCTGGTGACCGGGCTGGCCACGGCATTGTACCAGACCGCCCTATCCATCTGCCTGGAAAGTTTTGATCGAAATACTCTCTCACTGAGAGTGCATAGTGCGCTGGGCAGCCATCATGCTGAAACCACATGTCCCTGTAAACACTCAGTGGCACGTCCTCCAATAAATTTTCTAAATGATTTTGCAAAAAACCTAAATAAACCTCAGCAGTCAAAGTCTCTGGGAACTCAAATGGACCGATTATTTTACCATTTAAAATTCCTGTCCAATGGTTTATCTTGAAGCGAAATTGAGATTTATCTTCTCTCATCAAATGTAGGTTTGCTACGTGCCACTCGTGTAAGTTATGCAGGTTCATGTACCCATCTTTCTTAAATGTGGTCTCATCTGAGCATAAAAATTTTTCAAAGAATCGTGGATCTTCCCTATGTCTTTCTAACATTGTGCGACAATAAGCAACTCGGGGCTCATAATCCCGGGGCAGAAGAGCTTGAACTCGCTGTACGTGGTATGGATGGAGCACATTTTTTTGTAAGATTCTATGGGCTGTAGTTTTGGGCACACCTGTTTTTAGTTCTATTGCACGCACTGAAGTTCTCGGGTCTTCTTCGACAGCTCCTAGCACCACGTCTTCGTAAGGAAGGAAAGATCTTCCCCCACCGTGTGATTGGTTTGGTAGTTGGCCCTCTGAGAACAATAAGTGAACACTCGATGATCTGGATAACGAGCTGCATTCGGGTACCTCTCACAGTAAAGTCTCGCTGCAGCACTAGCGTTGCATCTGCATTCCCCATAAATGAGGTACATGTTAGCATATTCTTGTACGGTGTACACGGACATAGCGGCACTGCACAATCACACTATCAAAGATAGTCTAAGGAAAGCAAATGTTGTTTTGAAGAGCAATTAAACAGTCCAATTCCAAATCACAAGCGATCAACAGTCCAGTTCACGAATCCAAAATTAGTAACAGTACGAAATCAACAAGCACGAACATGTAAAGATGCACAGTAAACGAAGGAGTACTGATCGGTATCAAAGTGTGCAATAGCAAGTAAGCGATGTGCTTCATCCATACCACATACAGCGTGTTCAACCTCTCCTGCCCCGGGATTATGAGCCCCGAGTTGCTTTTTGTCGCACAATGTTAGAAAGACACAGGAAAGATCCACAGTTCTTTGAAAAAATTTATGGTCGGATGATACCACATTTAAGAAAGATGGGTACATGAACCTGCATAACTTACACGAGTGGCACGTAGCAAACCCACATTTGATGAGAGAAGATAAATCTCAATATCGCTTCAAGATAAACCATTGGACAGGAATTTTAAATGGTAAAATAATCGGTCCGTTTGAGTTCCCAGAGACTTTGACTGCTGAAGTTTATTTGGATTTTTTGAAAAATCATGTACAAAATTTATTGGTGGACGTGCCACTGAATATTTACAGGGACATGTGGTTTCAGCATGATGGCTGCCCAGCGCACTATGCACTCTCAGTGAGAGAGTATCTCGATCAAAACTTTCCAGGCAGATGGATAAGGCGGTCTGGTACAATACCGTGGCCAGCCCGATCACCTGATTTGAATCCTTTAGATTTTTTACCTGGGGAACTGTAAAAGAAAAGCCGATTAAAATGTAGCAGAGCTACGGCAAAGACTATTGGAAGCAGCTCAGTTTGTTAATAACCGTGGATTCGATGTCGAGCGTGTATTGCGGCTGAAGGAAAACAGTTTGAGCATTTGCTGTAAAGGTAAATCATCATCAGCAGCATTTTGACGCCCTCTGTTGTGCAAACAGTTATCCTTAAGGGTCCTTGTGCGTTTTCATAATCGCTGTTTAATTAGTAAATTTTGAATAATTTTCATCAGTTTCTTTTCAAATAAAAATTGTGCATAAGTTAACGAGTAATCTTCTAAGTGTTATACCATTTTGGAATCGTTATTAAATGCGCCAACTTTTAAGGTTACTTGCCAATACTCTCGTAGTACATTTTTTTCCAGTACAGCCAGTTAAAGTTGAGCAAAGTTTTACTTTGGAATAGTTGTTTGGGAAATAAGTGGCAATTTTTCCTGAACGAGAAAAGTTGGCAGTAAGGTTGAGACACCAGTTTGAAGATGCATTATTCATCATTGTATTGTAAAAATAAAATCCAAAAAAAGTTAATATTTGGAGTAACAGGGGTTGACAGACTGCCGTAGGGTGTGAAATTTCTATATCTTTCTCAAAGACCTATAATTTTCAAAACACACATAAGATTTTTTTAAATATTTTTCTGATAGCTGTTATGACTTTGCCTATCACCCGGTTTCGGCTTGACGTCGACTTCTGGGACACCCTGTATAATGGTTCAGACAAACAAATATTGCATCGTCAAATAATTCAATGGTCAGAATTGTCAGAACATCATTCGATATGATTCAATAATGAGTAGCAGCGAGATAGCTCATCACAAACTTTACAATTTGGTAATTAAACTTAAGATTATGTTGGTGAAATATTTTTCTATAAATGAGGTGAAATACAGTTTTGATAAGCAATTAAAACACGTTAATCAGAACTCATACACCCGTTGTTTTTGCCCTATCTCAGCGTTTCTCAACCTGAGGGGCGTGTCAATATTAAAAGGGGGCGCGAGCGTATCAGAAAGAAAAACAATATTGAATAAATTACTAAAAGGGAAGAGAAGCAAAATTCTGACATAACCAAAAATAAAATACACATTAACACTGATATACTAGGTACACTTATAAACAGGGCAGTATTTATCAATACTAAATTAAAGATTAGTTTAATAATATTAATTGTAAAAAATAATAATAATTACTAGTGACTGCCTTGGGCCTGATTTGCCGAGGCTAGCTTGTCGAATCAAGGTTTAATATTTGAAATAGACACTCTGAGTTCTTTTTCTATATTTAATTGCCATCTATATTTGGTCTTCAAAGCAGCCACCGCCAAAAATCTTGTTTTGCAAAGGTAGGATGTTGAAAATGGTAGTAATATACGAAATGCTCTGGCTTTCAGTGCCGAAAACTCATAGTTCACCCCTGCCCAAAATTCAAAGAGGGATTTATTATTAAGCTGACTTTTAATTTCGGCGTTTGCCGTCATGTTTATGAAGATTTCTTCTTCGGCAGTTGAGTGCCCTTCGGGAGTAATTTGAAACAGATTCATGATCCACTCGTCACCAAGTATTAATTTATCGTCGGCAGGAAATATTTTTTTAAAATTCTTTGTCAGCCTCGCTAAATGATTTTCAATGGTTATGAGAACAACTTTCATGTGTTGTTCTTCAACCTTGTAAGTTTTAATACATTTATCCACATTTGGAAAATTTTCCAGGTTTTTTTGCTTTAAATTTCTGCTCCACAATGCCAGTTTTCTACAAAAAGCGTTAACTTTATCACTCGTATCCAATATATGTGTATTTGCTCCTTGGATCTGATGGTTCAAGATATTTAGCTTCTCGAAGATGTCGACCAAGTAGTTCAATTTCATCAGAAATAAGCCATCTCGAAACATCTCGGCTTCCAGTGAATTTTCTTCTTCTAGAGAAAAACGGCGATTTCATGCCGTAATTCAAAAACACGTTGTAAACATTTCCCAGCCTCGCAATAGTATAGTAATGCGGAATGTACTGCACCCATATCTTTACAAAGTGCAGAAAAGATCCTAGTTTTCAAAGGTCTCAGTTTTTATGTAATTAACTAATGTTACAACCGTAGCACAGTGCAGATTTTTGTTTTACAAGAGCTTGTATACTTTCAAATCTTCCTAACATTGAACGAGCCCCATCGGTGCATACTCAGTCGCAATTCTTCCACTCTATGTTTGCCTCGATTATATAATCATTCAAGATAGCAAAAAGAGCGAGAGCTGTTGCTTTGATTTCCATTGGTTTGCAGAAAAGTAGTTCTTCTACTACTGATATGCCATCACAAAATCGAACGTAGGCAATAAGATTATAATCTTTATTGCTGTCCGTTGTCTCATCAAGCTGAACTGAAAACAATTCACTCCACTCTCGGAATGTCCGAGGGTGAGCTCGAGGGAACAACATCGAAGATAAAATTTGTTTCACTAACATCTGCGGTATTAACAGCAACAGTGATGCTGTTCATTCAGAGTCTGCACCGATTAACCATTTTAGCCTCCCAAATTATGAGGTGCTCTCTAATCTGAAAAGGAACGGGGTGTTGTGGCTTTGGCGGCAGCAGTCTTTCCTGCTCCAGAGACGTTTCTTTGGAATCAGACTGGAAGGACATTCTGTGGCTTCGCCTCAACTCCAAAACATCACCCAAATTTATTTGCTGCCTTTATGGCTCTTCCTCGGACCATAACTGGCATGACCTACTTGATCAAATCGCCGTCAAGATCGACTTCCTGAACATCAATCACCCCGCTTCAGAGGTAGTTCTCGGTGATTTCAATGCCCATAATGAGCTTTGGTTGGGCTCAAACAAGACCGATGCAGCAGGTCGTGCAGTCGAAGCGTTCGCTCTTACCCAAGGGCTGACCCAGCTGGTGATGAGCCCTACTTTTTTCCCCCGCGTCTCGTCTTCGCATGACCTTCTCACTCTATACAAGGCCCAGATAACGCCTAGCCTCGAGTAGTGCTCACACGTTTGGCGTGCTGCCATCCCGACTACATTATTTATTCTCGATGCTTTCCAGAGGATGGCGGGCCTTCGGCGATCTAGCTCTTTTCTACCGCTATACCAACAAGCTTTGCTCCTTAGAGCTCTCTTCCATGATACCGCCGCGCGATGTGCCTGCCAGACAGACCCGCCCATCCTAACCGTGTCGAATTTCGTACATCCAGAACTGGCCGATACGACCGCTCTTTTGTCCCAGGGTGTCGAGATTGTGGAACAATTTACAAGAGGAAGCTTTCCACAGATCTACTAACCTTAGGCAGTTCAAAAATCGTATTAGCAAAATTTCTTTGGGATCATCATAGAAGCCGCGGTGTTCCGGCATTTAGGCTTATGCCTGCGCGGCTGCTTCGATATATAAAAAAAAACTTGTCTCGCAACGATTTTAATTGCAGCTGGCAAAACAAGCTCTTCGCCACTCTTCTTACATCTTCATATGAAACTTAATAAAAGGCAAGTCAAGCTTTTGCATTCACAGTCAAAGTATTTTTTTAGAATGATTTTTGCTTTTCGTATGATTTCAATTTTAACTCGAAGAATTCTCGGGTTTTGTTAACGTACTCACTATGAAGCGTTTCCAAATGTCGTTTAAGTTTATTAGGTTCCATGCTATCTGGTGCTAAAGTTTTTAAACCAATGATACACAGAGGCTTCTCTTCTTCATTGACTTCAGTACATGTAAGCCCAAAATTTAATCATTCTTGAGAATATTTTCTTGATTTTATTTTTGGAACCTCTCTCACCTGTAGACTTGTTGAAAGGTTGAGAAACGCTCCCCTATATAGTTACGTACACCTCACAAGAGCGTCATAAACACAGGTCACTGTTGCACACTGTCCTTCGTTCTAAAAAAGGTGTTCTGTGGCTGACCCGTCATTCAGCCGAAATAAGGGCCATTAGGGAGTTATTGAAATACTGCCATCCACTATTACTGCCGACCTTTCACTAATAATGATAAATAGAGACTGACCTTAATATTGTTTCAGAGTTAGAGCTATAGGATGCATTCCCATGCACAATTTGTAACCTAGAAATATTGGGATGAAATAGACTTTTATCTTATTTTTTTGAATATATGTATGTTCATGAAATAATCCGTCAATATCGGAAATCCCATTTTCAGCAGATTTTAAATTACGAACAACCGAAATCTCAGGCACATTCCTATCATTCCTTATTCCAGGCGCATTCTTAGAATTCTTTCGATAGTTCCTCCAGATCTCAGGCAAGTAGGCGGAGCAACCATCTGACAAACGTCAACGGTGCCATTGTTTAACTTGCAGCTCCCACTTCTTCAGTCTTACGTGCTTTGTGCTGGCGGGTATGGTCTACGGGAAAACTCGGTACGTTGCGTGCGAAGAGGTACCAACACTGAAAACTGCCACCTACAAATAGTTCGCCAAAGCTTGATAAAGATGATGGTGAGCGACATATATCGGTTCCTAGAACACGTAGGGCTAAAGCGTAGGGTCCTTCCGTCATGACAGTTGTCAGTATTGATACCTCTTGGCGCACAACATACTGAGCCTTTCAGTAGGCCATACCCGCTTGTTTGTTTTCTGTTCTCCTCAAGACTAAACCTGTACCTTGCGGATGATTGCTAAAAAGCACGAAACAACCTTGTATGCAGCTTTTCATGTTGACTGGGATGGAAAGCAAACATTAATTTCAGCTTCAAAATCCTTATGGTGCATAGAAATACGTTTTTTCTTTCCAAAAATTAAGCTCTAACATCATCTATAGTTTCAGCAGCTTGTACGTCGATAAGTGACAAATGGTCTTTTTGAATTAATGTGTTTATAGAAAAAATCTGTTATTTTTGAAAGTACTTTCTGCCTGTACATGTATAAAGGTTTTCAGAGAGACGCAACCAGGTGGATCGATACAATGTATCAACGAAAACTGTTGGATTTATTAATATACCAGGCATGAGGAATTTAAAAGGCACTTGAGAAAATACTATACTTACGAATTCAATAAGGTCCTTTATGAGTCCATTCCATTTCTTTGTATTTGGGTCGTAGTTACCATACATTCCATCAGATACAGGTTCAAACGTAAAGCTACAGTTTAGGTTGTTTGGCTTACAAATCTCTTTCATTAAATCTATCGAATATCCTTCATAACGATCGTTGCCTTTCAGAATCCTTCCAGGCGGATCTTCCTTTCTGATAAAATAAGGTGCTCCAACCCTACAATGTTCCAAGATGATACTTATGAGGTGTAAGTTTGTAACCTTCAGGGTGTGTTTTAAAACAGGGAAACATTCAAGGGGCAATAATTTGGACTATTCTAACACAATTTTGTTCTTTGACGACTTTTGGAGATCTGCGTGGTTAAATGACTAATTTTCACCTTGATACAACTCTGAAAGTCATTTGCTGAATCTTTCTTTTGGTTTCGGTGTCTCTATCTTCAACAGTAACTGTAAAGTCTATCTTGTCAGCCTTCTGTGGTGTCCAAGTTCCAATGGTTCTGAATCTTTTTTCATCTAATTCAACTATTTTCAGTTGAAAGTTTTTCCTGTAGCCGTATGAGTCGAATCCTTTAATTGGCCCAGATAGTAAACCTACCTCGCTGTGAACCTACGAATTATAATTTATGAAATTCTTAAACTTAAATAACGGCTTTCGAATGAGTTACAAAATATCAATACTTCCGGTATAATGAATGCGAGTAAAACATATTGACTTATTTGTTCACTACTTTGCTGTATTACATGCACAAAATTTTAAGTTCATAACTTAATTCACCCCGAAGTTATATTTATTTTCGATTTTGAAATCAAAGCACATGGGACAATAAGGTACCTAAGCCACATTTGAATAAAAAGCCACAATTTCATCTAAAAGCACCCGAAGCGTAGATATCTCGTCTCAAGTTGTTTTTTTAACAATGCGCTGATAGATGGCTCTATAATTTCTAAAAGGCGTTTTTGAATAGCCACTTTATCCTACACAATATTTCCACTTAAATTCCAAGATGGGCGCCACACGGAAATTGATGACTGGTGAAAACAGTGGATGTTTTTATGGTACAGAGAACAAAGACCGTGCTGCATTCAGTTCAGTGTGAAGGAGAGATACTACCGTCTGACCGAGAAGATTTCTGATAGTGACTTATGAATTTATTGCCGTTATACATGGTGTTTTTAAAGTTCAGTCATTTATTTTAACTGCTTGTAGGACTCGTCCATAGGAGTTGATTTACCAAAAATCAACATAATAAAAGAAATAGTAACAGATTAAAAATTTTGAAAAAATAAGAATGTTGTTACACAGATTTTTTGATATTCTCGATTACTGCCGAGTAAAAACTTAGCGTTTTTTGCTTACTACTCTTATCGTTTATCTAAATTTGGCAAATTTTTTATGTTATTGTATGCTTTTCAGTATCTACGAGTCTTTGGTTCGATCAGTTGCATCAGACTCAATAGTGCATATACTTTCATTTGTCTGATCATTTTGTGCGAAAAAATGGCCCTTGTTTACGAAAACAAAGAACTAGTGGTCACAACACTAACATACAAAGAGTACCAATAAAATTCAATCGCAGCCTGCAGGTTGTATGCGGAATAGTTTCCTTTAAGAAATCATCCGGCCCCACGGATGTTTGTAAATTTACTTATTAGACTTCGTGGCACAGGATATTTAAAAGACCAACGAGGAGGTTACGCTGGAAGACCTGCTCAGCCTGAAATATTACAAAATGAGGAAGATAATTTAGAAATGGTCAAAGACGACACGACAATGAGTACTAGAGCCATAACAGCTCAAGTTGAAGTTTCTCATAGTAAAGTGTGGAAGACATTATCAACGGATACAAGCGTTACAACCTGAAGTTCATCCTAGAAGAGTTGCATTTTGTCAGTGACTTCTAGAACAATTCGGCAGAAATGAAGATTTTACGAAATTAATTAAACATATTTGGGCAGTAGAAAATTCGCATGCTGTAAAAAGAACTCATTTTCAACCTAGATTTTCGTTAAATCTTTGGGCTGGCATGGTAAATGGACCGTATTTTTTTCCACCTCGACTGACCGGTGAAATTTATTTAGATTTTCTTCGACACAATCTGCCACAGTTATTAGAAGATGTTCCTCCAAGTGTCAGACAGAATATATGGTTCCTACATGATGGGGCTCCACCACGTTTTAGACGAGAAGTTCATGAACATCTAAATAATCAGTTTCCGAATAGATGGACAGGGCGCAATTAACCCATTTTTTGGCCTGCTCGCTCCCCGGATTCAACGCCTCGCGTTTTTTTGTTTGATGCTATTTGAAAGAGTTATTGTATCCTGATGAAGCAGCAAATAGTCTGGAAGAACTTCAATAGCGCACTGAAAATGCTTGTGATTTAATTCCTGGACACTAGGATTTTATTTTCGAAGCTTGTAAAGAGTCGTTGATTCGCCGAGCAAGATTTTGCGTTAATCAAACAAATGAGCACAATTTTGAACAGTTTTTGTAAAAACGGTATCCATTTAACTTGATATAGATACTTTAAATAATTTTTAATAATGCAAACTAACGCTCTTATTATGCAACTTTTATATAGGTGATTTTTGGTATATCAACTTGTTTTGACGAGTTCCATAAGCTGTTAAAATAAATGACTCAACTTTGAAAACTCCCTCCACCAAATAAATTTATGTGCGTGACCTTTTTCAGTTTCATACCATTTGGATCCATATCTGACACGAACAAGAACTATACCGTAGATGAGTAGTCTGTCAAATTCTGTCAATTGAACATATTGTATATTTATAAAATAAACTATTTTAAAATTACCTTTGGAGTAAAACTTATTTTCATCAACCCGATTACGATTTTGCCGACACCAAATCTTTGTTCCACAAAATGTAAGACTATTGTGTAGCATTTCAGTCGAAATTAAGCAATAAACGTGATGTTATAGGCTTAGGTATTTTGTTGCCTGAAGCCTTTCGATTATAACTTCAACACCCTGTATCATGGTAAGACCCATATTTATATGAAGTTATCGTATTATTTCATGATTTACTGAAAAACTGACACTTTTTCCTGAATTACCTTGTATGTATATCTGTATACATAATAGTAAATATCCATATACAAATACTAGATTACATTATTTATGTGAGTAATATTCCTTTTAGAT
Organism: Acanthoscelides obtectus; assembly: GCA_963669975.1. Taxonomy (NCBI): domain Eukaryota; kingdom Metazoa; phylum Arthropoda; class Insecta; order Coleoptera; family Chrysomelidae; genus Acanthoscelides; species Acanthoscelides obtectus. The sequence goes on from CAVLJG010000004.1 coordinate 57,430,829, forward strand.
CTGTTCGATCAAGTTAAATAGCATTATTGACTTAGAGCCGTTTTACACACAAGAGAATTACTCCGAAAATTATGGTCATAATTATGCCGAAAATTTTTGCTGTCGTATTACACGTAAAAGAATTCTTGTGAAAATTTTCATGGTAAAAATATAAAACCCGTTCTATAGAATATGCGCGAGAAACGGCGCAGAGGGTTATTTCCGTGCGTCAATATCAAATGTCAACGACAACAACATAACCTCACTTAACATTTGTGGGAGTCGTACGAAGGAGCGTTTATTGTTATTGTTTATTCATAATGTCGTGGAATCAGAAAGAAGCGAAGAAGTTACACTGTTGTTGGAGGAGTACCAAAAATGGCCAAACCTGTACAAGGTGAAGTCACCCAATTACAAAAACAGAAATTTGCGGCGTCAGGCGCTGGATGCGATAGTCCAAGCATTGAGAAGTTTTATAATATTAATCAAGATCTCGATTTCAAAAATAAATTTAAATCAACGACGTCTGTTGTCTTTCCGATTATATTGAACGTCATACCCGTTAAGGTTATGTCCATTCGAAACTATTACTCTAATGCGCAGGCGTATCATATGAATCAGTCCGAAATTTTGTTTGCTTGTGTCATACAGGTTGTAGAGAAAATCTTCAAATATTTTTTCCATGCAAATTTTCGGCATAATTATAACCATAATTTTCGGAGTAATTCTCTTGTGTGTAAAACGGCTCTTACGTATGGAAATATATCTAACCACTTCGAGTAAATTTAAGTCTACTTGGCACAATGATGTCTCAGTCAGTTCCCCCAATGTTCTATTTACCTTTTTTAAAGCTTGAGATAACTTAGTACCATGAGAAGATTTTTCACTTGCTTGACAGGACAGTGGTTTTATAATCAATAGTTCTTTCTTCTCCATCTCTGCGAAAGTGTTAAAGAATAAATTGACCGCATCATAAAAGAGAGCTGTCTTCGTCTGGAACATGATGAAATATAATCAATGACAAATAACATTGCAGACCTAAATGAGTATTTGTCTTTATAGTTTTGAACTATAACTTATATTCTATATGTATATGACAGGGTATCCAAGATGCAAGAGGATGAGATTTGAGTTTTGTCCTTAGAAGTCCGAAGGCTACCACTTTTGGTAGGTGGCGTATGCAGGAGAAAAGAATGTCAAGATTGACTGAATACTTCCCATGCATCATCATCTAGTCGCTGATTATGTACTGACACAAATTTTAAATATATCAAGTGCTTTTGAACATAAGACTCAAGAGTCAAATTGAGAAATCCTGATTACCATTGGCCATGTTGACACTATAATCATAATGAATGGAGCACTTGAATAGTTTTTAAATCTTTATTCTGTTTAAAATATCTCGGACTACACCCTAAAGTAATCGGACGTTTGGAATACGTTAAGAAACAAACTTCAGATTTTTAAATATTTCTGACTCCAAACCCCTTTCAACTACATCAGTAAATCATCACGAGCTTCCGTGACATACAAATACTAAGTTTGCAAACATCTTACAATGTTTTATTCGTTACTCACCCTAATGTTAAAAGAAGTTATTTCAGAGAAGTGCTTATTATTAAAGAGGTCAATATCCTCTGAAGCATTCCAGTAAGGATGCAAGTAGTCCTCGCTGTACTTCATGACAAGCGTCCAAACCGAAGCTGCTTCTTTCACGATATTGCTGGAAGGATCAACAAGTCTAAATGCTGTTATGTTGGAACTGACACCTTTCAGCTCGAACCAGTTCAACGTATGAGCATCCTGCAAATAATTAGACAAAAAAACTGATATGTAAAAAAATCTCGGCCATCCTTTCACAAGATCCTATGTCTCCCATGAGCTCTATTTCATTTGTTGTCCAGACTCTAACGGTCTCAAAAATAACCGCAATACCTTCAGAACTTAATAATTGTCCAGCCTACATAAATATACATTAGTTATGAATGAGTTGTAAGTGTTGAAAATTAGCGTTACAGTAATAAATTAGTCTTTGAACAGTAAGAACGGTGTTTTCACCACAATACGATAGTGCAAACGTGAAGTCCCACTTCAAACTTTACATAACCGACCAACATATCTAACCCAATCTAATCCAATCAAGAGCGGACCTCGCCTTTGTCTGGAGGTGTGAGGGGCTGGCGCAGTGGTGGCAGGATTTATGTTCAGGAAGATGTGCGTGTCAGGAGGCGGGTATCAACAACTTCAAAATGGAGAGCGAGCAGTAGTACTTCTGAGAGCGGACTCCCTTAGGGCAAAAATAATTAGTGGTCAATATCGATTCGGCCAAGGAGGGTCATGACACCCATTACCACCCCTGTGTCCGCCCTTGAACCTAACGTAGTCTACATAGAAGATTAGAAACTTGGTATATCTCTTTATATGTATGATAACATTAATTCGAAATAATCCAAACAGGTAGTATGAAAAATTATACGAAAAAGGGAAATACAGGGATATCGTAAATACTCAAAAATGTAATGAATCTTTGCGGCAAAAAATAATTCTATTAATTGTTCTATTATTTTACTATACTAAGCCCGTGGCTCCATTCGCTTGGAAGTAGTGTAAAGAATAGGTCAGTCGTTTCGCATTAGTGTGAGGGAGATTGGTTTCGGAGAAAGATGCATTATTCAAAGTTATTCGATAGTTCCTTTGGCACTGAACATTTTATAACCAACAATAAATTAATTTCAATGTTTCGCTTACTTGTATCCTCGACAAAAATGAAGGGGTTTACTTAAAAATTCATCTGTTCTTAAAATATCCTTGGAGATAATAGGATCATTGGCAAATGTATACTTGAACTTAAATTTGTTCGCAATTTTCATTTCAGAATTTCAAAATAGATGTTTCTCGTTGAAATTTCATTTGATCTTCAAATCATCTTGAACTCGAACATAAAGTTTCATGCTCTTTTTATTTCCGGTATCAAAAATAGCTATTTTCATTCAAGAAACTGTCTACTTTGGCAATGAACATTCTTTATTCAACAATAAATTAATTTCAGTGTTTTGCTTTTGATATCCTCGACAAAAAGAAAGGTGTTTACTTAAAAATTTATCTGTTCTTAAAATGGCCTTGAAGGTCGTAATAAGGTTCATTGGCAAATGTATGCTTGAACTTAAATTTGTCCGCAATTGCATTTCAGGAATTAAAAATAGATGTATCGCGCTAAAAAATCAAATGACCTTGGTCGTGGACATACTTGAACATAGAATTTCTTGCACTTTCTATTTCCGGTATCAAAAATATTGGTTTCTATTTAAGCAAACTGTCTTGACCTTCCAAGGTCATAGCCAAGGTCACGTCCAAGGTTACCATTAGATGATTCTTTTCAAACCTTACAAATTTATTACACAACATTTTTCTTTATGGAACATATTTTTCGAGATATTTTCTGATTCCATAGTTTCTGGCCACCCTCAAATACTCAAGAAGATCATGGTCAAGATCATGGGCAAAAATACTCTACAACGCAAAATTTTCAGCAAAATGGGGTTTCCATTAAGAAAACTGTCTTGACCTTCAAATGGCCTAGATAGTCATAGTCCAGGTCACCTTACAGATCACCAGTGGATGTATCTTTTCAAACCTCTACACCTTATTTCTGTAACATTTTTCCTAGCAAATGTACTTTCCGAGATATTTGGATCTATCCATACTTTTTGACCACTCTGTATACTTTCGCGGATAAAACCAGTGAATGTTTTAGTTTTAAGTCCTATCTCAAATGAAGTGAGGAAAAAATGAAAACGATTTGCAGTTTTTCCGTCTCTCTCCGGAAATACTCGGAAACTTTTTAAGTGTAATTCGACCGACTTCCGTTTCCGGTATAGACGAGTATATAAATTTTTGGAGCTTTGGATGGTGTAAATAATATGAAACTGTTAAACAAATTTATTTATATATATTAAGCTAAAACATGGCTAGCCGAGGTATTGGAATAGTTAGAACGCGAGAATTCCTGTTATGAACATGTGTCCTGAATAACAGCTTATGTCAAAGATAACTAGATATGCTAAACAGTGACAATTCCACACAGGAATGAGAGGGAACAGCAAGTTAAATTGATAAGGAAAGATATCTGTACATACACAGATGGCTCCAAGACCGAAGTAGGTGTTGGAGCTGAAATCTTCGTACCGAAGCTGAAGATTAAACTGTTAGCCTAGGAACCTGGGCTTCGATCTTCCAGGCAGAGCTATATGCTATAGAACTGGATGCCAGAATGATCGCAGAACGACAACTGAGACACATGCCTATAATTATTTTTTCAGATAGTCAAGCCGCACTTAAAGCACTTAACTCCACCTACTCGACATCGAAATTAGTGTGGAATTGCAAAGAAGCTCTCGGTGGCATAGGGAGTGAAATGAAGTCCGTCTCATATGGATACCAGGACACCCAGGTCTAGAGGGAAACGAGACAGCTGGCACTCTGGCAAAGGGTGGAGCTAGCACACCCTTCATAGGGCCTGAGCCAGCGATTGGGATCGCATACAATACGGCTAAACAGATAATCTCTGCAGACAGAATGATCCAAAGAAGGTAACAGACGCTTTGCTACGGATAAACAGGAATAGCCTCAAAGCTCTAGCTGGACTGTACACTGGTCATTGCAAATTGCATCACCACATAAGTAGGCTGGGTATGGCGGAAAACGCTGAGTGCAGACTGTGCATGGAGGGAGATGAAACGGTCAGGCATGTATTGTGCAGATGCCTTGCAATTGCCAGAATCAGGTACAACATCCGAACACGTAGTACTCCAAGCAGAACACCTGAAGGATATTTCTCCAAACAAGTTGATCAACTTCCTCAGGAGGTCGGAGCTACTGGGGAAATATAAATAGGTGTGAGCCACAATAGACCAGAGAGTCGCAGTGGAGGATCTAACTAACTAACCTACCAGCTCATTTCTTAAATACAGCGATGGAAACATGACTATAATTTCGACCAAACAGTAGGAAATTATAGACACAGTAGTATTTAACGTTTCCAATCTATTAATCGATTGATTAATATGTTTATACTTTTTCTCCTTATTGACCTGCAACATGCCTTTTAAGTCTTTTGTAATATCCGTGCAGATTCTTTATCCAAGCAACATATCTGACATGATGAGACTTCCTTTCACACGCCTCTTCTTTATATCTCCTGGCGGTATATTGGTATTATTGTGTAACAGTTAATTTGAAATAGCTAGTAACGTAACACTAAAAATATGTATATGAGCGAAATTAGGTTTAGTTAAGTTTAACCACATATTATGACTGAATGGACCTTGGGAAATCTTCTGAAGGTCGCTCCTCATGTTTTTTTTTTGTAGTCTGATTTGGAAAACTTATAGGCATACTCACCAAACTTGTAAGAATGTAGCTATGAAACTCGGTAAGAAGTTTCTGTTCATTGGCTTCTTTGAGTACTTCCAGTATATTCTCGGTTTCGCAATCTAGGATAAAATGTAGCATTCCTGTATGCTTGATTTCTTTTAACATAGACCTACAATAATGAGAAAAAATGTAGAGAAACATCTTCTAAAGCATTGCGCTCAATTTCGTATTTAACATTATTTCAACATCAGAGAAAGACTCATTCATTCCTTAGATTCCGTTCACATGTAACAGTTAAGTGGAATAAATTTTCTCCATCAATTATCAATCAATTATGTTTGTACGTTTCTACAAAAGCTGCGAAGTCCTGTTCAGCCCTAAAAATGAATACTGCGAGTATAGCATATAGTACAGGGAGGCTACCATTACGTGATCCACCCACTTACCTCATAAAGCAGTGGTTATACAAAAAATGTTAAATACAGAAGTTTATTGGCTCAATTCAAAGACTTATTTTATTTTGAATATACAGAGTGAGCATCAACTTCATTTTTTCAAATTGCAGCGCCGGTATTTTGTTTCATTTTCGAATTCTACATATAATTTATAATATATAATTCGTTCTTATATGTATAAGGTTATTTTCTTTAGTTTTCACGTTGATATAGTCTAGGAATATGGCATAACGTCTATATGTGATGTTTCAAGACGTGCCAATATTTCTAGGGTAGAAAGTACATATAAAAATAACAAAGAAGGTTTCTATAAATATGGGTGCAAAGATGCTCCCGTTCCAAGATACAGGGTGATAAGTTTTGCTTACGAAGTTGAAAAAAAATTGTCTACGGAGGTTAAGATACTGAGTTAATATCTGAGACGTTCAGTAAGCACATCATAAACATACGAAGTTTCCCGGCCCAACCAACCCAGCGGCGTAGAAACTTATGTATCTGGAATATTTTCTACGCCACTAGACGTTTGGGAGGAAAGATGTGCATTTTATAAAATAGCTTTAAATGTCCTATCATTTTTTTTCTTGATATACTCCTGATATTACCGATGTTACGTTCCTCTGTTTGTCTAAAATCGCAACTAGTAATTGTGGAAACGATCAATTTGAGTCTAATTCTTATTATCTTACTTCTAAAACAATCAGCTTTTTTTCTCAAAATTCTTTAGCATGCCGAATTAAGTGGCTCAACAAGGACGATATCACAAATCGTTAGCCTCGGGCACGAAGTATGAGTAGGAGGATGACCATATACCTATTATGCTTGCAAAGATAGTGAAAAATAAGTACATAGTAGGCTGTTACGAAAGCCAATATACTGCTGTCAAAGATAAACAAATTAACTTTGGCTGCCAAACTCTTTGTAGAGCGCTAGTGGCCGTAGGCTCGTATCGTATACTTGATTTTGATAATAGTATGTCATCTAAAATGAAAAATTTAATGCAAATGGATGTGTATTTATATATATATATATATATAACAAACATAGGAAAATAATGGGCAAAATCCGCAAAAAGTGGATTTGAGCAGAATAGGATAGGTAACCCGAGCGATACGTATTTCTGCTGGTTGGCTTCATCAGGCCCGAAATGAATGCACATATGCAACTACAAAAGTAGAGACACATGCCCATACATCCGGATACGGGTGTAACCTGAGGAAACAAAGATGGAGAGGAAAAAAAAGACACACAACAAGAGCCAACCTACACATTGTAGTATCAAATGGCTAGAAGACCTAGAATTTTCAAGGCGACAAATAACCACAACTACGCGGCCGGTTATAGCCACTTGCTGTGGTACTTTTTTTCCTCTCCATCTTTGTTTCCTTAGGTTACACCCGTATCCGGATGTATGGGCATGTGTCTCTACTTTTGTAGTTGCATATGTGCATTCATTTCGGGCCTGATGAAGCCAACCAGCAGAAATACGTATCGCTCGGGTTACCTATCCTATTCTGCTCAAATCCACTTTTTGCGGATTTTGCCCATTATTTTCCTATTTTTGTTATATACCTTTCTCCGCATGATAATTTACTCTTTATATATATAGAGAATATAACTTGTTGTTATATATATATATATATATATATTATATAATCTTCTCACTCACATTTTTAATATAGACTCACATAACCCATCTTTTCAAGGTTGTATCAATATCACACATTCTTACACTCATAGGAACTACACCATTTTTTCCAAGACAAGTTATTTCAGCATTTTATTAATTTTGGGTGGAGGTTTACCGAGCGTCCCTCGTATACTTCATACCCAAAGCTGGACAGGGAGGTTTACAGTTCCACGGTCCGTCGCGTCAATCACTTGTCATCTGTGGACGCTTTATCTTTCCGTGCCATCCCCCTCTCCACGTGATGCGGAAACAGATGGTTAGAGACTGCATTCCCATTGTTTCAACAAAATGTCGTCTCACGTGTAATATTTTTAACTTGTTCGGGTGGATTGATATTTTTAACATTTAAAGCAGGTATCTGTCGTTTTACAACAAACCCAATGTCCCCGTCCTTTTGTTTTTATACTGATTATAAGTTCGATCTTCTCTACGTTCGTTCTGAAACACCTTGTGGCTGCAACCTCACCGACGAGTAAGTTGTCTGACAATTTAAATCTGTCCTGTTTTCTTTGCTAGCATCACAATTTTGTTTTCAGAATCCTGATGAAGGCTCCATAGAGTCAACTTAAGCCTAAGAGTTTTGCCAATTTCCCAATTAACAGTTAATTGTATTTTGTACCCAACTGGTCGTTGGCGTTGGCAATGACTACCGCTCACGTTATATATATATATATATATAAAATTAAAGCTTCCGCCTTTTGTTGGGTACTTCGACAAAAACTGTAAGCAAGGAGGACTCTTTATACTTTTTTTATTCTCTCTAAAAAAAGTTTAAAGAGTCCTCCTTGCTTAAAATTTTTGTCGAAGTACCCAACAAAAGGCGGAAGCTTTAATTTTTCACCTAACTGGTCTAGACGACAATGACCACGTCTCAAGTTTATATATATATATATATATATATTTGCCTAACAGCTTATAACCAAGCTGTTCCTTGATGAAAGTAGGTAAGTTACGAAATTAAACATTGCATATTCATATTTATATACCTATCGCATTTTTTTTCAGATATGGTTAGTTCCCACAGACTTTATGAGATGATTAATAAGAAACATTGTATCCCAAGTGCAACTGCATTGATGTCGGAGATGGCTGTTCACAAATCATTGTTAGACTTTTGATTGCATGGTGTCAGGCTACAAGTATGTATCATATGTGAGTTTAAACATGCCCTGCACTAGCTGTTTTTTTATATTAGTGGGAACCTTAACCTCAAAATTTCAGACTATATCTCTAAAAAATATCTTTATAAAATTGTAACATATCCCACACCAAGGTATAAAATTTTTAATGTTTCTTAAATCTATGCATCTTTTTTGCAGATATAAAATATCGTGATATTGCATACAAAACTCCATATATCTGTTTTGGAAGGATACAGAGGCGAATGATCTTCCTAAGAATGGATTCATGCATCCAGGCACTTGAAAGAATATTTGAAGGAGCCAACCATACAGAAATAAAAAGGTGAATTTGGTTTTTGTGACTGACATGTGTTACACTGCAATTTGTAAATTAAAGGTAGGCATAAGTCTGTATAATCATAAAAGTTAAAAGCTATCGAGTTCAAGAGGAGCTTTGTTATGCGTGGGCAGGGGTTCCTCAAATGTCTAATGGTTAATGTTGCATGTGAGAGCTAAAATGTCACACGAAACAACATTTCTATTTGACAAAATCTCACAAAGCTGATGCCATGGGCTGAGATTGAACACCTGACATCACAGCACAGTGGCCAATGATAACAATCGCAAAAATAAAAATCCAGTGATCTAGCAAAAATGCTATATAAAATACATATTTTAACACTTATGGTAATATCGGTACTTAGGACTAAAAGATAAGTAATAACCATTACTTATAATAGTATTTTTTCAGATCTACTTGCATTGCTCAAAGATACATCCCATCCTGATAAGCCCAGGGTACAAGATACTGTTCCAGGACAGAATAAATCTACTGAAAAGAGCATTATTAGAGGGAAAAAAAGAAGAGTCAATATATTTACATTGGATATTTGAAGAAGTTTGGTACCTAGAGTTAATTAACTTTCCAAAATGATCTAATGAACCCCCAAACTAGAAAGATTTCTTTGTAATTAATTAGTTATCTTTTTAGCCCTATTTACATAGCTTGTAATTTAGAAAATAGCATATAATCTAGTTAACATCATGCTAGAGAAAAAACATTTGTTTTAAGAGAAAAGGATTAAAAATTGATAAAATCTATATTTCTAGATATTTTTGAACGAACCTATTGTATTTTTGTGAGTATACAATGTAGAATAAAAAATATTTATTTTATCAAGTATTCTTTTATTCATATTTTGCAAATGCCAACTGAAAAATATGATACATAAAATTGTTAAAGAATTCATAGACAGTACGTCAAAACACATAAGTATCAGTAATCAAATGAAGTCTTTATATCTAAAAGGTACAGCTAATAACAGGAAATATGAACTAATATATAGCCAAAAAAACATCCAAAATAAAAAACTACAATAGTGTATTACAATAACCTTTAATAATTTTAGATTTACTTATCTACATAAAATATATAGTGTCTTCCAACTGAATGTCAATATTTCAGAGAGTGGCTTTTGGATCCATTTTAAGAAGAAAACTTCATATAATCGTATGTCCTAAGCGTCTTGACTTTCGAAAAACGGGGCAATATTTTTTTTTAAAATCAATATTTTTTTTGTTGAAATCTGTAATACCGCTTTAAATACTTCATTAAAATTCAGCATAAATGTACTATCAAGATGTAATTTGTAAAGTACAAATTTTCTTTTAATTTCTACTAGGGACGCTCGTACCGATATTACTTGCCTATTTTGGCAGACAATGATAGTACGCAACTGATTTCTCTTAAAATAAAAACTACTCTTGAAATCCCGTCATTTCTAAACAAATTTGATCCCTTATTTTTTTTCACTCTGATGCACGGTATTCGCTTACAAAAATAAAATAACGTTTCTTTGCATGATCCTAGTATCGTTAGTATGACAATGTCACTATGTCGAGAAATAGATTGTAAACAGTGCGTTAGACTAAAAGAATTCAATTTTTAATGTCCGACCCAAGATTTCCACCCAAAATAACAAATTTCTTTGCATGGTAATATTGTCATGTTTACAATATTTATCGTTTTTATAAGAACCGTGCAAGAGATTGAAAAAATCCAAGTGATTTTTTATTAGAAGTGATTGAAAATTTTAATAACAGAAATAAAAAACATGCCATCACTGTCTATCAAAACAGGCAGGTAAAATTAAAAGAATGCCTCTTGATACGTGTACATGTATGCCAAATTTCATTAAGTGGTATTACAGATATTCATAATCAACGATTTATTTTTTTGACCTTTTTTACCACCGTGTGTTTCAAAAGTTAAAACATTTAGAACAAATGATCATATGAGGTTTTCATCTTAAAATTGAGCTGAAACCACCCCCTTAGATATGAACGTTCAGTTATTAAACACACTAAATTGCAGCTACTAATACTACAAGAAACTGATGCAGACTCTCAAGCCAAAGATTTCATAATGTTTTTTTTTTACTGTAACTGTCATAACTAACAACATATGCTCTTCATACTAGTGTTTCAAATATCAAACCTGTTCAGCTTTTGATATTTCTTTCTCAAACAGAAAATGTTTTTCTTTCCTATGCCACAGTTTTAATAGATTTTCCCCTTTATGGTAAGATTACAAGTCAATTAACGAACCAATTTGAGAAGAAACTGTATTTAGGTTTCCTCACTTTTTTTTCATATACCACATTCTACAATATTAATATATGGTGCAACATATTGTTCCTTGAGGCTCAGTGTATTGATCCCCTTGTTATTGATGATGCCACTGATGTATTTTTTTAGTATGCTCAGTAGCTGAAATCTCCATTATTGATAGCAATTTAAATCCATAATTTATACCCAGCGGTTAAATACAAATCAAATTCTGTTCCTCAGAGCCAGATTAGGTTAAGTTCATTTTTGCCTAAAATGAGTCTTACATGTTAAGTTCATGATAAAGTTGGGAGTTTTAATTTGATACTTGCAACATCTATCTACCTGTAAAGATAAGCGAATTATGAATGCAAAGCAATTATCTTAAAACTACTTATTAGGGTTTAACCTAGGCTGACTTTGAGGTACCTACCATTTTCAAGAGACTGGGTCGTTTCCGCTTATATAGTTATTTGAATGAATTGTTTGGAATTTATTTAACAGAAAAGTAATTCCCTTGATGAGTCGAAATTTTCTTTTATTTTCCCATTTGTAATTAATTATGGAATTTTATGTCATAAAGTTGTTCTGATTTTACTTCATGCTGCAACTCTATTTTTCTGTTTACTCTCCGTAACACTTCATTTTATGCTTGTGAAGGTAGCTGCAAAAGCTGGGCTCCACAATCCTACGCGCCGCTAGATTACAGCGGACCGAATAAATGCTGTCCGCCTGCGATACGCCGTGGCCGTAACGTTACTCATAGAAGCCCGTGACGCGCATACAAGGTGAGCGCGGTAATTATAAATATTATATCTGTGCTATTGCGGTATCTCATTAAGTAGTTCTGTATCTAAAGCTAGTCGTACACCTCAACTCATAACAAACAGGCCTGTCGTGTATTTTTTTTCTCGTGAAAACCTGCAGAAGTGCGTCGATGTGCTTTTTAGGGTTTAAAGTACACAGCAAGAGATATTATAATCAGTTATCAAAATGTTGTTACAAACGGTCTTACACCCCAGCTCCAAAGAAAGAAGTATGTCGGGTACGGTGCTGCAATTTATTAATTTTTTTTTTCGTGAAAACCTGCAGAAGTGCATCCATGTGCTTTTCAGGGTTGAAAATACACAAAAAGAGCTACTATAATCAGTTATCAAAAAGTTGTTACAAATGGCCTTACCCTCCAGCTCCAAAGAAAGAAGTCTGTCGGGTACGGTGCGCGATGCTCCCTGCAATTTAGGAAACAAAATTTTTCGTGAAAACCTGCAGATGTGCGTCGGTGTGCTTTTCAGGGTTTGAAGTACACAACAAGAGCTATTATAACCAGTTATCAAAAAGTAGTTACAAACGGTCTTACACCCCATTTTACAATTTTTTCCCTAAATTGCAGGGAGTATCGCTCACCGTACCGCACTGAAAGTAGTACCGGAAACAATGAAGAAGATGAAGATGATATGATAAGACGAACACGGCAAGAAGTCGCACATCCAGAAAGAAGTAGAGATGATGATCAAATTTCAGTAGCATCAAGATCAAGTCATTACGGCTTTCCACAAGTCCAATTTGCAATGAATTTCCATGACTTTGAGGACACTGTTCACATATTCGATGGTTCCAGTGCCTACTCGATAGAAAAATGGATAGCAGATATCAAAGATATGACAGAAATGCTTATCTGGAATGACTTGCAATGTTTTATATTTGCTAGGAGAAGACTAGCCGGTCTTGCAAAGATGTTTATTCAGAGTGAACGAGGCATTAAGTCTTGGAAAATGTTGAAAGCAGTATTGAAACGGGAATTTTCATCAAGACTAGACAGCGCAACTGTGCATAAGATGCTAGCTGAAACAAAACTGAAGCCAGGACAAAATGTACAAGAGTACTTTTTGGAAATGAAAGAATTAGCCAGCCCAGGGAATATTGAAATCGATGCTCTTATACAATATGTAAACGAAGGATTACCAGATACAACTAGCAACAAGATTGTATATGGGGCAACTAGATTATAAGGTTTTAAAAATAAATTGAAGATCTATAGTGAAGTAGCTGCTAAAGCAAATGCCGATAGATTGAAATATTCTAACAGAAATATGAATAAAAATGCAACAAAGACAATCGAAAAATGATCTAACGCTGAAAGTGACTCCAGAAAACCATGAACAAAAAGGACCTTAGCACCAGAGTTGATGGGCTTTACTCTTAGAAGAATTTGACTATACGATAGAACATCGATCTGGAACTCGCATGAGACACGTTGACGCACTCAGCCGCTACCCGGTAATGAAGATAGAAGATAGTTTTCTTCTTAGAATGAGAAAGGCACAGAATGACGACATTGCACTCAAAGCAATCATGAAGATACTAGAAGATGGCGCTTATGAAGACTATCTGGTTAAGAATGGAATCCTATACAGGAATGTGAAAGATTATGAACTCCTAGTCATTCCCGAAGCTATGCAAAACGAAGTCATTCGAAATGCACATGAACAAGGTCACTTCGGAATAAAGAAGACTGAAGAACGGATAAAGAAAGATTATTACATACCCAAGCTAAGAGAGAAAATTGAGAAAGTTACTCTTGCCTGTATATCGTGTATTCTTGCCAATCAAAAGGTAGAGGTAGACAAGAAGGTTTTCTGCATTCTATAGGTATCAAAGAACACACCGTTGGAATCATACCACATTGATCATCTCGGACCCCTTGAATCTACTAATAAGAATTACAAACATATTTAGTAATTGATAAAATAACACTGCAGCAAAAGACGTTTGGAAATCCAAAGACAACCGTCACGGACAGAGGAACTGCTTTTACAGCTCCAGAATTTCAAAACTATTGCAAAGAAAACGACATTAATCTTGTCCACATTACTACAGGCTTACCATGTTCGAATGGACAGGCAGAAAGAATCAACCCTATGATCATTTTTGTTCTTACTAAGTTGAGCATTAATGAATCAGATCAATGATATAAGTACGTTGATCACGTTCAGAGAATGATAAATTCTACACACTAACAATCGATCAATACCGGCCCGTTCAGCCTCATATTTGGAGTGAAGATGAGGAACAAAAAGGATTTGAAAATAAGAGACTTAATTGCAGATGAAATGGAGTTGGAATTTGAAGAAGAAAGAGAAGAATTAAGAAGATGAGCGAGAGAGCAGATTGGTAAAGTACCAGAAGAAAATAGAAAGATGTATACAAATTGCATGATTTAGTAGCCATAAAAAGGACGAGTTGGGACCAGGAACGAAGTTAAAACCAAAGTATCTAGGACCGTATCAGGTTACCAAGGTCAAGAAGAAAGGTACATACGATGTCGAGAAAGTTGGTTTGCACGATGGACCAATGCGTACCTCGACTTGCGCACAATTCATGAAGCCGTGGCGTGAAGATGTAGATGACTACCCCATCCATGACGATGATGAGTACCCAGCCAATTCACCCGAGACGTGTGAACAGCAGAATGGCCGAGTTGTGAGAACCCGCGAATCAACCCCAACCGCACGACGCTGCTCCCCGCGTAGAAGAGCCGCGCCTGCGAGCTGCACCGCCTGTACCGGCAACGCCGCATGTTCCAGAATATCGAAGAAGGACAACCGTCGGTAACGCCAGTGCCACCTTCAACTAAGTTTAAGGTGGCGCTGGTAACGCGCATCAAGTCTGAGCAAGTCGCTGAGTGAGAAAAGACGCCAAGCCAAGACGACGACGACAACGACGCGAGCTACACGAGCTATGTATCACATAAATACGAGATATTGTTTGTTATTCTGTTCATATATGTCGTTGTTAATCGGCATACAGTGTTCGTCTGTTACCCCAAACCCCCGTCTCACAATACGAACCTACAAACTCTGCAGAACCACTTAATGCAATACCGCAATAGTATAAGACTCGTAGGCACAGATAGAAATATATATATATACATATAAAGAGAATATGATCATGCGGAGAAAGGTATATAACAACAAGTAGGAAAATAATGGGCAAAATCCGCAAAAAGGAGGAAAGTGGATTCGAGCAGAAAATAGGATAGGTCACCCGAGCGATACGTATTTCTGCTGGTTGGCTTCATCAGGCCCGAAATGAATGCACATATGGAACTACAAAAGTAGATACACATGCCCACACATCCGGATACGGGTGTAACCTGAGGAAACGAAGTTGGAGGGGGAAAAAACGACACGAAGTCCACAACAAGAGCCAACCTACACATTGTAGTATAAAATGGCTATACGACCTCGAATTTTCAAGGAGACGTCTAACCACAACCACGCGGCCGGTTATAGCCACTTGCTGTGGCACTTCAAGCCCAAAGGATCTACAAAGATAATATGATCATGCGGAGAAAGTACCCATTATTTTCCTACTTGTTGTTATATACCTTTCTCCGCATGATCATATTCTCTTTGTAGATCCTTTGGGCTTGAAGTACCACAGCAAGTGGCTATAACCGGCCACGTCGTTGTGGTTAGACGTCTCCTTGAAAATTCGAGGTCGTATAGCCATTTTATACTACAATGTATAGGTTGGCTCTTGTTGTGGATTTCGTGTGTCGTTTTTTCCCCCTCCAACTTCGGTTTCTCAGGTTACACCCGTATCCGGATGTGTGGGCATGTGTATCTACTTTTGTAGTTTCATATGTGCATTCATTTCGGGCCTGATGAAGCCAACCAGCAGAAATACGTATCGCTCGGGTTACCAATCCTATTTTCTGCTCGAATCCACTTTCCTCCTTTTTGCGGATTTTGCCGATTATTTTCCTACTTTTATATATATTATATATAATTACCGCGCTCACCTCGTATGCGCGTCACAGGCTTCTATGAGTAACGCTACAGCCACGGCGTATCGCAGGCGGACAGCATTTATTCGGTCCGCTGTAATGTAGAGGTGCGTAGGATTGTGGAGCCAGCTTTTGGAGCTACCTTCACATGCATTTCATTTTTGGTAATCCTACATGACCATGGCATTTTGAGCACCCTGAAATAGCGATGGTCATTAATAGTAATTATGATTTTCACAACACACACACATTATACATACTTGTAGAATGATATCCTACACAATCTAGAGTCACACAATGATTTGTGAAAAAGCACCTCTGACATGGACAATGCAATAATTGGACTTGTCATACAATGTTTATTATCCATGGAGGAACCATCTCATAAAGTCTGTGAGAATGAATCACACCTGAAAATAATGCGATAAGTATATAATATGAATATGCAATTATTTATTTTGTAACCTTCATTAAGAGAATAGCTTGGTTGTAAGCTTAAGGACTTTTATACATACAAATATAATATTATAATATAATATATCCATGTGCATTAAATTAAAGATACCACAGGTTGTGGAATTTGTTCAGTATTATTAACTATTGACTGATCGGCATTATTTGCAAGCAAATAATAAATTATGCTTCTGCAGTTCTGCCTTCGATTCATGAGTCTAAAGATTTCCTAAACGTCAAAACAACAACATAACTTCTAACCAGAACTGTCAGTGTGCTGGAAATCTAAAGCACAACATACAAGTACCTTATCGAAGAAGACATAATATTTTCGAAATCAAGGAGGCCATAAAGGCGTCCTACATATTTTGGAACGACTGACGATACGGCTCTTAAGTGTAATTTTTATTGTTGTCGCGTTTAAATCTCATTAGCTTTATTTATTTATTTTTGAAATAAACGTTATTTTTTTGTTTTGAAGTTACATTATCTATAAACAAAAATGACAAAACCAGTGGCATGCACGGGAAAGGCTTAGTGAATGGTGAGTTTATACGCTACTTCCTTCACATGCAGTATAGTGATTACAACATCATAACAATATTTTAGGTTTTAACCTCAAATGTTCAATCCTAAATATCTCCAAAACGAGTGATCTGACAGGAATTCCTTAAAAGACAAAATGTATGGTAAATTGAATAAATAGTGTTATATAAAATGTACTTTTTTCTCCGACAAAGGCCAGTAGCGTAGAAAATATTACCTAACAAGGTTATGGGTACCCCAATTTATACGTCCCTGGTTCAGTTTCGGCTGGAAAATTCTGTGTATTTATTGCTTACGATGTTCTCACTGAACTTCTCAAACCTTAACTCAGTGTCTTCACCCGCTTCGTAGATATATTTTTTCCGATTTCGTAAATAAAACTTCACCACCCTGTATCTCGGTAGGGGAGCATCCTTGTACACGAATTCATAGGAACCTTTTTTGTTATTTTTCGATGTACACTCTACCCTAGAAATATTGGCACATCTTACTTAAACACCCTGTATAGTCACAGCGTCAGGAGGTCCTTATTATACAAATCTGTAAAAGTGGCATGCGTTTATGATTTGCACGGCTTTGCTGGATATTTTTGGAAATATGTCTTATGTACACTATTTTCATCATTATTGTATGTGTCCTATTGCAAACAATCATGGTGTCGTGTGTCCTGGTGGTGGAATCATCAGCCATAACGTTTCACAGGATAGTATATTTTAAATACAAGGTGGAGAACCAAACCAATGCTTTTTAATTGCTACTGACTTATATATGTTAGAGTGTGAAACTAAAGTCATACTTGTAAATATGGTACAAATGTGTCATCCTTGACTCCGCCCGCTGACGCCTTTTCATAGCAAAAAGATCCCTCCCTCACCGGGAGATATTATGTATCTTGAAAAGTGACTTTGTCGGTTTTTTGACATTATGTAGGTTTTTTATGAAATTTAGGCCCGTATCGTCAGTCGTCCCTACAATTGTAGGGCGCGTTTATGGCCTCCTTGATTGTCATCCTCCTTTCTCTCCTTCAAAAATTTCTAGATTACACTTGTCCCGTGTCAGCGTCAGCGCTCTCCTATTGTGAAGATATGTTTTCTTTTTAAATTGTAGGAAATTTCAGGCTGATAAAACATGATATAACTCAAAAGCAAGCACAATTTGATGCAAATAGATGTTTGTGACATAACCTCAAAATAGAGTTCTGACACGGTGAAGCAGAAAAATATGACAATCAAGGAGGCCATAAAGGTGCCCTACAATTGTAGGGACGACTGACGATACGGGCCTAAGTTGGTTTTCCTACAAAGCGTCAACTGGGATCTAGCTGTCGTTCACTTCATGCCAACTTGTAGCAAGCGCGGCATGAATTATTTGCAGACTAGCCTAGCCAGAAACCAAGTTGATGAATTCGGACGGACTATCTCAATGAGTTTACGAGATATATTTCATTTATTTTAGGACACATTGAGTATGGGCTTGTCCTAACAAGCGAAAACAATGTTTATGGCGGATAGCTGTATAAATCACTTCACGATTCGTGCCTCTATCTTTCTATATTTTAATTCATTGAATGAACAGGCTACTTATAATTGACATAATGAGTCACTGATATAAGTTGGCTGAATTTGTTCATAAAGAACAAAATATGATATATCAATATCATAATAATAACTATTATACTAATAACCTCATGCATGTGAAAACAAAATATATTCCAAATTGTATGTTTAATAATCATAATAATAATTTATTGGTGTTACTACACAAATGTGTTTACATACGTCAAAAGAGTACAGATTGAAAAGACGTGCCTTGAGGGGAAATTAGAAAACGATTAAAATTCAAGAGCAATAAACAGATACAACATACAGACAAAGCGCAAAAGCGAAACAGAGTAAAATAAATAAGGACATCGACACAGCCAAGTGAATATAAACACACGAGCGGAAAAGAGGGACAGAGTAAAATAAACATTAGCGCATGCGGAAACGTGGAACCGACTAAAATAAAGAATAATATGAACATCTACAAAAGCATATCACAAAAATTATTTGTCGAATATTCATCAATACAGAAGACTGCTTTTTCGTTAGTCTTTGAGTTTCTTGTGGATAGTATCAATACTCAGCGATTTGACAGGTTAAAAATTATAACACCATAGAAATTTGACCCGTTTCTGGTTTTGTCGAGGCGATGGCTATTATGGCAGATGTTATCTCTATTGCGAGCTTCATAACTGTGAAAATCACTGTGAGTGGAGAAGAGACTACAATTTTCACGTACAATTGTCAGATCAAAATATAAATAGAATGCATGGTGTAGTGAGTATCCCCCATTTGATGAACTCAACCTTGGAGGGATCTCTTTATTTCAAGCCTGACATACAACGGATACATCGCCTTTGCATGCCAAAAACCTTTTGAATATGTGAAGAGTGTCCTCTCATCAAAGTTGCTTACGTCATTTTGGAGTGGAAATATGCATGGTAGGTGGTCAATAACACTTTGTCAGATACTACATCTTTTGGACCACGAATGAGGTAGATAACTCTGGACAAACCATCCACAATATAACGGCATGTACAGCATGTACCTCCTAAGTCAGAGTGCAGTCAGTATGCATTCATGACTCCAACTCATAATTGCGTAGGATGATTATTATCGACTGAGTATTATCAGCATTTAGTGATAGCTTACTGGGAACAAACCAATCATCAACGTCGGACTTGCATAATGCTTAGTCCGAAAATAGAATTATATATTTAAAAAAAATGAAGTTTATGTCCACGTTGGTAGAACTGAACACCTTGTAGGTACAAAAATACAATAAAAAATCACCAGCATATCCGTAACCTTATAACTTCACCGACTTTACCTGTAGTTTTCTCTGTCTCCCAATTTCTTGAAAATTATAGCAGGCTCCTGAGTATTCCGACGCTTCAGCGCTTCCTGAAGTCTCAACAATCCTTCATCATTTTCGTATATTACAATGTAGTTTTTCCAGTCATTTTCCCGAACCAGTGTTGCCAGTGCTTTAGCTAAATTTGTTGGACTGGGGTGTAAATTAAATGTATATATCTCGTTTCCGTTATATCCCTGATGATCATAGAGTGTCTTGAGTCTTGAATTCCAAAATGTCTGGAATTGGGGGATTTGCAACGACATGGATATTGATTGAACAATATCGTTGATCTCCGGTGATTCTGGGCCAAATATCGCAGACACGCCTTGTTCTAGTAGTGAACATGCTAAAATAACCACAACAGATTCAGGCAGGCATTTAGACCACCCAATTTTTTGACAAATGCACTTATTGGTGAAACTTTCTAAAAGTTTTGTTTCTGTCGTTTCAGTGATAGTCTTTGACTCAAGCATTACTATTACTATGTATAATGCAAGGTTTGGTAGTATCTTGGAAAGGATGTATTTTCATCATAGTACAAACTGTATTGCCATATGTAGCATTAACAAAAAATAAAAGTAATATATGCGAGAATTGTAAGTCCTGTACTAATCAACTTGGTGTGATATGTGAGACAGCAGCTACTCGGCGTACAGTGTACGATCGTTACTTACCAAGTTGTCCAGTTTTAAATACTTCGTACTTATGCATTCTATGGATTAGCGGACGTAGCAAATAATTGGTCCTACTGTATACTGTTCTAATGATGCTACTTAAAGCTAGTATTGCTATTTCATTTTGCTCATCCGCATCCAAGAAGACAGCTACAAACAACAAGGAGGTAGGAGGAGAAATAATGTGTTAATAATAAGCCTTTTATTTGTCACTACTTTCAGCCTTATGAATTGACTCTTCATAGAATTCTATTAATATATAACCATCGGTATAGGCCATAGAGAAGCTGTGCTTAGTCCATACATATGGTATATTCACTGAATCAAAGCAGTTACGTCACAACGTCAAATAATGATAGTGACGCACAGGGTTGCCACATTAATTAAAACTACTAGATCGTAGGCCGTTTTACAAAATCTACTTTGTGTCTTCGATGTCTTACCGCAACCAACATTACGGACAGTATGTTTTGTAAACGCTAAAGCTAGTGACAGTGGCAGACCGCAATCAACATTACAGTACCGTGCGTATTAGTGACTAGCAGAAATCAGCTTACTGTTGGAAAATAATTTAAGTTAAATTACACAACATACAGCTATAAGAAAAATGAACATTGAAATGAAATTTGTTCAAAGTATTTATTATACAAAATTCTCAGAATAAAGAGTTACGTATAAATAATAGTGACAAGATATACACGTATTTTATTTGAAAAAAGTTCTAGTGACTAGAACTCTCTGAGTTGCAATCACTATCTTCATCATTCACATTTATAATAATTGGTAAAATGTCAGCTTGGCCTAGATATTTTTTTCTTTCCCACCATATCTGAATTTCGTTTTCGGTCTATAAACATTTCCGGTAGGATTAAAAATGCAATGATAGGGCAGTCATCGTAATACTTCATGTCCATACTGTTCGGCTAATGCATCAACAACATATCTTATAGGCAGTTTGTATTCCTGTATCTTCTGAAGTAGTTGTGCTTTGAGCATGTCAGGACTAAAATATACATTTTGACCAATTTCGCCCGTAACAGTTTTTCGCAATAAATTGATACAGTGCTCTCTACAGTTCTGCCATCTCGACCCACATGTTTGAGTAATAGGACTTTGCTATGCCCAAACATTTCCGGTAGGATTAAAAATGCAATGATAGGGCGGTCATCGTAATACTTTATGTCCATACTGTTCGGCTAATGCATCAACAACACATATCTTATAGGCAGTTTGTATTCCTGTATCTTCTGAAGTAGTTGTGCTTTGAACATGTCAGGACTAAAATCAATTCCATTATCGCTTAACTATTCCTTTTTTTATTTAAATGGCCTTAGGCGTTCTAGCCTATTCGGCCACGAGAATGTATATATATATATATGTAAATCTTTAGGACAAACACACGACGCCACAACATCCATGGCTTCGGTTATTTCCGAAGGCGAGATTCGAACTCGCGGCCCGGCCGGTCGGCTGATCAGTAGCACGACACTGACCCACCTGGCCAACCGAGGTCCCCAACTATTCCTTAATATCCTCCTTTTTGGATGCTATAGTTGGTGCCTTATTCTCAATAGTACTATGGTATGGTGCATTGTCCATAACTATAACCGATGGCTTTTTTAAATTCTTCAATAATTGCTTTTCAAACCACTGCAAACAGTTGTCTTTATTCATTTCCCCATCATAGTCTCCATGATTTAATGATGATGAAAATACTAATTCTGCTCCATCAATAAATCCATTTTTATTTCTGGCATATAGAACAGTATTCCTAAAAAAAACAAGGATTATCGAGGACCTCTATGTTATTTTCATAAGCCTAAAACTAATATCAGAAAAATGATGTAACAGATACCACATTTGAAGCACATATTTTTCTACCTGTTCTGTCAAATACTTGTACATGTCAAAGTGAAAAAGCTCTGAACAAGAATGAGAATTTACAATCTAATGTAAGGTTAACATATACACCCCTGTGTTTCAAATAAGGTACTGACATTTTTACTTCTCTGATTTTACACTACTGTCTTGCCGTGATCGACCTGGTGTACCATTCTGAAAGATCCATGTTTCGTCAAGAAAAACAAACTGAAATTTGTTTGATGATTTGAGAGTTGCATGGAAGAGCAACTATGTTGAATGCCGCCTCCCTCATGAAATGAGTTTTTTTCCTTGTTATTCTTTTAACTAAAAAATAAAGACATATTATTATTATTATTTGTAGTCTAAGTATGCTCGAAGAAATGCTATTCTTTTAGAAGCAATGTGACTCAGTTCCATTAATCCTCTACGTGGGTCATCTTTTTGCCATTTAAATCCCATTTGTCGTAAAGATTTCCACAATGATACTTTTCCATCCTTAAATAAATGTCGATCTTTTAGTTTACTTGCCAATGCGGAAAGTGTAACATGTTCATTTGAAATTAAAACACAATATTTATAGCAATAAATTTTGTATTATATGTAGTGAACATAAAAAACTCATTTTGTTTATACATGTCATATATCACATCACACGAATTGCTGTTAAAAAAATATGTAGATCAATAAATATTTACTACCTAACACCTCTCTTACGGACTGTAAGGGCAATAATGGAGCTCCATGATCTGGTTCGGTATCAAAATATTTCGTCAAAGAAATGACGAATTATTTTGCTTATCGACCCAGAGGTTTCGGCATTTTAGCAAAACGCTGAAAAGGACACCTCAAAGTTTTGAAAAAATCTGTTTTTATAAAATAACAATGCAAAAAGGCAAAAAGAACCAGAATAAACCACAAATAAACAACAGCGGTTGGCGTAATTACCTGACAAGCTTTGGGACTATGTCACAACACAGACTGCTACCAACATAAATGTACTCGGGAAATTCAAACTACACCTACCAATTTAGGGTCTATTTTGCATTAAAGTTGGAATTCAAATTTACTAAATATGACGTGACTGCTTTGTTTCAGTGAACGGACTATAAATGTCTATAGTTGAGTACAAAAAAGCGTTATGCTTACGTTACGGAAAGTTGGCCGTTTGGTATATACAAATTTTGTTAAGGGCATTTGAAATATACTTTTGTCAATAGCTTAATGATCTCACTCTTCAGGTCTCAACTTAGAGTGTGGGGAGATATTGGAATAATATTATTTTCAGGAAATCTCATTTCAGGACAATTTTATATCGAATTCAACAAATTCTTGCGTTACTATTGGCCAGTGGTTGGGCACGCAACAATCTGAATTTGAGCAGTCGCTTATATTTTGACGTTGCATAAATGCCATCTGACCATACATACTTATATAATATCTTTAAGATAAGAATATAAGAGAAAATAACTGCTAAACTGATGGCTGTTAGCTTTTAAAACAAGTAGTTATATTAATTTCGAGGTCATTGTTTTTTACTCCAAACCGCATGTTTTTCCTACGCCTTTGCGAATTCTTTTTATTTTTTTCGTTTGCGAGGCAAGCATTCTGAATACGCACAATATTTTCAGGAACCATTAATAAGAATATTTTTAAATGATGACTCGCAACTGTTTATAATGAGAACAGTTTTGCGGTTTATACAAAAAAAAACATTTGTTATACTTTTCCAGGTAATATTACTTTGGTAACACAACGTATAAAGAAAACTGTTTAGCACCGTCCATAAAGTATACTTTCAGCTCCCCATACTGTTATTATTGATATTTTCTGCTTCTAGATATGGTCGAGTAATGTCAACAAAATTTTCTTGAAAATAATGACTAAAGAAAGTCGAAATTTGTTGTGCTATATTTTCTTTTCTAGAAACTAGATATTTTTGCTCTCTCACAACAAATGAAAAATAAAATTCTACAAGCGTTTATGGCTATAATGATTTTGGGAAGATGTACGGCCTAAAATAGCACTTGGCCTCAAAAAAATGTTTGCTAATATTTTCTCGTTTTTTACATCTATTGTGAATTGTATTAATCAGGGAGCTTGGTAAATGGCTCAAAAAATATTTTATCAGTTTGATAACCTAAATGAGAGCTTTAAGAGAATTGGCAAGACAACTTTTGAAGGTTATTTATTGAGCTACAATATTGTCTTACCAACTCTTTATCTACATATAATATTTGTAGTGTCGTAGCAAAAACTCAAAAATTTCATTTCCTGCCTATGGTAGGTTTATCATGCTAAAGAACAAAACTTCAGCAACCTAAATTTAAATTTCTTTCCATTATAGAATATTAGTTAGGTAAAAAGTGTTCTTTTATTGGGCTTTACATACACATCAATAACATAGGCATACAAAATAAGAAAGTGGTGTGTGTTGGGGGTCCCACTATATCTTTCCCATCTATTTTTCCCTACTAAGCACGAATCTAAAGTCAGAATTGAGGGTCGCTGGACAAATATGAAAGTAGGTTCAAGGTCGGATTGCTGTATTTGTAATTCTGATGTCAAATTAGTTTCATATTTGTCCATCGAGTCTCATTATGACTTCAAATTCAGTGAAAAAAACATGGGAAAGGTATAGTGAGACCCCCACCACACAACCACTTTTTCATTTTGTGGACCTGTGAATTAGTGACATCCTCGCTACACGGTTAATACAAATAAATATCATATTCCATAATAAATGTTGGTGGAAAAGAGTAAGCACTCATCGTATCACGTTTTCCTAAAGTGGAGTTTTTCGATGAGAATTTTAGCTAAAGTATTATTTTACTTCCAAAACCCTAGTAAATTTGGCTCCAACCATGCCTGTTTGAGCTGACTGGTAGGCGACTTATCAACGTATCGTTTCGACAAAAATCATTAAACATCGTGTAACAAGCCCTGAATTTTAAGAATTTCTTCATGGTGCTCACCTATATTTATCACCTTTCTCTCATGTTTCACCGATATAACGCAACTCATAGACACCAACACCATAAACACTAGAAACTTAGCCATGCCTTCTCACAGTCATGGAGTAATTCTTTTTCTACTTCCAGTATGGAAACACCATCAACTGTTTTGTAAATAGAACTAAAGCATTGGAGAGTCAGCATCGACGCCGACGCTTCAAAAGTGGATCGTTGATATTTTTAGACGCCGACGGCGCTTACGAGAATAGAGGAAATTGCTTATTATTTTATCTCCAATCGTCTTTGTTTATAATTTACTCCTCAATATGCACCGTTCAAAAATATAGGGCGGCCAAAAGTGAGTAGCGGGATCATTTCTCCCACAGATTAATAGCTACACTACGGATAACACATGGGTTTTTTTATATTTGATTTTTTGATATAATGTAAACGGGAATATAAATGCGTAGGTTCAAAGAAATTTTAGAAATTATACCCCAAAGGAGTGAAGTAGGGTTTAACATTCTTGAAGCTGAAGAGCCTCGAGTATCTCAAATTACTGCATTCTGAAAGTAGAGTACGTTTTGTATATAATTTCATCCTTTAAATGAAAAAACGTTAACAAATAATCCTAGAAATTATATCCTTAAGATGAGGTAGGGGGGGCTGAATATTGCTACCGGGAGAACCTAATCACTATTTTAAGTGAGTTTATAGAAATGTATGCTAGAAGCTATTTGACTTGATTGACACGAAATTCAGCAAGAAGTACCTTATGGGCAGGGTTTATTAGCTCAAATGGATTTTACGACAGGGCTGAATTAAAGGGAGCTAAGGACAAGTATACCGGGTGTTTTAAGTTTGGCCCTCACCATTGGGATCTCGGAAACGGTGAAAGATATGAAGATATGAGGGAGCAAAGTTCCGTATTTGGGTAACTAACAAAATGCCGCTTAGAAAGTTTCGAAATTCAAAGTGCTTCCGGAGACAGACAGAAAAAATCGAATTTTCCCAAAATCGGTTTAATTTTGTCCTGACTTTATGTGTAGTGGGATTCCAAAGAAAACTGCACACCAACTAGCCACTTTTTCTTCTCTATAAGATGACATAATCAGATTTTCAATAGAACGTTTCGTCTCTTATCCTCCAGCATCAACTTTATTTTTATTTACGACGCCATATTGGATTTTGCACTGCTAAATAGAGTTTTTGATTCTGATTCCAAAAATGTATAATACATGATTCATTGACATTGCCAAACCTTAGTTATTCAAAAACACAGAATTTGCTTGGTATGCCAGATTATCATTTGTCGCGCATACCAGATTTCTCCCAAAATAATTTTTATTTTTTCCTGTCTTTATTTGAGATCGGACTTCAAATAAAATTGCATGTTGTCATTGCCACTTATTCTCCTTTACAAGATTGTGCAGTAAAATTTCCAATGCGAGGTTTCTTCTTTCGATTTCCATGACCAACCAACTTCATAAAATGCACTTTTCAGTCCTAAGTTCAGTGATGTATTTCCTTTGCTGACCATTAATTTGTTGTTGGAACGACACTCATAAGGAAATAACGAAGGATGGTGGAACCTGAACGAAAAATGAAATTTTTATTAATGGTGATAACAATGATAATAATGATTAAGCAAAGGTAAATCATAGCAGCTTTTCAAAATTTTGTGGACAAAGCCTGACTCTTCTCTGTACATTGTTCACTGTTCGATTTGTTTTTCTTCTTCTCAGTGTTTCAAACTTTGTTACGGTTCAATTTCAGCTCTGGTCTGATATACGAAACAAATGACTATGATAATTTCAAGGCCTACCTAGGAATTTCCGTTCTTCTGTAATAACTGACGTTTGGCAATGTCAATGTATGATATATTATAAATTTTTCGAATCAGAATTAAAAACTCTATTCAACCGCGCACAAATCCAATATGGCGTCTATAAGAAAAAAAGAAGTTCATGCTGGAGGAGATGAGACTAAACGTCATATTGAAATTCTAATTATGACATCTTGTAGAGGAGAAAAAGTGGTGTCAATAATAAGCAATTAATTTCAACATCCAAATACAAATGAAGTCAGGAAAAAATTAAAACGATTTCGGGAAAAATCGTTTTTTCTGTCTCTAGAAGTATTTTAAATTTCGGAATTTCCTAAGCGGCATTTTGTTTGTGACCTAAATATGCCCCCTTTTAACCGAATCCGTATCTCTTACCGTTTCCGAGATCTCACTGGTAAGGGTCGAATTTGAAACAACCGGTATATAAAAGCATAAATATTGCAGCCATTAATCACCCGTCAGTTCCGAGCTAGCAGCCGTCGCGAGTATACACTTGTGCGACTGCGACCCACCCGGACATATTGAGCAATCTTATTGCGATTTTCATTGCGATAGATTGGTTGTTTGCCATCTACGATGGCAAAAATTGAGAAGCTGGCTAACCAGCTGAAAGAAAAGAAAGATGCTTTCGCCATGCTGAGAGAGCAGATGCTTCTTGCAGGCTCAACAGGAGATCGAGGACCTGAACGGGAAGCTCCGCAGGGCCAAGAAGAAGGCTGCAAAGAAGACCGAAGAAGAGGAGGAAGAGGACCACCAGGCTACGTCGGACGAGATGGACGCTCAAGAAGAGGGCACTCAACGGACCGAAGAAATAGAAGAAGAAGCCGAGAAGAGGACCGACGACACCGATTTCAGTGTCGCCACCAGACGGAGGAAGCGGGTGCGAGTTTCCTCCTCCGAAGATGAGTCGCCAAGGCAGCCAAAGATGCCAGCTGCCGCCACCAAGAAGAGTCCTAGAGCAGCCAGAACCATGTTGCCCCCCATGTCGGGAACAGGAGTTCCCCCCATCAGCATCGAGGGCACCGCTGACTGGTCATCCTTAAGCAGGATGATGAACAGCAAGGGGATCCAATTCTCCAAGGCGAGGACGGCGGGTAACAGTGTGAAGGTGTTCACAAATACACCAGCTGACTACCGCCAGCTAGTCGCACTGCTGGAATCCATCAAGCGGCCCTTCTTCACCTATCAACTGAAGGAGGACAGGATGGACCAGAGGGTCATTCGTGGGCTACCCAGGGAGATGTCAGTCAATGACATCAAAGAGGATCTAGTGAGCCAAGGCATCGCAGACGCCGAGGTTCAGCAGATGACCTCAAGGACCACCAAGAAGCCACTTCCGCTCTTCCTCGTCAAGACGAAGATGCCGGAAAAGCTTGCAGAGATCCAGAGGCTGGCCATGCTCACGGTCAGCTTCGAGAGGAAGAAAAAGTCTTCCGAGCCCAGCCAATGTTACCGCTGCCAGCGGTACGGGCACACACAGCGGAACTGCCGTCTCGCTGAACGGTGCGTTAAGTGTGGAGAGGACCACAGCAGCACCAGCTGCAGACTGCCAGCGCCGCCAACAGGGCAACGAAACGCCAAGTGTTGCCTTTGTGGAGAAGGCCACCCCGCCAACTACAAGGGATGTAGTAAGGTCCCGAGGAAGGCTGCTTCTGCCCCCAAAGCAGCCCTCACCACAAATGGGACCTCTTACGCTCAAAAAGCGAAGAAACCTATGTCCACTTCTGCTCCAGCAGCCACCACTGCTGCTGGAACTACTGCGCAGAAGCAACACGGCGATGACAGACTGCTAGCAATGTTGCAAGCCATCATAACCCGCCTGGATGCACTCGAGGCCAAGATGCAAGACAAGCATTAGACCCGAAATGACTACAGGGCAAAACGTAGAATCTCTACGCATTATCTCCTGGAACATCAACGGATTCAGGGCACGGAAACCAGAAATCCAGGAGATACTAGACCAGTACCAACCAGAGGTGATGGCCATCCAAGAAACGAAATTGGATGCTGCCCATAGTCTGACGTTCCCGCGGTACGAGACGTACCGCTACGACAGAAGAGGCAGAGGTGGAGGAGTCGCATTACTCGTCAAACGTACCTTGACGAGTCATGTCCTCGACGATGCCGCAGACATCAATGGGGACGGAATCACGGTCCAGGTCCATCACAACCACCGTCCCTACAGGATCACCTCCCTATATGTGCCACCAGGGGAGGCCCTAGACGAAGATGACATCGCTGACCTCCTGAGAGGCCCAGGAGCACGCATAGTCATCGGAGATCTGTCGAAGACAGGAATGCAAGGCAGCTCCAAGAACACGTCGATGCCCTGGCGGGGGTCATCGTCGGTCCGGAGCAACCAACCTACATTCCATTCGGCCTCGGGCGACCTGCGGTACTGGACATAGCCATCCTCCGCAACATCAGAGAGGAGTTCGAGATAGAGACCCTGGTGGAAGGATCGTCGGACCACAATCCGATTCTACTAACACTTGGCACAGGGTCTAGAACTCGAGATAGCTTGAGCACCAAACGGACGAACTGGAACCTGTACAAATCCAACGTCCAAAGGAACATCACTCAAATTCCAACCATCCGATCAGCGGAGGAACTGGACAACGCGGTAGAGGAGCTGGAGAATGCTGTCCTGCGAGCGCACGAGGACAGCACCCGCTCCGAGACTACGGCAGTTCCTAGACACCTAAATGGTCCAGCACCGCACCATATTAGGCACCTGATCAGGGAGAACAGAAGACTCAAGCGAGAACATCTCCAGCTGTTGACAGAGGAGTCGAGAGTTGCGCGAAACAGAGCATCGCTAGCTCTGAAGAACGCACTCGCGGAACTCCAAAACAGCAGATGGAATGCAGCCTGTGCAGAACTAGAGACCCAGGATGGTACGGCCTGGACTATGCAGCGAAAATTCCGTCGTCAGCGCACCACGATCCCCACTCTTCACGGCCAACGCGGCTTGGCCTACTCCAGTGAAGAAAAAGCCGAAGCATTCGCCGATTCGCTAGAATCCGAATGCAGACTCAATTACCATGAAGACGAGGACGACAACCACGAGGAGGCCGTGGAAGTCGCAGCCGAAATCATGAGGAGTCGACCACCTGGCCAGGAGACGGATCACCCCTCCAGTCCAGAGGAAATTCGTCTGATCATCCGCAGGTTGAAGGTCAGAAAGGCGCCGGGAAGGGACGGCATCAACAATAGGATGCTGAAGAACCTTCCCACCAAAGGCATTGCTGCGCTCACCAACATCGCCAATGCCACTCTGAGACTTAACCACTTCCCGCGGCGGTGGCGGGAAGCCCAGGTTATAATGCTCACCAAGCCAGGCAAGGACCGGAAGTTGCCCCAGAACTACCGGCCCATCAGCCTGGTTTCCTCGATGGGCAAAGTAGTCGAAAAGGCTATCGCCGTTCGACTAGAGAAGCAGGCAGAAGAACTGCAACTTCTCCCCCCAGAGCAATTCGGCTTCAGATCCTCCCACAACACGGAACTCCAAGCGCTACGACTGACGGAAAACATCACCAGCGGCTTCAATCTCCAGGAGGCAACCAGTCTCGTCCTGCTAGACGTGGAACGAGCCTTCGATCGAGTTTGGCACGATGGACTCATCGCCAAAATGGAAGCCGCCGGAATCGATGCGAACATGTGCCAACTGATCCAGAGCTATCTAACACAAAGATGGTTCACGGTGAAGATTGGTACATGCCATTCAACAAGACGACAGCTGGAAGCAGGCGTGCCCCAGGGGTCAGCCTTAGCCCCCCTGCTCTACAACATCTATACTCACGATGTGCCGAAGACAGCTAACACAATGCTGGCCCTATATGCAGACGACACTGCTATAGCCGCCAAGCATAGACGACCCAAGATCATCCGTAGGAGACTACAGGATGAACTGGACCACATCCAGGACTGGTGCGTGAAATTGAAAATCCGCATCAACGTCCAGAAGACGCAGGCAATCTTCATTCAACGAAGAAGGATTGCAAGACCCCTCGAAGCATCCATCTTCGACGAAGATATCCAGTGGAGCGACAAAGTCAAATATCTGGGGATCGTATTTGACAAGTCCCTCACCTGGAAATCCCACATAGAAGCTGTCATCGCAAAGACCAGAGCAGCCATGGCCCAACTCTACCCATTACCGGGTAGACACAGCCGGATGCCGCTAGCCGACCAAGCTACGGCTGATCAAGGCCATCGCCAGACCTCAGCTCGCTTACGCCTCCGAGGTCTGGGGGTACGCTGCCCCCAGCTACCGCAAGCGACTTACTGCTCTAGAGGTGAAGCTACTCCAGATCGCCACCAGTGCACCATCCTACGTAAGAAACTCAACCTTGCGTAGAGACCTGCATTGGGACACCATCCACGAGTACATGAGGAAAAAAGCGGAGAAGACCTTCGAGAAAGCTCAGGACCACCCGAACGAGCAGCTACGATTCCTCATGGACTACGATCCGGACGAGAGGCCTCGCAACCGCAGAACCAGGTACCCTAGACCAAGGTCCCAGTTGGCACCCGCTAACTGGAACCTTGACTAGGAGAACCCGCGGTTGCTCCCCCCCCCCCCCCCCCACGGCGTGGGTGCAGAGGACCAGGAACCACCGGGACCAGGGCCCACCAGGACGAGGACCCTTCCGGACCAGGACCAGGAACAACATATTGGTAAGAGGACTTGAAACTCTTGATTTTTCGAAAACAAGAGTTTCAAGAGAACCTAGCAGACCCTCTATCGATGATCGCTTAACGACATCGATAGAATGTGCGAGATAAAGGGAACCAACCCGGCGTTCCCAGAGACTGAAACACATGAGGAGACGTTGTAGCAGACCGCAGGTCACGCACAACACATGGCCTACCGAGACGCTGATGAGTCGGGCCACGCGGAGGTTTAGGGTTTAGTGGGTATTAGGTGGTCTCCTCAAGACCCTGGAGTCCCACACACGCCGTAGCTCGGGCTATGGTATGGTGCGTAAATGCATTCCCCCCTCACAAAAAAAAAAAAACATTAATCACACAATCTCTAAAACTATGTGTCCTATGAATATAAAATTTGACATAGAAGTAGATTATGGACAGGACACGTCAGCTAAGAACATGTTGCGGCAGAGCTAGATTAAGCGGGAAAAGGGCAGATGTATGTAAAAGCAAAAAAAATCCCATCAATCAACAGTTTGACAATTGCACATGAAATTTGGTAGAGAAGTAGTTAGCTGAGAACGTTAGGGCTGAATTAAGCGGGGCTGAGGGCAGATGTGTACATGGTCTTTCTCACAGGAACCGATACAGAGCAGGGGAATGTAGAGGAACTTGAAATATTGTAATTTAACGGAATTTACCTATATACTAAATTGCAACCCCTAAAAAGTTATAAGCCGCAAAAGTGGAGCTTTCAAATTTCGAATAAGTACATCTTTACTACAGCGTTATTTTTGAACTCGGAAAAAGCACGCTTAGTACATGTTTTGAGTGTATTAAGGAGTAACTTTATTCTTGTATTTTTCAGAAAAAACGTTGTTTTCAGCAAAAATCTAAATAACTAAACACATGTCTAAGTTGTATTATTTGAAATTATTGAAGACTCGAGCGTTGGCTATGGAATTAATGCTCAAACTTATCAATCTGGTCAAAAGCTAACTGGATTATGTGACATGCGAGAAAAGTTTTTGAGTCTAAGGGCCTGTAACGGGTCTATACGAATTTATCTTTTTTAATTAGAGACTAGGCAAGTATTTTTACAATGTAATATTTGGTTAAATCTGTGTTATTTTTCAAGACGTATCTAACTCATGTTGCAAATACTCTAAAATATCTAGTTGCCTGGTGTGAAACTGACAAACTTGATGAAGCAAGAGACAGCCATGTAAGCGGCATAAGGTACAAATTATCTTCAGTGTTGGCATTGGATT
Source organism: Acanthoscelides obtectus (assembly GCA_963669975.1). Classification (NCBI taxonomy): domain Eukaryota; kingdom Metazoa; phylum Arthropoda; class Insecta; order Coleoptera; family Chrysomelidae; genus Acanthoscelides; species Acanthoscelides obtectus. Next base: position 57,463,995 of record CAVLJG010000004.1, read on the forward strand.
ATTGATGAATTCAGATCTACCTGAGAAGTCTTACTCAATATTACTTCTCTCAATCGTTTTCATATACATACTTCGAAATATAAGGTTCAGTTAATGTAACTCCTGAAATTTATCATATGGTTCTGATGTTTACAGGTCTCCATTGTGTGGTCGAATCAAACCACATATACAGGGTGTTCATTTGAAAACTTCCCACCACAGATTTATCTAAAACCACTGATTAAAAGAAAAAACGCCGAGACACTTCAAAAGATTTGTCAAGGGAGACAACTTTTTAACCAAAAACTACTTCACCCCCTTTCACCCTCTGCCCCCAGGGTCATCCCCTTAAAAATTTTATATGACAAGGGGTATCGAGTAATAGCTTGTTTGAAAGGTCGATTCGTTTTCAAGAAAATTGAAAAAAATCTTGATTTATCTCAATCTGTTCAGATAGAAAACAAAAACACACGAAAATATCACTTTTTATTTCAAGTGTTCAAAATCTTGCCCGTTATTTCCCAAACAATGATATAGGCACAATGATGCGTTGACGAAGTTTATCCAAACTTTCAGGTTGGCGAGTAAACACATAGATTTCAAATGGCCTCATAGAAAAAAGTCTAATAGCGTCAAATCAGGAGAACTAGTAGGCCATTCTATAGGCCCTCTTCGCCCTATCCATTTATCTGGTTACTCGTCGTTTAGCCATTGCCGAACCGGAAGAACATAGTGAGGAGGAACGCCGTCTTGCTGGGAATATATTTCAGCCTCAAGTATAGGGTTTCTATCCTCTTCGATTTGGTTTTCAATGGTTCCAGTGATAAGTGGATTGATGGTATTTTCCAACATAACCAAATAAATGTTTCCATTCAAATTACCATTAATAAACAATGGCCCAATCACTTTGTTTCCTAAAATCCCTGCCCATACATTATTTTTTTGGGGGGTACTGGGTATAACCGTTACCACCGAGAGAACAAGGCCTGACAACAGACTCGTGACGTCACCACGAGTAGGCTGGTCAGCCGGCCGATAGCACGGCGAGCCGTACTTCAGCGATAGTGAATAATATATTATTATTGCAGCATATTTAATATACTCTACCTCATGTAAATAACGGATAATTCAGAAATGTGTTTTTGATATATGAAGGCAACTTGGTGGATAATATTAAAGTAGTTATTAACTATTTTCACCCTGATTTTCACTGATATTTCACCCAACATTACGTGGACATTAGAGTAATAATTTGAGGTTATAAAAGATTGCTAAAAATGTTAAATTCTTCAATGAATAACCCCATGTTAGTCACAACAGATCAATTTCACAGGAATTTGTGGATCATTTACTATAATTATAGGCATAATATAATGGTACTTGAAAATTATATAAAAAATGTAGTGCTTGTCGAACAGTTGTATCCAGCACTAACCAACGAGGAGGACTGAGGGAATCTCTTGCCAGGAAAGGAATAAGGAAGATGAGGAGGAAAAAGTGTAGGATAAATGATAAGAAAAACAGATAAAACCAAAGTAAAATAAACAACAGAAAAAACATAACAAATATTAATGAAAACTTAATAAAAACTATTAGAACAAACAAAATACAGCACAAAATAATAACAAAAATTAGAAAACAGAAAACAAGTAACAAAAATTAGAATAACGAAAATTAAAGTACTAAATTCTGAATATGTACAAATAAACATTTATCTACAGCTATGTAAATGTTGATGCCTCATGTGAATGTAGTCAATTTACGTTTCTTTGTTTTATTCGCGCTTGCATGTCATGATTATTATCACTCAGATTGTTAATTATCAACTGAGAAAGGGCGCGTCTCTTATCAGTGATTTCTAAAAATGATTGCTCGTCACTTTCCAAACTTTATTGAAAATTATATAACTTAGCCTGAAAATATTAATAACTGGATCCTTTTGGAATTTTAAGCCACCTCTACTCAAATTCTGTATAATGTCAATATAATCTGTGTGTGTCAAATTTTCCTTACAATGATCGCAGTGATTTTTCTTTAATAAGGTATAAAAACAGTAACCAGCTAAGTAGGTGATGACAGGGATTTTATCCTTTATACTATCAATATCAGACTGTAAATTTTCAATTTCCCGGAATAAGTGGTAATCATTAAAATTGTGTGGAAGTTCATCTATTTCTAAATCATCATTTTCACGGAATTTATTTATTTGTATATCACCATAGCGAGACTTCAATGACATCAGGCCTTGAGTTCGTACCTTTTTCTCAGATTCATATAACTGACGAATTTATATATTATATTGACCCCCTGCCAGTTGACGATACTTACCAAGTCTATTTTCCAATGAGTCAGTTTGAAATTTACCTAACAATATATAATTACTGTGCAGTTCAGATTTACAGTACCTAACTAATTCCAATAATCCATATACTGTATGATGTAGTGCAGTGTAAGTCTGACTAGTTAGTCTTTTTGAAAATTTTGCTGGATCATTCCACTCTTCTAGCCAATCTAGCATTTTTTGCAAGAATGTCAGCTTACTGTCATCACCTTGTCCATCACTGTTGGAGCAGACAATAGGCTCTGCATAAAGGTCATTTAACCGCTTTCCTTTCAATGGACTTTTTACATTGACAATTCTCCACCACTTCCATATAATATCAATGAATATCAAAAATTACAGAGTGAGTTATGATGGGTGCTGGTTTATATTCTAACTTAAACAATGTAACTTTATCCTGAACAATTTTATGCCACCCATATGGACATTGCCATGAACTGAAAACTGTGAGAAAGTCTGAATAATTTTGAAAACTTGTTGATTTTTGGTAGGAGGAATAATCATCAATGCTACTTTGCAGTGCTTTAAGTAGTTTTCCTTGTCCCTCAATTTCTCATCTCGGCTTCTTCTGCTTGATATGTTGTTTGAAAGGTATTTTGGACAATTTGCAAAGATACTTGGAATTACATCTGCCTTTAATTTTGGATATTTAAGGGGTACAGTAATGGTCCTACTCTTGGAGGTAACGGTATAACCCTTCTTCAAAATCATAAGGATCTTCCTTGCTCCAATACCTGCAGTTAGGCTTATTCACAAATCCATTTAGATAAAATGTGCATTCATCACTGAAGTAGATATTCTTTACATGAATGGTATTATCATTAATCGCTGCAGTCATTTGTTCACAAAACTCAACTCGCCTATCAAAATCATCTTCGATTAACTCTTGCAATATTTTTATTTTGAATGGTTGAAATTTATGGAGTTTAGTAGCTGTGTCTACAGAGCCTAGTGAAATACCAGTCGCAGCAACAATTTATTCCGAAATGACTCAAAACTTCAGCTTGAGTGGCTTCATCCAAAACTCTACGATCATCACGTTTTTTATTTGCATCAGATCCAGTTTAAGTAAATTTAGTAACAAGGTCCTAAACATACGTATGCGACGTTATCTTCCCCGGATGTCTGGCGTTAAACGTGACGACATTTTGCCGAGCACATTGATTTTGGGCACCATAAATTAGAATCCTCTCCACGCTTTCGGCTAGTGTGTAAACCATTTTGGAAGTAACATCTAAATCAATAAATTAATTTTCACTATCCCAAGATTGGGACCTCGGTTGGCCGCGTGGGTCAGAGTGTCGTGCTACTGATCTGCCGGCCGGCTGGGCCGCGAGTTCGAATCTCGCCTTCGCCATGGATGTTGTGACGTCGTGTGTTTGTCCATAATTAGAGATATACAAATACAAGATTGGATCTGGCTAATGGGACGCAATGTCCTAGTGCCAAAAAAATATCCCAAGATTGTCACAAAGGTAACTGACAGCAAATTAATATATTTCTTTCCCTTAGCAACAAATAACTAAACTGGTATAACAATAAATTCGTAGTTTCTATTATAACTTATAAACGAATTGCAGATTTGGCAAACCCTAACGGGCAACATTTTGAAAGGGGGTGAAGTGGTTTTTGGTTAAAAAGTTGTCCCCCGTGCCAAATCTTTTGACGTGTCTCGGTGTTTTTTGTTTTAATCAGTGGTTTTCGATATATCCGTGGTGGGAAGTTTTCAAATGAAGACCCTGCATGTTTGAATTTTTCTCTATTGTACGACGTTTTGACCACCACTATGCCATTTGCAAGAATTGCCAATGTATTTGACGAGGCTACTTGAATATGCCGTAATATTGCTGACAATGGATAAAATTAGGGTTCAGCCGAATGATATATCTACAATACCTAGACTAACTTTTCACTGATAGCTTTTCTTCAACAATAGGTACATCGCTTGGAAACATATCATGTAAAGCTGACAGAAGACAACAACCTCAAAAAAAGTAGCACAGCCTTAAAAATAGCGATTTTCTACACATTCTAGGAAATAGCAATAACTCAAAACAGTCCCAATCGGATATGGTCATACGAGGGGGTACCCAAAAAAAACCGAATTATTTTTTAAAAGCTATATATTTTCAACTTTTTCACAAATTAACCTTATCTCCTTCAAAATACGATGACTACACTTGTCCCACCGGTGCTTTCACTACTCGAAACATGTTTTGAACTCTTCCTTAGAAATGTCTAACAGCTCCTCCCTCGTTTTTTTCTTGACCTCTTCAATGTCGTCAAAGCGGCGTCCTTTCATGCCCCTTTTCATCTGTGGAAATAAGAAAAAGTCGCACGGAGCCAGGTCAGGCGAATAAGGTGCATGGGGCAGCGGAACCATGCCATTTTTAGCCAGAAACTGTTGAACAGAGATGAGTGTGTGCGCAAGTGCATTATCGTGGTGGAAGAACCAGTCTCCTAACTACCACAAATCGGGTCTTTTTTGCCGAACACTGTTTCGCAATCGTCTTAAAACCGCCAAATAGCACAAGCTCTCGAATTTTTGCAACATCTTCATCGATTCGGGCAGTTGACCGACGTTCAGAGCGAAGTTTGTCATCAATCGACATGTCGCCATTTTTAAATCGAGCAAACCACTCGTACATCTGAGATTTTCCAACAGCATCATCTTTGTAAGCTATTTTCAGCATTAAAACAGTTTCAGCAGAATTTTTACCAATTAGAAAGCAACATTTCACAGCGGCACGTTGCTCACTGAAGCTTACCATCGTAAAAAACGAAAAAGCACGAAACAGCTCTAGCAAAAATAATGACTACATAGGAACGAAGCACGCCAGATCGGCAACTCAGGTGGCACTGAACTGGTAATGAGTTGCGCTGTACGCCTCTAGGGGCAGAAATGTGTACTACACAAGCTCCGCCCACTACAATGCTATTTCGGTCATTTTTGGGTACCTCCTCGTATATAGTTTTTTCTGATTGGAAACGATCCCCATATCTTCTGATAGATTTTCATAGGATTTTGTATAAATAATATTCTTAAGGCCGTCTGTCACGATACGAAATTTTGTGCTAAATTTACTAGCAAATTTTGTGAGAAAATTCGTTACTGAATTTAGTTCCCAATTTTTTTGCAAATTACAATCCTGTCATTCTAACCACACCTTCCTGTTCGGTTGCTACTTTATTCCTTTATTTTTAAAAGAATAGAAAATTGTAGAAAATGGAGCGATCCCGTAATTCGCATATGGGTCAATATCTTCAAAGTGGGACATTTGAGTCCTCTTAATCTGCCACAAAAAAAGTTTTTACATGATCATGCATTGACTCAATAAAGTATGACTTACATGTTTGGAAAAAATACAATAACCGACATTTTAGTTTGTATATTTTGGAATTTTTAACATTTTTTTAAAATCTCAATACACGGGAGTGACAAACTTTCACGGAACTGAAAAGAAAACAGCTAGCTAGCAAACATGCTTTTTATTTTTTATTACAAAATAATCAGGTACAAAATAAACACAAAGGAAGTATTCTTCAACAACATAATGTAACATAAGGTCGATTACTTGAAAATCTTGCTGGGAGCACTTTCAATATTGAAAATTTATAGAAAATACGTTTCGCTCGGTTGACGAGGCTTAGGTAATATTTCAAGGATATCCTTGCTGCTAGTATAATTCTTATCGTCTTCTTCTAATCTAAATAGTTGCGAGATTCTGTCATTACACTCTCTGAGGAAAGTAACCATGCCTTCGTCTGAATTACTATCAATACCTTCTTCACACAAGGACACATATCTATACACATTGGAAGTTATGTTAGCTGATTTTATTTGAACGTAGTAGTAATGTAGCTTTGCGTTGTTGCTTTCATCTAAACTGGATAAATTTTCATCAGATGCGGAGCTTTCTGTTTCTGCATTATAAGATAGAGTTCCAATATCGTAGTGTACACATCTTTCGCCACAATCGAAACAGGAGAGCTCTCTTAGAGATAGGGTGTTGTGGTGTCTAAGAGATTGTACTTGAAGAACGTTTAAGGTTCCTTTAAATGGCAGAACCTCAACTTTGTTCATAGCATCTGAAAATGTATCAACTTCACAAGCATGAACCTCAAATAAAGGATACGCCTGGGCAGCTGGCTTTCAGAATTCCAATTGGCTGAAAGAGCTAACATCGGTTCCCTGAGCAACCATACGGTATGCAGTCCTTTTACAAACTCCACCAATGCCGTCCGGGGCGCCTTTACCATGTCCAGGTAACTGATTGCACTTGCGGAAAATAGCTATAGATACCATTTGTAATGAATGCAAACATTTGCTTGTTGAGGTACTGTGTGCTGGGGCTGTCGCTAAGAAAATGCAACAGTTTTACCCCATTATCAGGATAGAGTTTGATCAGTGGAAACAGATGAGCCCATATGGCACCGGGACCGTGCTCCAACGACTCTGATAATGTACAAAAACTGTCAACCTTCCAGTCGTTTTCTGATATTAGGCTATAAACTACCACAGTATGTAACGTAATATGTTGCCTTGATCCTCCAAAATGATAAGACTGGACTTCTGCTGCGTACTTCAGATTATAATTCTCAGAAAACTCACATTGAAAGAGTATTTCTTTATTTGTAAAGTTCTGTTTCAGAGTCTTTATATTGGTGGTAAAATACGGCCCTCGTGTGCCAGAAAAAGAGGTAACCTACTTTCAAATTTGCTCAAAAGATCCGATATTGCTATCTCTTGCCTGATTTTAGCAATTTTCAAGCAGGTAACGTTGTTTTGTGATCTTTTGCTGAAATCAGTTTGTTTTATTTCTCCACTGTCTAAATGATGCAACGTTACCAGGATCGTGCTGCTCAAAATATTTAGGTTTATAAGATGCACACACTGAACATTTACTAAGTAAACACAATTAATTCATTGCATGCAATTCTCACATGTCATTGAATCAATTACTTCTATTACACTTTTTCAATGCAACACTTTACTTTGCCAGAGACATACATACAACAATCAACTCCATGTTACTATGTGTCATACATCTACATGTGTCTCGATTTGCTACCTTCGTAAACTTTATCCAGAAAAGCTTACATCTGCAGAATAATGTATAACTCACCTTGACATCGGAGTATTTTTTACAAAACTCTTTGAACATATTTTTTAATGTGTTTGTTAAATATCTTTTTTGAAGGGTAACTTTATACTTTGTAACATAGTATTTCTTAGCGTGGCAAATCCGGCTATAAACATCTTCCTCTAAGAACGCCATGATTTTGTTCCTATTTTCAGATGCTTTTTGGTTTTTTCTATGATTAACGTTTACATTCTTATCGCTGCATTCCACTAATCTTGTTTTTGTATATCGAAAAACTTTGGAGCACCTTCGTTGAAGCTTGTACTTCTGAATAATTCTTCCAGTCATGATTTTTCTAAAAACTTTTTTTTCATTTTGGCGTAACGATTTATAGCTTTCTGACAGCTGGTCCTTGATGGCCTCCCCAAGGATCTATTGTACTGTAGTTCCAGGTGTTACTGATGGGAAACTAGTTTGTTGAGCGACATCTGTATTTTTATACACTGACCTCTTCAGGCGAGAATATTTTTTCTTCCACTTTCCAACTTTGTTTTTAAGGTCTGCTATTGTCGCTTCATTTTTTCTTTTTTCTCGATATCGCTTGAGTTTCATTTTATTACTCTTCCTTACTGCATGCTCCTTCTCTCATCCAGCCGTTTCGTTACATACTCTGGCATATCTAAACTTTCGGATAACCTTAGCTTTAATCGGTCTCTCTCTATGAGATTTCGTATATTCCCTCGACCTTTTACACGTTTCTTTGGATCTTCTTTTACTTTACGCCTCCGTTCTCGTTCCCGATCACGTTTGATACGCTTTCTCTCTTCTTCAGATGTTCTCCTATGTCCAGCCATCTTACACCCTGCGAAAGGTTATTATATAGACATTTGTTCCTAAGCAGTGCAACAAGTGTTTACCAAATATTACTGGTCAATGTCACTCAATTTTTTCAGGTCAGAGTACCTTAGCTCCTACTCAGAGAGATCTGTAAAAAATCACTTGCATCAACACATGTTTGCTATAGTTTTATAGAGAAAAAATTGATGAAAGTCACTCCCGTGTTACACGGTCAGTCTCGTGTTTTCCTAATGACACGGCACTGACATTATTGCATTTACGACAAGAAAAATAAGTACTTGTAATAAAATTACTAATTGATTTCAGAAAAATTATGATGCAGCATTTAAAGGAAAAAAGAGCAAAAACAGCATTAACACACTTACCACTGTACTGACAATGGGTAGGTTTCCAACACACTTTTTACTCGTCGGCCCCAGTTTCAGCTCGAACTATGCAAAATCTGCGCACATCATCCGATTATTGAGACAATACTAACAATTTTCAGTAGGGCCGATACCATGGTCGTATGCTCCGCTGTTCGATTTTCGTCCGCCGGCGCGCATGACGTTACGCGGAGAGTGATTTTATCATTTGGGTTGATATGGATAACGTGCATATTTTCATCTTCAGGCCAAACGGCTGGACGGATTTTCACATATGAGGTGTCGTTGGATTCATCTTAGCGGTGCGAGTGACACTAGCTACATTAATATTTTATACAAAACAAAATGGTGGATTTTAATAAAAGATTTCAACCCTGTAATTCCTATTTCACGGGCTATAGCTTAAACGGCTTCTAGCTCCACAATAGAGCGTATCGGCTCTTCACTGCAAAAACAAGATAACTCCATTTTTCTTCATTACCTATATTTTAGTATGTTCTGTGGAGCAGGATTAACATGTTCATGTCATAATACTGTACTACATTTATCCTTATTCCACAGAACATCCTAAGTACATGTAAGTGTGAAAATGTACGCAACTCGAAAAGTAGAAAAATGGAGTTATCTTCTTTTTGCAGTAAGGTGGTGGTATAACAATAAATGGAAATTACTTAGTCTAAGCAACAATTTTTTTTCATTTCCTTTTACGATTTTTCTGGTCTTTCAAACCTTTATTCAGTTCTTTGATCCGGAAGAACATCCTTGACCTGAAAAACAGTTTTTTAGCTTTTTCAGGACAGTCAATGTTGCTGCTCTTCAACAGAAGTTCACCTATAAATGTTTGATTTTTTGTCACTATTCCATCCTCATTGAATGTAGTGAATACCTTGTTCAGCTTCTCAATTTGATTCATGAAAGTTGCGGAAGGTTTTGATAACTAAGATGGTCTATCCATGAATAAGTTTCATTTGAGGAACTTTTCAACCTCTCATCCTGCAATTTATTGCAAACAAAGCCGGTCAAATTTTCCAGCCCGTCATACTCGAGCTCATCTATTTCTTCCACTAAAACTTGCTCTGTATAGTCAGCTGATACTTAAGGTGCATTCAGTTTCTTCTCGTTAATGATGCGCTTAGTGGTTAGTCGAATATCTGGAGTATCCTCTGACTCAACGCTGCAATAGGTACGCTGAGTATGCGCCTTCGTTTCGCCCCAACATATATGACCTTATTCTATACTTAAACTCTAGAGGACTTGAATGGTCAAGAAGACCATCTTTTGCCTTAATTACTCCGAAAAAGTTTTTCTATCACATCTTGATTAAGACGTCTTGTTAACAGGTATTGGACGCTGAAGCTTCGTTTCAGATCCTCTAGAGCTAGAGCATTTTCTGGCAAACCCTAGCGCTTTTTACATTGACTTTGTCTTATCTTTTTGTGAGATGTAGCCATTTTTTGCTAAAGTTTGGGTCTTGAGGAAAACTGGGGAACGTCTTTCCAAAGATTCCGTTTAGATTGATTGTCGGAATGACATTCCACAACAGCACACCGCATTTTTATCAATTTATCAACCACACAGTGTATATAAGGTATGTATAACTAATACAACCACCAAAAAACTCTGACAAATCGCACTATTTAGTATTAACCACGATACACGTGGACTGCAGTAACGTTACGACAATCCTGCCGCTGGTAACCACGAGCCGATAACTCTCCGGGTGACGACACGAAGCTCCGCCCACATGCGCAATATCCTATCCTCAGTGTATGTGTATCGTGGGACAACACAGATATCGATTTTATGTTTTGCCAATTTTCTATATTGTAATTAGCTATGTGTATACTTGTAATCTGTGTATAGAAAGTTTTTAAAACAGTACTTAAGGTAACAAAAATTGGCAGATATTATCAACAGATTCCTACCAGGACATGGCACGGGACTGACATTTCAGTGGCGTTTTGCTGATTATTTTGTTCTAATTGAAACATAAATATTTAATATTGTGTGCATACCGTGAAAAATATGTAGCTTAACGCATTTTATCAGATAATTTTATTAAAAAAATTTAAGAAATTAGTTATTAAGAGGAACTTACGATTACTCACTTTAGATATATATATATATACGAGTATTATATGCGACTGCGGCAGCAGCAATCTGCGTTGTAGCAGCCCGCCCCCGCCTCATGAGAAAACAAAGTGAACGAAACCGTAAAATAATTTGGTGCCGAAAATGGATCAGGGAGAGGGACCAGGGCATGTGCGTGCTCGATATGCTGAATAAAGAACTTCTAGTGCAGAATCCACTGGCTTATAAAGTCATTCTGATTTTATCCAAAGCAGCTTATTTGGCTTTTCTGTATTTATAGGGCTTGCTTTTTACAGCAACCATATTTCTCATACTCGTTTAGTAATATGTCACACTGCTATTTGGATCATGACATCTTTTAAGTTTTCAATCTATGAGTAGAACAGCATACGCAGGGGAGGTTCAGGAAACTGGTGAACACAATGATTACGAGTACATCAATAAGTGTTTGAGGTAATATCAGCCGTTGTACTGCTCCAAATACGCAGTAGTCGTCTGTACACTTTTAGTATGATATTATTTAGAACAGTTTCTACAAAATTTAGCACTAAATTTGCTCATATATAATTATGTACTAAATGCTGTCTGACACTATCCTTAATTTTGTACGAAATTTAGCACAACATTTTGAACGAAATTTAGCACAAAATTTCGCATCGTGACTGACGGCCTTTACCATAATCAATGTTAATTCATTACACATTTATGACTCCGACATCATCATATAACGGATAAGGAACTAACAGTATAAAGGGTTAGCGTTAATATCTTATATTCATCAAAAAAATCAAATATTGCAAAATAATACATAATAAAACTCGCTGATAAATAATATAACACCTTTTTCCAACCAGCCACTCAAATCGAAATTCAGAAGAAGTGAGCTGTGATCCCGGCTCCTTAATAATTTCTGCCAAAACTCTGTCGAAAAGCTCACTGTATGGTGAACGGGTTATTGCTTACTGACACTGGAGTGGATGGTGGACTATAAGGAGAATTTGGCCCAACTGCTCGATTGGCAGCTAACCAACTGAACGGATATCTGATCAAAACAAATATCACACCAAAAAGCATAACGATGGTGACCAGGAGCATAACTATTAGAATTCTGTGAGACTTCTTGCCGTACACGTGCGGGAAACATTCTGGAAGATCGGTAGATGACAGATTAGTTATCGGTTTGCCCTTCATTTGCTTTGGAGTTTCACACCTGAAACAAATATTGAAATAGAGTCAATTTGATTGACATACTCGAATTTTCATTTCGTATGCCAAAACTAAGGAGGAAGTATTGTAATCGCGAAAAATTTCAAAATTGTGATATTTTGTTTTTTGGATATTATATGACATGTACATCATTTCCGTCGATCTTTCTGTAGGTCTGTCCGCTAATTTGATGACCGCCTATAACTCGAGCAGTACCGCTCGGATTTTGATGAACTTTTCACACATCCCAAGTATGAAAAAGCTTTATACTTTTGAAAATCGGCCTAGTGTTGGCGGAAATTGCTGAAACTTCGGTTTTTTATATATTTTTGAAGCGCCTGATCATTTTCGGATTTTTTTTTGTAAGGTGTGAAACTCGAGGGTTGGGGAATGTAGGAATAGGGGTTTGGTTGTAAATGTAACGTCCTTAGTACCATCAAACACTTTCTATCATTAGGAACGAGAAAATTGAATGATAAAAGTCCGATGTATGATGTGCTCATAATTCGAAATAACTTGGCAATCGTTGGCGTTGCGTGCACGGCGCGATGCTGTATCGTCGTGGAAGCCAATGCCAACTGTGCAATGGGTAGAAAACTGACACACGGCTACAGGGGAAACATGTAGGTATATATTTTAGCAATATTTGGATATTAGGAATACTTACCACTTTAGCGTTCTGCCATGCTTTTGTAAATTGTGACTTAACTATTTTTATATCAAAACGTATATTTTTCCGAATTTTATGACCCTTAAATGCACCACCCATTTCGCCTAACCTTTAATTTGTGTTACTTCGTCTATGATGGTTCTCTGAATATTTCGTCAAGTTGATTGACTCAGTACTTATGACGCATTTATATACTTCCAGACACGGACTGACAAAGCGCACATAAGAGAAACACGGACCTTTGACCTATGATATATTTTAGCAACAGAAAAGTTGTGAAACGAAGTTCGAATATTATTGCGAGTTCAATACTTCCATCATTTAGGTAGTCCTAGATTTTGGGAATTGATTTAAAGGCGGCGGAAATAACATCGCTGGAACATACTGTTACAACGTTTCAAATATTCCTACTCATTTTCAGACATTATTTGGAGGGGATGAAAATTTTAGGTTGGAAGCTGTATGCGGTAAATAGTTGTACATTGTTGCATATTTGGTGTTAATGAATCACCTTCTATTTTTAAGAAGCTGCTGGTTCCAGTGATGTCATTGTTTAGGTAAACTATTACTTTGCCATGACGGACGAAGTTTTCGTAAAGAGGTAGTCCACAAATATTGCGTAGGTTATTTATTCATCCCAAAATATACACTAATTAGGTTATCAGATAATTCACATGTGTCGAGTTTGTGCACCGACCTCCGGTTAATATTCTAATGGTGACAAAGTATTTGTTAGGATTCCAAATGTAAGGTTCTAGATCCAAAACGTTAATTCCAGCTACGTACCCAGAATCAGTCATTTTGTGTTTCTTCTTTCTTCTCACGTTGTGATTAAATATCGATGTTGACAACTGTTGTGTATGATATTATCAAACTCGTAAATAGTAGCCTCAAACATTTTAAACCTTTTTTGAGAGCTCTAATAGTCATTTGGTACCGTATGAATGTATTTCACGCGAAGTTTATCTACAAGTTTTTCCACCATTTAACTCTTAAATATGTAGAAAGAAACGTTACTTTACCCCATAAAAGAGAAAAATGAGTCTACAGTTTTTTTAGTGTGATACGTGATTATTTTTTAACAAATTTCCAAGTATAGCAAGTTGTAGTCGAAGTATGAGCAGCCTCAGTTGTGAACAGTACAGCAGAGGGTCTTATCTTGGCTTGTACAAAGGAATGAGGTTAGATGAAAAAAAGTAAAGGTAAAACCGTATATGTAAGTATCTGATTAGTCCTGTCTAGGAAGCATTCTCTGTTTATCTCTAGGTGCCATCTCTGCGACTAAGGTTGTCAATTATAATGGTAATTCTAACACTGGCTGCTCTTGATAATTCCACAAAGGAACAATCAAGCCAGTTTCTCAGGATTCGAAAATTATTTAGAAATCATTAAACTTCACCAAATATCTGCGTCTTTCGGCGGTGATAACATCCCGATCTCTTATCATAGAAGAAGTCGCTCCTCCTCACCTCAGACCAATTGCAAAGACTGATTTAGCACTCTGAGCGTAGAGTTTGTCGTACGACATGCAGCAGAAAAATATTGGAGGCAAAGCTGATCCCTGAGAAACACCCACAATGTTATTTGGGATGAAGTGAAGACTCCTATCTTACAAGTCGAAAGTAAATCACTCGCTTATCTGCAAAGCCTCTATATCTATAGGAGATCATAGGGCAGAAATTTGCATAATAGATAAACTTGTGACGTCTCAGCTGATAGAAAACCTGTTGAATCAACGGCAATGACGTGAGCAGCTGACTTTGTTTGCGGTAATACTTTCAATTTCAAACGTCCTTTTTAATAATAACTTCATTCCATTCATCGCATCATTTTGTAGACTCTTATAATAATTGAAGACACAAGTGAATACAGGTGTCATGTAGGTAACATTTTTTTGTAACTGCTTTTTTTTTCATTAAACTTAATGAGTGAATCTTTGATTCCGTGATTACTGTGTTGCAAAAACAAGATAATAACAATCTAATTGAACTAAATACTTAAAATGTCAATAGAATAAAAAGTCCCAATAACAAATGTCTAAACTCAATTTTCTCAATACAATCATTTTGTTACATGATATCTTTATCCACTTGTGTCTTCAATTGTGCATGAATGTTACTAGAAAAACTCACCTTACATTGTTATGTCGATACAATATATGACGATAGTGCTGCAACCAAAGTATATCACAGTCACAATGCCAAGGGTTCTCTGTTAAGTCAGCTCCCTTCATATTCTTAAAAATAAATGCGTAAGTGTCATTCAGTGTATTCAAACGATTCCTCGCTAGCGAAATAAAGTCGGGAAAAAGTCTACTGTCTTCAGGAAGGGCATCAAATGCTAGCTCGTTGATTTGGTTCAAATTCGGACAGTCGGTTATTTCTAGTTTTTCCAAAGCAGGTAGATTGTAGAAAGCATAGTTATGGATATTCCAGAGACTTTCCATTCTATTGAGTCTCAATACTTTGAGGGAAGGGTAGTTGAGATAGTGTGCCGCAATATAAGCCAGCTTATTTCCTGATAGGTCTAAGTATTGCAAAGATTGAGGTAACACGGGCACCAAAAGCAAATAATTGTCTGCCAACGACAGATATTGAAGTTGTTCGAAACTATGGAAAAAGTCATTTGGGAAAGCAGTGATATTCATTCCGTTTAGTTTGAGCTCAGTTATTTGAGGATTGAGATTGCTCACGAGTGAAGTAGATTCTAAAAAGCCTCCCAGTAAGTTATAGCTCAAATCCAAATAGTTTAGGTTTTCTAAAGGCTTAAATATCTCTTGTGGAAGATGCTTGATCATGTTGAAACTCAAATCTAGTTTCTGAAGCTTCACTGAATGCTGGAATGTTTGAGAATCCAGTGACTCAATAGAATTGTGACTCAAATCCAGCACCTCCAAGTTTATAGCGGTAAAGAAAAATTCCTCATCTATCCTGGTGATCTGATTGTACTCCAGCTCTAACACATACAGCTCCACACTTGAAAGATTCTGAATATTTGGATCCAAAACAGCAATATTATTGAAAGATAGATCTAGATGGTTAACTTTTGACTTTAGTAGAGACGGTACTTCACTGATTCCTCGTGCAGTACAGTCAGCAAATAATGAAGGTAAGTTGTGCCTCTTCTGATCCAACAGTAACTTGCAATTGCACGCAGATTTGGACGTTTCATTACAAACTTCACTACAAAGAGTCTCCAAAATTATTAGAAACGAAAACACAATCAAACACTTTAAAGGCTTTCTCATCATTTTCGACATCGCGTATATCTGGAAGTAGGCTAGGCGATAAACTAAATCTATAACTTATTGCCTGAAAGTAACATGTTTTTTTCTTATCTACTTTTTATCTACGCTGTATTCAGATAATTTTACCGATAATTTTACAATATTGATTGGTGTATTGATTTGTGCTAATGATTCATACAGATATCTATGAGTTGACTCGGTGCTTTTTAGGTATTTTCAAATTCCACATAAGAGCTCCTGATTCTGCAACCCAATATTTCAACCTCTCTTAATGAGTTTAATGTATAATAAGCAACGACAACAGTCCGAGCACTTTTGTTCAAACATCATTCTTACCATTTTCTAATTTGTCCATTTTTTATTTTTGTTTATTTTTTTGTTTATACTTGTCCAAGCACTTATACATACTAATATATCTATATATATACAGGGTGACTTCGAAGTTGAGTCATTTATTTTAACATGATCTGATCAAAAGAAATGTTTTTTTCCTTTACCATTTTCCTGGTAAAATTAAAGTAACAAAGTTATAGCCCTTTGGAAGTTTGAGTACCGCGCTGTCTCAATAATAATATTATGTGGTCGTGTTTGGCGACAACGGATATAATCCGCCGTATCGGTTCATCGCATCGGAAACAAAAAAGCGAAAGAATTTGGAACGATGCTTTTTACAATTATTTCATTCATTTGTATACAGTCAGTGTCAGTGAATAGTGGTATCTGTTGCGTGGCTCAAACGAAATAAAAAATGGCACATGTTTATGCGGATCGGTTTCCCAATCGAGTGCAACCAACCCCTCGTGCCTTTGTTAATGTAGTACAACGGGCTCGTGAATCAGGTGACTTAAGACCTCACAGGGGACCTCACGATCAAATACAGGTCCGCACTGAAATACTTGTCGGGAGGATACTTTATAAAACAAGGTAAATTTTTTTTTTAATTTTTTTTTATTTTTACACACATATTTTGGTTTATCTTCCTTCTACAATCATTATCTGAAAATTAATGACTCAACTTCAAAGTCACCCTGTATATACATAACTCGAGCTGATAGGTTTTTGCCTTGTTTGCCATGGCGAATTTAGCGGATGGTAAGGGGAGTGCTCGCCTCTCCCTAGAAGTCTGCGATTTTTTCAAAAAAATGGTATACAGGGAGTTTCAAATTCGGCCCTCACCATTGGGATTTCAGAAACTGTAATTGTTACGAAGTCGCTTAACTGGGGGCAAAGTTGGGTATTTGGGTAATCAACAGAATGCAACGAAAGTTTCGAAATTCAAGGTACTTCCGGAGAGAGACGGAAAAAATATAATTTTCGCAAAATGCATTTTATTTTTTCCTGACTGTATTTGTAGTGGAATTTCAAAATAAAGTGCACATCAACATTGCCACTTTTTATTCTCTACAAGGAGGTATAATTACAATTTCAATATGTCGTTTCGTCTTTTGTCCTCCAGCATCAACATTATTTTTTATTTCTATGGCCGCCATATTTGATTTTTGGATAGATAAATAGAGTTTTTAATTCCGATTACAAAAATGTACAATACGGCATACATTGACTTTGCTAAACCTGAATTATTTAAAAAAGCAAAATTTTCTAGGTAGGCCTTGAAATTATCATACCAGGTTTAACCAAAAATTACTTTTTCTCCTGACTTTATTAGAGATGGCATTTCAAAATAAATTACATGTTGTCATTGGTACTTATTCTTCTCTACAAGATTAAGTAGTCAATTCGACGTTTCTTCTTTCGGTAATAACAATAATCATAAATAAGCCGAAGTGAATCGTAACAGACGTTCACAATGTTGTCCGTTATTTTGTGGGCAGAGCCTGACTCTTTTCTATACATTGTTCACTGCTCCATTTATTTTCCACCTTCGCAGTCTCCCAAACTCTGTTGCTATCTCCAATTTTAGGTCTTGTCTGGTATAAAAAACAAATGAAATCTGATAGTTTCAAGGCCTACCTATGAACTTCTGTTTTCCTGCAATAACTAAGGTTGGAAGTGTCAATGTATGACATAGTACTCATTTCTGAAATGGCGTACATAAGAAAAAATAATATTAATGCTGGAAGACAAGAGTCGAAACCTCATACTGAAATTCTAATTATGCCATCTTGTAGAGGGGAAAAGTGGCAATGTTAATATGCAATTTATTTTGGAATCTCATCTCATATATGTATGGTCAGGAGAAAATAAAAGTAGTTTTGGGATAAATCTGGTAGGCTGAACAAATGACTATCTGATTATTTCAAGGCATACCTAGGAAGTTCTGCTTTTATTATACAATTTTGAATTCAGAATTAAAAACCTTATGCATCTGTGCAAAAATCCATTATAGCGTCTATAAGAAAAAATATAGTTGATGCTGGAAGACAAGATATTAAACGTCATATTGAAATTCTAGTTATGCCATCTTGTAGAGGAGAAAATGTGGCAAGTTAAAGAGCAATTTCATTTGACATCCCACTACAAATAAAGTCAGTAAAAAATTAAAACTACTTGGGAAAATTCCGTTTTTTATTATATTGCCCAAACTCATTTGGGCAAATGATAAATTTCTTGAATCTATAGGTTGAAGTATGACATTCGACGTCAAACTAATTAGTTTGAAACGTAACCAACCCTGGAAAAAATTACTTCGGATCGACAGAATCAGGTAGAGAACGCGCCAGACAGTTGGGAACACGAAGCAACCACCTTTGAAAATTGTAATTTGAATCTCGGCTATGAAAAAGTAACTGTATAATAAACGTTTTAGGTTAAAAATCAGTAAAAGTATGAACATTTTAGGTAGGTAGGCAAAAATTCTAGGCACCCGTATGTTACATTTTGGAATTTGCCTAGACCCAAAATTTGGCTTGCCACGATTCTAAAGAGAAAATCTCAAAAAATAAATTTCGGATTTTCCAGTTTTGGCGTCTTCGGTACAATTTTAAACTGTGCTCAAAATTAAAAGAAAATCGTAAAAATAGAAAAATGTAATTGAGATTTTGGAAGTTATGAACTTTCGTTTGTAATGCTCTCTAGTCACAGTGGCAAAATGAGGAAGCTGGGGGAAAGGCAGCGTAATTTATTTGACAAGCGGTGGTGGCAGAATGCACTTATGGGCTGAAAAACAGTTTGCAGCATATCGCATATATTTCATTCCTTACTATGAAATGAAATATTTGGGTGTAACATGGACGAAAATATAAATTTATATATATATAGTACTTTGAAGTTGCTTTATGGGTGGTAATACTGTGATATAAAATATGTTTTAGGTGTGTAAGCAGATTTTTTGTGTTTTACACAAAAGCGTGCTTTAAATTATAAGATTATAACATACATTACATAGCACTGTGACAATATTCATCGCAACCATGCATGTTGTATCATTTTTATGAGGGAATTGATTATTATTATATATTATATTCAGGATTTTATTTAATTTTCAGTGAATATTGGGAAAACTGTTTATAAAAAATTTATTTACTCGATTTTTGCTCCACATCATAAAAATTATTTAAAAAAAAAACAGATACCTACAGATTCAAGCGACCAGATCTCGTACTATAACCTCAAATATGCGCAGCAACTGGTACTCGTCTTGATCACTGCGTCCTCAATCAGGAGTCAAGTTTTGGGTTCGTGTTCTCAATTCGCCGATTCACCTAGTCTATAGGCAGAGTGCGTCGGGCCGACAGTTCATTTTCTTATTGTTTATGCCTATCACGTTCAAAGCTTCAATCCAATTTTCAGTAAATACTGAGAAAACAATGTACAAGAAATCGATTTATATCATAGATTTTCGCTTCATTAAAGATGCGGCGCGCTTGAGCGCGTCGATACTCGCTAGTGCATTTTCCATTGATCAGACCTATACTGTTCAGGATTTTATCTAATTTCCGGTAAATATTGATAAGACTACTTACAGAAAAATATTTTCCCTCATTTTTCATTGTTTCATCCACATTTAGTTATACGTAATTTTCATGAAAGGTGAGAAAATCATTTGAAAATAACCTATTTCTTCGAATTATTTTCCCCAACAAAATGTACAATATGGCAATGCTGCACAGTATTCGTTACATTTGTTAAGTAATTTGGGAATTGTTTCCATGTTCTAACAATTCATTTTTAAAACTTTCATTTTGTTGAAAATTCGCAAACAATTGTCAAGAATTTTCAAGAAAACATATTGGAAAAACATAACACAGCACACATTTACATAGTTTTTAACATGAAAACATGATTTACAATATGTACATATCGTGGGTTGACTATTATACTGTTCTAATAGTACAAAAGTAGTTATGGAGAAAAACGTAATTAAATATTCACATTTTACTATTTTCACTATTATTACCTACTTTTTTTTGAAATGGTACTCAAGTTGAGAGCTAGGTATCTGGTTAACGCATTTCTTAGGTTATTCATTGAATTTTTTGCTTATAATATTTAAAACAATAAATAAACAAATGGCTGATAGAACAAAAATATTATATTAACATAATCAGATTTACAAAATATGAAAATATTTGTTCTAACAACACAGGAATGATAGAAAACTAAACGATAACTTATTTATTTTTATAAAAAGTAACATTTTATTTCAACATTTTTTATTTTTTGTATCCTCATTATTTGTTTTTTGCCTTTTTGTGACGTATTTTTTCTTTTTTAAAAATATCAGCATCGTTATATTGTTTAAAAAAAGTTTTTATAAACATTACGTCAACGGGTGGCATAAATTTGAATAGTTTTGTAAGGTCAAGAACTTTCGCAAAAGGCAGAAGGCATTTTACTGGTTCAGAAGCACTTCGTATTTCGGGCAATAAACTTGAAACATGATTGGTTGTTTTTGTTCTGGTTGTGTTTGATGCCGAGATTGAAACTTCAATATAATTGGAGTCTTTATCGTGACTAACCTTGTAATAAATTTTTTTAGGGTCAGTTCTGGTATACTTTAATTGCCTTAAAGATGAATAGGGTAATTTTTTAAAATTCACAGTTTGTGATGCTTCTTTATAAAGGTAAAAATCTTGGGGCTTCATGTGAAGAACTTTAAAAGGTTTCCTCTGGTTAACCGTTGGTAGAAGGCGTAGCAATCCCAGAGGGCTAACAATTTCTACTCCGGATAATTTTCTTTCTATCTGGCTGTGCAAATTATCAACTTCTTGGACACTACTATGCCCAGGCTCTCCAAACTTTTGGTCTATTTGCTCAAGTGTAGGATGCTCCTCCAAAAACTTCATTAATGCTAGACTCATTATTGAATTCTTGTTTTGTGGCACGCAGGAATCAGACCACAAAATTATTTTTTTGATAAACGGAAAGTCTACAATAACCATGTTTAATATCTTTATTAGACCTGAAGCGATGTCGCTGCCCTGCCGTCCATGTGTGCCCTCGCTCCAAATACAATAATAGGCTTGCTTTTTTAAACATTCAATGAGCAGTAAGGTTGTAAGTATTTAGTTTCCTACTGTAGAAGAAACATGACACATTAGAACGTGGCAGTGCAAATACATTCTCAAGGTCAAAACATATTATAGCTGGTTGCGGATCTCCATTGGCCCTGTCTAAATCACGTTCTAATTTAGTGAATTTTTTTCCCTGAACATGTTTTTCAAAAATACACTTTTCTTCATCGGTGAAGCCACCTTCCTTTTTCAATCTGATCTCCTCACACACATCACAACGATCTTTTTTTGGTTTTAAAAAGTCAATATTATATTCGTAATTAAAAATGTTTCTGTAAATATGTTTTTTAACTGGTTGCAGTTGTTTTTCAGTACAAAACTCGACATACAAAGAGTACAGCTTATTCATATTCAATGTTCCATCAAGATACTCTTTTTTCGTGTCGACTCTACAATAGTGAGACTCAACTCGTGATAGTTGGCTTATATGTAGGCGAACGTTGTCTTTACTGGTAGCGCTTATGGTTTTTTTAGTATGACGACCTTGTTGTGATGATGATGTGATACCTGTTAGTTCGTCCTTTTTTTTCTCGTGGAAATAATTAATTCTTTGCTGGCTTATGTCCAAAGTAGATAAAAAGAAGGTCTTGCATACACGAATTTTGTCATTGGCTACATGAAAATGGTATTTGAAGGTATATTTTCGACGCGAGTTCTCCCTGGAAGTCTGTGTTCTTGCTTTGTCGATTCTTTCAGTGTTTTTTGCATAAAAATGCCACTTAGAATCATTTGATAAACCCCAAAACCCTTTGAATATGTTTTCTCTCTCATACAAACTTATTTTTTTTTACACAAGAGAATTTACAGCTGCTTTCACAATTTTTTAAATTTCTACACCTTCGATTTGTTCCTTTTACATTTTTGTATTCCTGACCTGATTGACATAATGCTTTATTTACGTTCATCTTCCAAGTTTCTGGTTGCCGTTTGCGCTTTCTACTGAGTTTTCTACCTTCTGTTACAGTCATATTCTCCCGACGTGTTACTTGGTTGCTTTCCTCTGGGGCGTTTTGGTTGACCGTCCGTTCATTGGCTTCTCGAGGTGAATTCATTTCTGAAATAATAATAATACCAGTTGCTATGGACACGTTGGTATGCCCACAATTTGTTTTTTACATACACATAACTATACGAATGAAATATTATAGTAATTAATACTCAAATTTATGCAAAAAGCTATCTAAACTAACCAAACTAACACAATATAACTCAAATTACCTGTCTCATAGGCGACGCTGGCTGATAAACTGACACTTTCAATTTCTTCATCCGATGTATGATCCGATGGAATGAAATCCGGATCTCGACAAGAATCATCGCTGTCCTCAAAATATTCGAACTGACAATTTTCTGACGGGCTTCTATTTGCAGATGTTGACCTAAAACCAGAAAAAATATTATTCCCTTTAATTTGTTCTAATAGCGGATCTAATAATATAGAGCACAAACATTTCCGGATAGAAAATATAATATTATATTGTTCTAATAGAACATTTCTATTATTAGTTTGAGGTTAAGTCACTAAAATAAAGTTTTTTTTTTCGTATTTAGCTTGATTTTGGTGAACAAATTTATAAAAATATGGATTAGAATACTTACGGTTTCGTATTAATATCCATTTCTTAAAAATACACAGAAACCACAGTTTTACTAAGAAAAACGTAACACCATGTTGTTTGTTATTGTCACACTATGTACTAAAACGTTAATACTATAGTGTTCTATCAGCACCAAAATGTAAAATCTAATTGGCTGGTTAGTTAGAACACTATAATAGTAACAGAAATTTGAATTTTAGACATAGAACAATTTAATATTGTTTCTAATTTCGTTTGTAGAAGAATTTGAGTAATGCTTTCTATTTAGATAGAACAGTAATGAAAAACTCTATTGTTAAACACTGGAACTTCGTTTCCCGCCAAAACTGCTGATAGAACAATATAATATTCAACCCACGATATTTTGAAATGCGATTTTTGCTTATTACACGTTTAGATTTTAGTCTCTTTCTTTACAAAAATATGGATTTTTATAGACTTAAATAATTATGTTTTCCTTAAAAAGGTCCGTTTCTATATTCGGGTTCCGAAAAGGAAGAGCGCAGCAAAAATACTTCGCACGCCACTGATGGCACTGCGGCATCACTTTGAATACGCCGGGATACGCACGCGCCAACTCAAGTCATCGCACGCCACTGCAAGCGCAGCATCTCTTCGAGTTCGGTGGGATGCTCTGAGCGGATGCTTTGTCAGTTTAAAGGCATGCACTGCAGTTGCATGCGATGTGTTTTGATGCTCTCTTCCTTTTCGGTACCACACTCTTTATTTTTATTTTCAATTTTGGCCTTTATGCTCTAAGGGTCGTATCGTCAGTCGTTCCTACAAGTATTGTAGCCATAAAGGCATGTTCTACCTACAATTATTGAAGGAACGACTGACGATACGGTGATGAAGTGTTGCTCACTTGTGAAACAATTGAAAAGTGAGGCGAGTCCTCGTCAAAAGCCAAAAGTGATTAATCTTGTTTTGTCCAGGGAAGCCATGATGCCCCTTGCGACCAATCACGAAGGAGATCGTGAAAAAAGTTAATAGATCTATTCTCTCCAATGAATAAGTGGTGTGGCTTGATATCCTGTGATGTCTGAAAAACATTTCTTGCAATTTCTGACGATTTATACATACTATCAAACACAAAACATATACACTGAAGAAGATTTAATTCCATGCTATTCGATGGCAACAGGGTGACTTGTGTAGTTGTCAGCGGCCACTTTTTGAGGGTGCGACAGGATTGACAGATTGTGCATTAATACCCCGCAACGTTGCCAGCTCTACATATAAATCTGCGATTGCTATACTTTTATATATAGGAATTTGGTGGGAGATCTTATAACAGCATGTATTATTAACATTTTGCGCTATCTTGACGAATAAGTACTTTTTTGTATATTAAAATAGCAACGTCAATAACACGAGCTTCAATAAGATCACTCATATCTACTTACTAATCTGGAAAGGTTCAGAAGAAAAACATATACTGCAAATACCTAAATGTAGATTTATTATATATATCTCATAGATTTTTCTACAAACAAATAAGTATTAACATTATTATGGTCCAGATGTTTTCATTTCCCAGCCTTTGTTGGCACTTGCATAAATCAAAAATTAGGAAAAAATTGAACTGTGTTGTGATATGTACTAGAATTCAGATTTATTTTTTATTAGAACAATAGGTAATATTATTGTCCATGGACACCCACAGAAATTTTTCTCAGGGGTGTTGATCATCATCACGACATGACTTTTTGTGGCTTCGATTCCAGTGAAATTATAGTGAGCTTTGCATATCAACCCTGCTGCTCTGAGAATAGGTGATTTAAAATGAAGTAAGGAAACTAATTTGGACAAAAAGCAGAACAAATCATCACTGGTTATTCAGCTATATAAAAACTTACAAATGTTATAGTCTGCAAATATCCTTTAGAGTTGTGCCTTTTGGTTAGATCACAAGTAATAGCCGAACTTCTGATAATTCTCAGGACCTCAGGGGTTGACACCGGTGGCTGAACTTTTCGTAGTGTTCCACAGTTCAAAATGATGATCTCTGATCTTCCTCAGCATCTGCCAGAAGAATGGCTACTGACTGGGGGCACTTTTGATCATATTAAGAAAGAAACTTCTGATTTGGAGTTTGTCTTATAGTGTTCACAAATATA
Source organism: Acanthoscelides obtectus (assembly GCA_963669975.1). Lineage (NCBI taxonomy): Eukaryota > Metazoa > Arthropoda > Insecta > Coleoptera > Chrysomelidae > Acanthoscelides > Acanthoscelides obtectus. The sequence goes on from CAVLJG010000004.1 coordinate 57,489,028, forward strand.
TTACAGCTTTTGGGTACTTACATTTTTATACTTGACAACTCTGAACAATGAATAAGCCGCCATTTTTTAGGGTGCGACATGGTTGTCATATCGTGCACCAGCAACACTGCTTTGTTTCCCATTCACCCATATGAGTTTCATTCCCCAGCTATCAAGTGCACTATGATTTTAACTCAGACTAAAAATATAAATAGACTTACCATTCTTACGGCACTGTAATGCATTAAGACAAACAAACAGAATTCAAAACAAATACAAACAATAAGCTGTGTATGTGCAGACCACAGCTGATTCCACCAGTGGCGTAGGTGTTTTTTTTGTAATGGTGTTCTGGTTAATACACCCAGTATCACCTTCCATGGCAGTGAAAAGAATAAACACAGAGAAGTAAACAAGGTTTTATTATTGGAACTTAATTATCAGGTTTATTGTTTCATAATACCCAGTACAAAGGTATATAAACAAGAGAGAGTATTATGTAAATAATAAGAATTGAGTAGAAAATTTCCTGTCCAGAGTATCAATACAAAAAAAAAATAGTAAGAAAATGATAGTAACCATGATCAAAAGTTGTATATAAAAAAAAAACAAACAGAAAAAGAATAAATAATTGATGCATCAATTTAAATATTCTGTCTTGATATTGAAGGCACAAAAAAACTATTAATTCCTTAAGAAAGATCTTAGCTTAAGTAGTTCCCTAAAGTATTTAAAAAGTTTGTATCATAAATTCAACTCATTCGTTTTATTTAGGCAAGCAAAGACATAGATTTGGTTCAAACGATCTGACAGAATATGCTTTCTCAATGGATTGTATAATGGACATTCCAGGAGGAGATGTCCTAAAGATTCGGTCTTTCGAGTATTACATATTGTACAATAGTCTGTTTGGTCAACCCTGTATGAAATATTATTTAGGAAGATTTTGAGACTACATTTATTATGGAGCTTAAGTTGGATTATAAATCGTTTTATACATAACGGTATACTTGAGGATTTAGCGTACTCTGTAGACTCTGATAGCCATTTTAGCCATTTAGCGCGTCAAAGAGTTTTTGTATTGATATACGCTGATCCAGATATGGATGTAAAACATCTAAAAAAAAAAACAAATTTCATACCTAGGTAGATCCCTGCTTTCCAGTTGCTCACTATTTGAATGGCTTAGGGCAATTTCCTGGGCAAGATTGATTTCATTCTCCTCAACACTGGAATCACTTTAAAATAGATAAGTAAAAGTATAGCAACAAAATATTCCATTTCATCCAACAGCTAAATATAATTAAGGACTTGCTCTGTTTGCCTCAAAGGCTCTACTGATGGAACTGCTGAATGCTTCAGTTGAGTTCTTTTGCCTTCTATTAAATCAGTTTTGTGAAAATGATTTGCGCAAATAAAGGCATGAAGTGGTAAATCGTTTATGTCAATATTGAGGATAGTGCACCATTCTTCTTGTTTTTTCTTACCACTAGGAAACCTCAAAGATCAAAAACGTGCCTAACAGAAGAGTATTTTTTGAAAATCACCACACATACAGTGTAAAAACAACCAATAACTATAAAATGTCTATTTCTTGATACTAAAAATCACAACGCATCCCCATGCGCTACGCCCTTGTCCTCCTCTAACCTCTAACTCACCTGTGGAAGGTTGCCTCAGTTTTTTCACTGCTAACTCCACAAAGAATGCACTTCCGACGTCCCATTGTCTTTGAAAATTGTCTATCAATGATAACAATGCTATAATTGCCGCTAAAACAACCTGAAAACACTTTTGAATACTCGCAACAAATTCACTGTGCACAACAACAAACACCAGATGTTTGTAAATTCTGTGTACGCATCCACCACTTGCCGTTGAACACCGTTGCCACGTTCGGCAAAAAGTCGGTAGAAATGTGCTACTTTCGAATGAGAGAAAGTTTCGTCCAAGGTGGAACAAATCCAGTCAAACAACTGACTGGGCAAAATATTATATGTAATGTTCGCTGTGAATTACCCAACATGAACCTTCATCCGTTTTGAATTGAATTTACGGCGTGTCGGCCACCTCTGTGACCGTTTTTGCGAGTATAAACAAATATGAAAAGAAAAAATAAATTTTTAAAATTTAAAATGACGTTGACAACTGCCTAGGAGCAGTTGTTTGATCGACCCACGATCGACCGGAGCGTCCACACCTTATTTAAGTCCACCTTCATTTCGGGCGGAGTGCACACCAATATCTCATTCCATTTTCAATAGATTTTTCAGTATGGAGAAGTGGCAGCGTCGCATATATTTGTTTACCGTAAATACAGTCATGTTGACGACGATATTTTGTAGGGAATTATTTGTCTATTTATATTTTTAGTCTGAGGATTTTAAGGTGATTTTAAGTACGATCCTGGCCATCATGAAGTGACATCTGTTAACTTGATTTTTAACTAACATCCATCTAACTGCGGTTAAAAGAATTTGTGAAGGAAAACGCTCTGGAGCTGGAGCTTGACAATGCCAATTATAACTCCTACAAGTAGATGGCAGAACAACCCTGTTGATGGTGACCACTAGTGGTGTTGGTTATCGTTACTTTCGAGTACCCGTTACTCTTCTACAAAGTAATCGTTTATTGTATTCGTTACTTGGATTACTATGAGTAGTATGAGTATAACGATTTGGCAATGTGCGTCGTGTGATTAATATCGAATTTAAGCAAGTTGAATGGAACCGAATCTTGTAAGAAAATAGACGAAGTTAAAATTTGCAAAATGTTATAAGCATAGTTTATTCAAGACTATCGTATTTAATGCAAATATTGTATCTTCAAACTGTATGCTTATCGAGATGAGTTATCATAGGATGGAGTGTCATATGACTCATATGAGCCTACAAACTGAAAATACTTTGTATTTACTACAAATACTTAAAAACATGCCTTTTAGTCAGAAAGATGATCTGTATATGGGCTTAAGGAAATTCGAAATGGCATGTGACTTTTCGAAGCATTTCAATTAAGCATAATGTACCAGTATAAAAAATTCTACGTTGAGCTTGGTCTACACATACTATTGGTGGTCATACTGAATTATATTTTTTTTAGCAAAACAGTGCATGGAAACACGAGTCAAATTGACATAACTTTTATTATTGTGGTTTTCCTGAACGGTGGTGTTACCTTGTTGTCGCTTTTCTGCCTCATAATACTGCCGAACTTTGATCCGATCCAATCGACTACTTATTCCTTTTCAGGTTCCCAACATCACAATAATAAAACCGAATTTGTGTCACGGTGTAAATAGGTAAACTTCAGATTTAAAAACAATTACCAAATTCTATGTCCGCCACTAAACAAAATGAGTTTCCAGGTTTCCATCTGAATGTGAGATGTCTGGCAACCCTGGTGCATGAGCGGCAGTGCTACAGGTCTAACCAGCGTTACCACTCAACGATCAACGATTATACAGGTACCGGGTAGGGATACGGAAAACAGAGTAATCAAAGTAATCATTTCGTGCTCGGATTAGTACTCGTTACTTCGGGTATCTATGAGTAACGAGTACTCGAGTTTCGTATGATTACTTTTTCAACACCACCAGTGACCACTGACATGTGATAGTGATCGCCAACCTAACTTTTGTTATTTGTTATTATTTTGTTTCTTTTTATCTTAGTTTTCCGTTTATTTTTTTTTGTTCTGGATATTTTCTATGAAAAGTATATGAAAACCATAATGGTTTGGTGAATTTAGTGATGTTAATCTAAATCCAGGGTTTAAATCCAATCATATACATGCAGGCAAGAAAAAACTTGAAGCTCTGCTAACATGGACAGTGACGACCTACTGGGGCCTCTGAATGAATCTAAAGACGACTACCACTCATCCGATGAAGAGGATGAGTGGTCAGATGGTTCAAGCTACAGTTCCTACTATTCAGACTCCAACAGGTGGTTATTTGCTTATTTATGCAGATTTATAGACTCATCATTTTGCATCTGCAATCTTTGCAATAGATTAGTAGCTAGGATTCATATAACCTGATATGTGCCTGAACTTTGAAGAAATAAAGACTATTTAAAATCTTGTTGGTGGTCATTTATCTAAGATTTTAAACAAATGCATTGAAACTGATACATTTTGCTACTTTTTGAGCACTTTTTTGATCTATTGAAAGCATTTGATTGAGCGTCCCATGTCTGCCTGATGGAAAACTTTCAAGACAGAGTCCTTTATAATAACAGTCTTATATCTTCACACGTCAATATGACAGAGTTTAGTATTCAGCACTAGATGGAGTGAAGTGACACCCACAGTTGTTAGAGGTAACCCAGGGTTTTATTTTAGGTCCCATGTTATTTATATTATGAATAATATCATACCACTCTCAGTGCTTAGCAGTGGCGGCTCGTGCCAATTCAGTGAGGTAGTGCCAGAATGGAAGCCATAATTTTGAATCGATTCAAAATTGTAAAGAATAACTTATAACTTACCCCTGATAGTTAGTGGTCAAAGTTCTTGAGGTTCAATAAATCTATATGTCCAAAAAAAAATCAAAAATAAAACTATTTACACACGCGCACCAAATTATAAAACAAGTGTGGAGAAGTACCTATAACTTCAAAGTTTTCTATACATGAAGTCCATTCTTCTTTCTTTTTGGTAGCAAAGTTTTCGATTACCTTATTATTAAAATTTTCAATGCCACTAACAAAATGTTTTTCTGCAGACAGCATTCCTAAAGCACTAAGCCTTTCTTCCTTCATTGTGTTTCTGAGGAAAGTTTTAATCCGTTTCAGCATTGAAAAAGAGCGTTCTGCTTCAGATGTTGACATCGGTATAGTGATTAAAATACTTAAGAGCTTAAGAGTTTCTTGAAACGTACAATTTAATCCTTCCTCGTTCAATAAAATGGATAGTGGAACAGCTCCAGAAGTAGTACTCAATTCTTCTCTCTGATATAATACTTGTAACTCAGTTTTAAGCCTGTTTTTGTCTAAAAATGAAAATTGTGTGCATGGGTCATTTAAATGTGCTTCAGGAAACTGATGTTTATAAACAGAAAACTTTTCAGACACAAATAAATTAGAAGCAACTAAATGCCCAGAAAAGTTAAATCTTGTTCTTATTTGCGATAATACTGCATCGCATATTTCTAACGCTTCCCGTTTTTTGCTGCCTTCTTCAACTTGCCTTTTTTTCTTGCCGGTTCATCAGTTTCTCTCTGCACTCGTTCAATCTCGTCAATAATGCTATCCATTTGTTCTCGTATAGTTTGAATTGCTGCTTCAAAATTCTCTAAATCATTTTTGACCTTAACAGAATCGGTGCATACTTTTTGTAATTGGTTAAAGACAATTTCAACATGTGGCATTATTTTATGGAATATACTTAGCCAAAATACAAAATTTGTATCTTGCAGCTTTAATTTGTACCCACTGGCTTGATTAATCGACGAAGAATCGCGTGAAGTACTTTCTATATTGTCCATAACTTCAATCAGGTCTTTCCTATTTTCATAAACTGTATGAACACCTCGTGACTGAAAATTCCAACGTGTTTGGGAAGATCTTGGCAATCTGCGATTAACTATTTCATCCAAAATTTTTGTTCTTTGAGGAGACGTCGAAAAAAAAGAGCACAATCCAGATAAATTATGGAAAAATATTCTAGCCTGCTTATTGACAGAGCATGCGCTTGTCATAATTAGATTTAACTGGTGTGCATAGCAATGAACATAATTTGCAAGTGGATAAGTTTCCTTAATAATCTTTTGAACGCCATTCAATTCACCACTCATAACAGACGCACCATCATAGCTTTGAGCTATTAATTTGTTTGGATTTTGATCTATTAATGGATTTACAACATTTAAAACGCATGCAGCGATTGATTTGGCATCGTGTCCGTCGGGGACGTAAAATCTCCAAAATCTCTCAACTGGTTGTCCTTTACACAAATATCTGAAAATAATAACTAACTGAAATTCACAGGCTACGTCAGTCGTTTCATCGGCAATTACTGCAACAAAAGGAGAATTTGCAATCTCCTTCTTAACTTCTCCATGATAAACATCTAGCATGCACTCAAGAAGCTCGTTTTGAGTTGTTTTTGAGGTACCCTTGAAAAGTTTGGCACTTTGAATATGGACTTTCAATTCGTTGTCTAATTCGGCGCTAAAATTCACCAGCTCCTTAAATATGCCTCTGTTTTCCGAATTTTCCTTTTCATCGTGACCCCTTAAGGCTAACTCAAATGCTCCACAAAACCTTATACAATTAATAATTTTATTCAATACATATCGATTCTTATCCACTTGATTATTATGTTTAATTAGATCATTGCGATAAGCCGAATTGAGTTGAGTCCTTATATTTAATTTACCAAGAATAGAAAAGCTAAAAACATTATTCATATGGACTTTAGATTTTTCGTGGGTCTTCATTTTATCCCATATATGTATAAGATCATCTGTACCTTTTTTTGACCAAGTCTCGTCACCTCCAAATAGAACACATACAAAACAAAATAGTTTATTCGTTTCTTCACAACCACATTTTATCGTACACATTTTTATTAAATTTGCGACAGCGCGATTTTTGTCCGCTACCACTTTGTTTCTCAATTTTTAAATCGGGTATTGGCCGTCCTAATTCTTTAATTTGCAGTTTTTGATCCAGCGAAAAACCACTAAATGAGTTTTTTAATATCCCGATTTTATTCATTTTCACTAGTTTTAATAAAACAGTAAAAAATATGATCACAAAACAGAGCAGTTCATTAACACTAGACGTACTAAAACAAAAACGTTATTTCTCACTTTTCAGGTAAAAAAAGACCGAAATCAGCACTAGACGTAATCATAACGAAACGACCGACCGAACAAAAACACCGCCGATATCATTTGATAACGAATTACGACTGATGATGTGCCTGGCACAAATTATACTTGTCTTTCGCTATTCACCTCATATAAAAATGTGTATTGTAGCGTTATCTCTGTCGCTCGTATGCGATGCTGGTAAAATTTCTCTCTTTTTATTTGGGCCGGCCCGACATTGGCACAAGTTGATGACGTCAAGGTCAAGGCATGCTTTATATCTCGTCGCGTGGTTCGGGTGCTTGCGGTGTTGTCACGTTGTCAGTGTTGTCACTTCATATAATTTATACCAAAAAAAAATGAAAAAGCAAAAAATAAAGTAAAACATTGAAGATTGAAAAAAATATTCTTTTTGAAGAAGACAAGGTAGTGCCATGGCACCGTGGCACTACCTCACGAGCCGCCACTGGTGCTTAGTGCTATATGCAACCTTTTGTTTTTTGAACCTGAGGATGTACTTCACAATTCGGCGGCTCTGGATTGCCTCACAGCGAGGCATCCGGTATCATTAATATGGGTACCTGGGCTTGCTGGTATAAGGGGCAATGAGACGGGGGACACTCTGGCGAAGACAGGATCAGCCAGCAAGCTTGTTGGTCCTGAGCCAGCTCTAGGAGTGTCCGCGTATAAAGCTAGGAGGAAAATGGAGACGTGGGTTGCAAGACAACACTCTCAGAAATGGAGAAGTATCTCCAGACATCTCTGCCAGGCACGGGAACTCATTGAAGGGCCCAGTGCTAAGGATGGACGCTTCTGCCTACCTCTGGATAGAGCCAACCTAAAGTTGCTGGTGGGACGGTTGTCTGGCCATAACACGTTAAGGCGTCACCTGCACGTGATGGGGGTGGCTAAGGATCCCTTGTGTGAATGCTGCGGGGTAGAGGAAGAGACCTCGGCGCACGTTTTGTGTCGCTGTGAAGCTCTGAGCTACTATAGGCAGACTATACTGGGGTCGATTACTTTGGACCCTCAGGACGTCAAGGAGCTTGAACTCAAGGCGATTCTCAACTTCGCTAAAAGATTCATTCATTCACAATTCGGCCATTCACTGAATCATAAAATTTATCATGTTAGCATCATTTGATGGAAGATTCTCCAGAAGAGACCCATCAAAATTATTAATAATTGTTCCTAATTGTACATAATTTATGTTTTGTTTTAAATTCTATTCTGTCGGCTACAGGCCAAATGGCTTGATGGATTTTGGCATGTGAGGTATTGTTGGATTCGCCTTAGCAGTGAGTTACACTGACTTTATTAAAACTTTATAAAAACAAAATGGTAGATTTGACTCAAAGATCAACTTTGAAATTCCTATTTCATGGGATACAGCTGAAATGGCTTGTTGAATTTTGATATATGAGGTGTCTCCAGATTTGTCTTGATAGTGCAAGTGACACTGGGCATACAAAAATTTTATAAAACCAAATGGCGGCTTTTAATAAAAAAATTCAACCTAGAATTTCCTATTTTACAAGATAGACCTTAAATGGCTTAAATGATGAATTTCGACTTACAAGATGTCTCCAGATTTCTGTTTTAAATGTGTACTTGTTTTATTATGTTCCATCTCCTTTGTTGTTTTGATGTCTTTATGTCTTTGTTAAAATTTAGGTGGCAAGAAAAGCAATTTAAATTTTGAATTTCTTCTTATTTAACTTGTTTAAGTGCTATATTCCTGTTTGCATATATGTAGGAGCTAGAGGGACAACGTGGTACTAGGTGGATGGATGACTCTCCTCTGCTCCTACTTGATATGTCCATGTTAAAGTATAATTACAAAATCATTTCAACTTGAAATCAAAGAATAATTCATCCTTGACAATTGAATGAATAAGTAGAATAATTTGAAAAACTCTGCTCAAACTACCCTAGATAGTAGATCTTTATTAATGCCTGTCTGAGCCTTTGCCTTTATATATAATATTATAAAACTTCATCAATTTCCAGCACTGCACCTGACTGGGAGCCTTATGTGGACGACTTCACTGGTGAACTTCTCTATATTGAGTGCCATCCTTTTGTTGTTCAACATAATAAGGATAACAAACCCAGTAGCCATAGAGAATTTTTCACCAAAAGCCATTTAAGACATAGTACTAGAGGCAAATTCTTAAGACTCATCAGAAAAAGGGAAAGTAAGAGGAAGAAGAAAAATCAGAAACCACTTGAAGTTGCTGATACCTCAACTACATCAAAAGTTAAATTTCAGGTAGTTTGATACCTACATTATTTCCATTATGCTCATTGTATATATATCTGAACTTCTCCATATTACAAAAAATACAAATAATATATCACCTACTACTGATACTGCTAGTCATAAGTTCAAGGCTTCAGAATTGTGGAGGCCACCTTTCTCAAATTCATTATAAAAAATGATGCAGTCATGCAATTATTTGTGTCGGATGCTGTGTGGCACATAATACCATATTTTGACCAACACCATTTTCAAAGAAACATGGACCAATTCATTGGCTTTAAAAATTGTTGACTCACACCCTAGTATGTTTGACCAAGACAGTAGGAACTTTAGAAGCCATAATTCGTCGTATTATAGTAAATACGATTCAGAATGTTATCAAATACTGTCAGGTTATGGTATACTCAAAATCAGTAATTAGTAAAAATAGTTAATAATGACATGATCTTAGCTTTCCAATGAAGTATTACAATTGAGAGATTTCTAACATGCATGTTCTTTGTTTTATTTTATTTTAATGTTATAATGGGTGATTTTTTTGCTAGTATCTTTTTGGCAACACTGTTTTTGACAGATGACGCGTGAATCGTGTCTTGTGTCATTGTCAAAATTGTTCAGTTTGGTCTATAATTTAACCATGAATCGACTTACGAACGAACAACGCTTGAAAATTATTGAATTTTACTATCAAAATTCATGCTCGGTTAAGAGAGTGCATCGAGCACTGCTTTCAATTTATGGGCAATTTGGTCGGCCTACTGAGGGAGCTATTCGGAAGCTTGTGACTAAATTTCGAACCCAGTTTACATTATTGGACATTAAACCACCAACACGCAGACGTAGAGTGAGGACTGAAGAAAATATTGCGGTTATATCCGCCAGTGTTAGTGATGACCGTGAAATGTCGATTCGCCGCCGTTCGCCGCAATTGGGCCTCTGTTACTCCACTACGTGGAAAATTTTGCGACCGGATTTGGGTGTAAAACCTTATAAGATACAGCTGGTGCAAGAATTGAAGCCATATGACCTCCCACAACGTTTCCAATTTGGTGAATGGGCGCTGGCAAAGTTGGAGGAAGATCCACATTGTTATCGAAAAATTGTGTTCAGCGACGAAGCTCATTTCTGGTTGAATGGGTACGCTAACATGCAAAATTGCCGCATCTGGAGTGAAGACCAGCCAGAAGCATTGCAAGAGCTACCAATGCATCCCGAAAAAATCACTGTTTGGTGTGGATTATGGGCCGGTGGCATCATCGGGCGTACTTCTTCAAAGACGACAATGGCCGGAACGTAACTGTGAATGGCGAGCGCTACCGTGCGATGATAACAAACTTTTTTTGCCCAGAATGGAAGAGCTGGACTTGGCTGACATGTGGTTTCAACAAGACAGTGCCACATGCCACACCGCACACGAAACAATGGCCCTATTGAGAGGCGAGTTCGGTGAACAGTTTATCTCACGTTTGGGGCCCGTCAATTGGCCGCCTAGATCGTGTGATTTAACGCCGTTGGACTATTTCTTGTGGGGCTATGTTAAGGCTAATGTCTACAGGGATAAACCAGCAACGTATGACGCAGTGGAAGCCAATATTGAAGCATTTATTCGTGAGATACCGGCCGATATGTTGGAGAGAGTGTGCCAAAATTGGACCTTGCGCATGGCCATCTAAAGCGGAGCCGCGGCCAACATTTACATGAAATAATCTTTAAACATTAAATTATATCGACCGTTCTATCGACTCAAGTAAAGATTTAATCGTTTTTTCTAATTTTTAGTTTTTTTTAAATCAAATCCTATACCTCTTAAAAAATAACCCGTTACATCCAAAATATATAACACTCCAACATTATTCACAGGATTCTCAAGATGGTGAAGAAAAAGAGGTTTTACTAGAAATAGATGCTGAAAACAGACATAACTTGAGCAGTGACAAGTCACTTGCTGAATCACTCCTTGGACTAGTTGTTAGTGCTCTTTCAGATGGTAATCGGGTGATGATTGCAGGGTTTTCATATGACAGTAAAGCTAAACATGAAAGGAACATCAAAATTGGTGATTGGCTTAAGAGCATCAATGACATTGAAGTCAATGTTGACAACTTAGACGACATCCTACAGAAATTCATCAACAGGGATGTTGTGTTATTGAAACTTCAAAGGGTCACTGGAGTAGATGTTACAAAAGATCCGCCCATAAATGAATTGAACAATGAGTCAATATTTGTTAAGGAGTTCCTTTCAAATCTCTCTAATGTAAAAGATGAGCAGCGGCTGATGCATGTGCTATGTGCGAGGCTTGTAGGTATGTTAGCGCTAGTTTGGCCCAAAATGCTTTAATTTCACCTATGAGTTGGACAGTAAAAAGTATACCATGGATAAGAAAAATCAATTTACTTTTTGTAAAGACGAATAAAATCTGGTATTGGCGGGATTAGAACTCCATGTTCCGATAATCTGTATCAGCAGATGAATATGTCTTTAAAGGATAGGCAGTTTTATATTCTTTATATGAATGTATATTATAAAATAATTAGATTGGTCCTAATTAGGCTCCTTTTTTTTGGATAGATAGATAGATAGATAGATAGTTTATTGTCCTATTAGATCATGTTACATGATATAAGACTTGTCAATATCAATTTGAGGGTCATATATGCGTTTGAGCAAATATGCCAGAAAAATACTTATAATTATAAAATAAATAAGGACATTACAATTACAAAACGTTTTAAAAGGTTAGATCACATTATAGGTACAGGTACAGTGCAAGAATCGTAATCTGTAACGGTAAAAATATATACATATACAGCGACTTTTTTTATCACAAAAAATGTTCGTCTAGCCGGTAAAAATCATTGAAGCTGATACAAAGAAAAGAAAAGCTGTAGGAGAATCCGTTAGAAATACATAATATATAAACACAATAAACATCGAGCAGTGAGGACAAATGGTTAAAAGCTTAAAAAGAAAACATACATACTTTCGTTAAAACTCTAATAAAAAGTGAAATCAAAATACATTTACTCCACGATAATAGACAATTCACTGATAACGAAATGATTAACAGCTTTAAAGAATTTAAAAAAACAGATACTTTCATGTGTTAGTAAAACTCATGTAGAGAGTAATAGCATTTTTCAACCAGATATTTCCTGAGATGTTTTTTCAGCGCAAGGATATTAGTGCTTCTCCGCAACTCACTCGGCAGATTATTGTATAGTGCACGCTAGAGTGGGAGATTTTTGGAATAGGGCAGAGTTATGTGTCGGTATACTCAGAAAAATTAATCGAAGTACTCTTTTCTGCAGGATGAATAATCTGTTAATCATTGTTGCCTGTCCCCATATGATTATATTGGAAATTGTATTTTGTGACTGACCCGATTGCCTTACAAATAATAAAGTACTTTTAATTTTGAAAAGAGTACCTGAATTGTGGTACTAGAAAAAGTTTTCCATTTGCAGGTATGGTTTACATCAATACAGAAAACTTGAAAGAAAGCAACAAAGACAATGAGGATATTGTTTACTGTTTTCCAACACCAGTGAAAAGTAACGTCTTGTCTACCACAAGAGGCATGTACATCACCTTGAACCACCTGTTGAATGAAATAACCAAATCAAAGCCTCAGGTGTCATCGATAGATCACAATGGACAAACAACACACATTGCATACAACAACTTTGGTTCGAAGTTGCTTCTGTTCATGTTGCCAGATGTTATGGCTTCCCGTGATGATACTTTGCTGATCAGCAAAAAAATTGTTAGGTTGCTTGAGTTTACGTATGATTCCATAGACAGCTGTTTTGCTGATGACCTCAACATATGCCAATTGAACCACTTTCTAGCTAGGTTTTTTGCTGGATCACTAGGAGGTGATGTGTGGTGTACTATACAACAGTTGCTTGAAACTGAAGAGGATGATCTGATCAAGCCTAAGAAACAATATTACTTTGAAGATCTATTGTCTGTAGTGCCTGTTATCAACTTAACAGATGAAGCTAACATGTTAGTTGATGATGCATTGACAGAATTAGAAGCCAGTGACTATAGAGAATGGGTAAGACATAAATGAAGATTATTTTTTGATCAGCTCATTTTATTGAATACCAGCTCGAGTGACAGCTGTCTGTTGCGCTTCGAGAGAAACGAGCTTAGAAAAAACAAATTTCAATCTGAGAATAATCGTTCAAAATATCTGCAGTCAGTATTTTGGAAGGTATGTGAGATTTTCCAGAGTTCTTCATATAAGATAGTTTCCAAAACATATACTACAATAACATTAATTTAATTGTGCAATGGATTTTAACAAACTTGTACATAAAGTGTACAATAAATAAATGCAATAATGACAAGATGTTCCACAATGGCGGATTTAGGATTTAGACTAGGGGGGGCTGGTATTTTTTCAACCTTAGTGGAACTTTAGAATATATAATAGAATTTATCCTATTATTGCTCCTTAAATCCATTGTGCTCTATCTGGTCAATGCCAGCTTATTATATTTTATTATATGAGAACAAAATAAATTCGTGGCATTTATAATGAACTAGTGTAATAATATTAAAGATTAAAACATAAAAAACTTCATTGATCTATTAAACGACATAAAAAATAATATAAAACGTTCTGACGGACCCTGATGCATATCCCAGTCCATTCCACACAAAACAAAAGTTCACATTATCGCATGGACGCTAGACGAGACAAAGAAGGATGGCTATAGGCCATCTATAGATCGTGTCTTGAGATCGCCTCCAGATAAGTTATTATATCAGCAGGTGATAAAAATATCAGTAAGTATAGTCAATTATTTTTTGAAATTCAATATAGATACAGATATTCTTCAGACTTTGTAAAAAACTATATCTGTTAGATCGTAATTATTTTGATAATGTATGTTTGTACGAGACAAGAACAGGAATACAGGGCTGTACATATTCACGTGAGGTGCAGAAGCTCTGTAATTTAAACGAACTCACTGTAGCAACATAAATAGACACATGCGCGGGAAGAGGTGCAGGTCGTGTGGTATTGACTTTGAGCATCGATGGACGCATTTTCTGGACAGGCCACAGGCGCCCCGCTAAACAAATCTCATAAATGTCTATTTCCAATTTAGTCGTTCATCTAACATAGTGCTTCACTGCAACACCAACGAACAAAATCATAGTCAAGCTTTACACACTTTTCAGTTTACTATTGAGCAACAAACAGAACATAAATCACTTTTTAAGTGCAATCTGTAGGTATAGCTAATATATTACTCGGACTTAAATTTTTCAGAAGTCACAATACTCGTGTATACGTATAAATCGTAAGAATTGTGCTGTAAACGTAAGTGATGTCAAAGAGGGACAGCGTTTGGAATAACAAAGGATATTAAAAGTCGCAATGCTCAGTTCCTATAGTTATAACTTATAGTTAGTATGCCTCTATCGTCATCATGTGTCAGAAAGTAACACAATGGAGTTAGATTACAAAAGCAAGTATCATAGAGGGGGCGCGCGCCCCCCTTAAATCCGCCACTGATGTTCCAGTTAAAATGACGACTAGTATGATGAAAAAGAAATGAGTGAGATGGAACATTATTCTAAACAGTTTTTTCAATATTCACACACTGATAATGGCATTTTTGAAAAATCCTAGGGATTTCTATATTTTTACTCAGTGAGTTTCCACTTTTTCTATGACAGAGACAGCTAAAAATGCTGTCCAAACTTCGAACATACTTCGCTACAAATCTGCCACTTAACAATCTGTAGTGTGAGGCTGCTTGGGCATCCCCTGTTTTTTCGAATAGGACCCTAAGGTTTGCCTTCGACCACAAATGTGAGGAAGATAGCCGTTTCTTTCTCGCATTTGCAATGTTTTTATCCATATCCAAAATAAAAATAAATTACTATTTTTCGGATTAATTAGCGGACAATACAGGACATTAAAAGTTCTCTTTCAGTGCACGAATACGCTTTTTCAACGCACGAGTAAAAAATGCAAGGACAAAAACTGTTTTATTTTAATTTTTAGAATGAAGAACCGCTGGACTGCCAACGTTTATTCACCATCATTGGAAGTGCTTACTATCACTCAGGATACTTGGTGACGTCACATTTCATTGAAGGCGATTTGATAGACGTGAATACATATTGTAAACTTCACGGATATTTTCACTTATCGAAGTCTGAACCTGTAAAGTCACTAGTTCTGTGGAGGGAAGTGTTTCCAGTGTCATGCAGGAAGACTGATGATAAAACAATCAAATGTCCTGAGGGGAAGAGGTACTTGCTTATTGTGGGGAGTGGTAAGGTACAATCACGCACTTATACATTTTTTATACCTTCTCTTACCAATATAATCCACCGCTAATCTTTCGAGACAGGCTTGCTGGCCATGGCTGAACATGGTAAGCATTGACGTTGAATGACCTAATGATGTGCCATGCTGGAGACAGTTACTACCAAACTGTCATCCGAGATAATATGCATTTGTGTGTCGCACTTAATTTCGTGATGCGTGTTTGGGATCAACAGAATAAACAGGGCAGTTACGTTCCTCTTTAAAACACAATGGTCAAACTCAAGTGGATGTGGAAGAATGTTTTTTTTCATACCTGAACCACCATAAAGGCCTAAGGCTTGAACAACTATGGGTACCGTGTGACTATAGTGGGATACAGGGTAAAGACGCCACACGAACTCTATCGAAGGAACATGCATGCAACATGCACACATGCTGGCCCTGCCTTAGAGATTCGCCGGGTGGTACCTACATCCGTAGCCAAGAGAAAAATTCTCTTGAGGCCGGATTCGAACTCGCGCAGCATACGGCGTCTGATTAGGAGACCCATAACGTCTACCACTACGCCACCGCAGCGTCTGCTGGGTTTCGGGAGTCCAGTGATACATGCCACAGGAACGAGTTACAAAGCTCTAGTGCTAGTTACTGGAGAGATTGAGGGAGCTATCCTTAAGAACAAAACAAAATCCCGTGTTATATGATGTTATGGATAGCCAGGGGACACTATCATCGATCGTGGCAGCTGCTAGGAAAAAGCTAGGCTATTTCTTTAGGTCTTTTCGCTCTTTTTTCTCCACATAACCTCCTCACTTTGTACAAAACCCAGATCAGACCTAGCCTCAAGTACATGTTTGGGGTTATACTACCCCGACTACATTATTCACGCCCGATGCTGTTTAGAGGAGGGCTGTCCTTGTGATCGATGGCACTTCTCTAACGAAAAGTCTCGTATCTATAGGATGTCGGCGACCTGGGGGACTTTTATTTTTATGACTCTTGTCATCATTTGTCACTATGATGTTACTTTTGATATGTTATTTGACTTGAAGACGGGTGCTAGTAAAATGAGGTCAATGACAAAAAAAAATAGGGCACGATCTTAGCTTCGCGAGATTTTGTCGAATGAAAAATGTCCCTTACCAGATTCAAGAAAGCACTTTATGAGTTCCTTGCCACATTTTAGCTATCTCGGAAGCGACTTTGACCGTTCGATATTCGAGCATACCCTGGCTCTCTTCCACCGGTCTTTTCTCGCCAGAGATCTCCTCCATGATACCTCCTCGCCATGAGCTGGCCATGCAGACCCGCCTGACTTTATCTTCCCGTCAAAACTGTACCATGTACGGAGGATAACTTCCCTAATATCACACTGCAAGCCCGTCCTTAACAGAGCTGCTATCCACTCTTACACACTCACTTGAACTGGGTGATAGAGGACCTCTTAAACACTCACTTGAACTGGGTGATAGAGGACCCTGTTTTCATATACTTTTTAGATATATTCCAATAAATTTAACACAGACTATCGACATTGTGAGTTGTATCTTCAGGCATTGCTATGTTTTATATCGAAGATCAAAAAGGGTACATCCGAATCGCGGGACTATGACATGGAAGTTGTCATACTGACAGTGACAAGCATATAAGTGTTGATTGCTTATACATTTTTGAGATAATGTTCTAGGTGATGAGACAAAACTCAAAAACGTATGTCAGTGAACTGACAAAAACAAATGTCGGCACATAGAGGCAGATTGCATATAATAATAAACGGCTTTTATTGGGGCGAAGTTTAGCTTGTAGCTATTCTGCCACTCAACCCTTGAAAGACAAAGAAATAAAATAACGACATGTCAACATAAACAAATCACACGTAAAAGTAACAGACCTATGTATATAAAATTGTAGTCACACTAGATAATGAAAATTTAATTATACAAGGTGGACCAGAAAGACGGATTTCAAATCCGCATTGATGGTGACAGGCATGCGAGAGCGGGACACGGTTAGTGGGGATAAGTAGCTTGGTGCTCGAAAATTTAGACGCCATGGTGCGTTTCACCGATGAGCAGCGTGCGTTCTGAGTTAAGGCTTGTTATATATAAAATGGAGATTCGTGCACTATTGCGCGGCATCTGTTTCGCTCTGAGCTTAGTTTACATGATCTAAATCAATGTCCTAGTGAAAATGTGATCAGGTCGTGTGTCAGAAAGTTCGAGTCTTCCGGTTCGACACTGAATCATAAACTTGCTAGGCGTCCAAAGTCAATACGAACAGAGGAAACTGTAAGCGAAGTTGCAACGCCCGTACGGTCAATCGATCCACAGTTAACATCCAGAAAAAGATCAACTGAGCTCGCCATATCAAGAACATCTGTAAGGCGTATTTTCGTGAAAGACCTTAAATTGCACCCATATAAACTTCAACTAGGAATTGAATCCGCAGGTCCACCATCTGCGCTGTGCGATTGCCTAAACAATGTTAGAGCGCTTTCGAAGATTGAACAATATTTTCGTAGATTCGTCAACAAACAAGATTACCGGTATAGGGCCCCAGAAAATTCCAAATTAAAACACCAACGACATTTGCATTCGCGTTACGTTTGTTACAGTTTGGGCGGCTATGCCGGCTGAAGGAATCATCGGATCCTATTTCTTCGAAAACGTGTACGGCCAGACTGTAACCTGTGATACCTCAAGAGCCGCGCTTATGACAATAAACCGACGACAATTGCCTATCTGAAGCACAACATTTCCGAGATGACCGCTATCCCACGAGCGATGTGCCAGCGACTTTTCACGAATTTGAAGTCGAGATTCGAGGAGTGCGTACGTCTCGATGGCTCACATCTCAATGATGTTATTTTTAAAAACTAAAATTCTCATGTTCACCGAAAAGGAAAGATTTTACGAAGTGGGTAACCGCGTTGTATGTGAATCACTTACGAAAGAATGAGGTTTTGGGTCTCTCAGTAAACCGTACGTCTCTTGAGTGAAAGGAATTTCGATGGATCAGCTTGTTGTCTAGAAACGAGGGAATCGAAGTAAACAAGAGATTGTGAAATTGATCTGTGTAACTCATACAGCTCTCTCACCTTCAACCATCTCAAGTCTCTAAAAAACCGCTTACTATATATATATATATATATATTGTCATATTTTCTCAAATTGTTTATCAGTCTGCAACATGAATTTTGAATTTTTTTGTAAACGTGAAAGATATATTGTGTCTAAAAATGGAATTTAAACAATATCACAGTAAGTAATTTTGGGCATAAGATCGGAAAGCAGTTTTTAGTAATTTTGTTTCCATGAGGTGTGAACTAGAGACTCATCAAAAAAAATTCCCAAGTTTTTTACTACTTATAGCTAATTTTGCAATTTTGTTTGAATTGCCATTTTTACTCATGTGAAAATGTTCATACAACACACGCAATTTTTTGCAATTTGTCTTTCTTTCCGTACGCTCAATGATCCTTGATGAAGATATCAAATTTTGAATTCAAATCGGGAAACTATGAAGGATTCAATGAGGAACTAGCAGCAAATGAGAGGGCCATTTTTTTAGTTAGAATCAATTACGCATCGTGCCTGCGCATCCTGCAACGTGACGTCTGTTCAACCTCAGACACTTTTTACAGTTTTTTTTCTACGCCGCCATTAATTTTACCTCTGTAGCAGTGTTGGTTGCTTGGTTATACTGCTTTGTCGCCATGTCATTCAGAGCGCTGCCGATAGTGACGTGCGTGTTGAATCTGGTTTTTAAACGCAAAAAAGTGTGTCACGCTTTAACGGCCAGGCAGCGTTATTTTATGCCGCGATACAAAAGCTGATCCTACGATTTGACAAATGTTTATGGTGGCTATGTTAAAAAATGATCAAATTTCAGTTTGTGATACAATTTACGTTCATAAATAAATTTTATCTCACTCCATCTCAAAACATGTTCTTACTTGAGAAATGACCCTCGTAAAATACACATCCATGGTGTATACTAGGTCGACTTAACATGAACCGTTGTGAAAAGGAGACTCCCATATCTTGTCAAACTATTATATACCCAAACTTTTGATACTAGAGCTAATCCGAATTATTCATGTCTATGCTTTTCTGTGAAAGAAGCTACCACATTTTTCATTTTAGATTTTTTCAGGATTTATTGACCGTCATAATGGAGGCGGGAGGTTGTACAGAACCAGCAGAGAACAACATGGGACCAGATGCGTTTTACGTTGAAGAAGTTCAAGCAACTCTTGCACATATCCAAGAGGTTGGAATCAGTGAATTGGCCAACCGAATTTTATCCACAGATTCGAATGAGCAGATAGCTTTACCTGTACCAAATGTTAGTAAGAAAAAGGGCGAATTTATCAACATCAATTTTTCTAAAGCTACTAGTAGTGCTAAGGTAATATATGTTTGTGTACCAATGGTATACATTGTCAAATGTCAACTACTCGTATAGTGATTTTGAATCCATTTTTATTAATGATTTTAATAATTTTGTGAAACAAAATGAAAGTAAATAACTAAATTCTTAAAATAAAAGATTATTCCGCTTGTTACAGCCTTGTAGGTGATAACTTCCTGGAACAGAGAATGTGAAAAATGCATCATTATTTCGATTCCTTGAACGTTTATATGATGACTTTTGGTCTAGAAATAATGTCCATAGAAATCGAGGCTTTTTGGACCTAACAACCGTTTTTTACAGCTATAAGAATTTTTATATTCTAGCAACTGTACCAGCTAAATTTTGTTTTTCTAGGATCTGATAAGCTCTCCTAAAAAGAACGAAGTTACGTCGATACTGAAACGGAGGAGTTCCGATCAGAACTTTATTAATCATCAGGGAAGTTCTTCAAATGTTTCAGTCGCTGACGAGTATTATGACAGGCAGTCTGAAGGCTCAGAGTTGAGTCAAGGGGGTTACAGTGAGAAAAGCGAAATTAGCGATGACTCAAGTAAAAACTTTAGAAGGGTACAGTATGACGATGACTCCGATACTGATGGTGACCATGGTGTAAGTTTCACAAAAAAAAAAACGAAAGCTAATGGCTCCCATCCAGAACTGGCGATTTAGTGACATTTTATGCGAACGCGTTAACCCTTTGCAGCCTACTACTGTTCTGAGATGACCACCATCAATTCATAGTCAATTCACTTGGTCCCCGATGGAATTCAAAAATAACTGAACTGGTAGGACCAGCAATCATAGTCACGCGCACCTTGTGGAAACGTTCAACCAGCGATGTTGGGCTTGTTATCAAACACAGCAAATGTAGTTTTGCTGAACTGCATCATATGACGTCTGGACGTTTTAATTGCTTACTCATTTGAAGCTAATAATGCTATCATAATTCATTTTTATCTCGATGTAATATACACATTTGAAAACTTCCCACCACGGATATATCGAAAACCACTGATTGAAAGAAAAAACGCCGAGACACGTCAAAATGTTCATCAAGGGGGACAACTTTTTAACCAAAAACTACTTCAACCCCTTTCACCCTCTGCCCACAGGGTCATCCCCTTAAAAAGTTTAAATGACAAGGGGTATCGAGAAACGAGCTTGTTTGAAAGATTGATTCGTTTTCAAGAAAATTAGAAAAATCTTTATTCAACTCAATTTGTTCAGATAGAAAACAAAAAACTCGAAAATATAACTTTTTATTTCAATAATTGTTCAAAATGTTGCCCGTTATTGCCCAAACAATGATATAGGCGATGTTCAAATTTCTGAAGGACATTCTCAAAAACATGTGCATATCGCGGCAGCTTTCGATGACGCGTTGACGAAGTTCATCCAAACTTTCAGGTTGGGGAGTAAACACATAGATTTAAAATGGCCTCATAAAAAAAGTCTAATGGCGTCAAATCAGGGGATCTAGTAGACCTTTCTATAGGCCCTCTTCGCCCTGTCCATTTATCTGAAAACTCGTCGTTCAGCCATTGCCGAACCGCAAGAACATAGTGAGGAGGAGCGCCGTCTTGCTGGGAATATATTTTTATCCCATCAAGTATAGGATTTCTATCCTCTTCGATTTGGTTTTCAATGGTTTCAGTGATAAGTGGATGGATGGAAATTTCCATTAATAAATAATGGCCCAATCACTTTGTTTCCTAAAATGCCTGCCCATACATTATTTTTTGGGGGTACTGGGTATGCCCTTGAAAAGCATGAAGATTTTCATTGCCCCAATACCTACAGTTATGCTTATTAACAAATCTGTTTAGATAAAATGTGCATTCATCACTTAAGCAGATATTCTCTACATGAATGGAATTACCATTAATCGCTGCAGTCATTTGTTCACAAAACTCAACTCGCCTATCAAAATCATCTTCGGTTAACTCTTGCAATATTTTCATTTTGAATGGATGCAATTTATGGAGTTTAGTAACTGTGTGTACAGAGCTTAATGAAATACCCAGTCACAGCAACAATTTTGCGTAAGTATTAGGATTTATACCAAAATGACCCAAAACTTCAATTTGAGCTGCTTCATCCAAAACTCTCCGATGATCACGTTTTTTATTTGCATCTGATCCAGTTTAAGTAAATTTAATTCAATATTGTCTACTCCATCAGTTGCAATAACTGCAATCGCACATACATAGGTCAAACTTCAAGATTCCTTAAAGGTAGAATAACCTCACATAAAAGTGATGCCCGACTGCATCCAAAAAGGTGTGCTCTAGCGTCACACGTCAACTCCACTGGGCATCAAATGAGATATGATGATATCAAGGTGCTGGACAGAGAAAATTATCTATCAAAACGCCTGTTTTTGGAAATGTCACATATCTTCATGACAGACAATTGCATGAAAAAAAAAGCTGATGTCAGTCAACTTAGCGTCGTCTATGCATATTTGCTGAACTGCGAAAAATTGGAAAAGCAACATATCTCCCCCAACATCGACCTCTCCCAATAATCGCTCAATCTACATAATACAAATTCTTCACTATCTTAATAAAATCAAAATAAAAATTGCTCTAAGTCTTTTGTCCTCAAGTGTGAATATTCCCTACAGATTTCATAGTTGTTTGGTAGGATAACATCCAAATCACACTCATTCCAAAGCAACATCTATCAAGTTTTGAAAATAACTTTGTACTTCATCGGTCAATAATAGCTCAACCTCTTGCACTATATCACAAAACTACCTACATAGTAGGCAATACACCTTCCAATAACTTCAATGTCACACTTCATACGCCACTGTAGAATGTCAGTCGGCCGGCACATGTTGGATAATGTGGAGGTTATAAGTGGGAAAAAAAGATAAAATCTCGAAGGAATTTTCAATAGTTGATAGTTTTAAAATTTTCAAATTTCTTCCAAAATCAATCAACGTTTAAGGGAAAAAGCTTTTCAAAAATAAAAAACAGCTATGATTTGCCATTTAATAATAAAATAATTCCGTCCTAATCATCGAACCTCATCGGTCCAGTTTTTTATTCGTAGACTATGTGTTCCCTTCACTGTTGTTTAAAAGCAATTTCAGCAATAATGTTGCCGAGTTAGTAAGTAACTATTTTTCATCCCAATGGTTAATTGTTCGTCTGATGAAGACCATTTTATACTACAATGTGTAGGTTGGCTCTTGTTAGGGACTTCAGTGTATCATTTTTTCCCTCCACCTTCGTTTCCTCAGGTTACACCCATATCCGGATGTATGGGCATGAGTATATCTACTTTTGGGGATGCATATGTGCATTCATTTCGAGCCTGATGAGCCAACAAGCATAAATACGTATTTATTATATATATTATTTATACGGATTTTGCCCATTATTTTCCTATTTATATATGTATATAATGTATAATGTAAATCATTATAATCGTACTTTAATTACCCCACTGATTCTAGGAGACAATCACAATACCTTATCACTTTCACTAAAGAATTATTTATTAACAATTATTTTCTCATCCATTGTTAATCACCATAATCGGATGAAACGTTTTAATCGTCAGGTGTTTAAAACTTAATTTAGATAATTTCTTGAATTTAAGAGGATTTGGGATCCAAACAAACACAGTTTTCTGTTACAGAGCTGCCTTTGTTTCTAAATAATTTATTTCCTTCTTCACAAATGAAAACATACACATAAATGACCAATTTAAAACAATAAAAACGTTATAAAAGATACGCCTTTTATTTGAAATGTATAAAATGGACTGTTAAAACACATGTTCTCATTTCTTTAAAAGCAAAGTCATTCCCATCAACATACACAGTATATTCAAACTCATAAAAAACAACGAAAACAAAGATAAACTGATTCGTGATTTGGATAAATATTAAAACGAATAAAAAGTGTTTTTTATTAACTTAAGAAAAAAAAGGAAATACAAGAAAGTCATATAAATAAAGGCCATTAGTAGACTCTCAGGCAGCAGCGGTGGCTTAGCGGTAGACGTTATGGGTCTATTAATCATCTGCCGTGCGCTGCGCGTGTTAGATCCCGTCCCAAGAGAGTTTGTTTCTTGGCTACGGATGTTGTGATTGCCCGTAGGTGGTAGACGGACTCGACTGTCGAACGTGAAGGTACCACCCGGAGGATCTCTAAGACGGGGCCAGATTGTGGTCACGTTGCATGCATACGTGTTACCTCGCTCGAGTCCGTTATAATATCCTTCATTTAAAGTACTGTTCTCCTAGACGCTTGAATTTATTGAAACTTTATTTCAGGTAAAGGCCGGAGGCTTATTGTAACACTTATTGGTAGCGATAAAGGGTTTCTGGATAGCGGATTACTGACATTTGAGTCCAAAAAGACTTTAGATTATCACGAAGATACAGATGCAAATATATTTGAAGCATGGTTTAAAATCATTTTGCAGGGCATTCCTTCTGGTTCAGTCACCGTAAGGGAGCTCGTATCACAGTCGCCTACTAGAAAAGTTCCCAACTAGTTCATGGCGAAAAAGTGACATAATAAACCGGCCCAAGTCAAAAAAACACTTGAGGAACAAATGCTTAAACTTGAACTCTTTAATAACGCTAGGCAAAATAAACCCACGTCAATATTCTACGCTATAGATGAGATGGCTCGCCAGCATGGTAGTATTGTTCATCGTTTACCGCCTTATCATTGTGAACTGAATCCAATTGAGTTAATATGGGCGCAAGTCAAAGACGAAATAGCAAGGAACAATACAACCTGCAACAAGTTAGCTGATGTTAAGTTATTGTCACAAAATTCCGTCAACAACGTATCCAGCGAGAACTTTCAAAAATGTAACAACACGTCACAAAGAGAAACAGGGAATGAGGGATCTGGATACTCGCATAAACATTATTGTTGAACCAGTTGTTGTTGAGTTAAATAGCGACGACTTTGATTCGTCTACTGATGACTCCGATGTTGAATAAGTTTTTTAGATTCTAATATAATTTAGTTTTTGTGTTTTTGACAAATCATAATAATTTTATTGTGTGACACTAAAGTCTTTTTTAGTTTAGGTGTTCGATTATATATTTATGTATATTATTATATATCCATTTAACCCAACCCCAGTTAAACAGAAATAATTTGTGTCAATCAAACTGGTTCGGCAAATTGTAAAGTAAAGTTGCTCCCTCCTGCTGGAACCACATGTTTTGCAGGTTAAATTGTTGTATTTGAGGAGCCAGAAAGTTTTGCACCATATCACGGTAGCGCTCGCCAGTGCATAATGACGTGCGATGAATACCCAGTTCTTGAGAACGATGTCTGGTAGACGTCACAGGGCGCTCCACTACACTTTCACGAACTCTCTTGATATTTTCCGGGATACGAACAGTTCGAACACGGCCCGATCTTGGCAAGTTTTTAACTTCACCTGTTTCTTCAAATTTCCGCACCAACTAACGAATGGTGTTGACTCTGGGCACACTATTTCGACCGAAACCTTGTCGTAGCTTCCGAATCGTTGCAACAATCGACTTATTATTTAAGTAAAACGATTTAACAATAAGGACGCGTTGTGGGATTGTGTAGCGCTACATGATGAATTGGACTCTTGTGCCTTAAACAACTACTACGGCTCCACCTACTGAAATGCGTGTATCGAAAATGGCGCGGAATTTAAATCAGTCAGTTATATGATGGCCACCCTGTATACTGACACGTTTTATGAAAATTAGTTCGCACGAACATGGAACAATGCCCCTCCACCCCTAAGCCCACCGGGGCTGCCCTACATAGCAGCGATAAGCCACTGCCAAGAATTTCGTACTCGGACTGTAGTATTAATGCGATGTATCTATAATAAACATTTTCATAATAAAAAGGTAAATTTGGCCGCAAAGGGTTAACAATCAAACAATCTACATTGTTCTAACCAAGTAAGATTGACGTACACAGCTAAGTGAGGCTATTTTGACAATTCATTAGTTTAACGGAAAATGACGGTTGCATACTGTCTGAAAATCATTGCTAAAACATGCCTATTGGAAAAAAATGGTTCTACAATACTATTGGAAAATAGCATTTCGCATTTTCGATTTTGATCATGTATGTTGAGGTTTATCTAGAAAAAAATCCATGTCTAATCGAAGCATATATATATACAAACTCATTATTTTCAGCTTTTTCAATAACAGCTTTTTCAGGATGACAGTCAGCTGGATTCCAGTTTTGATGTTCCCGATATAAGACAATCTCTTGACAGTGAAGAATATAGGCTGGTACAATTAACTGCAGGTCAAGAGAATGTGTTGATCCATTTCAGTGAATTGAATATAACAAGGGGTGTTCTGTTGTACCCCCTGGAACCACGTATTACATCGCAAACGTACGAAGTTATAGTACCCAATTTTAAAAGATGTAGTTTAGAGATACATAGGATGTTCCAAAATACTTTAAGATTCACGGTGAGAATACTTTCTGTCTTCAAAGCCACGTTTTTGTCTACTGCTAACAATTGATACCTTTGGGAAATCCGGCAAAATTAACTTATAGTGCGCGTATTTTGTCAAGCTTCCTTATTATTATTATTTATAATAGTTTGCAAATAATAGTTTTTTAGTTCAATACTCTTGAAGCTTGTTAACTGTTTTATTCTAATTTTCTTTGAATACTTCATCTGATAGTAAGGGCGCATGCACATAGAAAGCTGGCTACCGGCGCCGATCTACCAGCGCTTATCGGCGCTGGTCTGTTCCGGCAACCTCTACATAAAGCAAGCGGGTTTAAGCAGAAGCTCGCTGGCGTCTCTCTGTCTATGCTTTGTGTCTCTCTGAGCAGCGAGCAAAATGTCGAGCTCCTCAGATGAAGATATATTTCTATTAGAAAATGTGTTTCTCAAAATGCGCAAACAAAGTGTACACCCCATAAATAGAAAAAGAAAAATTTACGGAGAATATCATCATTTATTTCAAGACATTAAAGCAGACAAACAAAGATTTTATAGATATACAAGAATGACTCCAGAAACATTTTACTACATTTTGGATAAAGTAGAACATCGATTGATAAAAAACTGGTGTAATTGGCATCAACAACCTATTCTCCCAGAAGAAAGACTTGTTGTTACCATTCGGTACGTATCAAACATTTTTAATTTAATTATCAGGGTATTCTGATAGGCCCTCAGCGAAAGACTGTAAATATGTGCTTATTGGCGCATGGAATGCTTTGATACAGATTGAGTTGCGTGTGATTCTGGTGTGTGAGGTGTGATTGGCGGTGAGTAGAATGATTGTGCTTCCGGTTGAGTTGCTTGTAATTCTGGTGTATGGCGTGGGATTGGTGTTGAGTGGAATGGCTGTGCTGCTGATTGGGTTGTGTATGGTTCTGGTGTCTGACGTGTAGACTGAATTGCATGTGGTTCCGTAGAGCAGCTAGAGAGAGTTGAAGGTGAGAGTCGCGGGAACTGGGACTGGTATGCATAAATGTCAACTGTTCTTTGAATATCATTTCTAAACGAAAGCAACCGCTCTTGTGGAATTTTACGAATATGAGGCAAAAGACTTTTCAGAAACAGTAGATGTTCATCGTCTTCAAGTTTTCTCGCTTTTCGTTCCAGGTATTCCAACTTTTTTCTTTCAATATCTAGCATAATTTGATTGAATGGGTTAGTTGTTTTTGTTTTGTTACGTGGAACTGAATTGGTGTCATTACTGTTTTCTTCTAGTGCATGATGTGTACTCGTATCATTGTCTTTACTGTCGTCGGAATTATTAGTCTGTTCTACAGATCTGCTAGATGAAGCACGTTTCAACGATTTGGTTAAATTTCCTGAAGAATTTCTTGCTTTGACAATATCTTTCAGGAACATTAGGGAATAATAATATGGCCATTTCGGCTCATACGAAGTCGAAGCTTCATCTCCAGATCGAGGAGCAGGAACTTTCCCATATTCAGTCGCGAACTGATCCCTTAAATATTTCCATTTCTTCCTCAGTTTGTTTTCTGGAAAAAAACAGTCGTATTATTTCTTACAGGTATCTGGCAACAGGGGCAACATTTGCACATTTGGCTTCTGAATTTAGAATGGGTCTTTCCACAATAAAGGATATTATAGAAGAAACAACGAATGTATTGTGGGATGAATTACATCCAGTACACATGCCCATACCTACAAAGGAGGCTTTTCGTGCAATAGCATATGAAATGTTTTAGGGGCAATCGACGGAAAGCATGTGCGCATACTCTGTCCAGATGGATCAGGGTCCATGTTTTACAATTACAAAAAATATTTTTCTGTCGTGTTACAAGCAGTCGCAGATGCAAACTATAAATTTATAACAATTGATATCGGCGGGTTTGGTAAACAAAGCGACGGTGGAACATTCAAGGCTTCAGAACTATACCAACGTTTAAGTACTGGGCAGATGGATATTCCAGAAGCATAATATTTACCAGGAACAAATGTGAAAACACCATATGTTTTTCTAGGTGATGAAGCGTATCCTCTGCTGAGATACCTACTAAAACCTTTCGGAGGCAGAAATTTGCCTTCAGAACAACGCAACTTTAATAAACGTCTATCAAGAGCTAGAAAAACTATAGAGTGTGCGTTTGGTATAGTAAATTCGAAATGGCGATTGCTTTCCAAATGTATTGAAACCAATATTGATGTAGCTGACCAAATCGTTAAGTGTATATGTGTTTTACATAACACTATCATTGATAAAGAAGGTATCAACCGTAACTTAACTCCTGTTCATTTAGTACGAAGAAGGTGGAATAACTCAGGGCACGACTCAAATGAGGCAATGGATATCAGAAATATTTACGTCAATTATTTTTTACATAACTCACTAGCTTACAATAATTAAGTGTTTATTGTTAATAAATTCAATAAGTAAATAAACTCACCGTCTACATCCATCTCGGCACTTATTTCCCTCCAGCATTTATCCACCACGTATCTGTTTGAATGCCTTTTGTCTCTTTTATCCCAAACAGTTGGTTTACTAAAAACTAACGAAATCAGTATATCAATAGCCATATTATTAAACGCGGTGTTGTTCCCTTGAAAATTAAGCCGCAAATGGCAGTTTACCAGCGCTTATCGGCGCAGGTCGGAACCGGTCAAAACTTGTCAGCGCCGTTCGGCGCTTATCGGCGCTGTTTCGACACAAAGTATAGAAACTGCCTGCGCCGGCTGCCTGCGCGCACCGGTTCCGATAAGCGCTGCTAGATCGGCGCCGGTAACCAGCTTTCTATGTGCATACGCCCTAAGAATAGTCTAATCATATTGGACAAAACTATCCCTGATTTGCGAAATAATTGTAAAGTCGGGTTTTATTGATGCAAGTTGTTCAACGGGGTATTTAAAACATCGACACATAAAATGGGTACACATAGCAACAAAGAATGAGAAAACCCGTTTTTTGGGATTCAGGTTTTGGCTCTTGTTGCTAATGCGACGATAATTTCAGGCAGCCACTTGAAATTCTTCAAATCCGTATGCTTCATACTTCTTAATAACCACAACAAAATCGGAGTCGATTGGTCAAGTAGTTTTTGAGAGTTTCTAATTGTTTATCCCAAAATGCCTGTCTTCCGTCAATCACTACCAGTTTATTGAGCAATATACAGGGTTCGTTCAAAGGGCATTTCATAACAAAATACACGAATTTACCTTGCCGATGTGAATCAAACCATTCCGAAAGATAAATGTTATTTTTATGTAAAAAACGAAGGGCTACTTTTTTAACTGAACATATTCGCTACGATATTCGAAAAACATACGGTATTTTTCACATTTTAAAACAAAGCGGATGTGTCTATCTCCTTTTGTTACGAATAAAACAATTTTTTTCAAGATTTCTTCATCCTCTTGTGTATACATATTTAGAGCTGAAATTTTTACATGGTTACAGACGAGCTTCAAAGTTTATATAAAAAAAATATTCCATACTGAAATGCGCTGAACTGTAGTATGTAGCATGTGCTAAATGGCTGCATTACTGTTGACTGCATGACTTTGTCAAATAAGTAGGTCACGTAATCCACTTTCTTTACGAAGAAATATAATTCCCTAAACTTTTTTTTCTACAAGTATTAAAATAGTATACGTCTGTTTTCGGAATCTCGTTCGATTAAAAAGACTGCGAGACTCGAGAAAACGAAAAAAATAGTAGACAAATATCAACCAATGGTAGCGAACTGACCGTCTTCAAAATTAGGCTAAATGCTCGTTATTAGTCCCTAATACATTATTTAAAGGTTCAGCATTGTATCTTGTATAGTTTTGAAGCGTAATTGTTTATATCAGATTTAAAATGTCTGCAACGTCCGCTTGACATTTGTCAGTGTCAAGTATAGTGATACAAGGAACCAGTAAATCAAGAGGCGTTGTAGCGTAATGGGAATGGTTGACGATTGCACAACCCCAGGACTAAGGTTCGAATCCACGAAGCTCCTTTTTTCTCTATTATCTTTTTTTCTTAATTTGGAGAAATAAATGCTTTTTCACATTATGCTACTTTTAGTGAGATCAGTTTTTCGCACGCCATAGACAATGTAAGCTTGCAAACAGGAAACTAGGGGTATACGCATGATAGTTTATATATATTTTTATATTACTTTGATAAAATTTCAGAAACATTATTTTGGATCGTAGCAGATAATTTTTGAAGATAAATATCTTGGAAGTGTAAATTATTAACCAAGAATAATGAAAGACATCGGAAATTTTGTTTGTGATAATATGTACCTCTTAGAGCCGCAGAGGATGCTTATAAAATTAAGTGAGCTAACAAATAGTTTTTGTATTAATTAAACTGTTGAGCGTAGATGCTCATTTCATCAACAGTGTAGAATTTTTTCTGCATAGTTTGTATTTTTGTATTATGGCAGCGTAACGCAAAGGTAATCTCCCTTTTAGGGAGTGATGGAAAAGAGGATACCCTAACACAACGTGAAAGTTATATATACAAAAAATCGGGAGTTAAGCAATTTCAGTTATTTCTCAAAGTATGACATAACCTCTTTTGCAACTAAAATTTGTA
This sequence comes from Acanthoscelides obtectus, assembly GCA_963669975.1. Lineage (NCBI taxonomy): Eukaryota > Metazoa > Arthropoda > Insecta > Coleoptera > Chrysomelidae > Acanthoscelides > Acanthoscelides obtectus. The sequence continues at coordinate 57,519,848 of CAVLJG010000004.1, forward strand.
TTGTTGTGCATAGAATGAAAGAAACTACATGAAAGATTCATTAACGTATTTATTGACCACAGCAACCATAATGCTGCTTATTTTTTTTCGTATTTTATCTGTACATTGTGTTACACCACTAACTTCAAGTAATTAACTTGTATTGCATTAAACAAGCTTTCAATAGCGAAAGGTGAATAGAGACATTGTACCGATAAGTCTCTCTCTCTCAGATAATATATAATAGAAGTACACATAATGTGAAAAAATATTTATTTCTCCAAATTTGGAAAAAAATAATACAGAAAAAGGAGCTTCGTGGATTCGAACTGCGGTTCTACAATCGTCAACCATTCCCATTACGCTACGACGCCTCTTGGTTTACTGGATCCTTGAACCACTATACTTGACACTGACAAATGTCAAGTGAACGTTGGAGCCATATCAAATCTGATATAAACAATTACACTATGTACTCTTCAAAACTATACAAGATACAATGCTGAATCTTTAAATACTGTATTATGGACTAATAACGAGCATTTTGCCTAATTTTGGAGACGGTCTGTTCGCTACAATCGATTGATTTCTCCACTGTTTTTTTGTTTTCCCGATCGCGGTCGTTTTAATCGAACGAGATTTCGAAAATAGACGTATACTATATTAATACTTTTAGAAAAAAAGTCTAGCGAATTATATTTATTCGTAAAGAAACTGGATTACGTGACAAAGGCATGCAGTCATCAATAATGCAGCCATTTAGCACATGCTACGTACTAACTAGTCTAAGACAGTTTGAAACATAATTGTCTTCAGTTTGCGTGCTTACTTTATAAACAGTTCAGCGTATTTCAGTATGGAATATTATTTTTTATAAACTTTAGGGCTCATCTGCGACCATGTAAAAATTTCAGCTCTAAATATGTATACACAAGAGGATGAAGAAATCTTGAAAAAAATTGTTTTATTCGTAACAAAAGGAGATAGAGACATCCGATTTGCTTTAAGATGTGTGTAATAACGTATGTTTTACGAATATCGTAGCGAATCTGTTCAGTTAGTCACAAATACGAAATGTTTGAATTTGTTCAGAAGAAAAAAACGTAACCCTTCGTTTTTCGCCAAAAAATAATAATTATCTTCCGGAATGGTTTGTGATTCACATCGGCAATTTAAATTCGTGTATTTTACTATAAAATGCCCTCTGAACGAATCCTGCAGATTGCACAGTAAACTAGTAGTGATGCCGGAAGACAGATGTTTTGGGATAAACAATTAGAAATTCTCAAAATCTACTTATTTAAAGATATGAAGCCTACGGATTCGAAGAATTTCAAGTAGCTGCATGAAATTATCGTCGCATTAGCAACAAGTGCTAAAACCTGCACTTTGCCTCGGTTTTCGGCCATAACTTTTTTACTATTAGTCGGATCTTTTTACGAGGGCCTCATCTTGTAGTCCTCATAAATACCTAAAAATCTTATTTGAAGAGTTTTTTCGTTCCTGCCAACACTTTCAATTCAATCCCAAAAAACACGTTTTCTCATTCTTTGTTGTTGAATAAAAAGTTTTCCCACAAAAATTGGTGTACCCATTTTATGCGTCGATGCTCTAAATACCCCAATGAACAACAACTTGCACCAATAAAACCCGACTTTACAATTATTTCAGGGAAATTTGCGAATATGATTAGACTAGAATGGTTATCTATAAAAACATAAACATTGCCTTAGATTAACATTTCCAGTTACTTGGCGACTTTGGCGTTTTCTAGTGAATACTAAAGATTTTTCTTCTAGAATACCCCTACTCAAGAAATTGCTAAATCAATGATGAACAAAAGCCTGGTAGGGATAAAAGAATATGGTATTCTTTTTGAATGTCCTTATTTGGATGCAAAGGATAAGAAAAACAAGATAAAATACTGGGTTATAGGGTAAGGTAGCAAGAACTTTCTATTCCTAAAAATTATACGAGCCCAAACAATTAAATATTCGGACACCTTTACATTTTTTAAGGTATCCAAATTAACTGCTGCTTTCTCAAATTGCATGGCAAAAATGTATAATGATAGATAAGTATAATAGCATCTATTTTCAATAACGGCACATCTGTTTTCAAATGTGTCACTTTAAAACAAACAGAATCACTGAAATATCTCGAAATATGATGACAACTAAATGTTCGGACATGTCAAGAAACATATTATTAGAGATAAGCAGAGACTAGCAGGCTTTGCAAAAACATATCGACAACATCGTTGGAAGTTGTAGGTATTTGGAAATTATATTTTCTTGTTGCTAAGTTACATTTATGCAAAAATGGTACGTGGTGTAGAAACTAATCAGAAAACGAGGCAAATTATTATTCAGCAGTTTCGGACATTATGAAAAAGTATAGGGAAACTGCAAGTACTGAAGTCCGCGATAAAATCCAAGTCCACCGAGGATTGTAACAAAGGGATCGAAGAGCTTTGGTCAAAATCCGCAAATCGGGTAGGCGAAACACATTAAGGGAAATTACCACTCAGGGGAACACAAAGTGTGGGATGCAGCTTTAAAATATATTCGTAAATCGATTCAAATTTTATATATTATTATTCCAAAGCAATGAACAAATGTTTTTCCTTAATTAGGCAATCGGCCCGCCATGCGTTTCTTGGCGAAGACAAAAATCTCAGAGTCTGCACCGATTAACCATCTCAACTTCCCAAACTACGAGGTGCACTCCAATCTGGCTTTTGTCCGCAGCAGTCTTTCCTACTACAGAGATGTTTCTTTGGAATCAGACCGGAAGAACATTCTGTGGCTTCGCCTCAACTCCAAAACATCACCCAAATTTATTTGCTGCCTTTATTCTCCCTCGGACCATAACTGGGATGACCTACTCGAATACCTCGCCGTCCAGATCGACTTCCTGAACATGAATCACCCCGCTTTAGAGGTAGTTCTTCTCGGTGATTGCAATGCCCATAATGAGCCTTGGTTGGGCTCAAACAAGACCGATGCAGCAGGTCGTGCAGTCGAAGCGTTCGCTCTTTCTCAAAGACTGACCCAGCTGGTGACGAGCCTTACTTTTTTTCCCCGCGTCTCGTCACACGCCAGTAGCCTGCTGGATCTCTTTCTGACCATGCATCATGTCCCTTACAGCACTGCTGTCCTTTTCCCGTGAGTAACTCAGACCAGGGTGTTGTGGAGGTTAGGTTTCGGTCAGAACCCGCTGTGGCAGCAGAAACTCGTACAGGCCGCAAAACTTGGCATTACGAACATGCCGACTGGGAGGGGCTCACAGACTTCTTCTCTAGCTTTCTTTCGAGAGACGTCTGTTTCACTGACGCGGATGCGTCGGCTGTCTGTTCTTCGATAACAGAAGTGATCCACGTCGGAATGGAGGAATACATCCTTCACACAGTGAAAGTGCCTAAACCAGGGTCCAACGGCTGGTTTAACAAATCGTGTGACACTGCTTGCCAGCAGATCAAGGCACACAGAACCTTCTTAGAAAACCCCACTGTAGAGAACAGACAAGCCGACGTCGAGTCCAGAAACAAATATAACGAAGCGGTTCGCTATGCCAAAAACCAGCACGATATAAAAGTTAGGCACAGGGTAATGTCGCAGCGCAATGGCAGTCCGTCTTTCTGGACGCTGGCCAAGCAGATTGAAAAGAACTTCTCACATAATAGCCTTCCACCTCTTATGTGTCCTGATGGAACTATTGTATTCGATTCAAAGGCCAAGGCGGGCGGAAGTGCTAGCCAAGATATTTGCTGCCAACTCCACCATGGACGTCCCCCCCCAATGCCCAAGTGCCGTCAATTCAAGGGGTTCCCTACACTATGCGGGAGGTAACATTCAGGCCTAAGACCGTAAGACGAGTGCTCTTGTCGCTCGACTTCAACAAAGCTTCTGGTCCGGACTTGATTCCTGCCATTGTACTGAAGAGGTGTGCAGCGGAGCTTGCTCCAGGTCTTTCGCGTCTCTTCCAGATATCTTATGAATCCGGCACCTTCCCAGAAAACTGGAAATTTGCTGATGTCCAACCCATCCCAAAAAAAAAAAGGCTCTGCTTTCTGTCATAAGTAAGATGATGGAGAGGTGCATAAATCGCGGGTTTCTGGACTACCTCGAACGTCACAGCTTGATTAGCGACAGGCAGTATGGTTTCCGGCACCAACGATCCACAGGGGACCTCCTAGCTTATGTCACGCAATTGTGGAGTAAACTCATCCAGTCTTATGGTGAGGCTCATGTCGTTGCTCTTGACATCACGAAAGCGTTCGATCAGCTGTGGCATGCTGCCCTCTTAAGCAAACTTCCATCCTATGGCCTCCCAGAAAAACTTTGCAGATGGGTGGCTGACTATCACTAGCCGCAAGATATCCGTCGTAATTGACGGGTTCTCCTCTTCATCCCACAACGTCAACGCGGGTGTTCCCAAGGGATCGGTCTTGGCTCCAACACTGTTTCTCTTACATATCAACGACCTCCTTTCCTGCACGATCAACCCAGTCCACAGCTTCGCGGATGATAGCACTCTACATGCAGGAATTCAGAGTGACAAGCCGATCTCTGCCGCTGAGCTGGAAAAAAGAAGACTAGCGACGATTTCCTCTCTGACAAGAGACCTGGAGGCTATCACTGCTTGGAGACGCAACAATCTTGTACAGTTCAATGCTTCCAAAACACAGTACTGTACTTTGACGAACAAAAAGCGTCCTAGCGCTCATCCAGTTTCGATGGACGGCCGAGTTCTGCCAAACAGCCATTCATTTCGGCTGGTCGGAGTCCAGATCACCGAGGACCTGATCTGGCACGAACACATCTCGTCAATAGCTGCAACTGCTGGAAAAAAGCTAGGATATTTGTTTAGGGCTAAGAAGTACTTTTCTCCGAATGACCTTCTCACTCTATACAAGGCCCGGATAAGGCCTAGCCTCGAGTATTGCTCACACGTTTGGGGTGCTGCCGCCCCGACTACATTATCCATGCTCGATGCTGTCCGGAGGAGGGCGGTCCGACTGATCGATGACTCTTCTCTAACAGACAGTCTCGGGACTCTTTCGCACCGGCGGGCCGTCGGGGATCTAGCTCTTTTCTATCGCTACACCAACGGGATTTGCTCCTCAGAGCTCTCTTTCATGATACCGCGGCGCGATGTGCCTGCCAGACAGACCCGCCTGACTTTGGCGTCCCATCCTAACCGTGTCGAGCTTCGTACATCCAGAACTGGCCGCTCCTTTGTCCCGAGGGTGTCGAGATTGTGGAACAATTTACAAGGGGAAGCTTTTCCCAGTTCTACTAACCTTAGGCAGTTCAAAAATCGTATTAACAAAATTTCTTTGGGATCATCATAGCAGCCGGGGTGTTCCGTCATTTCTGCCTGCGCGGCTGCTTCGATATAAAAAAAGGCTAAAGAAAAAACGCTTCTAACTGAAGTCCGAAAACAAAGACGCTTGGACGTACGAGCATTGGAGCAAGGTAATATAAACTGAAACCTTCCACAAAGCGTGTGTTAAACGTATGTTATAGTGAAATTTTCCAAAGGTATACCAAGAAATCCTTGAGAATACATTATTACCTACCATAGTAGACTTGTATCCTGACGGAGACTGTGTTTATCAGCAGGGCGGCGCATCATACCACACTGCTAAAAGCACAAAAAAATGCTTTGGGGACCATAACGTACATGTCCTCTCTTAGCCTGCTAGTAGCCCCGATTTAAATGTGATAGAGACGGTCTGGCATAAAATGAAACATTTGAAAAACCATCCTTAGAGAACAATTCCTGAACTGCGTGTGTTATTTCAAGAAATTTGGAATACATATACACAGGAAAACTGCCAAACATTAGTGATGACCATGCCGGCAAGAATTCAGGCGGTAATTAAAGCGAATGGCGACGTAACAAGGTTTTAGTTAAGTTAAATTTTGTAGTATCCGAATATTTAGTTGCCATATATTTTTGTAAAGTTTAGTTTGTTTTTTTTTTCATTAAAATTAATTATCAAGGAAAACACTGTATGCCACAACTTGTATACTACCAATAGAAGTTTTCGGTACAAGTTTACTATCTTGTTCAGTTATTTTATAGGGCAATTTGGACAAAATGTAAAGGTGTCCGAATATTTAGTTGTTTGGGCTCGTATTTATCCGTTTTTTTTTTTAGGAGACTGTTCAGTAATCATCATGCTAAGGAAATATACGTCTGTTATAGAGATGGAATCCCTCAAAATCTCATAGACATTGCATTCAAAATGGAAATGTCAGATATGTAGTAGGCATAAAGTTAGAAGAAACAAAATTAAGTTGCACACTTCGAGAATTTGACCCTTGACTTTCCCAGCATTGAAATTAAAATAATCTTTTGTTTTTCAAACGAAAGATAAAATTATGGCGTCTAGTAGGTTGACTCTGCACTTCCCACATAACACTGCCATCAGTTAAAAAGTTAATTAAGAACATGCATAACAACGGGATTAAATGGATCTATTCAGTCAAATAGTCATACAATTAGAACCATCAATTTGGCAACGCTGCGATGTAGAAATTTCTTCTCTGCCCTACGGACAATCCGACAACGATGGGATCGTTGAGTTGAGTAAACCTTGCCAATGGTAGCGGCCAGCACGTAACAGGCATACCGCACGTATACATAACTGCCGTGTCGTGCTGTTGTGGCGCGCCTCTCGGTTGATGTAACTGATGTTCGTCCTACTTGGGTTATTGTTAGTGTATTTTATTTCCGATCTTGCAAAGATTCAAAAAGAATAAAGGGTAGATTTGTCAACAATCTAAAATAATTATTTTGTATATATCGTGGCCATATCGTAGAATTGACCATTTCATGAAATGATCGAGCACTTCACGAAATGGCCAACCAAATTTGACCATATCCTTAACTCGTCAACGTTTAATGATTTGGTCATCCATGATTGATATCATAAAATAAGGTGTCCCTAGAATATTTAATAAAAACCCAGAATATATTACGTACTCGTTTATTGTTATTTAAGTTCGAAAACCAATTTGATTAAATTTAATAACTTTAGGAACATAAATGAAAATGATTATATATTTTTTGAACATATCAAATATCACAAATTTATTACCTCGCGTGGTCATCGTACTTAACGTATAACTTAAAAATGAAATAAAAACTACGATATGTTATACATACGCAAAATAATATAGTAGTTCAATAGACAATATTTTAGCTGGCACTCGATTTTGACTTCCAATAAATGAATGATAATATAAGTTCTGAACTCTACGGCTTTTTGACGTTTTGATCGGTACTTGCGTGACCCGCGTAGTGCTTGATAACTCGAGTAACGTTTTGTCGTAATGTCTTTTAATCTCACTTTTGTCATTTGGTAACGAATTATTAGAATTATCACTTCGAAAAACAACTTTAGTATTAACGACCTCCTTGTTGAAATGTAAACAAAACGCTGACAGCTGGGTAATTAACGTAAATAAATAATATTTAGTAAATATTTTACAATTTGATCAAACATGCTTCACGATTTCATGAAGTAGCTGCGCGTTTAGTTGATAATATCGTTTAACGATTTGTTGTCATTGATCTGGCCAATAGTTAATGATACATTTCATGAAATAGTCAATTTTACGACCTTTGAGGACTTTTGCTGGATCATTTGTAAAAAGGAAAATATGTTTAGATTTTGTATGGCCAAAAGTGCGAAATCGAACCCCGATCTACCGCATGAGACATAAGGACACTAACCACTAAACTACACTAACCTTCTACCAACGGATTGCCTATTTTGCACACAAACGCTGTACCGTGAAATGGGGTGAAATTGATCACTTACAAACGTTATATTGGAATATCTTTTTCAAATCAGATATAATTAGATACATTCAGAAAAGTTGATGAAGAATAACACCGTCCGAAACTATCCTCATTATTGCTCATTACCGGGGAGCTTATTTTGCACAAAAGTAAGCAAAAACTACACGATCACTCTGCTTGTTACTACTGAACAACGTATTGGTTCCATCGCGTTCGAGCAGTTGACATCCAACGCGCGAAATCCAAAAATTCCTAGACTGGAAATAGTTATTAAAGTCACCTCGTGAGATCAATGTCACCCCATTTCAGGGTATACAAATCGAGTGTTCACTTACACGTGATTGACTAATTTGAATGAAAATCGGTTATTGTGACATAAGTGCATATAGCCTCGCGCACTTTTTATGAACCATGATAACTACTATAGACATGTAGTACTTTATTTTTGTATCATATCAAATAATGATTTTTCATAGGTAAATTTTTGATACCTTATGATAAAATTATCATGGTTCAGTCGACTTGTTAAACTCTAATAAATTATACGCCCAAACCGATATCATGAATCACTCTGTCCACTGGTGAAAATTGTATGAAAATCCGTTGCGTAGTTTTTGAGTTTATCGCGTTCAGACATATTGACGCGGTGGGGATCGTAATAATGTGTAACGACAGTTGCGCTGTCGCGGCTGCTGGAACTAAGGTACAGTCGGGTAATATGGTCCAGTTTCAGTCCGAGAGCAATAAAAAAATAAATGCCAACAACTAAAAAAAATATTTTTATTCGCAACGTGTAGAAGAACTATAAAGGAAATAAAATTTTATCCAAAAACATCAAAAAAATCAGAAACATGGGAAAAACAGCAAAAACAAATATGTGTCATTTGGGCCATATTTCTGACTTTCGCTGAAATATGGCCCTCAATTAACTTAATTCAGACGAATAATTAGGGCAATAAAACACTTCTGTGTCCTCGGCAGTCAATCCAACGCATATTTCGTGGATCCACAATAGGCAACTGGCGCACTGTCGCATATCACTTACAGAATTCTCATTGCACACACCACATAGCCAATTTTCTTTCGGCTTTGATTGGCTTTTTGACGACTTCGTTGAGTTTGCTTGAGATGAATGTTCGGTAAATATCTCTCTTTTTAACAGCTGCACTTTATAATTTAATGCCTTCCTTTTTGGTCTTGATTTCACTGTTACCATATCAGGCGTTTTCAGGATATCTGAGAAATTCAATTTTTTCTCAGGTGCTGAACATTTTGCTACTTTACGGAGTCCTGCATTTTAGTCTTGATAATAGTTACATTTAAAATATTAATTTTTTTATTCGTATCAGATGTAATAGCAGACGCTAATTGATTAGTCCAGTGAGAATAACCAGCACTCGATTTTTCCTCTATTTTCATTCTTATTGATGGATTATTATTCTTAAGGAAATATGCAAGTGGCAGATCATCATCTGAGCTAATATAACTTTCCGGTTCAGCATCCATCACTTCAGGAATGTCTTTATTCCTCTTCGATATTTTTGGATGCCGCCTCAAAAAACTTTTATACCACGTGAACCCAGGCATCTCTCTTGAACTATTGAATTTATGTGAAATATTGTTGTTATACAAAACAGGTAGACACTTCTTCGCACGGATTTTGGAGTGAGTGGTAGTCCTAAACGAGAGAGCTTTAAAATGCGAGCTTCCAACTCTCCCTCTTGTTCGAAAGTAAGTAAAGATTTACGACCTAATATTCTATCGCTAAGACCAGATTTTATATGATTCCGTTCTAGGAATTCCGCATTTTTGCTCCACGTATCGTTGGCTTTTACCGCTCCTAAGAAGTTGTACCTAGTGCCTCCGACATCATATCTTGAGTCCAATTTACTCGAACTCCCCTACATAATTTCCCCATTTTCGACCTGAAAAACAAAAAACTGAATTAGGATAGAAGGATGAAATGGTCAAAAATATGGCCCACCGCCATGCAGAAATTTGGCCCACTGGCTGGGCCGTATTTCTACCTATGTACAAGATTCATATTTTAGGTTAGATTTTTGTAACCTATAAAGATACTTTAGCAAGTTTTACGAAGGTTAAGGACTACTGTTTCTATTGCATGTAAGCACTTACCTTTAACTGTATTATACCCTGCAATATTTCACTTTCAACTTTCACCAAAATAATAATGTATCAACTCCTAAGGAACAGTTGCGGCTTACGTGCAGAACGGAAAGAGCGCGGAATTCTGAATTATAAATTAAACCTCATTTACCGACATGACTGAACTTTAAAATAACGAATCTATGCATCAACAGATGTCACTACAGAAAAATATATGAGCAGTGGGCCTTATTCATGCCTGGGCCATATTACTCGAATGTACCTTATTTCAAGTTTTAATGGTAAATGTAGAAGAGTATAAAATCGCTAAATAATTGTTTTTGAATAATGTTTCTAAAAGGGCAATATTTTTCTACCTGACCATACTTTTTGACATTTTTGAGCTATTTGGAAGTAGTGCTGTCAGATTTCTTCCAAATTCTGCTTGATGTAATGTAAATTGCCGAGGTGCGTACACTTTTATCAGTCATTCTTGCATGATTTTGTGATTATGCTGACGAGAAGATATAGTAAAGACATAGCTAATTTATCCAAGATAAGGCCACAAGTACACCTATTGCCCGTTTAAATGCTCCATTAGGAAATATCCAAAAATATGCTGGTTTCTCGGAAACATCAAAAAACGGAGCGTGATCGTTTTTTTATTTTATTTTACCCGTATCTCCGCCGCGTTTTTCGTCTTTGACATAGCGACAACCTAGGATCAAAATTTCATCGAAATCCGAGTGCTACTTAGGGGGGTTAAGGATTAGCACTCACTCAGCAGACCAACAAAAATTAATGGTTTTTCATGATATACATGTCTGTATCATCTTTTATTCAAAATTTCTCGCGATTACAACACTTCCTCGTCAATTGGGGTCGCAAGTAATATGCAAAGAAGTGATCCAGTAAAGATTTCAGCCTCACAGTACAAATATTTTTCATGTTTCGATTTTCCAAGCTGAATTTGAATTGATGTGCGGGATGTATAGGCTCAACCTATTCGACTTAGTACAACACAAATGAGGGGTTCGGGTGTGAAATCTGGTATGTAGCACAAACCTCGTCTTGAATAAAGCGAAGTTTAAGTTTTGAAAATATTTTAGCCATTAAACTAATGCAATAATAGCCACACATGGGGCTTTTACAATAAATGCACAAAGTTGGTTCAAACAATTTTTTAGTAAGGTGAATCTGATCATTTTTTACAATTAGTGCATGTACTTACCATTCTTTGGATTATGTTTGTTGCATAAATGAAAACCGAAATAAAATAAGTAGGCATTTGAACACAAAGTTTATTAAAAATAAAATCTTTTTCCTTACAAAATTGTTTAAATTAAAACGAGAAACTTGTCTATTCTTGTTTCACTGTGTATTCTGCTTCAGACCTCTGTAAAAAGAGTGATATGCTTGAGGAATCCATTGCAAGCAAGACATCACATGCTCATGTTTTGACTTCTCTATTTCTAGAGACGAATCATACTTATTATTTAATAAATGGAGCTTAAAAGGTAGCAGGTCGGCCCCTCTTTTCAATGAACCAGGTGCAACTAGATCATGATAAGTGTCGGGGGCATGTAAAATTGATAGATTTTTTGCAGAAAGCTCCACTGTATTTCTGATACTGAACGTTGTTGCATTCGGTTGTTGAAAATATTCTCGCAACTTATTAATTTGTTTGAAATCCTCTTGAGCCATCCTATAAACCTGGAATGCTGGTTTCTTTGGTGCCTTCTGCAACACTTCCTCCCAACTCGTCGGATTGGAAACAAACTGACAATGGGCCCTTACGTACTTCTCTACCATGGCAAAATCTCTGTGAGACGATAACATAGTGTGCCCCATGTGTATTTGTTTAAAGTGGCCTAATCCGAGCCAAACAGATAATGTCCAATTCTTGTTTTGCCACCCGCAATTGTCAGAGATAGCAATGAGTTTTCACCTCTAATGTTATGTTCAAAATGTTTTAGCAAGCAATTCCCAATTTCGTCAGCACCTCTGCCTGCTGTAGATTCATCCCACATGTAAAGGTATCCTTGCGAAGGATGCAGGCCATGAATGAAAGTTATAGCAGAATATTTTTTTGTAAAACGTTGGACCAGTGAAAAGTTTTGGGGTGAGCAATGCTTGTTGTAAGTCAAAAGTTATTGCGTATGTTCCAGGATTTTCCAGTGCCTCTTTTCGTGCATTATTGATAACATCTTGCTCAGCTTTAGCTTTTCTATGGTGTAACTATAGTTCTGTTGTTAACTACTTCAATTTGTCATTATCGTTGTTAGCTTTAGCTTATTTTATTCCAACGTTGGTAGAATCGCAAACACCGCTCGAATCTGTTTTAGGAGACTTAAAACTGATATTGTACTCTTCAATAGAAGTGCATCTAAATTTGTCAAGAGAAACAGGTATCTTTTGGTTTTCTAAGCACCCAACCTGATAAACCTCATAGCAATGTTTATGTATGGTATACATACTCCTTTGTCATAAACATACGATTTCGGTTATCACTTCTCAAATAATGGCTATTTTTGGCAACCATTGGATAAATGAACGAACCCAATTTAACTGTTCTTCATTATATTTTCTTTTGTGTGCTTTATAACGGCCTCCCTTATCCACAACTGGTGTATTATACCCTAGTGCGATTTTAGCTGCTATATTCTCTATTCTTCCCCGACTTCCATGCAAGCCATGGATATTCATACACGCCTTTTTGCATAGTCTCCGCATACTACTACCAAATACTTTTTTGTCCAATGACGTCTGGAAGGTGCATCTGTTTTAGTCTGTCGTTTTACTTTCCCATATTTTAAGCAACCAAATAAGTAAGCATTTTGAACATTCCTATTCTCCATCTTCCAAAATTCCGTGAAAATTTTGGAGCGCTCCGGTAATGTTACAATGCCAAAACATTTTTTCTTGCAATGGCAGCTTGGCCCTTGTCTCCTTGTTGGAACATCTCGACCTTTTCCCCTGTAGGTTTTATAGGTTTCTCCATGGTTTCGCGGCTTCTGATTTCTAATCTGATTATTCAAAGCATTCTTGCACTTTCGGCCTTTTTTTTCTTGTTCATGATTTCCATCCTAAACCAAAAGGCATAGTTTGCACTACAATGTAAAACATGGTATCTACACCAGATACCATTATTCACCCACATATACATCGTGAGATGTAAAAAATTTGTATCTGCAGTAGTTAACACTGTTTACCTTAGATAACCTCAAAGTATGAACAAGCTAGGATTGAAACTTGATTGTTCATCGGTTGAGTAGGGATCCTGTTGTGACGAATTTTCACCATAGGAATCACTGTGGCTGTGAGAAACGGTACTGGTAGCCATTTTTAACACATACCAGGTTTTACATGCTACGTTAATAACTTTTCAAAATTGAAGCAGAATTTGTTTTAAATAAGCATTTACCATGCTTTACATTTGCTAACTTAATTTTGAGTAAAATGTCAGTTACCACCCGAACCCTTCAAATCTATATTGTTAGGTTTGATTCGAATATCACTATGAAGGCCGTTGGATTAGTTTGGCATAGGTCATTTTTAAAAGTATATCACCTAAATGACGTATTGTTTTTTATTTGCTCTAAGTAGAGCTTTTCTAGGTCTTCATACTTAGGGCCCTATCATCAGTCGCTACTGCAATTCAGGAAGGCTGGAATATTTCTAGATTTCTACTGTTCCGTGTCATCCTCAGTGCTGTCCTATTGTGAGGCAATGTTTTATTTTTGAATTGTAGAAAATTTCAGTCTATAACAGGTGTACAAATCAAAAACATGAACAGTTTGATGAAAATAGATATTTGTAACATATCCTCAAAATATAGCGCTGACACGGAACAGTAGAAAACAAAGACAATCAAGGAGGTCATAAAGGCGTCCGACAATTGTAGGAATGACCCCTTAGTACTTGTAAAGTGCTTGTTGCATGATGTTTTAGATGTTTAATGTGAATTATCAAGCTTTACAGACTGATTTTCACGTTCCGTCCATTATGTGATGTTTTTTTGTTTTCTTTGTATTTGCAATGGAATGCACGTTTTTATACTTTCCTAATAAAATGGGAAACAACATCATTTTTATTATTGTTTCATTAATCGGTTAAATGCGCGTAACAATGTGGATGCGTCACGTGTTTCTAAACAGCATTATTCAAATTACGATTATGTTAAATGTAAAATCATTATAAATTTCTCACATGATTAACATACGTTGTCAACCTTCATGCAATCATGCACATTTTCATAGATCCTTGCTCGTACTGCGTCTCAAGCAGATGTTCTGAATTTTTATGAACTTGTTATGATACAACGAACATTCTAGCCCTTCTTTTGCCTTAAAAACTTTTTTAGGAAAATCCTTCAACAAAAGCTTTAGATGATCAAAAATCGAATTTAATATTATGGCCTAAACAGGGTCACGTTTGCAGATTCACATGCAACTACCATTTTCTAGTGTAAGTAAGCATGTCGTTCTACGTTAAAATAGACTGTCGTCTGTGGCCAAGTTTGTAGGTCCAGCGGTAACCTTGAAAACTTATTTCGGAAATAAGTTTATACAATTGAATCGGTAATTGCAAAAAATAAAATCTGTGTCAATGACAAATAAACCAGTTTTAAAGTACATTTCTGGGCTTAATGTAGTATTGGTGTTCCAAAAGATTGAAATTTCGAATAACCGAAAAACAGTTTATTAAAAATCACAATGGAGAAGCCCGAAAGGCTGTTGTGGACTTAACGTTTTTTAGCAGGAGTTAGGGTTATCATTTTTATTATTATTAACATGTCACATTTTTTAATCTTGCGTATTTTAATATACCATCGTGAAAAAATATATAGACGTATTTGGCCAACTTTCTTCAATAATCAGCAATTGGTTAAAGAATAACCTACGTGCTTATTTTACTACCCTGGATCAAAATGTATTTTTTCAACAAATAAATTGCCACTGCAAGAAAGCTGTTGTGCCGTCTTCATATTATCTTTAGGAGCAGCTATTTAAAATATTTAGCGTATATTAACAGGTCATTCTACTTAGTACAAATGAGAAGGATTGAGTCAATGGATGTGGTAGATATCGGTCTTGTTTTTAGCTCAAGTAGGTTCCAATAACAACTATTTCTTAATGCAGAATCATGAAGAATCTTAAAATTTTACGTTATACATGAAAAGTTTTACTATGAACGTTTTTAATAAAAGTGCATAATTGTTATGTTAGCAACGCAATGAAGACTGAAGTGACTTAGGTAAAGTGAGCTCAAACAGTTTGCAATAAAATAATTATTTGGATACAGAACATTTATTAGACCATTAACGGGATTCAGATTTTGTAATAGAATTACTAGAACAAACAACAGAATACAACGTAACATTTAAATATACCATACCTATCAACCGTCATGCATTCATGCACGATACCACACAGCCTTACAGATTTATTTCTCCTAAAACATATTTCATACCCTGTAGGATATACATATACTTACTGGCAATTGAAACTTGTATCTTTAATGATAATTGGAAAACTTCGTGGAAAGGAGTTTAAAGGTATTTGTGAAGACTTTTTTCATATCTTTGATAAACTGCTTCAAATTTTTTCAAACCTTTTCAAAATAAATGTAAGAGTTGTATGTAATATAGGTACTCAGGAACTATGTAAAGATATGACCTAGATGTAGGGCTCCCATATTTTATCAGAATAGTTAAAGAAAGAAACATATAGCCAGACAACACATACTTAACGCCACGTCAAAACTACACTGTCACAGCATTGTAATAATATCACGTTAAAATCAGTTTGTAGTGTAGACTTTCGTAGAATAAATATTACACCAAGCTTGACACAATATAAACGAAGTGTTAATATTTACGCAGATCTCATTACCAAAAACTCATACATGATGTAACCAACGACCATTCGAATGCCTGAAAATGGTCAAAAATCTTGGGAAGTAATGGACCAAATTTTGAACAGGGTAATACTCGAAACAACACTACTTTTTTTAAATTCGAATACAACCGCATAATCTACTAACTCCATCCAGCTTACTTATGACGACGATGTCAAAAGAATAGAAAAGGTCCAGTATGTCGGCACGTACTACTCCGATATCTACTAAATTTTAAGCATGTGGATCATCAATCATTAAGTATCAGGAATTAATAACCGTGCTGTGGACAGATCAATTATTTAGTCAATACAATACTTAAGTGTAGTTTCCAAACATCAGAACTTCACCTACTCGACCCACTGGTGATTGAAAGTATATGGGATATCTAGGAAATCACTGGACTGGGATCTACTAAATTTTATCAGATTTATTATTTATTTAGAGACAGTGCTACCTACGGCTATTGGTCATATTTTCATAAGCATGTTAGATAGAGTCTTGCTACTAGGGGACACCAGAGGGTTAATATATGCGAATAAAAAGGCATCACTGTACTTAAATTATTGCCACCTCGAATGTTTGATTCTTTCCCTGGTTGAAATTAGATGTATATCAATTCAGTAGTTCCAAAGATGTTATCATATCTCCATCACTCTCTGGTCTACGTTACGTTAGTCAGCAGCGGTGGCCGCAGTAGTAGACTCTACGGTCTCCTGATCAGTCGCCGTGCGCTGTGCGGGTTCGAATCCCGTTCCAGGAGAAAATTTTCTCTTGGCTATGGATGTTGTGATTGTCCGTAGGTGGTAGACGGTCTCTGACTGTCGAACGCGAAGGTGCCACCCGGCCGATCTCGTAGGCGGTGCCAGAATGTGTGCATGTTGCATGCACACGTGTTCCCTCGCCAGAGTCCGTGTGGCGTTCCCCCTTTCCCCCGGTACCCAATGGGTGTTTAGGACTTAGGCCTTCGTGGTAGTTGGAGTATAAAAAAAAAGTAGTTTGGATAGTTTGAAATTTTGGAGGTCATACTGGGGGGAGTGTTAAAGGGTTAATATATGATAATAAAAATAATAGCATTGTATTCAAATTTAAAAAAGTAGTTGTTTCTGAAAAAAAAAAAAAGAAAAACCTGACAGCAAAGCAGTTAGTACCACCTTATCGGAAATGATCAATTATTGTCCTATTTTCAAAATTTGGTGAATATCGATCTACTACTTTTCAAGCCGTTTGACAGTTTCTCGGCTATTGAATAACGTTCATGGATTAATTTATGAAGTGGCAGTATCACTTTCTGATACAGCGTCAGGTAATACATTTGGTTAGCCCATACATCTTTAAACAAGATGATCTAAAGTATGTGCCATTGTCAATGCAGACGAACTTGAAATGTATCGTCTATGTTCACTGGACACTGGTATACCTTCTCCAAAATGGGCGCCCGCGGGAGAGCGCATTGAGAATCCAGTTAAACCATAAAATTTGTATGCATATTTAGCATGATTTTGTGTACAATATGGGGATTTCAAGATTTGCCCCCCCCCCCTGAGAAAAATTCCTGCGGGTGAGCATATTATCCAGACAGTAGAGGTGTTTTAAAACGTGGTGAGCCATGACCGTTAGACGACATGCACGGATTCAAATCTGTGGAGAAGCAGACACGTCACAATACAAGCATTGCTAAAAACATAACTGATACTAGATCTGCTGTAGGTCAGTCAAATTATTTCGGTAATTTTTGTCACACTGCTGTTTATTAAATAATTTGGTGTGGTGATACAACATAAATTAATTACAGAACGCGTATTTTTTAACGGAACATTGAGAATGATATTCATTTAATTTGATTCCCTTACGAAACGTTGTTTCCCTACTATTTAAGTATTCAATGACGTGCTTAGAGCTAATATAACTGGCTTATAATCGTTCCTCATTATGTGTGTTTCGCCGTCGTCGCGTGGGTAGCGCGTTATGGAATCAGTAGCGTAGTTAGCTGGTAGCTGACAAATCAATTATGGAAGAAGTAAGACTGGGTTATTCAGTATGAGAAGGTGGTAATCACCACTTTTCAAACCTGATTTGAAGAGAAGTTCTGCATTCGGTACAAAACCCTTTTCCCTCACAATGAAACACAACTAATCGTTTTCCCTTGGCCAGTGGTGCTTGCAGACAGGTATTAGTCCCATCGTCCCAGGACTTTGGCACTGTATGAGAGCTGTGAATGTAAGTCTCGTGGTTGTATACAATGTTCCTACCTGCGAAAAGGTTTCTTCTAGAGCAAACTGTTACTTTTAAAAACTTTAAGGAAATTATTTTGAAAACAAAAATCTTCATTTGTTAAGTATGTGGTCTTTCATTGAAATCATTTTTCAATACATTTTTGTTATATACAGTATACACTAATTTTTGCGGTCATTCATGTACCTTCAATCTTAAATTTTAGATTTATTTGGTCACATGTCCGAAAAAAATTTTCAAATACATATAAAGTAACTCATCTAATAAGGTTTATGACAATTTTTTGATACATCGATATTGTTGAATGGACTGAAATCATATCATAACATACAAGATTTCCTTGTACTTCTTCAATTTCCTTGAAAACTCGATTCGTTTTAAACCAATGTCTTGTTTTCCAATCAATAGTTTCCAATTATCTTCCACTTTTTTCCAGCAAAAGACTAATTTATGAAATTTGTTTCTGAAGGATCCGATTTTCCCCGAAAGGTTTACTCAATCACTTTTTGCACCTTCATAAACGACTTAATGGTACGCCGTCGCTTATGAATATGGACAAATTTATAAATTATTTTTCTTATCTCTGCCTCAAACCTGTCCACTGTTGATTTCGGACTTGGTTTAGAAAGAGTTTTTCTTGGGGAGACACATTTATTGCCTGTGGGTTTGATCGAACCTGCTTTCACAATGCGTTTGACGGTATTGAGTGATACATCTGTGGCCTCTGCTACTCGATTCATGAGCTGATTTAGAGGTAAAATGACTTCCCCTGCCTCTTTTTCACGGCTGAATTGAAAAACATATACAATCTCTTGGCCCCGGCTATGAACAACCTTGTGCTGGTTCTTATCCCTTTTAAGAAAAAAATATTATCATAGATCTGAGAAAAATTATCATATTGGAGTTCATGTTTCTCTGAAAAGGTTCGCAAATAAAATGTGAATGCGTTCCACTCGATCTAGGGGCAACATTTGATTAACATAATTAAACACATATACGTAACATCTCAGTTTATCAGCTTTATACATGAAAAAGAACAATACCAACTTCAATACTAACGCTGTTTCATACAATAAGTCATCTACAATCTCCGAAACTTTTACACTCACATATTGAATATAAAAAACAATATTCACAACCCTGGTCTACCGTAAAGGAAATTCAACATACAAAATCGTAACGCGCACGCCAATGAGTACCGATAGTTCTCCCTTGGATGTTCAAAGCCGAGTGCCAGTGTGCCCTGCCTCGAACAAGTCTATGTTTGTGATTAGGGTAATATTCTTGCCACCGCTCTAAAGCTGTCTTCTGCGCATCCACATAATGTAACGGTCACGGCCCACGACATTTTAAAACACCTCTACTGACTTCCAGTACACTTTTTATTGATATGTTTGGAACAAGAGTCGTAATAGCAGCATCACTATAAAGGTTTCATTCGGATGCAAAGGTATTCTGAGGACTAATAACTTACATAATAAAGTACAGTAGGTAATCATTCATTGATGAGCCGTCCAGTAACTTTAAAGCAATTTCCTAAATGACTCAGATATAAGGGAGATAAGTGACATCATGTGTAGCATAGCCTCCTCTATAGAACAGATATTTTTATTACTGAAATCATCTACTACGTTTACACAGTCTTAAACCATCTATGTCAATCGCTTAGGTCCAGATTTAGTTGATATGCGTCCCATTTTAATCTTCCGACCAAATTCATTGTTAGAAAAAAGTTTCAAACAAGAACCGTAGGGTTTCGAGGAGGCAAAATGGCCTTAGCTATGACCTTCAGGGTTATTTTAAGGTCAAGTGAATATTTTCAAATGAAAGGTTTTCACATCGCAATTGAAAAGATGAGCAAATTTTACGTCCTAACATCATCCTGGCTACGACCGTTTTCTTCAAGGTCCAATCAAGGCGTTAAAAAAATTTGCTCTAGCAAAAATGTTCGTCAGTATAGTTATAAGGTTTGTGAGGATTACCAAAAAGTGACCTTGATCCACAATGACCTTCAAGGCCAAGTCAAAATTTCCAATCATCTCATTTTTATACTGGAAATGGGAAAAGCAGGAAATGTTACGTCCTAATGTGACCTTCACCTTAAAGTCAAGGTTGCGTCAAGCTTAAATGTTATTTGAAGTCAATCCCAGTCGCACGTGAAATTTCCTGCTTTTTCCATGTCCAGTATAAAAAATGTGAGGTATCCTTTGAAAATTTTGACTTAACTGAAGGTCACTGTCAAGGTCACCTTCGGGTGATAAACCTCACAACCGTGCTGTCGAACATTTTTGCTATAGCAAATTCTGCTCGATGTCTTGATTTGACTTTTAAATGGCCTTGAAGGCAACGGTCAAGGTCATAGCCAAAGTGATACTTAGGCCCGTATCGTCAGTCGTCCCTACAATAATTGTAGGGCGCATTTATGGCCTCCTTGATTGTCATACTCCTTTCTCTCCTTAAAAAATTTCTAGATTACACTTGTCCCGTGTCAGCGTCAGCGCCAGTGCTCTCCTATTGTGAAGATATGTTTTCTTTTTAAATTGTAGGAAATTTCAGGCTGATAAAACATGATATAACTCAAAAGCAAGCACAATTTGATGCAAATAGATGTTTGTGACATAACCTCAAAATAGAGCGCTGACACGGAGAAGTAGAAAACTATGACAATCAAGGAGGCCATAAAGGCGCCCTACAATTGTAGGGACGACTGACGATACGGGCCTTAGACGTGAAATTTGCTCCTCTTTTCAATTCCGATGTGAAAGAGGGGGAATAACATCTGAAAATATTTGAACCAATGTCGGACAAGTCATTGTAGTGATGATCCTCATCATTTTGTCCCCTCGAAACCCTATAACTTTCATTTAAAATTTAAAACTTTTTTGCTATTGCATTATTTTCGAAATATTTAGGTTGGGAGATTAAAATCGGATATATATACCTATATATATATACGTATATATATATATATACGTATATATATATTATTCATAGTTAATTGCCTTAAATGTTAGGAGAAAATATCCTTGAATTTCTTTGGGTAGAAGGCAAAGTATTGCAGAAGTACACTCTTATAACTTAAGCTCTAGCTTTCGAAGATCTATTTCTATTCGTCGACTGTTCGTTCACTGTTGTTTAAAAACAATTTCAGCAACAATCTCGCCGACTTAGTAACTATTTTTTCTCCTAATTGTTATTTGTTGCTGTCTGTCAGCATCACGCATGATCCACAATACGGAGAGAGACGTAAACATTTGTACACTTGTAGGTTGTAGGCATGGTTTTATCCGCGGACTCATGGTCGATTTTGCGATGGAATCTATCGCGATAAGTATTCCACCGCCAGCGTCAAGCTAGCAAGAGCGCGGTTGCCAGCTCCCGCTGGCAGTAATGGCTTAGGTTACGTGTTTTTAAATAGTAGTTAAAAATGTGTTCCAATCATTAATTAACATATTCTACCCGAAGAAAGCCAACCTCATGCCATATTCTTGAGCCTAGAAAATTATCCGAGATAAAATAAGATATTGTAGCCGTCATCTATGAGAAGTTGTAACAGCTGTTTCTCTATTTATTATGTATGCTATGTATGATAGTAATTCATAGATGGCGCTGCCTATATGAGCATATACAAGCATATATGTGGCTACAGTGCCATCTATGAAGCGCTAAGCTTTTCAAAGTATACAGGGTGTTCTGAAAGTTGTGACTTTCCTTTCTAGAAACAACTACGTTTGGAATAACAAAGACAAAGAGCAGTAAAACAGTAGCAGCACGATTATGGACGTTGCTTATAAACAGCGACAGCATGTTTTCAGATTTGTTTTCTAAACATGTGACCATTTTGCAAAATTATGAAGAAATTAGGTTTAAAAAAAATATTTACTGAAAATGTGATAAAGTAGGAAATTTAAAAAAATATCTATTAAAATTTGAAGTTTCGAGTTTAGCACGTTATAAAAATTGATAAATATGAATGTACCACCATTTTGTCCCGCGGAAGTAAAGACCCGAAACGTGATCGGAAATTAACGCTTTATTACAAAACACCTAAAGCATTATATCAAAAAAAAGCTTATGGTAAAGAGAATCAAGGAGTGTGAAAATGCACATCTATTTTTTTTTTTGAGAAATTGTCCATTTTGCGTTATGACCACCCTGAATAACTTGTTCAAACAACTGAAAAAGTAAGTCCATAGGAACAAAATATGGCTTCATGAAATGTGACCAGGCAACCATGCTGTTATCTATTCTACTATTATTTATCATTCATAAATAACAAGTTTCATAAAAAAACAGATACCTGCAGATTCAAGCGGTCAGAGGCTAGTATGGATATTTTAATACATTTTAGTTAATTGCCAAAGTAGTTACTGGATTTCATTGAGTATTGTATTTCTTCCTCTGAAACCCTTCTCCTTCACACTAATGCAAAATGGATGGCCTATACTTTACACTACTTCTACGCGAGCGGAGCCGCGGGTCTAGACTAGTATACTATAAAGTATGAATTACAAAACTTGCAAGACAACTTGAAAGTTGTGTGTAGGACTAGCCCTTAGCAATACTGCTGCTACAGTAGTTCACATGATCCAAAAAGATATACACCACTTCAATTGTGTGAATTATTATAACAAAATCGATTTACAATAAACCGTTTTAACTATTTTAGGCCATATAGCGGACGTGTAAACGTAGTGATAAAACTTTTGTTAAATCAGTATAAAAGATTAGCAATGAAAATCAAATCAGTAGAAGGTCACACTGCACACGTGTTAAATAGTAGTAAATTATAACATCGATCATCAGTGAGATGGCAGATTAAGTTTCTAAGTTCCATAGTTGTATACCGTTACATATTTTTATGGTTGTTGCAGAATATCACATTTTTTAACTTTAGAAGAAGAAAAAGCGATACTTGGATTCCAATGTAGCACCCACACATTAACTGTTTTTAATATCGCGACTCATTCCACATAGAGATTTTGAAATGTGATCATTTTCAAACATGAATTAAAACTTTTACTTATTAATGTTATGCCAGGAAGGTCCTGACTGAAGCTTTTATAGCAGATCTACAAACAGGGCAATCTTCAAGATTTGGCGCACAATTTACACAAGTAACTAGATGTCCACATGGTAAAAACACTATACCAACTTCAGCATCCATACAAATCTTACACAGCCTTGCTTCTTTTAGAAGTCTATTTTCCTCTTCTAAGGTCAATGTTTTCTTTGCTGAAGGAATAGGCCTGACAGATTCCTCGACCACCTGCTCTGTCATTTCATTTGCTACATCTACAGGAACATTATGACACTCCGAGGGTTTAACAGGGGCTATAGCCTCCCGCACGGCGCAGTCTACGTGGAAATTAGGTTCTAATGCATCTTGGTCATGTTCTGCAACATGTTCATGTTGAATATTGAGGGCCGCTTCAACCAAAGCGTCCGCTTGCGAATATCCAATGCCAGTTTGTTCTAACTTCTCCCGAATAGCACGCTTGACGGTCTCTAATGTTAAGCCTATGTTCAGTGCAGCCATTGCTTGAGGGCTTGATAACTGAGCCTGCACCTCTTGTTCTGTAATAGGATATTTCCGGCGGGTGCTTTGGATCTTTTGGATGGAGTGACTCTGGAATGAAATAAATTGCCATAGAAAGAAAATTATAGATTGGTCCCTTCTCTATAGAATATGAAAAAAAAGTGTGGTTAATACTACATTCCAGGAGAAAATAGCTGGTATTTGAGATGTTACATAGACTTTTGGAAAGTAGATTCTCACATGTACATTGTACGCCACCTAGTCAGCGGAGATACGCCGAGAGCGACGAATCCAGCGCATAACAAATAAATGGCCATATTGCTCATTTATCTAAATGTTTTCATAACTAGTATTCAATGATTTTCTTTACCTTTGCAAAACACTGCCTGGGCAGTCAACATTTTAGTAAAGCTTCAACATCTGTAATTTTATATTTCGGCCAGGAAAACTAGGAGGTGAACATTACTTGATATGCATATCAGTCAGTAAAGAAATGTACTATTATTTATTAATTTAAGCACAAACTATGAGAATTAATCGAATTCTCTCTCATTTCTCATATAGTTCTTTAGTATTTGGTCTGGAATAATAAGATTAATGTTAGGTACTTCATACCTGCTGCCTCAACAAGTGGAATAGTAAATTTTCGGTCGAAATCTTTTAATTATATAGCCTGGTAATGGGACACAATTTGTTTAAAAACCGTACAAAAACCCTATAATGGTTTCACATTTGAATTTAGGTCACTGAAATAGGGTTCTTTAGCATAACGAAAAGTCCGGATCCTGCTGTAAGCAGCAAAAGGAAAATTTATGAAAAACTTTCAAGGTCTTTTTATAATAATATATTGTAGCGGTTTTCTGGGTTCTTTTGGGTGTGGATTAAAACACTGGATTCCAAAAAAAGAAAGGCACTAATTTATTTAACTTGATAGAACATTTATGTACACCACTATTTATGTCTGACTAATTCTTATGCCGCCATTGACTGCACTATACTCCACTCCGCTCTGCTCTGGTGTAATCTGTACTCTGCTTGCATCTCCCGGCCACCGAGATATATATATATATATATATATATATATATATATATATAACTTGAGACGTGGTCATTGTCTAGACCAGTTAGGTGAAAAATTAAAGCTTCCGCCTTTTGTTGGGTACTTCGACAAAATTTAAGCAAAGAGGACTTTATACTTTTTTAATTCTCTCTAGCTTTCAATGGACTTTGCCATCATCATCAGGAGCTGCAATTACAATGATAACAGTAGCAACAATAGTGTAAAATGAATTTAAATTGGCTCAACTTTCAGTAGTATGTGAGGATGTTGCTAATTGTTGTTTACGTATAGGATGAGGGAAACGTCCAGTAACATGGTGAGAGCTGGATAGATGGTACAATGGTCAAAATTATATAAAATATGACAAGAACAAGTTAAAAACAGATTAAAAATTATTTAAAAACATTAAAGCATTACATCGTGAAGCCACTTGATGATTGCACAAAATGGTGGTCATGGAATAATATGAGTGAGATGAACCATTTGACAGAAGGCCGAAGGTTGTCAATGTCTGTGTAGAAAGATGGAACGAATTGTGGGTGTGTGCCAACGTTGCAAAATCACTTCAGATGATGTGATTTTCAGAATGTTATGTAAGAAATTGTTAAACCGACCAGAGGCAGTTGAATAAACTATATTTTAATTAATGGGAAATTAAATTAACAATTATTATTAAATCGTGAGAAGAGAATTATTAGAATTTGAGTGGAATGAAATTTACTGGTGGAATCGACCAAGATACAGATTCTATTTATGGTTGTGAAGAGTCAAAATTTGGGGAGATATGTAAGTTCTCCAATTTTTCGCAGTTTAGCAAATATGAGTAAATGACACTCAGTTGTTTAACATCTGTCTTTTTGTTGATACAGTTGTTAATCATGAAAATGTGGGACATTTCCAGGAATAAACGTTTGGAAAGGTGTTTTTCTTTATCAAGAACTTTGATACTTGTGTAATTCATAGAATGCCCTGTTGTGTTAACATGAGATGCTAGAGCGCATCTTTCAGGATGAAGCCTAGAATCACTTTTGTGTGATGTAATCCTTCCTTTAAGAGATCTGGATGTCTGACCTATGTATATTTGGTTGCAGTTGTTGCAATTGATGGAGTAGACTGTGTTGGTTAAGCCAAGCAGCGGGACTTTGTCTTTCATTTTTGAAAAAATGCAGTTTATAGTGAGGACGGATTTGCAAGCAATTCGAAAGTTCAAAGGACTGCAAAATCTGATCAGCTTAGGGGTCAGTTCCTTGATATAGGGCAGGACAGCAAAACCAGGTCTGGAGTCCGGGTTGGTGCTTGTACTGTTTGGATTGTTGCTATTGTTTGGAATTACAGCTATGACCCCTACATCCAATTTACCATTGAAAAAGAAGATGATAACCTGTCTGTCCCCTTTCTAGACACAAGACTCATCCGCACCAACAACAACAGTTATTGGTAGACTGGTACCAGAAACCTATGGCCTCAGGTCGGTTTCTCAATTTTAGGTCATACCATAAGCTAGGGATTAAAATCAATTTGGAAAAACAGATGAAAACAAGGGTAATCAGCATCTCAGATAATACTTTCCACACCTCAAATTTACGTAAACTATCAAAACTGTTCATCAATAATGGTTATCCGAAGTGTCTGATTAACAAGATCTTATTTAGTTCACCTTCCAATATTCTGCCGAACTCTGATGATGCAGGTAATAGTCGCACAACCCCTAATAACGGAACTGATGTAATTCCAAACAATAGCATCAATCCAAACAGTACAAGCACCAACCCGGACTCCAGACCTGGTTTTGCTGTCCTGCCCTATATCAAGGAACTGACCCCTAAGCTGATCAGATTGTGCAGTCCTTTGAACTTTCGAATTGCTTGCAAATCCGTCCTCACTATAAACTGCATTTTTTCAAAAATGAAAGACAAAGTCCCGCTGCTTGGCTTAACCAACACAGTCTACTCCATCAATTGCAACAACTGCAACCAAATATACATAGGTCAGACCTCCAGATCTCTTAAAGGAAGGATTACATCACACAAAAGTGATTCTAGGCTTCATCCTGAAAGATGCGCTCTAGCATCTCATGTTAACACAACAGGGCATTCTATGAATTACACAAGTATCAAAGTTCTTGATAAAGAAAAACACCTTTCCAAACGTTTATTCCTGGAAATGTCCCACATTTTCATGAATAACAACCGTATCAACAAAAAGACAGATGTTAAACAACTGAGTGTCATTTACTCATATTTGCTAAACTGCGAAAAATTGGAGAACTTACATATCTCCCCAAATTTTGACTCTTCACAACCATAAATAGAATCTGTATCTTGGTCGATTCCACCAGTAAATTTCATTCCACTCAAATTCTAATAATTCTCTTCTCACGATTTAATAATAATTGTTAATTTAATTTCCCATTAATTAAAATATAGTTTATTCAACTGCCTCTGGTCGGTTTAACAATTTCTTACATAACATTCTGAAAATCACATCATCTGAAGTGATTTTGCAACGTTGGCACACACCCACAATTCGTTCCATCTTTCTACACAGACATTGACAACCTTCGGCCTTCTGTCAAAGGGTTCATCTCACTCATTATTCCATAACCACCATTTTGTGCAATCATCAAGTGGCTTCACGATGTAATGCTTAATGTTTTTAAATAATTTTTAATCTGTTTTTAACTTGTTCTTGTCATAGTTTATATAATTTTGACCATTGTACCATCTATCCAGCTCTCACCATGTTACTGGACGTTTCCCTCATCCTATACGTAAACAACAATTAGCAACATCCTCACATACTACTGTAAGTTGAGTCAATTTAAATTCATTTTACACTATTGTTGCTACTGTTATCATTGTAATTGCAGCTCCTGATGATGATGGCAAAGTCCATTGAAAGCTAGAGAGAATTAAAAAAGTATAAAGAGTCCTCTTTGCTTACATTTTGTCGAAGTACCCAACAAAAGGCGGAAGCTTTAATTTTTCACCTATATATATATATATATATATATATATATATAGTCCCCGTTGCTGCTTCGAGAAAGGTCTGGTCAACCACAAAGCAACATCTAGAATATTGGAGGTCACTTCGCGTCGATCTAGAAGGCGATCCACTGCCACGGTCCTCACAGCCGCCGCCAAGCGGCTTGTGCGGTCGTGGTTCGCGCAAAAGCAGAGTAGAAAGTGGTTCTCAAGACAAAAGTTGTCTCTATGATATTTTTATATCTATATTCGTTTATTTACTAATTTTCATAGTACTGTCCTTAGTCCCTACTTGAATGTACATAACTGAGTACAAAAAACCTTATGCTTATTAGGAAATGTTGGCGATTTGATATACCTATATACAGGGTGTCTGCGAAAGGTTGGGGGAAATCTCGAAACTGGAGATACTACAGACCAAAATATGTGAATTGACCTAAACATACCTTAGTCCAAAAGTTGATAGTTTGCGAGATACATACAAGTTACAATTTTATTTTCTATTCCGTTATTTTTTATGGTCAAACTTCTAGTACTTACAGTATTATTTCGGTAAATAACTTATCATAACTTTTTTGTGCTATCCTGTATACAACAACTGACCGAAAAATCTCATTTTCTCGTACTTCCACAATAAAAAACATGTTAGAAGTGTCTAAAGCTAATAGTTTTCGAGATATTTGTTTTTAAAAGTTCCAATGCATTATTTGTAACATGATGATAACACATTTTTATATCATAACAATCAAGTTGCATGTTCAAACCTTAAGGAGTGATTCTTTAATTCTGTGATTACTTTGTTGCAAAAACAAGATAATAACAAACTAATTAAATTGAAGAATGAAGGCTTTCATGGCTAATTCTAATGTCATGGGCGTGCGGTTTTATAGGCGGACTGAGTTGTCTGGTGGGGGTACTCTGGGTCCCTTGAGTGACGTGGTTTTTGTGCTGTTTTTTTTTAGAATTGGGAACCACGTTTTGTTTAAAGAAAGGCCATCTTCTTTTCTATTGAAATTATCATTGTGTTTGTAGATTTCAATTGCTTCTCTGTACATTCGGACTGAGTAGTGGGTGGGTGTTGATAGGACTTCAGTTTGGTCGAACAAAACATTGTGGCCGTCTTGGAGTGCGTGTTCGGCCCCCGCTGAGTTATCAGTTTGTCCCAGTCGACAGTTTCTTTCATGCTCCTTGATGCGTGTTTGGCAGCTACTTTACCCCAGGAACACGGTATTCTGTATATGCCGGCACCGCTCAGGGAGTCGCTCCTTTACTGATGTTAGGAGTTGCTGGATTTTATTAGTCGGCTTGTAGATAGTCATGACATTGTGTTTCTGCAGCAACCTTCCTATTCTACTCGTAATGCCTTTAATGTATGGTAGGAAGGAGACTCCCGTAGGTGATTCCTTGTCTCCTGCCGGCGGTCTGCTTTTTGTCGTGAAACTAATTTAAATATTTAGAATTTCAATATGTAAAAAGTCCCATTAATTTGTTTTGTTTTTTTGTACGCTATAGATTCATTTTGTGCTTGCTAACAGATCTTTTATTTAGAAAGTCCATTTGCATACAAAAACAAAATAAGTTTTACTAGATTCACACCCGATTCATTATTGCCAGCGTCGCAGACTAATACAAAAATGTCACTTGCTGATCAGCTGTTCACCTCAGTAGACTCGTGAAATAGGGTATAAACTGTACACCATTCCCTTAAAAGAGCAACTTTAATATGTGGCTCGAAATTAGGACACCCTGTAGAGTCGTAAATATTTTAGAAATGTGCCCCCAGTTACCATATATAATTATATATAACCGTAATTGGTTTTCTTTGAAAAGTTTTTGTTTGAGAGCAGTGCTCCGTCCTCGTGCGGTTGGAACACCCTGTATATATTTGCCCTTAGCTCCTCTTAATCCAGCCTTGTCACAAAATCAGTTCTGAGCTATGCTTCTGCATGTTATAAGCAACCAGGAAAGATAATATCATCTAGGAGATGTAATAATAAACAACATTCACTTTTTGAGTCAGCAGATACTAAAATAATGTCTAGAATCAAAAGCAAGCATACTATAAATTTACAAAATCAGCTTACGACAAAGGGTCGAGTCACGAAATTCAAACACTTTCATTGTTTGGTGTCAGTCAGATATCTGTCAGGAGGACACTGACAAATCAAACGATATTAAATCGATGCTGACATGAAATGCTGAGTTGCTTCCATTACCTGAACACTTTTTTAAGTTATTTATCAACTGAAATTGTTTGTGTTAAGTACCCTTACAATATGTGAACTAATAGATAAAATGCATATTCACACTTATCACAGGCGTGTTTATTTTCTGTTCAAAACTGACCTTATGAACTATCCAGAAGCCCCCACAGAAACACTTCTGATGAAAATGTTTTGTTTAATAGTAATGTTTTATCAGTGCAAAGTCTCCTCACACGATACACAATGAAATTACAGTTATCAGTATAATGTAGTTAACAGAATGTTAAAAATAGAAATACAAAGAATTGTACAATATATCAAAGTGATTTTTAATATGAAGTGTGACCACTATCACTGCCAAAATAAAAACATTTTTGATTTCCTTCCAATGACCTAAATAATTTTTTTTCACACGTGCCTTTTTATAGCAATAATTTGTGCTTCTTACATACATAATTATATAGAAATAAAATTATTATAATTATGTTAATGATAGTGTTAGTCTAAACATGAAATGTTGGTAAATGTAAAACAAACATTTTTTTTGTAACTGAAACTCATCTCAAAATCCAAAAAATAAATGTTCTTTTTCCATTAGAGGTGCAGCCAAATGAGAAAATAATATAAGACACAAAAGCTTGGCCTTGAGATGGAAAATTAAAGAATTTGAGAATAATGAACTATAGGAAACAGGACAGGGTAAAATGGGAGGAAGTCTCAATACTACACAATGAGGATAGGCAATTACAAAAGAAAGGTGTAAGAATCAGCCTATACTAAATTAACCCTGCGTCAGTCGTGCAATCTAAAATTACATGAGCGGTCGCATCGCGGCACTGAGTGCGGCATCTGGACAATGACTTATTTTGTATTATTATAGAGAAAACATTGACTAATAAGTTTGTAATTAAACAGAATAGACTTTTAAAAAATCAGTTTATTTATAATATTGCGCTCTTATTTATTTAAACATTCAAAACTAAAACATTATTCTATAGCGAACATAAAAGATAAACACTGAATTTTTAAAGTGAAAATGGTAACATAGCCACCAAGAGACTTAATTCTAAAATAAATCAGTCTTCCTCCATCGGGGTATACCAACAAGTATCACATTGAACTGTTTTTTTGCAATGGCTTTTACATACAAGCTGATAACATGAGTCACATCTAACAGTAGTTTAATTATTTTTATGCGCACTACAAACATGACAACGTCCACTACCATTTTGCTTTATTGCAGGTACCTGGAAGTGTAATTATTTTCGCCCGTTCCGCCATATGATGTTCCATTAGAGACACGCCTAATTCGTTTAAGAATTTTCGTCTTCTAGGAGACTCTTCTGTAGGTTTAGTATTATTGAATCCAATTTCAGCGTTTATCCCAGTAACATCAAGAATGCGGAAAAATATTGCAAGGGGCCATCGTCTAGTGGTTCTCTGGGTTGTATAAGTGGCACATTTTTGATCGACAGTATCGACACCACTCTTCGTCCTGTTATAATCCAAAATGATGGTTGGCTTATTTGTTGCCTCGTCAACCTCTCCTTTGTCATCAACAGAAGAAAGAATTATCACAGCCTTATTCTTTTTGGGTACGTAAGATACCAAATTAATTTCGTCCTGAAATCCGAATAATGAAGAACCAACTATTCGTGCTTTATTCGGAAGGAATTCCGAGGGTATTACCTTTTTATTTTTCTTTATTGTACCTATTAACGTAAGGCCATTTTGCAAAAGATAATCTGCTAGGGGATAGCTCGTATAATAATTATCTGTTGTCAGGTTTCTCTTGGAATTTTTTAAAGGGTCTACCAACCTTCGAACTATATCGAATGGCTTATTACTTGTCTGAAAGGGACCATCTCGTTGATGCCCACAATAAATCTCAAGATTCCAAGTATAATAGGTGCGACTATCACACAAAGCATATATTTTTATACCGTATTTTGGCGGCTTTTGCGGCATATATTGCACGAACCCACATCGCCCCCGAAACGGATGAAGCATTTCATCAATGGTAATGAATTCCCCAGGGATGTAATTATTCATACAATTCTTTACAAAATCGGAGTAAATATCCCGTATTGCAGCTAATTTATCTATATTTTGGCGTTCTGTCCTGGTGTTGATATTGTCAAATCGTAAAGGAATAAAAAACTTCTGTAACTAAAAGCAGCCCGAAGTCTAATCATTCCAGTTCCATCTGTACTCCACAGTTCTCGCACATCTACACGATTTCCTTTCTTTACTGCAATTATATATAACGCGCCGACTAATGCCTGGATCTCCGTGGACGAAGTTATTTTGCAATCTCTATCTCTTGCAAAATTTTGTTTTTTCGCAGCTCCTTTTGAACCTGGTAATATCTTGATTATATTTTTAGACCTAGTTTTACTGGTAAAACTCACAGGAGTGCTTTTCCAAACATTCTCTTCGTCCTTTCCAATGTAAAAGAACTTATCTCCTTGATTCTCCAATTCGTGTGTATAGTCCGAGTCCTCAACGGCAGATTGCTCAGATTCGCTGTCGTAAACATTGTACTGAATAACTTCTTCTTCTCCTTTGCTTTCATCTGCAAAGTCTACTATATCCTCATCGAAATCAGAGAAATTGTCGACGATCTCTTGCAGCTCTGGTTCAGTGAGTGGTCTCTTTTTATCCCTAAAATATCAAAGATTATATATTATATAATGGTTTTGTAATATATTTTAGCGATATCTATATCAAACTAATAACCAAACATAATACTCACATGATCGGTCGCGTGGCGGCACGGAGTACCGCAAACTGCGCCTTCTCACTAAAAGTCTCGATTTACACTAAAAGGAAGCATTTCCATCTCCGTTCCCGTAGGTACACGTTGCAAAATATAGCCAACGAAGCATACCTCGGGAGACAGTGGCGTGCTTCGAAAAATTATTCAGTAACTAGAATAAATTAAAAAAACGCGGCACGGAGTACCGCAGC
The DNA here is from genome assembly GCA_963669975.1 of Acanthoscelides obtectus. Classification (NCBI taxonomy): domain Eukaryota; kingdom Metazoa; phylum Arthropoda; class Insecta; order Coleoptera; family Chrysomelidae; genus Acanthoscelides; species Acanthoscelides obtectus. The sequence goes on from CAVLJG010000004.1 coordinate 57,552,641, forward strand.
GCGACCGCCGAAGGGTTAAACAACAATTTTATTGTCTTTCTAGTTCTTCTGTGGACTGTGACCCAACTAGTGAACCATAAGTTTTTTATCCAGGTTTTTTCTCTTGCTTTATTATTGGATCTGAAAGACGCAGATGTTTTACTATGCCATCTCAAGGCCAAATTGTTGTGTCTCATATTATTTTCCCTCGGGACAAACAACGTGGTTTCCCCTAAATGTCGAAGTACATACTATTTGTAGTGTTTAAGATCCATAAACAACACATTTGTAACATTTTAGTCAAAGATTGCATAACGATTAACCAGTGTGTTGCGACAACAGTTCTGGGTGAGTTTTCGCGTTTTTTGAAGGGTTTTTATCATTTTTGAAACGATGGTCGAGGGTGACTTATCTGGTAGATTAAAAAACAGATAACCTCATGCTCGCTTGTCCTTTTGGACGGCTGAACGTCCTCATGGGAGCGGGAATACCCACCCCAGGCGGACCTGGACTGGAATGTGGAAATAAAAATAAAAAACAAACGAAGTGTCACCTGGATGACAGATAAATAAAATAGTCAAAAAAGTCATTTTTGTACAAAAGAAGGTCCCCATGGGACCTTAAAATTTACAATAAAAAAGAATTTTAAATACATAGGGTTTGATTGGATAAACATGGGAGATTAACTTGTAGGTTATCCCATAGCTATTTGATTTACAGAGTCCTACGCGGTATATTACACGATTTATTTTAGTAAAAAAAAAAATTCTAACCATAGTTACCTAGATGGCCTCCCCTTGAACCTAAAATTAGATAACTGTTCAATAGAAATTTTTAGTTACAGGCAAAACAATTCTAAAAACAGTAAGTATATTTGAAACATACTTATTATCATTTTGAACAATGTTCGTGGGTCCTTCGCCGCGCGGTACCTGCACAGCCGGACAGGTTGGTGTGAGAAAGAGACATCTTGCCTCAATGAATTAGTACTAGAGCAAGGTGGGAGTATTTTATGGTTTTTTGTATTGTTACTAAATAAATAGTTTTAAAGCTTTACAGTAGGATTTACGATTTCTGTGGTCTGTTTTTCTGAGTAGCTTGACGAAAATTGCCATTTACCAGACTCTGATTGCGACTCAGTCTGGACTACTGTTTGGAACTCTCAATTAACTGGCTACTCATACCGACTTTGATTCCAGTGACCTGGAACTACTTTTTTTTAATTACGCATCTGAAGACCAAAGCTTCATGTGATGCTGCAAATTGAGAGAGTGATGACTATGAAGAAATGCACTTTTATTAAGATATTTAAAATGAAATTGTTTGTAGGTAGTAAGATTATACTGGAAACAGGTAGAACAAAGTGGTGGTCGTGTCCCGAGAGATGGCCTGATCGCACAATTTATACAGTTCGACATGCTTAGATGGAAGGTCGAGTATCTGGTACCAGACTAGGGTCTATTTGTAATGCCACCGGAAGGGATGATAGAAGCGGTAATAGAGGAAATTGAATGTGAGAAGCATCAGAGCCATCCCTTCCATATCCAAAGATTACAGAATTAAAACCTGAGGATTACTCACAACGAGTGATAGTCTGCCAGGATATGTTGCAGTGCCAACAAGAAAATGAACACTTTTCCAGTAAATTTTGTGGTCTGAGATATCCATATTAGCGATACCATTTGTGGTCTATTGAAAGTCTAAATATGTTGCAACTACCCAATTTCTGAGAACAATTGAGCATAGGCGATAAACATTTTAATTCCCAATACCAGCTGTGTGTTGAATATGGTGGTGATTTTAAAAACATTATGTAAAAGATTCGGAGATCAGTGAATAGAACATTTTATTTATGAGACACTTTTTTTCCTAGTAGATTTAAGATACTTTAATGAAATTTTTATAGTTAACATCTGATACAGTAAAGAGGTTTTTAAAATACTAATGAAAGAGAAACATTTTTTCTGTTCTTAAAAAAGTTATTGGATGTTTTTGTTATGTTTTTTTTACTTTAAAATATATTAATTACTTGATCTAATTGTGCTCATGTTAGTTAAGCTTTAAGTTTTAGCTAAATCATAAAAATGCAGACATTTATCTAATTTTTTTTTGAAGTTATGAAAAAAATAAGCTTAGACCTTTTTAAAAAATTCTTGAAAATCAGAATAAAAATCATAACACCCAAATGAAATATACATGAGAGTGATTTGGACTAACCAGGGGTGCCCTACCTCTGGGCTACAGCTTATCACTATTTTTCAGGACACCATGTACCTATATCATGTCTGATGATGAATACATATTAATCACAATAAATACTGCATGTGTACCAATCTGTTAGGGGACATCATCTGTGATGAGACTTGTATAAATCACAAAAAATGTGCTGCCAAGTGTTAAGACATGCCTCTACAAAACAAAAAATGTTTGTCCTTTGAAAAACGGTTGTGAATTTGTGTACACAATCTGATTACTCAGACTTAATAATCGTAATTAAGTAAATGACAGTAAACTTACAGCAGTATTTCTAGCACAAGCAGTCACATAATCCTGGCCTTTAACAAGCTTCACAAAAGCACATGTTGGAAACCATCTAGCATGTTCAGTCCAAGGATCATCATGTGGATCCCAATGCTTTAGCCCTCCATCACAATGAAAGCATCTAACTTGATCCCTTATACCTTCATAATAAAACCCAGCTTGTGCTAAAAGTTCAGGAGTCTGAATCAATTCTGAAGACCAACCAATAAATGAACGTAATCTTGACTCTACAGTTGAAAAGTCTGACCTCTTTGGCCCTTTATGAGTCTGTATTCCCAGTTCATCCAAGTTCTGATCATTCTGGACAAGTTGAGCATTTGTAAAAGGTTTTTTATAAAATGCAACAGGTCCACATCTTTTGTTGATCACACTAGTTACATATGGACAATTGGGAAAATGTCTTTTATGCTCATGATCTGGATTATCACCTTGCTCCCATGCCCGAACTACTCCTTTGCAGAAAGCACATTTTGTATTGTCACCATCTCCCAAGTAAAAGAAACCAGCATTTGCCAGACTTTCAGGAGACACTACATTTGATGAGGGCCAGTTTTCGAATGATGCTAGTCTTGCTTCCACTGACTCGCTGTAAGGATCAGACGAGCTCGTAGGTACACTAAAGGTGGAAAGTATCGGGATATTCCCTGAGGTAATTGGATTAGTTACAAAAGGGCATGTAGAACTCAAAGCAGCATGTCTCGCCATTACTTGATCTCCATAGTTCCATTCAGATATTTTCAAATGGCATGCAAAGCACTCTACTTCCAAACCTTGTTTTGTAGCAAAGAATCCTGCTTTTGCTATTCTCTGGGGGTTTACCTCAGCATGAGCTGGCCATTCATTGAACGTCTGCAATCTGTTTATTTCTATGTTCATTTTTGGTACAGCTGGTTTCTACTTTCTAGCACTCGGAACGCCTTCTTCAGACCACCTTATTAGTAATACTGAAAGTAATTAAATTGTGGTAACATTTCCTTACTTCTATTATCATTTTCAAAATAAATTATGGAATTTTGATAATCGATTTTGACCTTCAGGAGGAACACGAACACGCACACTGAGGAACACGGAACCGCAACCGATCATTGATGACATGCACATGACATGGAAGCATAGTACATGGAACGCTCAAAACGCTTGACAGTTGACAATGTCGAATTTGAAATGAAACCTGAGAAATGAGTCATCATGGATTTTCTTTCGAAAATCACCTCGGCATTGATGATGGTAACATGTTTTTTGCTGTATTTTGTAACAGGAATAGGCGATTTCTTTTTGTAAGAGCTTCTATAGTTCAAAACTGTTGACAGCAATGGAATGCGAGGAATATTGCCGACTTCTTTGAAGAGAGACCCCCCACAGTGGCGCTACGATTTCCATTTCGGAAAGGGTTAAAAAGTAGAATTTACTTCAACATTTTGCAACTCTTGTCATCATTAAACAGAAGTAGCTAGAGCAGCGAACTGTAACTGATTAATATAAGGAAAAACGGATTAATTTGTCAGAACGCTAATGCAGCTCTCAGCTAGCCCATGTTCGGGTTGGTGACTGCATATCGAGTTCCGTCCCTCCCTCCTCCCGTCTCTCAGATTCAACAAAATTAAAAATAAATGTGATTAATCTCTAAAACCTAAAAATACAAATATATACAAAAATAAAAAGTTTTGAAACTGAAAGACGCACAAAAATTAAGCAATAAATTCTGATTATTCAAAAATTAAAAACAAATATAAAACGTCTATGAATAATAAATAAATATTCAATTGAACAAATGGTAGTCAGCTGCGCTGCAGTTTTATGACACACCATTTTTCGAACAGGAAGTGTCACTGTCACCGCCATCTTAAAAGTAGTATTACTACGCGCTACCTCGTTTCTTATTTGAGCCCATATCAACTCGATTGGGTTGAATTCGCAGTGGTGAATCCTTTGTCCTTTGTTATTCCTTGTGCTGACGAGCGATTTGCATCAACTCTGCTTTGAACGTCGATAGGTCGCATGGTCTATTTTTTGATACTAGCCAAATATAAATTTCTAAAACTGCTTTGAACTAATCTTCTAAAACTTGTGCGTGCATATCTTCATGATAATTTCCAATACTTCGTGATTCGAAGACGTCTGACTGTCTGACCTTCATTCAACCATGCCTCATCCAAATAATACGAGTAAATATTCTGTTTTCCCATTACGCGAATACTGCGTATTGTTTTCAGATATTCCCTGCGCCAGGTTATTATGGCATCCCTTTCGATCAATGCGCTATTCCTCTTCTCCTTCAAATATCTCGTAAAGTTCTTAGCAAAACACGCTGGGATATTTTTGTTAGGATGTCGTCAGTATTCAAAGCGTGCTGTAGTATACTTATTGTCGGTATTTCTCTTCTCAAATAAAACGAGTTCAGCTTCCGACGGATTGCATATTTAACATCATAATTTAAAACTACTTGTTTTGACTTTTTGCTACTACCGACATTACGTTTTTTTTTCCTTATAATCCTTAAAATCGTAGATAGTGATACCTTTGTCATATCGCTACAAAGTCTAACGATATGTTCGGAGTACGTCATAAACGCATAAAATTATGGGGTAGACTATCCGTTGCGTGGTGATCCATCTTTCGTAATCAGTGAATTTTCCACAGTTCCCAGCTCTCCTCCTTTCCGTTATCCTCGCCGCAGCTGACTGAAGAAAAAGTTGCTCGTGAACTTTTCATTTGTACGTCTGCAAAATGTCTGACGATGGTGCCGCGTCTTGAGGGGCCACTTAGATTTTAAGATTTGTAGATACTAATTGTTTACCCGTCTCATCCAGCGATAGTAAACAATAATATCAGTGATGTTTTTTCAGATCACACTGTTGCTGTTATTGTGCGCGTCGTGCGTCTAACGAAAGTCAGAGCTAAAGCCTGACTTTTGATAGATATCGCTTGAAAAATGTGTTATAAGTCATAAATGCAGGTTTAACGCTGTACTGTCGTTAGATGAATACATTATTATTATTTCATTATTATCAAGACTCAAACTGGTATCTGGTAATAGACTCTTTTGGAATTACACGCACAAATCAACATTCTTTTTTTCGGAAGTCGTAAATATTTGCGGAATACTCAACATGTGTCAATTAATTTTGAAACTTGTAGTCGGTTGCTATGTTAGATATAGTCGTAGTCAGCGTTCTTGGCGGTTACATCATCAACGTCATATGAAATAAGTAGGCAGATCGAGTCTCCGTACCACACAACTAAAGAACGTATGTCTTTCAGCTTACCGAACAACCCTTCACACACAGGGGTAGGCTGCATGTGTATGTATGAGGGAGATAGGGATATATAAAGGGATATTGGTAGTCTTACTTTCACCCGCCAAGAACGGTGACGACAACTATATTTCTATAATCCTCGCACACATTTGCCTATCAACTTATACCAACAAAAGGCGTTTACCAAAACTTTTATTTACCACCTAACTTACTTCACTTTATATGTATAAATAATTGGTTTGTTCGTACAGTGGTCGGTGACTGTGTCTGAGATCCGGCCATGTGAATTCTGTCTAAACAGCGTAGCAGATTGAATGGAATTTGTGCGGCGGGATCTTGGTCACAATCACTGACAGGTTGGTGACAGCTGTACGAACAGGGTTGTTAGGTATGTAATAATCAAATTCAAGCGGATAACCAAATGGAAATGGTATTTACCATTTTGGGTTGGTATTTACCAATCCGTTCAAGCGAGTGTAGTTATCAGTTTGGTTATAAGATCCGTGACGTCACGAATCAGCTGTTATATGTCATAGTTATCACCGCAAAATTGTGGTATTTACCCAACTCAAGAGTAGTTTTATATTTCTGGTTATTATTTGAAATGTGACAAGTTAGAATTTTTCCGGGTATTGGATATTTTTATTGTACTTCAGCTTCATTTTTGAGAAAAATGATACAGGCTGACTTCAGTTTTACCATAAAGTGGAGCACCTTGTTAGTTATACTCATTACGGTTGTTGGGGACACTTTAAATCTAGTTCCTATCCTTAACAAAGTATCCTGTGTAGCCATATACAAGAAGAATATTAAAATATGGCCATATAAACTCACTAGATGATATCCACCTGTATACGGTTTTTCTAATTTCTTTTTTCATCATTTCTGCTGAATCAATAAATGTTTTATTTGACATGCAAAAAATTTTAGAGAATTGAAAGTTATCATAGCTACAAAGCCATGGCTCCATCATTAAAAAAAAATCTGTAAAAAACATTTCGCCCATGAATATTATGAAAGGTTTCTTATTTAAACTTTCCATATACAGTTCTAGACGAAAAAGCACCGCTTATTAAGTGATAATAAAAATAATCAGAGATTATATACGCGCTTTTCTAAAATAAACAACTTGCAACAAAACCGCGGTTAAAACCAACGCGTTCAAGCGATTCGTGTAACTGACGTCATCAACCCGTGTGTCATCTTGAACCATCTTATAACCGCGGCACATAACACAGAAATTTTGGTTATTCGCTTGGATTTGATTTATGTAATCATCTAGTAAATTAGATCACCTCTTCACTTTAAACTATGCTTTTGATCACTACTTTTTTCTACATACCACATGATTTCTAATTGGTCTAGGAGTGCCGCTAGCACCAAAATTCATTTGACAACGTATTTATAAGCACGGTATTTGTGATTTCAAGGAGTCCCTGTTGTCGGCTGTGCGCGGTATGCTGGGTTTGTGTGATTTATTCAATAGGCGAAACTCAATATTAAATTAAGGATTTAATTTGTTATTTTCCTTTAATCATAAAAGAGATGTGATAGATGGGAATCAGAATTGTGATCAGAACCAAAGGATTTAGAACGGCAGGGGTATTACGTAACTTGAAAAGTATCCATGCCGCAGCGTTATTAGGTAAAAACCCTATATTAGCCATAACTCAAAATAGTTCGGACATTATCTAATTTTATCTTAAAGTTTGTTTATTTTTTTAAGGTTTCAAAATATTTTTTTTGTAAGTCACTGTATGTATTGTTTCGACATCATATTAACGAAATTATCAAATAATATGATATTAAACTATAAAACTAAATTAATATTGATAACAATGCAATAATTGGCTGACAGTTAAATATGTTCGGACGAACCTTTTCAATAGCTTGTTAAGACTCCCGCCTTTGCCTTAATAACAGTATTAATTCTGGCTTGCATAGTTTGAACAAGGTTTTCGCAGTCTTCCGCCTTAAAAGAATGTATTTTGAAGTCTTACTCGTAAATCAGAAATATTTCATTGTGGATCATTTCTTAACTGCTGCTACATTTTGCGTCATACAGTTTCGATAATATATATTTAAATCACGACTACTGGAAGACCAGTCAAGGACGGAAATATTATTATCCTGCAACCATTTTTTCGTGGTTTTGGCCGTATATGATGCCTCATCTTGTTGAAAAATAAATGTTTCTATCAGGTGATAAAATTGGAACTGACACTAGCAAAGGCAGACATGCTTCTCCATCAAACCTGATGGAAACAATACTTTTCTACTTATTCAGACAGTCTTTATGGAACGCTTCATTTTTGTTTCTTATCACTCGGGATCTGTGGTCACCAACACAAGCATCAAAGGACCCGGCAACACGCCTATGGGAAAAGTCTATATATCTGAGCATCCTGAACAAATGTTTCAATGGCCACAGGCCCCCAACTTAAACGGGTCCCAAGATATAGGCAGTGCAAGTCGGTATCGGTTATACTCGAATATATGCTTTAAGTGAAAGAGTGGTTTCGGTCAATGCCGCTGAATGTTGTATATGCAATATGTCATGGCGTCCTTAAAGAATGTCTTGATGGACACAGGCCCCAAAACTGAAACGAGTTTCATGATATAGGGCGTCCAAGTCAGTATAATGAATCGGTTATACTGGTATATATATATATAATATATATATATATATATATATATATAACAAGTAGGAAAATAATGGGCAAAATCCGAAAAAAGGAGGAAAGTGGATTCGAGCAGAAAATAGGATAGGTAACCCGAGCGATACGTATTTCTGCTGGTTGGCTTCGGGGTATCTGCAATTTTTGGGCATATTGGGTTATTGTGTTCTTGGGATCGTTCAACCAACGTAACGTGGTTGTCTACTCAAAGCTTTTTGGCGACATCATACAATATATTTTTTTAAACGTACACTTGTTTGTCGTATCTGTGCACACGAATCGGAGGTTCAAACTTTGGAGGCCTTTTTTTCGATTTTACGCTAGTAGATATCCCCTCTACACTTAGCACGTCAGTTTATTCTTTCGACAATCCATGACCCATGACAACAAACGTTTAGTTTTGAGTGTTGTTCCAGGATAAATTAAAAAAATGGCGTCAAGTATGTTTCATGTGTCTGAGTAAACGTTTGTAGGCTCTGCTATCTTTGTTATATGGTTAGAGAAAGAGTATTTACTTTTTTATTCTGAAATAGTCGTGGACAACCTGGTATTATTTGCTTGAGGGAATGCTACTAAAAATAGATGAGATTCTTCATTCCACAAAATATCTCCATATAAGAGCAAGAAGCGCCTGCATAACTACAGCCCTAATGTTGTCGCCTTATCTGACTGTATTCTGTAAATTATATTGCCTCAATCTCAGTCTAAAAATATATTTTTAGTCTGAGGCCTCAATAGTCGCAATTGTTAGCTGGAGCATCATCGACCTCATCCCAGGTGTCCAGGTAAGATTCATGCAGTAGAAGTTAAAAATTTGCTACACGCTCTCCCGCCCGCCCAACTTTTTACCCCTAAAAAAATTTCAAAAACGATCTAGATCCTATGAAACGTCAAAAAACGAAGCTTGAGATGTACTTCTCAAGTTATAGACGCCTCAAGGATTGGCGGACAGACAGATGACCGACGGAAATGACTGCCATGGTTTTTCATGATGTACAGTAGTAGTAGAACTGGTGGGGAGGCGAAGCCTCACAATTAGTAGGCCGCTTTTGACCCTTTTTTCCGATCCCGTAGTGCCAACACTTCACTACTCCACAAGCTATCTACTGGAAACTGGTAATGAACCAGCTCAAGCGATGAGATGCACCTGTTAATATTGCACTCACTTGCGTGATATAGATGACAACATCCATGACAAGTAATTAACTTCCGAGACGGAGATTCGAACCCGTGAGCCCCGGGTTGCTAGCTCGACGTGCTAACCATCGAGCTTCCCAGGCTCCTTTCATAATGTACATGTCATATAACATTCAAAAACATATCTCATTTCCGAAATCTTTCGCGATCACAATACTTTCTCGCCGTATCGCGGGAAGTAAAAATGTCATTCTTTTGGGTTATGTTCTGATGAATAGCTCAGGTTTTCGAACTCTAAAATAAGGCAGACATCCACTGATTTGACAGCCTCACCTCTGTTGGGAGTCTCACTTCGCTTGCAAAACCAACACAACTAATAAGTATGAACACCTGGATTGTTTTACATTACAATTCAATGCAAACAGTCCATTTAATACTTTGGTTACCATCCGATACCTATAGTCGTATCTTGTTTATCACAACAAATAGAAACTAAACACTACTACTTTATGGTTTCGGTGGTTTATTTGAAAAGCCCTTGATCTACTAATAGGCGATCATAAATATATTCTTTTTATTTCGTCATTTCCATCTTAGTTTTCCATAGACTCTACCAATGCTGATATGTAGTTGCATTTCATATATAACATTATCAGGTTGGTGTATGGTCTGGGACGATAAAATGCGGCGCCATTGTAGTCAGTGGTTATAAGAACAATAGACTGAAGAACATTCTACAGTTCAAATATTGCTATTGAAGATTCTTAAATCATCGTGAGTTCATAATACTACTTTGAATCGCGAGAATAGAAAATATCGATTCCATATACATGGTGACATAATGAAATTGGAACCTGACCAACAACAAAATTTCGACTTACGTATATATGTACCAAAAAAAGAATGTGGTTAATGAAAATGCCATATCAGCAGAAATTATATTTTCAGCAAACCGAATAACAACCCCGTTTTGTAGTTATAACCCATTTTCCAATATCAATGATTGTACTCATTTCTTATGTCTACACTTTCTAACAAATTGTTTTTTTACTAACGGCCCTATCGTCAGTCATTCCTACGATTGTAGGATGCCTGTATGGCCTTGATTTTCAGTTTTCTACTATTCCATGCCAGCGGTCTATTTTGAGGTTACGTCACAAATATCTATTTGCATCCAATTGTTCATGCTTTTGGTTTATATCATCTGTTTTATCAGCTTGATATTTCCTACAATTCAAAAAGAAAACACAACTTCACGATAAATAGGAGAGCGCTGACGCTGATACGGAACAGCAGAAATCTAGATATATGCCAGCCTTTCTGAAGGAGATGAGGACTATGAAAATGAAGGAGGCCATAAAGGCGTCCTACAATTGTAGGAACGACTGACGATACGGCCCTAATACTAATAATAAATTCTTGGAAAAACACCTCATTTACTTAAATAGTTATTTCCAATAGAAAATAAAGGAAACTTCTGTTTAGAATGTTCAAGGTGCACAAAGGCCCACAAAGACGAGCATGAAACATCTGACGGATGTCTAGTTCTGCCAACTAGAATTTTTAGATTCCGTCATTCAATGATAGCAGTGATTTATTAGATAGACGAATAGAGGAAAGCAAATAAAAATGGCAAATTTCATAAATTATTATATTGTACTCATATTTACGTAACATACACACAAACATATACTTAATTTGTCGTATCAGTTTTACAGTAAAACCCATAGTACGTGCACCTCTTAGTTGCAACTGATCACTAATTGGTTGTTAGGTTGTTGAAATAATTTACAGTCACTAATCTATAAAAGAGTGTATCTTTCTAAAAAATAAGCGCTTCAGTTGTTGATAAAAAAAGTAAAAGCGTGTCGTGTGAGACTTAAAAACTAGGTAAATTAAGTTTGTACTCAAACTGTATAAAAATATATTTCTTGAAATTTGAAAATACTAAGTTTTAAATTCCGTTTCTCTTTCTCCTGACTAGAAAAACTACGATAGGAACGCTCGAACAGTGGCTTCTAAAGGTTTTCTGCAGACCGCGCAGCTTTTCAGTGCTGCAGCGCAGTCCACGCAAGCGATGATATGTCCGCAAGGTAGGAAAACAACGCCTAGTTCGTTCTTAAAACATATCTTACATAAAGTCTTCTCCGCCGCGCTCGCCTCCTCGTCCTTTAAATTAAAAAAAAACATTTTTTACTTCCCATCATTACAAAATGGTGCAAATCTAATCATGTATGAGCACACTAAATCCGAAAATCACTTTCCAGTGAAAAGATGATTTCCACAAATGTAATTTTCATTACCATTAGGGCTATATCATAAAATAACCATGCTGAGCGTGTGTTGGTACTGTAGTGCAGGTAAAGAGACAAAATTGTTCCGAGATCAGATTATTTATAACCAACTTCTCAGATCCCCCTTGATCCACCTGAAGATTCCCGAAAGCTTCTGTCAACATGTGATGGATAACCATACTGCAGTAGCTGAATTTAACTTAATATGAAATGGCCCTGGTGTATTCGAAGGAGTGTTGCACTACATTTGAACTAGACGTAGTTATACTGAGTTTTTGTTGAAAGAAAATAACATGTAATTTTGGTAATACAAAATGATGTTTTCGAAAACTTTTAGCCCCGAGTTCTCGAGAAAAATTGTTTTTTTTGTAAATCACTTAAGGACAAGTTAGCCTTGGAATAGCCAACATAACTCCCTGAATGTTAGCTTTATATGAAATATCGAGATACTATCGAATATTCGTTGAATAGTGACAAGATTCTGTTTCCCTTGAAATAACTTCCGGCGTTTCGACACGTCAACCCACGGCTATTTATCATCAAACTATAGTGGAAACTCACCTTCTCAGACGTGTCACTCTTCACCGCGGACACGGAAGCCGTCGGTTCATCTTTGGTTTGAGAGCTGCTGGTGGCAGGCTGATGGGCCTCCTCTTTTTTCTTGATTTTCTCGATGTAGTCTTTACCCTTCTTTAGGTTCAGATAGACGCATTTACTAAACCACAGCGCGTGCTGTTCCCATGGATCATCGTTATCTTCCCAGTCTTTAAGCCCCCCTCCACAATAGAAGCACAGGGTTTGGTCGCCTACACCGGTGTAAAAGAATCCGGCTTCCGCCAAGTCTACGGGTTTCTGCTTTATTGACTTCGGCCAACTGTCGAATGTGGCTAGTCTACTTTCATATGTTATTTTATCGTTATACTGGGGGCCTTTACTTTTTTGGATACCTGTAACAAATGATGATTGGTGAATCCCAACAGAATTTTCTGGAATGTATTGGTGATTGATAGGAAACCTTGCACTAGAAAAATGTACATTATGTTAAAAAGCACCAACTAGAATAATGTAATACTGATAATAAATAATTGCTAAGTTCCTAATGATATAGAAAATTGAAGACTTGAATCATTCTGAGATAAGATGAGCATCTGACTAAAGATGTGTAGAACATTGAGAATATTTTCTTGGAAATCAAACAGTAAATTGATAGCTAGTGGATATGGCTGTACTTTTAAAAGACAAGATATATGGGATTCAAACATTCATTCACTCCTGTAAAACTCCAAGAATCATTGGAATGAGAGAGGCTGAGATTTTTAAATGCAAAAAACATAAGCAGCATATTGAAGCCACTAAGTATCATGTGGATGACATCTCCAGCAAAATCTAATTCAATTGAATAATCCTGGGGTTAAAACAACTATAGCAGTAACTTTCTCTGATTATCTCCAGTTTGTCTGATGGTACTGTGAGTATATATATATATATATATATATATATATATATATATATATATATATATATATATATATATATATATATATATATATATATATATGTACAGGGTGTCCGCAAAGTTGGGGTTTTCGTTTTCAGAAACAACTACCCTTGAAATAACAAAGGTAATGTGTAGTGAAACGAGGGCGACCAAGTAAAAAAAAATAAAGGAGAACGAGAAGGGCTAAGTACGTCTCTGTCCGAAATCATACCGCTTCAACAGAAAATGAAATCAGCTGAAGCGCTACCGAGCAGACGCAGAAACCACATTGATTGTCTTACACTTAATGGCACATCTAACAAGGAAGGCAAAATGTTGCGGAAAAAGTCTAGGTATTGCATCCCGTCCAATCGATTTGGGAGAATAAATGGACCAATGAGCATACCGTTCACCATGCCAGCCCAAACATTCACCGAAAATGTTTGTTGAAAATGTGCCCGACGGACAGCGTGCGGTTTTTCTACTGACCAAACATGAGTGTTGCGAAAGTTATTCACCCCATTACGCGTGAACGTAGATTTGTCTGTCACCAATATGCACTTCAAAAAGTCCGGATTATTGTCATGTTGATGCAACATCCACTCACAAAACCGCACTCTTGCTGGAAAATCGTCAGGTTGAAGGGCTTGTACACGTTGGACGTGAAACGGATACAGCCCCTCTTCACGCAGCGTTTGCCACACTTTAGTTTTTGATACTTGCACTTCTCTAGCCACGTCTCTAGTGCTTGTTGAGGGATTCTCGTCTACGCGATTACCTCTACATGCGTGACCGTAACCGTTGGTTGACGGTTGCATACTGACCTGACACACTGACCCCGACCCAGTTCTGCCGTCGGGTTGAGACCTTGTACCAATCGGTGATGTCCCGGGTCGCGGCTACAGGACGGTATTCAGATATTTTTGATGTTGCAGAGCCCTTTATCTCGGTTCCCTTAAGACATTGGTGTATATGGTACTAAGAAAAATTGCTTATGTTTTCAAGATCTACACATCGTGTAAAGGAAAACCCTAACTTTGCGGACACCCTGTATATATATATATATATATATGTATATAGGACACGAATTCTTCAAAAATAGTTGCACTAGAAATGGAGAAGAATAAGCACAAATCATTATAAAATGATTTGATTTTTCAAAGCTGCGATCTGGAAAAAATCTGAGGATCCAAGGTACTTGTAATCAAACAAAAAGTATTGTTATTGGAAAATATCAACTTACCTAATTTACTCAAGTCTAAATTGATATTTCCTTCTGGTACAGAGTTGGGCAGTACTTCCACTCCATACAGTCCACATGTATCTTCTGTCCTACTTTCGGAATGGTCGTGTTCAATGTTAGACATCAAAAATGTACAATTGGGACTCCAGACTCTATGATCTGCCATAGGATTATCATCCGACAACCAATGGTACCCCTCTATATTACAGAAAGGACATACGACGATATCATCTTCGCCCTTATAGATGAACCCTGCTTCTGCTAAACTCTTGCTGGATATCTGTTTATTGGGCCAATTATCAAAGGTTTTCAGTCTATCTTCTAGAGATGAGTACAGCACATGTGGATCTGGTGAATCTGGAGTATGCTGATCTTTCTTAGAGCCGTTGTCTGTTTGATCTAGATAAGATCTCAATGGATGAATACAAATGTTGGACATTTTCAGTTTGTCGATGAGAAGATGGACCTGTAACAAAAATGCAAATATTACTGTTTGTGACTCTTTGATAGTCCTGACAACTACAAGCTAGATTACTTTCTCACTACTGAAAAATGGTACGGACGAGAGTTTTGTAAATATTACTCATGTATTCAGTCAAAATGCAGGTGCATAAAACCAGCGCCAAATAAAACATCACAGCAGAAATCAAGCAAAACGTTTGTAACCTCTTTCAGAACTGCGGTCTAACGCCACTATAGCAAAGATGAATCATGGAGACACCTCCAGAATAATTTATTTTCTAAAACTGGATAATCAAAATTTTTTGAACTACAGCTGACTATCCCATGTTTCTTAGTATTCAAAACACAAAAAGATGCTGAAATATTTCAAGTTCCTAGTCACACATACTGATCAGTCTTGAAAACACATTTTGGGATATCAGATATATTATCAGTCCTTGTAGCAAGTAGGTATAAAAAGCTTTTCTAAATGTCTGGGTTCTATTTTTGTTAATATTATATTATTTTGATGTGTTCTCATTTCTTAACACTGCTTATTTCCCACAATTTGTGTGAAGTCAAAATTTTGGCTACTGGATAACATAGAATCAGGCAATACAAAATAAAACTCACCATCAAGAAATGTGTAGCAGAAGTTGTACAATATTCACTTATAAAACTTGTGAAGCGTACATATACACTACTCACTTATAAAATCCTATCTTTACAACTAAAACGCTGCCTTTAGAATACTAGGGAGCTGTTCAATGCAGATAACATTTATATGCGGTTTTTAGCCTAGCTTTTTATGAATCATGTAACAGATCAAAGTTGACAGATTAATCTGTCAGTGAATAGTAAATAAATAGATTATTTTTGGCAGTATTTATTTTGCATAACAAAATGTCAGTCATCCATAACATGTTTTGATAAAAAAAGTAGCAAAGAAAAAATTATCATGTCTGGAAATAATACCCAAGGGCGTACTCAATGAAATTAACTTTAATCAACTACAAAGTCCATAGTTTGTTCCTGATTATGTAACCTAAAAATGTGTACTATTTTCACTTCCTATAAATAAGAAAAAAGAGGTGTAATTGCTATATTTTTATGTTTGATAATAAATGCATAAGAAAAAAATAGATAGGTAAAATTGCACTGACCATAGAGTAAAAAACCAATGAGAACTGCTCCTGACTTTGTCCAAGTTTGTGGTTATATGAAGATTATTAAGTGTAGCAAAACCTGTTTAATATCTCCATGTTTACTTAATTACTCCAAATTTGTTAAATTTTAAACATGGGGCGAGTTTATTTTATTGGTACGCTCATGATACTACAGCTAATGTCATATAATTATATTTTTAGAAACATTTGTTTAATTTTGATAAAAGGAGTCGTCATCATGTAGGTACATATTAGGGTTTATATTTACTGTACAAACTTTGACTGTGGCAACATATTACAAATATAGATCCTTTTTACTTTAGTCTTTTGTTCCACTGATCAAATAGATAAAACATTGCTATATTTAGATATTCTAGTAAAATTAGGTTTACCATAAACATGTTTCATGACTCATGTCAAAATAGATCACCTCCAATTCAACCACACGTTCTGAGCTCGAATGGTAGAGTAGTAATCTAATGGAATGCTGTGACAGTTGATAAAAAACATATGCGGTTGCTAACACCCAGTTTTTTAGTGTACCTATTCAATCGTTTTAAACTTTGACAAATCCATCACAACTACTTTAGTGGAAAAAGGCATTCAATATCAAGTCTATTTCCTATTTTTATGAGTCTTTATTTTTTATGGAATTACAGCATCCCATCCTAAACTTTGGAACCCGCTCATCATGGCTCGGACCTCATCAAACAACATGGGAGCTACATTTCTCCTTTCATGGAGAGTAATACATATGATTTTCACATTGACTCATCTAGGATCTCATTGAAGATCAGTCGCCCATATTCGTGTCAAATCATTTTGGACGCAAGTTTTTTTGAGTTAAAGATAGAAAGAGTTCATTCCCTGTAGCTACATGTATAGGTATGGCTGACGTCGGCATTACACTATAAAAGTTCTTTGACAAAGATACTTGATAAAAGAAGTTGGAAAAGGAATGTGGCAGTGTAATAGGAGGAAACTATAAAAGTTCTTTTACTATATTTAGCCTCTTCATCCTATTTTTGATAAAAGATTTTGCGTAGCTGTGTCAAGATGGGGAAAAACAGAGGGTATGTGGTGTACTGGAGGCTAGTGTAACACTCTCCGGTCGCTAGAAACCGCAATGTCACCATGAGCCGCTCCTCAGTGCTGATGGGGTTTCGTAAATTTGTCATCCTCATCCGTTCTCAAAAAGTTAACACAACTTCTCTGACAGTGCTTGGACCAAGTTATTGTAGATTCTCTTTACCCACAGTCGCCTCTTTTTCATTGTTAAAGCCACTACAATGGCTGCCGAAGTAAATCTAGCTATGGCAGCAACCTGAACGTCGTCGTCCATAGCTGTATTTGCGCTACCTTCTTAAAATAGTTTATAAAATCTTTTACGTAGTGTAACAGGCTGTTTGGCAACCATAACATTTCTTTTATGTATAAATTTAGTAAAAGTGATTTATAAAAGATCTTTGTCAAAGAACTTTTATAGTGCAATGCTGGTCTAACAGCAATTGGAAGGTATTTCACTTCTTTCATTTTTTTCCCAGCGTTCTAGAGTGTTTATGCTTAATTCCTAGTTCATCAGAAAAATTAGGGTTACAACACCCATAGGCACTGCTCAAAGTTTCAAATTTTAATCTAGTACTCTCTATTCAACAAATACACAAATAACTGTATACTGTATCATGAGATATCATTTTTCTTCTAATAGCATATATACATATATATTTCCAAATTTGTTGATTAACCTTATAAGTCATGTAGTTAGGGTACAGTTTCTCACAACAGTACAGCAAATTAAATAAATTTTTAGTTCTAAAAATTTAGATCCCCTTTGAAAAAATAATAATAATCATAATTTTTATCAAAGTTTTGATAACGCAGTTTGGTGAAAACAACAATCTAATATTATGTATTTATAACTTTTTTGTTTTTTTCTGGAGGATGTTATGTAATTTGAGAACCCAATCAACTGAAGATTTGAGAATGCAACCTTGACCTCCCTCAAAGTTAATGGATCAGCATTTTGTGACCAAACTAGTGATTATTTGTAGGTCTGGAAGAATAAGCAATAATTTTTGGGTCTGTGATGCTATAAGAATTCAAACCCACATACAATATTTACATCCTGTCATGAAAACTTGTTCTGCCATCATAAGAGGAATGAAAAGCAATCTTTCCAAGAGGATTGTCTCTTCAGCCGTTCTTTTCAGAACTTTTGATACTAAGATGGCAAATTTGTCACTTCAGTATCAATTTGTGGGTATTTGGGTGACCTAGCCAACAATCCTCATTCCTGTTTTGTGATGAAATAATGAGATTCCCTGACAGGAAAAAATTACATGATTGAATAGCAGGAAAACATACTTGTATGAGTTACAAATGTGAAGAGATGTATTTATTATTTCAATACACTTCAAAGAAGCCTGATTTCATAATAACGCCACCTTGGGCTGGCATGGAAAATTAGATTTAGTATTGGCGTTGAGAACAAACATAGAATATATCATACCTTTCCATGTGAACTGTAAGCTGAATAAAGCAAAGTGGAGACAAAATGTGTTTTAAACTGGTTTAAAAAACAAATAGAACAGAAATTTATTTTCCTCTCTATATATCAGTTGTACAAGATCTACCCTGGATATTCTATCCCAGAACCAAAGTTTTACTGTCAATTTTTACATGGATGCATTTAAAATTCTAATTATGCCATCTTGTAGAGGAGAAAAAGTGGCAGTGGCAATGTTAAAGTACATTTTATTTTGAAACTGAAAGAATAAAAAAGATTTTACGAAAATTAAAGTTTTTTCGTCTCTTCGGAAATAATTTTAATTCCGAAACGTTCTTAGTGCCATTTTCTTTGTTATCCAAACACGCAACTTTGTCCAATTGAAATATCTTACCGTGTCCAAGATCCTAATAGTGAGAGTAGAATTTGACACAGGCGAATAGTATATCTAGATTTATGTGTGTGACAAATACATCAAGCTGAGTATAAAAACAATTGTTATGTAGGATGGACGCATTCAGAGAAGGTCAGTACTACAGCACTCAATATCAATATCCATATGAGTCAAATGTCGACCGACATAAAGTGCTTTACCAAGCGCATCCATATAAAAATTGGCATTTAACTACGAGTTTGAAACTTTGGTTCTGGAATAGAAAATCCAAACTTGATCTTTTATCTTGAGGATGACAGGAAAGTTCATTTTTAGGAAAGAGAAATGAGAGAAATAGATTATGGCTTATTAATGGGGGTTTTTGGACCGGAAAACTCAAATTTGAAGTTGATAGAAACCATGAAATTTTTTTGTTTTTAATATTTTATAACGTACGTATTTTAAACGTTCATCTACAATTTTCTTTTGATTTTATTGATATATTGTTTTTTAAACTCAAGTTCGCAATTTTGGTATTTTTGTTCAAACTTCCCAAATATTAAAATATACAACTCAAGTATTTATATATATATATAGTTGGACCAGCGAAAGATTGCAAGCCGAAAGAATGCGGACAAAAAATTGCGAAGTTGTCAGATGTTCTACATAAAATGCGGTCCATACATATTAACATATTTAAGATATAGAATTGTTCCGCTGAATTTGGCAATGTAGCTGGAAAACCCAGGCCGCAGGTAAACATCCGGTCGCTGATTGGTCCAAAACTCTTATCTTATCTGAAACTAGAATAACGTGCCGATGGCACGGTCATTTATAAACCTACTCCCATAGGCGTAGGCAGTTGGCAAATACTTTGAAAATATAATTTACTGTTTAGTGGTGATAATGGAATTCAAGCATGGGAAAGTTATTCACAGCCAGGCAAGGGAAATAATAGCAAACGTGATACGTGCTTGCGATGCAGAAGCGGCTAACAATACTTTCGTTTATCCACTGGTAGCTAGAAATGCAAGGGCGGCATATTATACGGGTGTTAGTGAACGAACTATAAGTAAAATTAGAAAAGAAGATAAAGACAGGCAAAATGCAACCTCCACACAGCCTTTAGCTTCTCCCGGAAAAAAGAGATCACGCCCTTCTGTGATCCAAAAAATTGATGGAGTCGATTTTTCCATTATTCGGAGAATGATAGAAAAATTTTACTGTGATTTTAAAGTGGTACCTACTTGTAGTAAACTTCTAATCAAACTGAAGGAAGAAATGGAATTTCCATTTGGTAAAGAATCGTTGAGGCTGCTTTTAAAAGCAAAAGGATTTTACTGGCGTAAATGCCACAACAAAAGGAAATTACTAATGGAAAGACCCAGTATTTTACATTGGCGATACAAGTATCTTAGGTCTATTAAAAAGTTCCGGGAAGAAGGAAGGCATATTATTTATTTGGACGAAACTTGGGTTGATAATGACCTCACTTTCAAGAAATGCTGGCAAAGCGAAGAAATTATGGGTGTCCTGAGCAATATAAGTTCTACAGGTAATAAAGTTTCTTTCACCTCGATTTTGCTTATTATACATTTTTCTCAATTTTGGAATATTCTTAATAAGTGCTCATTTAATTTGTCTAATTGAATACATAATCCCTTGCAAGTATTTTTTTCTCAAAAATATGTTTTTTATACATAGTGATTCAAAAAGGTGTTGGCAAACTTAAAATAACACTAAAATGAGGCTATTTATTCATTTCCAGGACGACTTATAATTGTTCATGCGGGTTCGCAAGATGGTTTTGTTCCTGGAGCCTGTCTCATTTTCAAGGCTGGCTGTGCCACTGGTGATTATCACGGTCAAATGAACCAAGAAAATTTCACGAAGTGGCTTACTGAAAAACTATTTCCTAACATTCCTCCTAATAGTATTATAATAATGGATAATGCACCTTACCATTCAGCTTTGGAAGACAAGCCTCCAACTAGATCTTCTCTAAAAAGAGACATCATCACGTGGTTGAGCAAAAAAGGTATAGAGCATGATCCTAATGCTAAAAAAATGGAGCTTTATGAAATAGCTTGTCTACATAGGCCACCATCTGATGAGAAAAATTATAAGATAGATAATTTAATAAGAAGTTTCGGACACACCCCACTTCGAACGCCACCCTATATGTGTCAGTTTAATCCCATAGAGATGATTTGGGCACAAGTAAAATTTTTCATTAGAAGCCATAATACAAGCGGCGAATTTACTATAAAAAAACTAGATGAAATTTCTAATAAGGCCATCGCTTCAGTAAGTGCCAGTGACTGGCAAAAGGTTATTGGACATGTTATAAAAATTGAAGATGAATATTGGGAAAAAGACAGTCTCATTCAAGAAATACAGGAAGAAATAATAATCAACATAGGAGGTGAAAGTGATAGCAATGACAGTTCCTCAGACAGTGATCATGACTCTAATCAGGATTGAAACTATACTAGATTGGCTACCTTTTAGAATTTTTAGATATTCATTTATTATACTATTGGTTTGTGGCTTTTAGTATCTCAGTAGAAAGTCTAATTCTATGTGTTGTTTATGGGTTATTTCATCAAGAAATTACTTTTTGTTTTCCTATATTTTTCTATTCAGTCAGATATTTTTGACTTGTTGTATTCTATTTTAGAAGAATGCATAATTTGTTTTGCTGTTCAATCATAATGCGTACATAGGAATATTACTTGTTGCCTAAAAAATATATTTATTTTGTTCTCAATATTCAGTGTTTGTGTATATTTATTTCTTATAATGTATGTTTGGTATCACGTCATTATGAATCGCAAAAAAATATTAATACTACCAGTTGTAATAAAATATAAATTCAATTAATAATTCAAGTCTCTCCGATCTCCGCCTATGACTCCATATAAAATCGTCTAATGGTAAGGTTTTTTCATCGCATTTCCCCCTTTCGTCCCTAGCAATCTTTGGCTGGTCGATCAATATATATATATATAAGCACATGGACAAGACTTCTTATTTCAAAGCTATAATAAAACACACTGAGACAGAGAACATATATTCAATTAAAAGTGTTACTACACTGCACTTACATTGAAAACATAAGTTAAGGTTACTTTAATTTGTGTATTGATTTGTTCCAACCTTTGCTTTTAAAATACATGCAGTGGAGCGACAATTTTATTTTTATATATATTTTGTATTATACAGTGTTTTAATATGGATTTCAAGTAGAAAAGTGTTGAAACCAAAAGGAAAAATGTTTAAAATACATATGTTCTAGAATATTTAAGCGCAAATATTTCATAGATGTCGTCAACTTGAAAACTGAATTAATTTCAGGGTCAAAAACCCTGCTCATAATGAAATGTGAGCCTTGTTTCAATATACCATAGATTAAAAATGAGTGAAACAAATGCTATTCACATGGAAATATTGTAGAATTTGAAACTTCCCAATCATATAATTTAAACAAATATCAACTCTCTAGAGTGAAAAAAGTCTAGTGTACAGTGTCACACCAAGAAGCTCCACACTAAAAAAAAAAAAAATGATAAATGGGGGCTCTAAAAATGTTCATATTTTTGCTAGAAGCTTAGAACATCCTGCATGTGAGCCTTAAGGATGCTCAAGTACAGCCCAGTCTTCTACAAATCAACTGTCAAATTTTACCCCCTTAAAAACTTTCAGAATGACTAGCTTATAGATCATTTTCATAGGATGCCACCATCTGCCTTCCTATTGGTTGGAGGACAAACACAAATGATTTGCCATTTAGTTCAATGTAAATAAGTTCCACTATTTTTGCTTACTCATATATTCGTTAAATCCTTGGTGAACAATGTTGCTGTTATTCTGTTACTTGGGAAGAACTATTTAAATGCCTTCTTTTGTGGGGTGGTGGATTGTTTAATCATTTAAACAACCAGATAAAGGAAGGCATTTCATAGTTGTTATTCATTTATAATTTACAATTTTCAACAGATATGGACAATTCACACGAAGGAATCATGAAATACAAGCAAAAATAGTGGAGCTAATTTACATTGGATTTAATGGCAATCCATTTGAGTTTGTCCACCAACCAATAGGAGGGCCTATCAAAGTGACGTGTTTGGAAATGATCTATACTACCATACTTAGGTAAAAGGCAGTCAAGTTAAATGTTAACGCCAATACATTTCTTTAATAATTAGTTTTACAAAATATATCGTTGAGCATGTTATTTAACAAATATACTTATTTTTCAACTTGGTCAAATAACTCATATTAATTACATTTCCTAAACCTAAAAGCAGCAAAGCAATTTAACAAAGTAAAAAGCAGTAGTTTTAAGACCATACTGCTTTTATTCTCTGTATGATACAATTACTGCCTTTTTACCCTTTATGTCCAATTATCATGGTACTTATCAGTTTTTTTTATATAATAATTCTATTATTTTGAATAATATACTTCCTTTAACTTAACATCTCATGTCCATTTTTCAACAGCCTTTCTGGAAGTGTATTCTTAATACTTTTTGTCTGATTCTTCTATGGAGTGTATGCAGATGACAATGTTATCAGTTTCATTTTCCAAAAAAAAATTTTTCTTCAATTCTTCAAGTTAACAAATCTAACAGCTCTAAAATTGTATGTGAATATTCCATCATCACAGAAGAATTGAGCAGGTGCTTACTTTTTTCTTACGACTTTCTTTCTTCCTAAAATGTTTGCTTTTCTTGAAAACTTAATTTGCTGCAAAATGGCATTTCAAGAAAAAAAAAATAAAGTAATCATCCACTCAATTCTACTATAAAGGTGAAATTTTGACATACAATTTCATACAATAAGGGCAAAATGCACAAAAAATTAATTATTGCCAAAAAATATTGATAACACTTTTTAGTCACACACCATGCAATATTCAGATGAAAAGGATTTAGAATTCTGCTTCATTCATTATAAAATCGTATTATTAGATGTCGAAAAGATTTACTTTTATGCTATTTATGTGAATTTCAATATAAATTATCTTAAAATAAAATAAAATGCTGTATTGATGCATTCTGCTTTGGAAATAATAGATTTTGGAAACCAGATAAAAAGGCAGTAAACTTGTTTTTGCAGAGTATAAAAGCAGTACATCACTTGTTACTGCTTTTTGACTTGTGACGAAGATGGAATTATTTCTATTCGTCATTGTCTGTCAGAGTGGTCCATAGTATCTTTGCTCTTGGTTAAAGTTTTGTAAGTCAGGTCTGTCAGGTTTGGTTGCCCAGATACCAGATTTTGTGTTGATTCCAAAATTAATTTAGAAATAGGTTGAAGAGAAACTATAATTTTGGTTGGACATAAAGTCGCAAGATTTAATTTTGTTCACAGTGCGAGCCGCGGCCGTGTGTGCTTGCGAACTAGCTAGACTGTGTAGTCTAATGACTCGCGCCACAAAGGGGTGCGATGCGATTCCGTTTGACTATAACGTAGCTGCATTTGTTGTTTGATGTAGTCCTTTAGGTAAGAGATGTCAAGGTCTCTGTGAGACATACCTTGGAGTGTTAGTGATTGCACGCAAGGTTGTGTTCTGCAAAAGCTGCAGGCTATGCAAATGCCCTTTGGCGGAAAAATACCAAGCTGCACTTGCGTAAGTGATTGCTGGTCTAATAACCATCGTGTATAGCCAAACTTTGTTGATCAAACTTAATTTTGAGGTTCTACATAGCATAGGGTAAAGTTGCAGAAACAAGATTTGGAATTTAGTTTTTAATGCTTCAGTGTGCTTCTGCCAGGTCATCCCCTTATCAAGAGTGACTTAGCATGACTTTCCCATAGTAGGATTTATTTTAAAGCTCATCAACAATAATTATGATCTGATTCAGATTTAAACGACTATAAATTCATGCACCTTTGCAATATTCATTCACTTTGTTGTGTCATAATAATAATAATACTATTTATTTAGTCTGAAAAAAAATCCAGAATTTTGAACTATTTTCTAAGAGTTCGATTTTTACACTTTACTACTTTTTTCTAAGTAGTTACAGTAGTATAGGTAACAGGCAAGTATAAAATTCAAGTATCAGTAAATGCACATGCATTTATACACGGAAGAATAACAGATTTATTTGAATTTTAGTAGTGAATAAAGGCCTGTTTATGACTATACTACATACTGATATCTAATAAAAATATGTAGGGTATTGTCCTTGTTATCTTGTTTATTTCATATATTCATTGACTCTACATAATAGATACTAATAGACACAAGTATTCTAATTTTTGTACTTTCTAATAGCACCTACTTCCACATCCGTTAGCAAACTCTCTCTTATTGGAAAGCTGCACAATAAACGCCTAAATCGTCAGTACAGAATCAAGTCATCCTGCACAAAGCACATTAACAAACTTCCGACGGTCAAACACTAAACAAAAACAACTGATAGTGGAAAACAATCGATTTTCCGTATCCACGTCCACAGTAATAGAAGGAAACGTCGCAAGTACAATGCACAGGAAAGAGAGTACAAGAGCACTCGAGGATGCCTGAATACGAAACGGCAACGTCTCCTTAGAATTCAGAACCATTCACGATTTCCAACATTCTTTCCCCCTTCACCGCGCGTCCCCCGCGACTACTAAAGTATCCAGCCCTACCACATTCCTGAGAGATCACATCAATGACCGAGCACCGGGACAAAAAAAGATAAATAAAGGACGGAGATATACGTATCCTGCCTCCCAGACGAATTCTTGGAAAAACACCGGTACCCAACGAACTTCAAAGAAAATCAATTTTTCCACGCATGCACTATTGTTTATGGAAAATATTGTTCTGTAAACGCTTATCACGGGTTTAATAACCAGCAAAGTCTAAAGTAGAACACAAGGCTACGACATATGGCTGCTTTTTTTAGCGAAGAATTTTCAGCTGAATACGGCTATCGTGTCGTTTCTACGTGCTATACTAACCTTGAATGCGTTGTTCTTAGTGGGATGTTGAATCTTCGCCCATTTTAAACGGGATATTTGGTATTTTACTAAGAATTTTCAAGAAAAATAAACCACAGTTCACGGTTTCAGTCGACAGAGAACAGACTCGACTGGCTTCACTTTTCGCTCCAATCAGCAGACGGCCGACGGTCGGACATACTGCAAAAGGGGCAACGTTGCCACATACTCGCTGCTATTAAAACATGGAAATACCAGCAAAATATTTACAGCAGATGAATCAGAAATCGATTATACAAGCTATTTATCAACAAATTTTATTGACGTTGAGGAATAAATCAGCATAATGAGTGGGCTGTGACAGTTTGATATGCATAAAAATAATATCCTCTGGCATCTCTCATGTTATTTAATAGTTCCATAATAGGTATCCTCTAATGAGAAAAATATGTACCAATTGCCCATTCGGGTTGTACAAATAAACAACTTAATTACATTTCTGTGTCCATCTCAAAAACTTTCATCCCATCGACGTCCATTATAAATTATTTCGAATGCAAGCTTTGAATGCGTCATATGGCATTCAGTTTCCTCTCTACCAGTCAGCTTTTATGATAAGATTGAAGGAGGCACT
Source organism: Acanthoscelides obtectus (assembly GCA_963669975.1). NCBI lineage: Eukaryota > Metazoa > Arthropoda > Insecta > Coleoptera > Chrysomelidae > Acanthoscelides > Acanthoscelides obtectus. Next base: position 57,579,311 of record CAVLJG010000004.1, read on the forward strand.
TTATTTTTCAGAAAAATCCCTCAAATACAGGATTTCCATATCGTGAGAAAGTCCCCGTATAGAGTAATTCCGTATAGATGTGGCAATCAAGAGCATAAAGCGCAAACTCCAAATGAAAAGGATCCGACACCAGACTATTTCGAAACGAAAAAAGAATGTAAAATGGTAAAAGTACAGTTATAGTTTCTATTATAGTACATAATAGTTTAATCTCGGCACTCTTTGTAGCCATGCTTCTCAACACGCCTACTTAGAAAATGCCAGATGAAAATCTGGTTATATAGGTAGGTACCTAGTAGACAATCCAAAAGGATGTGGAGGAATGTTTTTCATCATACCTAAATAGTTACGTATATCTATAGGTACACAAATAATGAATAAATAATCATTGGAAACGATTTCCCTGAACAAACTTTGAACCGCCAAAAAACTGTATTTTAATTATTTAGTCCTGTTATTTATTATGGGGAGAAATAATGCAGAGGCCTTTCAGACCAAAAACAAATTATCTAAATAAAAACATCAATAAACAGGGCAGCACCAAAAAAACTCATTTTTCGTCCAATAAAATATAACTTTCTATGGCGGGAAATTCAAACCTATATTATTAAGGACTACCTGATATTTGTTTCATAACAAAAGCTGGATACAGATATTATCTTGCTTCAACTACACTACACAAAAACCAGCCAAATTAGGTGAGTAAAGAGTACGTACACTACGCAATACACACCGTTTTTAATTAATGAAAAATCAGCAAGGCGAAACTGAAAATTTACATTATAGGAGGCATGCGTCATCGATTTAGCACGTGTAGGCGTCATAGCGTAGGAGCTGATGGGTGGTGCTGTAATGTATGCTTGGCAAGTTTCCGAGAAACGTATGTATGTATGTATGTATACATAATACATATTGCGAAATGGTGCCATATATATATACATACGAGTATATATATATAATATATATATATATAAGGTGAGGACGGAATATTACTTATAAACAAATACATTTTGGGAAAATCTATTTATGGTATGTTATATATGACATTTGAGGGAACATTTCTAAAATATTGGCAATTATACAGGGTGTCCCAATTTTGACCTACATATCAAAGTTGTGATTTTTTAAATTAAATGCCTCAAATTTTATTGCATATTTGGATAAACCAATTCAAAAGAAGAAGATTGATATAACATACTATGGGCTTTGGTAATTAGCTACTGAGATGTAAGGTGTTTTGTCCAGAAAAACCGTCCACTTCGGCAACCCCTCAATCCGCCCTTTTGAAATTTGGAGTGCTGAACTTTGTATCAAAAAAAAACTCAGTTTTTATCGTATTTGTTACTTTTTCGAATTTTCATTTTTGCTTATACAGGATGGTCAAAAACGTGAATTATACTTTTTTTCAAAAATTTCAAGTGCATCACCCTGTATATTTGTGCAAGTTTGGATTCAATTTTTTAAAAGCTTTTTTCGGTATAAGGTTTGATTCAGATAAAATCACTAGATTTTGAGTTATTAAGCTTTTAATAGAACAACACACCAAAATTAAGGAAAAAAATCATCCATGGAAACAAAAGATAAACAGTGGGCTAGTTCCATATTGCCACTAAGAGTTCAAATTTGATTTAAAAACTAATAACAATCAGAACAGTATAAATCTGTTTCAAGCGTAATAGAGAAAAAGAACTATAACAACAACATAAACAAACAACTATCACTACTCAAGACCTAATCTACAAAAACTGCTCGAAAATATCTCCCCTATGTTGAATACACAGCCGTAGTCTTTGGATAAATGACCGTTGCACATACCTCGGCATATGTTTCCTTATGTTCAGAAAACCATCCTTAATCCTTTCCTTCATATTTTCCGGGGTAGATGCCTCTTGCCTAACGTGGCCCATCACGACCGATCCAACGATTGTTACTCCAGGTGTCCAAATAGTTACGCACACGTTTAAGATAATGCGCAGGTGCTCCGTCATGTTGAAAGTACATATGCATCAGAGTTTGCAGGTTGACATTCTCAAAAGCAAAGGCAAATGCTCGATCAAAAAATTCAAGTATTCTGTACCAGTTAATCTGTTGCAAAAGAAAGGTCCGATAACTTGTCTGCCAATAACACCTCCACAAACATGCAAGCTCCATTTATTTTGGAAATCTATTTGCCTAACCCAGAAAGGGTTTTCCGTCGCATACTCATAGTGCATGTTATGCCTGTCGATAACACCCATGCTGTTAAAAGTTGCCTCATCGTTAAAAAGAACCTTATCCAGGAAAGTAGTGTCTTCACCCACTTTATTTAGCATTATTCTACTAAACTCCATTCGAGCTGCGAAATCCTGAGGACGAAGGCCTTGATGCAAGCATAGGTGACATGGATGGTACCTACGCTTGTCAATAATCCTTTGGACAGAAGTTCTGCATATATCAGTTTGTGCTCCAATTTGCCGTGCACTTAAATGGGGATTTTCCTGCAACTTTAATAGAACCTCCAGCTATTCGCCTCCTTGGTGACACTGGGATCATTTATACATTTTTTACTTTATTCTACTGCTCCACTTGATTCAAAACGTTCTCGTAATGTGGAAAATGTTTCCGGCCTTGGATGTCGCATATTAGCGTACCGTTGCATATAAATGCGAGATGCTAGGAAACTATCTCTTTGGGCTTCGCCCAAAACGAACACCATATTCACCATTTCTTCTTAAGGAAAATTCATTTTCAAACACGTTTTTATTATAATGCTCACAAAGCTAATTTTGACAGTTTGTAAGTAATCAACAATTTATTTGTTTTCAAGGATGATGCCATATTTTAGGGAATTAAGACGTTCCATAAAAGACGTGCTAATAACCGAAAATTACCCATAAAAACCCATATGTGTCTAGTATCAAAAAGCATATAAAAAATTGAATCCAAGCTTGCAAATATACAGGGTGATTTGAAATGTTTAAGAAAAATTACAGTTTGCGTTTTTGACCACCCTGTATGAGCAAAAATTAAAATTCGAAAAAGTAACAAATAAGATAAGAACTGAGGTGTGTAGGTTTTTTCCACACATGGAAAGGCCACCCTGTATATCTTTGAGTATACCGACAAATTATGCCAAGTGTACCCTTTTGACTTACAAATACTCAAGCTTTCGACAGACTATCCCGCCATTATCAGGAGTGCATCAATGACGTTGTTTGATGTTGTAAAATGTAATTGAGAACCCATAGCAAGGTGATCAAAAACTGGATTTACGCGGATCCTTTTTTGCAAACGGAACATGATTATGTTTTAGTGATAAAATACAGACGAATTGGGAGAAACAATATTGATTGAACAAATTTTTTAAAAAACTTCACATCTTTGAATAACCTAGAATTATTAGCGTGGTCGAGAGGTTAGGATTTATGTCTGATTCGGTTGTATAAGACATCTCTTTATGAAGAATCAGCTCCAATATATATAATTCTGTGCAATTTCAATATTTATTCATGTTAATATACCGTTAAACAAAATAGAGTGGACAAGAGCATGGTATAGAATACATAATGTTTTTTGTCTAAAAATTTCGAAAATACTTGAATTTTGAGATGAGACATCTCAGTCTTTTCACCAAATTTTCCGGATGATAATTCGAATTTAAGTGTTTGTTTAATATTATACCTAAATATTTAATTTTACCAATGGATTTCTGTATATGTAATCGTTTTTTGTTCGAAATTTGACCTTACTAAAATTTGGAGACATTCTTTCGTCAAATGAAAATCCTATGAAGCACGGTTTTTGTAGCTGGTGGTCATTGTTCTCTGTGAGAAAAGTGTTATGATAGTAGTTCAGTCGTTTTCAATTTTGGTTTTCAAGGTGCACCAATAATTATTCATATAAAAACTTACTGTATCATCAGCAAATCCGATCACTTTACTTTCTTTATTCAGATTAAAAAGATCATTAATATATAAGTTGAATAGTATAGGTACTAATATCGTACCTTACGGTACCCCGGTACCCCGTGCATCACTATATGTTGTTCGCTTAAAGAATAATTGTTTATTTCAACACATTGTTTTCCATTCGACAGATGACTTTCGATAAGCTTGCACGTTGTCCCTCGGAATCTAGAGTGGTTAGAAAAGATTTATGGCTGGTCGTATCAAATGTTTTGGCTAGAGCTAGATCAATAAAAAATACGGATAGTTGACTTATTAATATCGATATTTTTATAAATTTTTTGGTCAATTGTTTAATAGCATCTTGTGCAGATTTATCTTCTTACCTTATGTTACTTTCAAGTTCAATATCATTGGGCCATTTTTTCATATCGTTATACCCGTATAACTCATATTTCTTATTGCTGAACGTTAAAATTCCTTATGATAACCATGATTGTCTTCTTAATTGGATGCGTGGAATTTCTATAATAATGGTACCTTCATTTATATATATTTCTATAGTGGAAATAAAAATGTGAAAAGCGCTTTCCGGATTGGATTCAATGTATTGTAACAAGAATGATGGCGCCATCTGTTGGGGATCGCGCCAGACTCTCCTACTCGCCAGAGCTTCATAGCCGATCTGTTTTTACGCGGATCGCGACCCCACATGCCGCTTGGCGACATCTGTTGAGGACCGTGCCAGTGACTCGCCTTCTAGAACGATGTGAGGTGATCTCGACAATTCTGGAATGCCGGCTCAGTGGCTCAACGGAATCTTCTCGACTGTGGATGCGGACTATATAACTCGACGGCCGGGAAAGGGAAGCAGAGTAGAGGAGAGCAGGGTAGAATATAACATAGTTCAGTAAATGGCGCGACATAATTCGTAGTCAGACATAATGTTGGACCAGCGAAAGATTGCAAGCCGAAAGAATGCGGACAAAAAATTGCGAAGTTGTCAGATGTTCTACATAAAATGCGGTCCATACATATTAACATATTTAAGATATAGAATTGTTCCGCTGAATTTGGCAATGTAGCTGGAAAACCCAGGCCGCAGGTAAACATCCGGTCGCTGATTGGTCCAAAACTCTTATCTTATCTGAAACTAGAATAACGTGCCGATGGCACGGTCATTTATAAACCTACTCCCATAGGCGTAGGCAGTTGGCAAATACTTTGAAAATATAATTTACTGTTTAGTGGTGATAATGGAATTCAAGCATGGGAAAGTTATTCACAGCCAGGCAAGGGAAATAATAGCAAACGTGATACGTGCTTGCGATGCAGAAGCGGCTAACAATACTTTCGTTTATCCACTGGTAGCTAGAAATGCAAGGGCGGCATATTATACGGGTGTTAGTGAACGAACTATAAGTAAAATTAGAAAAGAAGATAAAGACAGGCAAAATGCAACCTCCACACAGCCTTTAGCTTCTCCCGGAAAAAAGAGATCACGCCCTTCTGTGATCCAAAAAATTGATGGAGTCGATTTTTCCATTATTCGGAGAATGATAGAAAAATTTTACTGTGATTTTAAAGTGGTACCTACTTGTAGTAAACTTCTAATCAAACTGAAGGAAGAAATGGAATTTCCATTTGGTAAAGAATCGTTGAGGCTGCTTTTAAAAGCAAAAGGATTTTACTGGCGTAAATGCCACAACAAAAGGAAATTACTAATGGAAAGACCCAGTATTTTACATTGGCGATACAAGTATCTTAGGTCTATTAAAAAGTTCCGGGAAGAAGGAAGGCATATTATTTATTTGGACGAAACTTGGGTTGATAATGACCTCACTTTCAAGAAATGCTGGCAAAGCGAGGAAATTATGGGTGTCCTGAGCAATATAAGTTCTACAGGTAATAAAGTTTCTTTCACCTCGATTTTGCTTATTATACATTTTTCTCAATTTTGGAATATTCTTAATAAGTGCTCATTTAATTTGTCTAATTGAATACATAATCCCTTGCAAGTATTTTTTTCTCAAAAATATGTTTTTTATACATAGTGATTCAAAAAGGTGTTGGCAAACTTAAAATAACACTAAAATGAGGCTATTTATTCATTTCCAGGACGACTTATAATTGTTCATGCGGGTTCGCAAGATGGTTTTGTTCCTGGAGCCTGTCTCATTTTCAAGGCTGGCTGTGCCACTGGTGATTATCACGGTCAAATGAACCAAGAAAATTTCACGAAGTGGCTTACTGAAAAACTATTTCCTAACATTCCTCCTAATAGTATTATAATAATGGATAATGCACCTTACCATTCAGCTTTGGAAGACAAGCCTCCAACTAGATCTTCTCTAAAAAGAGACATCATCACGTGGTTGAGCAAAAAAGGTATAGAGCATGATCCTAATGCTAAAAAAATGGAGCTTTATGAAATAGCTTGTCTACATAGGCCACCATCTGATGAGAAAAATTATAAGATAGATAATTTAATAAGAAGTTTCGGACACACCCCACTTCGAACGCCACCCTATATGTGTCAGTTTAATCCCATAGAGATGATTTGGGCACAAGTAAAATTTTTCATTAGAAGCCATAATACAAGCGGCGAATTTACTATAAAAAAACTAGATGAAATTTCTAATAAGGCCATCGCTTCAGTAAGTGCCAGTGACTAGCAAAAGGTTATTGGACATGTTATAAAAATTGAAGATGAATATTGGGAAAAAGACAGTCTCATTCAAGAAATACAGGAAGAAATAATAATCAACATAGGAGGTGAAAGTGATAGCAATGACAGTTCCTCAGACAGTGATCATGACTCTAATCAGGATTGAAACTATACTAGATTGGCTACCTTTTAGAATTTTTAGATATTCATTTATTATACTATTGGTTTGTGGCTTTTAGTATCTCAGTAGAAAGTCTAATTCTATGTGTTGTTTATGGGTTATTTCATCAAGAAATTACTTTTTGTTTTCCTATATTTTTCTATTCAGTCAGATATTTTTGACTTGTTGTATTCTATTTTAGAAGAATGCATAATTTGTTTTGCTGTTCAATCATAATGCGTACATAGGAATATTACTTGTTGCCTAAAAAATATATTTATTTTGTTCTCAATATTCAGTGTTTGTGTATATTTATTTCTTATAATGTATGTTTGGTATCACGTCATTATGAATCGCAAAAAAATATTAATACTACCAGTTGTAATAAAATATAAATTCAATTAATAATTCAAGTCTCTCCGATCTCCGCCTATGACTCCATATAAAATCGTCTAATGGTAAGGTTTTTTCATCGCATTTCCCCCTTTCGTCCCTAGCAATCTTTGGCTGGTCGATCAATAAATAGTGGTGTACAGAAATGTTCTATCTAGTCAAGTTAGATAAATTAGTGCATTTCTTTTTGTGAAATCCAGTGTTTTCCACACCCAAAACAACCCAGAAAAACGCTACATTGGTGTCAGGTGTGGGGTTTGGATTATTGCACATTTAGTGAAAATAAATCGGACGATCAGTGAAGGAACAATGGCGCGATTGGTTGATTTGAAATTAGCCGATTTCAAAAGAGAGCTGGATGAAAGAGAGTGCGACACGCCAGGAAAGAAAGCGGAATTACAGGCGCGGCTTCGTAAAACACTGATTGAGGAAGGCCAGGACCCAGACAATTTCATTTTTACCGGTGCAGGAGATATAGGTTTAATCCTGCAAAACCTTTCGACCAAGTTAGAAAACAACCTCGTAGAAAATTGTGCCAACCTAGAAGGAAAGCTCAAGGAAAATTGTACCGATCTTTTAGAAAACTCAGCCAAGTTAGAAAATAGGCTTGTGGAAAATTGTGACGATCTCTTAGAAAACTCAGCTAAGTTAGAAAAAAGGCTCGTGGAAAATTGAACCAACCTAGAAGGAAGGCTCGTGAAAAATTATGCCAACCTAAAAGGAAAACTCTTGGAAAGTATAGCCAAATTAGAAGTTTTTGGACAATACTGCCAATTTTTCAAAAGAATTGGAAGATAAAATTATGAAAAAATCTTGCGGGCTGGAAAAACGGATTTTTACTCTGGAGGACAGAATTCAAGAAGTGCAAGGCATGTTTGCCGCTTTAGACGTCAAGACCATCGACGAACGGCGTGGACTTCGTTGGAAAAAACAAGTGAAGTTTGAGCTTCTGTTGTGTCATCTGGTCATCTACGAATGAAACCGCCGCAATTTGATGGTACAACGCCTTGGAATGTCTACCGGCGTCAGTTTCATGATTCGTCATCGACCAAAAAGGCAACTGCACTCACTTTGGCCCTACGAGGAGATGCTGCAGCTATTCTTCAAAGAATATCACCCGAGGAGCAAGAGGTCTACGAACAACTGGTAGGACATTTGGAGATGCGATGTGGCCAGTCACATTTAGAACATGTCTACCATACTCAACTAAAGAATCGGTTCCCGAAGTCAGGCGAGTCCTTGCAGGAATTTGAGCGGATATTGCGCGGTTGGTACGATTAGCATATCCCGATGTTCAGGAAAGGATAATGGAGCAAGCCTTACTATTCACATCCACCTAAGCTAGTAGATGCGCTAACTCGGGCCTTAGAATTCGAAGCCGCTAAAAACACAAATACATGCCAGGTCCGAGTCCGCCAGATGGTACCAGAAGAAAACGAGGTCGAAGAGTCCATCAAGCGCATTGTTAAGGAAGTTGATGGTGGACGTCGCCGTCAGAAGAGCAAGTTGGAATGTTGGAAATGTGGAAAAATATAGCAAGTTAGAGGATGGTAAGCATTGCCAGCGGGCAGAGGAGAAATCAATGGCGGATTCAGAGCGCCCCCCTAGACGTCTGACACTTGCTTTTGTAATCTAACACCATTGTGTTGCTTTCTGACAAATCATGGCGACAGAGACATACTAACTATAAGTTATAGCGCTGGAACTGGGCATTGCAATTTTTGGTATCCTTTGGTATTCCAAACGCTGTCCCTCTTCGACATCACTTACGTTTACAGCACAATTCTTACGATTTATACGTATATACGAGTATTGTGACTTGTGACAAATCTAAGTTTAAGCAATATATTAGTTATACAGATTGCACTTAAAAATTTATTTATGTTCTGTGCGTTGCTCAATAGTGATTTGAAAAGTGTGTAAAGTTTGACTAATTCTGTTCGGGGTTGGTGTTGCCCCTGGGTTGCGAAATAATTCTAAAGTCTGGTTTTATTGCTGCTACTTGCTCAAGGGAGTATTCAACACATGGACGCATAAAATGGGTACACCAATTTTTGTGTTAAAACTTTATATTCGTCAACAAAGAATACGAAAACGTGTTTTTTGGCATTCAATCTAAATAATTGGCAGGGACGAAAAAACTGTCCTCATAAGATTTTTAAATATTTATGAGACCTATAAAACGAGACCACACGTAAAAAGATCCGACTAGTAGCAAAAAAAGTTATCGCCGAAAACCGAGGCAAACTGCAGGTCTTGGCACGTGATGGTAATGCGACGACGGTTTCTCGCAGATATTTGAAATTCTTCAAATTCGTAGGATTGGTATTTTTAAATAACCACAACAAAATTCTAGTAGATTGGTCAAGTAGTTTGTGAGAATTTCTAATTGTTTATTCCATGACATCTGTTTTCCGGCCATCACTACTAGTTTTTTTGAGCAATATACATGAGTTAGTTCAAAGGGCATTTTATAGCAAAATACATTAGTTTACCTTGCCGATATGAAAACTATACCGGAAGATACATGTTATTTTTATGCAAAACAGTATGGATTACGTTTTTCTTCTAAACAAATTAAAACATTTCGTATTTGTGAATAACTCCCAACAAAAGATGATAGACACATCCGCTTTGTTTTAAAATGTTCATAGTAACGTATGTATCACGAATATCGTAGCGCATTTGCTCAATTACTCACAAATACGAAATGTTTGAATTTGCTTTGAAGAAAAAAACGTAACCTTTGTTTTTCGCATAAAAATAAAATTTATCTTTCGGAATGGTTTGTAATTCATATCGGCAAGGTAAATTAGTGTATTTTGCTGTAAAATGCTCTTTGAACTAATCCTGTATATAGCTCAATAAACTAGCAGTGATGTCTGGAAAACAGGTGTTTTGGGATACACAATTAGAAATTCTCAAAAAAATACTTGACCAGTATACTCCAATTTTGCTGTTGTTATTCAGAAGTATGAATACTGCAGGTTTGAAGAATTTCAAGTAGTTGCGTAAAATTATCGTCGCATTATCAACAAGTGCCAAAACCTGCATTTTGCCGGATCTTCTCACGTGTGGTCTCATTCTGTAGGTCTTATAGATACCTAAAAATCTTACATAAAAAGTTTTTCCGTTCCTGTCAACACTTTCGATTGAATCACAAAAAGCATGTTTTCTCATTCTTTGTTGTCAAATAAAAAGTTTCCAAACAAAAATTGGTGTAACCATTTTATACGTCCATGTTTAAAATGCGCCCTTGAACAACTTGCACCAATAAAACCGGACTCTATTATGATTAGACTGTTGTTATATTGCAATTCGTTTAAGTCACAGAGCTTCTGCACTACACGTGAATCTGCACAGTCCTGTATTCCTGTTCTTGTTTCGTACAAACATGCATTATCAAAATAATTACGATCTAACAAATATATTTTTTTCCAAAGATTTCCAACACTTTTACTATGTCGTAAATCTAAGTTCGACAACGAAAGTCTGAACAATAACTGTAACATCAATATTGAATTTCAAAAACTAATTGACTATACGTACTGATATTTTTATCACCTGCTGATGTAATAGAAGTGCTTGATTGTGTAAGTATTTACACCAATTATTTGATTTGTTTAACGGGTAGTTCAGAGTTTTAATTCTTAAGCTTAGTACACACTAGTAGACCTCGTTGTGCAATTTGTCTATAGGTAGTCTGGAGATGGTCTCAAGACACGATAGATGGCCTATAGACATCCTTCTTTGTCTCGTCTAGCGTCCATACGATAATGTGAATTTTTTGGTCTCATGTTCGTTTTCGCTATCAAAGGCATTGCTTTGTGTGGAATGGCTGGGACAGGTCTCGGGGTCCCTCAAAATGTCTTTTTTATGATTTAAACTTTAATATTATTACACTAGTTAATTATGAATGCCACGTAATTCTTTTGTTCTCATATAATAAAATATTGCCTTTCTGAAGATTTCTGAGCACTTTCCATATTTTTTTTTCAAGTTGGCATTGTAGAGATAGAACAAAATGGATTTAAGGAGCAATAATAGGATAAATTCTAGAAGTTCCAGTGAGGTAGAAATACTACCAGTCCCAAAGATCGTTTGCGCCCCCCCCCCCTAGACGAAATGATGGATCCGCGCTTGGGAGAAATATGCCCAAGTATTAAGAACCACTATCGTTAGTGATACTTGGCAAAATGAAGACCTCATGAAAGACCAGGAGGGCGAGCCCGATCTCCGAATAATACTGAACTGGATGAAAGAACAACGGAAACTAGCCTGGGAAGAAGTTGCCAAGTATTCCCGTACCATAAAATCATATTGGGCACACTGGAATTCTCTAGTTATGGACGACGGACTCTTACTGCGTAAAATGGTGGACCGCGACGGCAAAGAGGAAAGGAGGAAAATCGTTATCCCCAGATGTCGGATCCCGGAGCTGCTAGAAGAAATCCATTCCGGTGTGTCAGGAGGTCATCTCGGAGTTACAAAAACCCTGGGAAAGGTGAGGGAAAGATTTTACTGGGTCAATAGCAAGGAGAACGTAAAAGACTGGTACAGAAAATGCGTTGTGTGTGCGGCAAGTTATGGACCGCAAAGGAAACTAAAAGCTTCGATGCGCCATTACAACGTAGGTAGCCCCTTTGAAAGGATTGCTATTGATGTGGCGGGACGCTTTCCAGAAAGTGAAGCATGGAATAAATAACGGATTACTTCAGCAAGAGGGTTGAGGCATACGTTCTGCCAAATCAGGAAGCCTCTACGGTAGCCGATGCTTTAGTAAAGGAATGGATCTGTCGATTTGGAGTTGCATTCGGATCAAGGGCGCAATTTGGAGTCAAATCCGTTCCAAAATATCTGTCAAATCCTTGTGACTGTAGCCATCAAAGAAGTGGGATAGTTTTCTCCACCTCTTCTTATTGGCTTACCGATTGCCGATTCATGAAAGCACAGGAGAGACCCCGGCCCGAATAGTTATGGGAAGAGAACTTCATCTCCCATGTGATCTAAAGTTTGGCTGTCCACCAGGAACTGGTATTGCCGGAGAAGACTACGTAAGTGAGCTGCGTAGAAGAATGGACGTCATCCATAGCCAGCTTCGTGTTTCACTTCAAGGTACCAGCGACCGGATGATGGAAGCTTATGACGTTAATGCCAAAGTCCAGAGGTATGACAACGATGAAACGCTTTGGCTTTACGACCCAAAGAGGCGAAAAGGGCTGTCGCCTAAACTTCAATCATCCTGGGACCACCACCGGTAAAGCCCGAATTGTACATTTCAACCGACCTTATTATCATGGAAACAACGAAGATGCGGCGGTGCGGCAAATTCAACCAGAACGGGACATGACATATGACCAATTTATGGCCCACCATGCTAATGGTCATAAGAGTCGGTGTAGCGTGACATGTGAAGTACAGCAAGATCTGTTTACCACTTCACCAGAGTATGCCTTGGCACACTGTGTGGCTCAAAACTTGCGAATGTCGAGAGGTATAGCAAAGGTCTTTCTCAGAAAGTTTGGAAGAGTGCACGAGTTGCGACAATCTAATCCGGAAGTAGGAGAAGTACTCCAGATAACTGAAGAGGGTACCAACCGAAAGATCTTCTATCTGGTTACCAAGAATGCTTCGTATCAGAAACCGAATTACGAAGATGTCTGGAACGCTTTGTGTTCTCTTAGAGAAGTGTTGCTTGCCGAGGACCTGAAAAAACTGCCAATACCTAAGCTGACATGTGGACTGGACAACCTGGACTGGAGGATCATCCGAAGCATACTTGAGGTAGTCTTCCGGTATATAGGCATTCAGTTTCTGGTGTGTTGCCATAATCCTAGACGGCTACCTCCTAGAAAGTGTGTGGATTGTTATTTCTTCAAGATGTCCTACTGCAAGAAAGGACAGTCATGCCAATATCGACATCCACCAGCAGTAAGATCATTCCGGAACGGAACGACTTTAGGGAGGGGGCGGTTTAGCAAGAATGAATAGTACTGTTGGCGCCATCTGTTGGGGACCGCGCCAAACTCTCCTACGCGCCAGAGCTTCATAACCGATCTGCTACTTGGCGACATATGTTGAGGATCGTGCCAGTACCTCGCCTTCTAGATCGACTCGAGGTGAACTCGATGATTCTGGAATGCCGCTATGTGGCTTACCGGAATCTTCTACACTCAAGGATGCGGACTATATAACTCGACGGCCGGGAGAGGGGAATAGAGGAGAGCAGAGTAGAATACAGTTCAGTGTATGGCGCGACATAATTCGTAGTCAGACATAAATAGTGGTGTACATAAATGTTCTATCTAGTCAAATCAAATTAGTGCATTTCTTATTGAGGAATCCAGTGTTTTAATCCACACCCAAAAGAACCCAGAAAAACGCTACAGTATACATACTGTTAACAAATTTTCAGTAACATACTATTTAATTTGTTTTAATTTATATATCTTTCGGATTAGTTATTTTTGAAGCTTAAGCAAAGTGGGAAGGCGATCGGAAATTCTATAATTCAAAATTGATGGTCATAATTTTGTATTTGCTATGGATGTATTAATAAACATATGGTCTATACAAGTTTCAGTGTTATCCTCAACGCTTGTAACTTCCTTAATGATTTACCAGTGACCGTTCTCAGCCATTACATTGAGATAGTCTTGGAAATTGTTGAGTATGTTGGCCTGATATGTTTATATTAAGCCACCTATAAATTAATTAGTATCTAGTTTCTTATTATTCTCTAGATAGTTATGTAGTGCATTGTTGAAGGTGCTCATGGGTAATGATGCTAACTTGTATGCGCCTATAATTTGAATCCGTTTTATATTTTTGTATAAATTAATTTTTAATAGATTTAATCGCTCAAATCCATAATCTCAACATCTCTGTCTAGATTTCCTTTTAAGGATATCAGAACTTCATCTTTTTATGCATGCTTCATATGTTTGTGTGAAATATATTTAGCTTTGAATCTGTTACACCTGAAAAATGAATTTTTGCTTTATGTAGGTCATCAAAAATGTTTATCTTAATTAATTTTGATCTAAAATCCCTAACATGCGTATGTATCCATTAGTATACTAAATAATTTGTTGCCGTTTTAAAATAAAATCTCTGACATAGATTGCTGTTGCAAAAATTTTAATACAGCGCAATTTTTGTCTGTTGTCTATTCTTCTATTTCTTTCTCGGTGGATTTTGTATCAGAATAGTAAACAACAAACTTTATCTTCAGTCTGAAAATTTTTGGTTCCGTTAATATGTATGAAGAAGGTAACTTTTCTAAAGCTCTTCCTTTAGTTTCTGATGGCAAGGATCTTCCACGTTGAGCTCAATGCCTCAATTTTTCGAATTCTTGATAATTTCAATCTCGATGTAAAATTTTTGTTAAGGTTTTTCCTGGTGGAATTACTGAATTGCTGGTGATCTGGAGTGATAATTATAGCTTATAAAGTTTTTACTTTGTTTTTTTTACTGGAGGGTTCTTCTTCTTCAAGTAAAGCTTGAGCCTACCCATAGTTTTGGGGTCTATTTTTTATTATGGCAGTTATATTTTTAGCAGTTTTACAGACCCACAATTTTCTTTTAATAGTTCGTTACCTTTTCCTGTAGAGTCACGATCTTGTATTGGTACAATGGCATTGTTGTTCTTTCTCTCGTCTCTTAATCTAATCCAATTTAATATTGATTGGCTGAAAATGATCTTTCTCACAAGGACTCTTCGTCAAGCGGGTGTATACAAGCTTGGTTAATGTAAACATTCAATGCAAAAAGGAAAAGTTTCGACTGGTAATCACACGTATATGGATATGAACAGTGGGATAAGGTAGATATAGTGAAAAGGATCAATACTGCTTTGATCAACATATTGCACCGTGTTTGAGAGAGGTTTGCTACTCATCTGGAAAGTCAAACCACGGACTATGGGCGCCCGCAGGAATTTTTTTCACGGGGTCCGATCATCGACAAGAGATAGGTTTTTGTGAAGGTGTACCCATGGCGGAGCATCTCCTTACCAAGGTCCGACAGGCCTTTCAGGCGGGGCACGCTCTCCCTCCTGCCCCCGCCCTGCAGGCCCCCATGGCATGGGGCGAAAAACATTGATACTCACCTTTTGCACCACAATAACTGGTTTCTTTGAACCTAAAACAAATCATGTGCTACTGCTATTACCTTGACGTATTATAAGTATTTTTCAAACTTACCTGAGCGAATTTAAACTACTTTGATACTAAAAAACCTTCTATTCGTCATTGTCTGTCAAGGCGGTCCGTAGGACCTTTGCCTTTGTGTCAAAGTACGTCAGTCAGTTTGTTATTCTGTCGGTCTGGTCACCTAGAAACCAGACATGATTAATAGACAGCAGAAAGAAACAAGAACTAAAAATAGAGGGTGAGCAAAGAGTAAGAAATACAACTGTTAGAAAGACGTCTAGGCATTGTTGAAAATTACTGTAATAATTTTGGAAGCCGAAGAAGAACTTGGTTGGTTTTTTGTTATATTATACGAAATTGTACGATTCAATTTTGTTCACAGTGCGAGCCGCGGCCTGGAGTGATAGCGAACTTGCTCCACTGTACAGTCTACTGACTCGCGCAACAAAGGGTTGCAATGCAATTCTGCTTGTTCATAACGTGGCTGCGCCTGATGTTTAATGTAATTCTCTGAATAAGGGATGTCGAGATCTCTGTGTAGGGCTTTGTTTAAGATATACCATGGGGCATTGGTGATGGTTCGTAGGGTCCTGTTTTACAGTACCTGCAGAGCTCGCATGTGCGTCATTGCTAGAAAGCTCCAAACTGCACATGCGTATGTAAAGGTGGGTTTGATGATCATTTTGTAAAGTCAAATTTTGTTAACCAATCTCCATTTTGAAGATCTACCTAATAAGGGATAAAGCTACCGGAAAGTAATTTGAAATATAGTTTTAAGCGTTTCTGTGAGTTTTCGCCAGATCTTACCCTTGTCAAGTGTAACTCCAAGATATCTCACGAAATTTTCCCACGGTATCGATTAATTTCTTCAGATTTCACAGTTGCTGGGGTTAGGGACGTCATGAATGAACAAAGAATAGAGGATTGGCCCAAGGATCGAACCCTGCGGTACACCGGCTCTTGTAGGCCATGTTCTTGTCAGTACGTTGTCAATTTTGATTCGAAATTTCCTTCCTTCGAAAAAGGACTTAAGAAGTTTTAGAAGCCAGAAAGTACAAACCTCTTGGATTAATTAATAGAGGAGGCCATCATACCACACCTTGTCAAAAGCCTTCGCGACATCCAGAAGCACGATGCCAGTACTTTTGTCATTGATGAATCCGCTAGACCAGTCTAACTGCCTGCAGTTCCGTGCTATTCTCCCACCGAAACTCGAATTGAACGTCGGGAATCATATTATGATCTGACTAGAAATTCTGGAGATGTCAGAGAATCACCTTTTCAGCGATCTTAGATGGCGCTGACAGTAAACTAGTACGACGATAATCCAGGGGAAATATCGAACCAGCCTTAGGAAAGTATTGGGTCCTGAGCATTGCATTGATTATTGTCACGAGATATGTTAAAGATTTTGGAGAGAGCAGCTTCAGCGCCTTGTTAGTAATCTGATCCTCTCCAGATGCTTTACGCACCTTGAGGTCTTCAACGTGAATAAGGAGCTCCGCTGGAATGCAATGCGGAATCTCAGATGGTTCCGCTGATGTGCTATGCGAATCCTCTGTCTAGAGATCTCCCATAGAGGAGTCCTCTGAGGAGGATCCACTAATAGTGGCAGTGATGTCACTGACGCCATTAGCTGTGAAGTATCTCCTGACGGATCTTACAATCTGTCGCTCCTCGTCGAGCGTCGAGATCATTATCTAGATCATAGTTGGGTGAGAACTGTCGTTCCATAGCATCAGCAAAAACTTCCTCTCAGTCCTGAAGATCATGTCCGCAGGACCGTGGCTAAGCGGTAGTTGTTCCCGTTTGCCATTTCTGAGCGATTTCACAACGTTTCATAGAGGAGTAGTCGGATCGAGCATTCCCGCTAGAAATCCGCTCCATTGCTCGTAACGGAACAAAACAACACAATATTAGTGGCTCTATGGATATCATCTGGGTGACAAGACCTTTTCGCTTGATTAACTTCAGCTCTTTTGTCAGAAATTTTTTAACGTATGTCCACAGGGAGAAAGGGCCTGCCGCGCCACTGTACTGGAAGCACAAATGCACGCTGTAGAGCTTGTTGACCGGAACTTGTCCACTCCGTTTGAGCAGCATCTATTTTGTACTCATCATCTATGATCGGAATATTGGGAAACTCTCTGAGGAGCGATTTATAGAGCTCCCAATCAACACGTTTTCTTAGAGGAGCTTCCTTCTCTAAGGTTTGCTCGTTACCTACCTCCATCAAGACAGAATGGTAATCGCTTTAGATGTCATACATGATTCGAGAAGTGATACTGTATAGACAGTTTCTGTATATGGCGAAGTCAATGACATCAGGTGCCTGTAGGTGATTGAATGGATGGTGCGTCGGTTCCTCAGTACTGTGTATAAGATATTCATTTCATACCACATGGTTGTAAAGCCGAATTCCACTAGTGGAAATAAACCTTGAATGCCATGCTCGATGCCTGCTGTTCAAGTCCCCTGCCACAAGAAGTGGATCCGAGCAGTCCAAAAAGACTTCTAGATTCTCTTCTCGCAGGCTGGCACCACACCTAACATACACCGGAGTGATCTTCAATGGAACGCCTCCTGTCATATTGACCACCACATACGCCGCTTCAATACTTAGGATTTCAGCGTTTGTACTTCTGTAATAGTCAATACCACGTTTGTCAAACACTGCCAAGCCTCCGCCTCGTCCATTCAGTCTATCAGCCGGATAACATCATAATTCGGGAGAACTAGACGATCCTCCGTATTAAGTAATGTTTTCTGTAACAAGGCTACGTCTACACTTTGTCCAAAAGTGCTTAATGAAATTCATGTTTTTTGGGAATGTCCCTCTGGCCCAAACAATTCCAAAATAGAATTTTGATATACGCTGGCTTTCTACTATTGTACCCAGCCATTTAGTCGCTGTGGAAGTATTGCCTGCAAAACCTGAGTGACGCTAATCAGGAGACTAATTATTTGTTGTAAAGACCCCAAAGCTATTGCTAAGCCCACATTTTGAGAGGTTAGAGAGGAGTTCGAAACAGCAGGCGCAGGCATGGTAACGTCGCTAGCAGCTTCCGCATAAGACTTACTTCGCCTTTCGCCAATGACCTGCACGTTCCTCCTTGGAGTAAACCTACAGGTCGGACTGTTTGCTGGATGCCCCCCACCACAGTTCGGACATTTGCGCGCCTCTTGCCTTGTATGAGGGCACAAATATGTCATGTGGTCCTGAGCACATCTCAGATACTTAGGAGGCGCAGTGCAGAACGACTGCGAGTGTCCAAAATTCCGTGAGTCAGTAATCTGTGTCCATCTGAAAGTATATTGACGTTGCAGAATGCAGATATTGCTAATGGTTTTCATGAAATGTGAATCTCCAAGAATTTTTGGTATGAAATCATGAATACCAGCAAAGCTGGGTTTAGGATTTCGTCTAGGGGGGGGGTCGCAAGTGATATTTGAGGCTGGTAATTTTTCAACCTCAGTGAAACTTCTACAATTTATCCTATTATTGCTCCTCAAATCCATTGTGTTCTCTCTGGTCAAGGCCAACATGGAAAACGCCCAGAAATCCTCAGAAAGGCAATGCTTTATTATGTTTATTAACTGAGAACAAAAGAAGTACGTGGCATGTATAATTAACTAGTATAATAATATTAAAGATCAAAACAAAAAACTTCATTGCTCTGTTAACTGAAAAAAAAAACATTCCGAGAAACCCCGAGACATATCCCAGTCCATTCCACACAAAACAATGTCTTTGATGGCGAAAACGAACATGAGACCTAAAAATTCACATTATCTTATTAACGTTAGACGAGACAAAGAAGTATGTCTATAGACCATCTATAGATCGTGTCTTGAGACCGTCTCCAGACTGCCTATAGACAAATTGCACAACGGGGTCTACTAGTGTGTACTAAGCTTAAGGTTTAAAAATCTGAACTACCCATTAAACAAATCAAGTAATTAGTGCAAATCCTGACACAATCAAGCACTTCTATTATATCAGCAGGTGATAAAAATATCAATAAGTATAGTGAATTAATTTTTGAAATCCAATATAGATGTTACAGCTTTTCTTCAGACTTTCATTGTCGAACTTGGATTTACGGCATAGTTGTTGTTTTCTCAGTTTTCGAATCGGTGTTGATCGCATGTAAAAATGATGGAAATCTTAAAAAAATACTATATCTGTTAGATCGTAATTATTTTGATAATGTATGTTTGTACGAAACAAGTACAGGAATACATTACTGTACATATTCACGTGTAGTGCAGAACGTCTGCGACTTAACCGAATTCAATATAGCAACATAAACAGACACATACGCGGGAAGAGATGCGGGACGTGTGGTATGGACTTTGAGTATCGATCGACGCATTTTCTGGACATGACATAGTGCTTCGCTGCAACACCAACCTCGAACAAAATCAGTCAAGCTTTACACACTTTTCAAATTACTATTGAGCAACAAACAGAACATAAATCACTTTTCAAGTGCAATCTGTATAGCTAATATATTACTCAGACTTAGATTTGTCACAAGTCACAATACGTAGAAATCGTAGGAATCTAAGAATTGTATTGTAAACGTAAGTGATGTCAAAGAGTGGCCCGCGTTTCAATTCCCAAAGGAAACCAAAAAATCGCAATGCTCAGTTCCTACAGCTATAACTTTTAGTTAGTATGCCTCTGTCGCCATGATTTGTCAAAAAGTAACACAATGGTGTTAGATTACAAACGCAAGTGTCAGACGTCTAGGCGGGGGGAATACAAGTAGTTATCATTTACAGTTTGAGAACTTCACAGATGAAAGGTAATATGTAACCGCCATCTCCTATACTATAGCGACAATGCTGCGCGCTATTCTAGCACGAGATGACTGGGTGCAAAAAATCGATAAAATGCGTACAATACAATAATTAGGGATTTGAAAGACGCATTTTAGGATACCGGATGGTTGATCAAACATTCATAAAAAAATATGTATGATGTATGAGTAATTATAAAGTAATTTGTAAGTACGTTCGTAGGTTTACGTAATACGAAGGTCGTTGCGATTTTCCTGAATGAATGAGATTCTAGTCTTTTGCCATTCACACAGTATGTGGTGTGCCGTTCGGGATTAAATACATTTCCGTACCTAATACAAACATAGATCTAATACAAATATATTCTTGATATTTAGGTACACAGTAGCTCATGTTAATTTCTAATGAGTAAATCAAAATAAACATGAACATTCAATTCTAAAGAAACTGGGGCGGATCTAAGATGACACATGACACAATGCGTAGGGGGCCCAGAGCACGGTTTATGGGGCCTCTGAGCCGATAAAACTTATGCTACCAACCAATCATGACTTTCCAGCACCCTTCCCTACCGCTCCACAACTATCGAGAGGGGTCCCATACGAACTCATTGTGCCGAACAGCGGATCCGACAGATCCCTAGATTTGCCGCTGAAAGGAAATATCGATATTGTTCTAACCAAAGTAACGCAAATGATCCAAATTAGTGAAACCATTGGTAATAAAAGTAATAAGTGAATGCGTGGAATTGTTGGGGCGCTTCAGCAAGTTCCTAGTAGGTACCTACCATATTTTACATTTCTGCTTCTCAGAAACAAAATAAATCATTCCTCAGACTAAACAACTCGTACATAACCATTGGGTAATAATTCACCACTCTTGAAGGTTTTGATAACAAAGTTGACAAAACATTTCTTAGACGACAGGCACGAATAAAACTCGCTCTCACAGCAGTCCTTTATTGTTTATGAAGCATAACATAATAGATCACATGAACGTTTATGCTAAGGTGCTATTTCTGTCCTTATTGGTATGTATGTATGTATGTACCTAACGATTCCGACAACTGTCGGTAGCTGGGTAGACGCAATCAAAGACTTCATGCCCTAGCCTAGATGCAATTAGCTCGTGGAAAGTACTGCAATATGTGCTGATAGATTTAATTCGCCATATCGACAGCTTGGATTAGAATTGAACTAGCCTGGACGATCAATAGAGTTAGTACATAATATTGTAGCAGATTTATTTTGCTATAAGTAAATATACTCTTAAAAATAGACAAACTATTGAGGTTGTGCGGTTTCAACTTGTGGTTTAAAACGCGGGGCATAACAACAAGATACCAAAACTGGAACATGAATTAATTGGCTAAAAGTACAATGTACTGAAATGTCAGAATTTGAGAACTAGTTTCGTATGTGCAGTCGTTTGTGTTCATTTTAGGGCAACGGTCATTGCAGATTTCAGTGGTATAAATAACGAATATCGCATATATACAGTGCTTTTCTTTAATCTCCCCCTCCCCTTTGATTTTTTGAACGGATCAATTCAAAAAATTAAAACTTGAGGTAATGAAATTGATGCGTGGATGCCATATTTTAGAGTAAAATTGACAGATGAAAATGTCAATATGACCGCCGGGCGCCATTGGAAAAAAATTATACATCACATCATCATTTTAAAGCTCCTGACAAGTACTTATTTATAACCCTTGAATATAAAGTCAATACCTTTACCTGCTACAAAATGGTGGTACATTTAATAATTTCCTGAATACATTGACATCTAACTTGATAATTCGAATAAATACGTTGAGTCCAGTTCAGAAGATGCTAGAAATGGTTGCCCTGAACTTCTTGACACAATAGCAGCCAGTCCGTAATTTATCGTTGAACATTTTCAAACATAGTAACATCGATATTTCTACAAATATTTGTTATTCTCAGCCGTATATCCAATATTGAAGCAGGCTCAGTTTCGTAAACCTTTTGCTTCAAATAGCCCCATAAAAAAAGTCTAGAGATGTCAAATCTGGGGAGCGAGCTGGCCATTCCACAGAACCTCGACGGCCAATCCAACGACCGGGGAAATTGTCATCTAAATAATTCCTAACTTGTCTGTAGTAGTGTGGTGTAGCACCTTCTTGCTGGAATACAATATTAGTATCGAATTCATTAGGATTCGCTTCGACGATTTCGGTGATTAGTCAATAGTATTTTCCAGCATATCCAAATACAGTTCCCGGTTAAAGTTTGTCCGATGAATAGAGGCTCCACAATAAGATTTCCCCAATATCCCAGCCCAAATGTTAATTTTTTGTGGATTAGGAGTATGAGTTTCCCGGAAGACGTGAGAATTGGTCTCACTCCAATAACGACAATTTGTCTACACACATTACCGTTGAGAAAAATGTACATTAATCACTAAAACAAATATTTTGGATATAGATAGGATGCCGTGCAATGGTTTCCGTCATAGTCTCGCAGAATTCTGTTCTTCGATCAGGGTCATCTTCAGTTAGCTGATGTACCATTTGAATTTTGTATGGGTGATACTTATTCTTTTTCAAGAGTCTCCATACACTAGAAGGACAACCCTCACATACGTTCGCGATGGAGGAAGTAGACTGTTGGGGATTTACTATGATCTCACCAATTATTTGAACTTGCTTTTATTCCGGGGTGGTCGGATGACCTGGGGGCTTTTTGTTGTTTACACTACCAGTAGCTGTAAATTTAGTTACAAGTTCCCTTAAATATTTTCTACAGATAGGACGATTCAGGAAACGATCATTAAAAATCCTTTCGGTCTCGTGAAAGTTACGCGTTGCACCATAAATACAAATCGCTTCGATTTTTTCTTCCAGTGGACGAGAATTGACCTTTTTAAAAATTGTCCACACAATACTAGCATTTTGCTAAAATGCCGAAACCTCTGGATCGACAAGCTAAAGAATTCGTCATTTCTTTGACGAAATATTTTGAGACCGAACGAGATCATGGAGCTCCATTATTGCCTTTACAGTCCGTAGGAGAGGTATTAGGTAGTAAATAGAATTTACACTACCTCTAGCGTTTAGAAAACATACGCTCCGTAATGTTGGTTGCGGTAAGTCATTGAAGACATAAAGTAGATTTTGTAAAACTTCATAGGGTCTAGTAGAAATTAAGGTTGATTCTCACTATACATTCCTTTTCCATTCCGTAACCGTTCCGTAAATTATTGAAATTAAATATTCGCCTTTGCTTGAAGCAGGCTATTGCGTGTGTATGCACATTATCCGTAAGATATACTGTGTATACAATCACATTGTACGGAACCTTTACGAAACTGATATGGAATGGAAACGGAATATATAGTGAGAATCAACATTAATCTAACCTTGTACCGTAACTGCTTTGATTCAGTGAATAAGTTATACCACTTCGTTGACCGGTCGGCTTCTATCTCTTTCTAATATGTGTTTTTAAACACTTCCCGCGCTTCTCTCTCATAATATGGTTGTCATCGCAACGTTACAGGAAGGTCGGTAGGGTGCATAGCAATTTCTAGATGCAACGTTTGTCAAAAGGGTGGGGAGTGGAGAACTAGTTCTATATGGGGCTATATTCAACTGACTTGACCCATTTAGTTCCTTTGTTATATACAGGTTGATTCACAAGTCGTGACCAAAAATGAAACATCATACACAGGACCGCATTTTAAGGGGGGTCATCTATGTAACATTTTTTCCTCGAGGGCTTCATTAAAAAGATACGGGGTGTTGAAGTTTAAAAATAAAAAAAAATATCTTCAAAACCGTCAACTGAATTGAACTAAAATTTGGTATGTGGCTTTACCTAAGTATTGTCCACATTCAAAAGTCTTTACTTAAAATTAATGTGCACCAGTGGTGGAGATACAGGGGATTAGTGGCATTATTTTTCCAAATAAAAATAGTACACCACTGTTTTTTTGGCGCAATTTTTTGAATTTCACCTTCAATTTGCTACAAATAATAAATTACTCTTGTTTTTTCCTAATGAACTGTTTTCGTAAAAATAAAAATAAAACAAATCAGATCATTCACGAAGAGCCGAGATACAATATTAGTTTCAAAATAAAATAGGAGGCCTTGACGTTTCTTGGGAGATAGTTTGTCATAGTTATGCGTTGTACGGTTGTTATCGTTACTACTACCATTTTTTTTTTGTAAAAGTAAAGTCAATAGTTATTTATTATTATTATTTATTATATTTATTATTTTCCCGTGTATACACAATTTTCTGTGACGGGAAAAATTATATTATTACAATATTTAAGTCAGAAAATTATCGATGTGAGATTTGAATTTTGAAATTAGGAGGCTATGTGGTACTTATAGCGACAATTAGACCTACGTTGCTAACGAAACTTTTAAAGTAATCAAATAGCTGTCAATTTCATTTTGTGATTTGATTTAAAAATTGTGAACTTGGTGGTTGTTATTTTTAATACTATAAAGTAAAAAATGTCTGATTCCGAGTTTTCTTTGACTCCATCGGAATTTGTAGAAGTAGCCAAAGTAGCGTCACAAAAATTATTGCCAGCTAAGTCGCGGATATACAATATCCAGGAAAAAAGTACTCATTTTTTCGTCGCTAAAAAAGTAATTTCATAAGAAGTGACATTTTGTAACCTGTCAACAAAGATAAAATGTCAAACTTTTTTCCCGTCACAGAAAAAAGTTTCATTTTTCCATTTTTGAGTGTTGTGAAATGGAATTTGGCAATGATGAGTACCCCGATATTATTTTTGTGTACGGGTCCTGTAATGGAGGATGTGCTGGGTATACTGGGGAATATGAACCGGACCCTGGTTACTCGTGATTGGGTTGTCCTACATCAATGGACAAACTTAGACCTTCGGTATAGGTGATGCGTCGCTGGAGGCGCTGAGGCGTCTGGACTTCAGACCGTACTTTGGCTTCGGCCAGGTACGATTTCGTCTGAGGCCCAGGGCTCACGGAACAGCATCCGGGACACGGGGGACTAATTCACCAATAGTCCCGCCGCCGATGATGCGTCGTCGGTGGGACAGCCATCCCTCCTGCTGCAACTGGTATCGACTCTACCAAAGGGAAGACTATATAAAGGCAAAAAGAAACCCAAGAAGGGGAAGGGAGGTCCTGGGGCACACAAAAGCTCCAACGGCCCACTTGAACCGCCACCGGGTCCTGGCGGGGAGAGAGATCCACTAGGAAGTTGCAGCTCTGCAGCATAATGGCTCAAACACTGAGCCTGCTGCAGATTAATCTGCAACATGCCAAGGCCACCACGAACGTCCTTGGCACTATATTCCAAAGGGATGGAATTGATATCGCCCTTATCCAGGAACCATGGAACTTGAACATAGGTCGAGCATCCGAACTTGGAGGGACATCTGGCACGGTAATAGCATCACCATCGGTAACCAATCCGAGGGCATGCATCCTTGCCAGGAAAGCTCTAAAATACTGTTCTCGCAGATTTCTCCGATAGGGACATGGTGTCTATCCACTTGACCCTACCAGGGGAAGTAGAGGTTGTAGTTACCTCTGCCTATTTTCCTGGGGATGTAGAAGAATCACCTCCTCCCCGGCTGGTGCGGAACTTAATCGACCATTGCAGGAGGAAGAACGTGCACCTGGTACTAGGATGCGACTCTAACGCTCAACACACGGCCTGGGCGAGCACAGATGTTAACCAACGAGGTGAGTCTCTGTTTAACTATTTAATCGAGGAGGGACTAGTGGTTAACAATAAAGGCGTTGAGCCTACCTTTATTACTAGAAGTAGGAAAGAGGTACTTGACTTGATAATTACCACTAATTATTTAAGCAGCAAGTTCAAAGATTGGTGGGTAACGTTGTAACCCTCGCGTTCTGATCACCTACATATTCCCTTTGAGATTGCAACGGGTGTAAGTCCCATGGTATACTACAGAAATGTGAGGAATACGGACGGATGGATATAAAACGACTAAACGACCCTGAAGGAAAACCTGCATTCCTGTAGTATGTAGTAGGACCATAACAACTAAAGATCAACTGGATTTCATGGCACATCGGGTAACGCAGGCCATAAGTTCAGCCTATCAGAAAAACTGTATACTCAAGGCGAAAAAAGACAACCGGAGTACGCCTTGGTAGAATAACAGTCTTAATAAGAAAAGGATAGAGGTTCTGGTGAGTGGGACCAGTATAGGAGGGCCTTAACCGACTATAATAAAGCGGTCCGCAAAGCCAAAGCTGAGTCATGGAAAAGGTTCTGCGAGAGCATATCAGATGCACCGAGCAGTGCTAGGGTCTACAAGATCCTCTCCAAGGATTGTGGACAGGAGCTGACGTCGAGCAAGCGACCAGACTGCACGTTCACACACAGTCCATGGGAGAAACCTGAAGATCCTTGCGAAAAACCACTTTAAAGGAAGTATAACCTCTGCTGACTTGCTGGCCAATTTCCGGAGAATCGGACGGATGAAGGACCCCACAGGGGAGACTGGCAGGTTGTCAGAACCAAAGTAACTCCTGATGCGGTTAAAGGAGCTCTAAAATCATTTAAGCCCTTCAAATCGTCACGAGAGGATGGCATGTATCCAGCTCTACTACAAGTTGGACTGGAAGGGTAGTCTATATACCGAAACCTGGAAGGACAGATCCAGTGGCGAAGTCCCTCAGACCAATTAGTCTGACCTCATTTCTACAGAAAGGCTTTGAAAAGACATAGAGGGAGCATTTAACAATACCTTACTAGAATCCATCTATGAATCAATCGCCTCCAGGTGTGTTATGATTCCTCTGATCTGCGGCTGGATCAGAAGCATGTTGCCGTGCAGAATCATAATGATATCGTTACAGGGGGAGACACTCAGATTTAAAGCTGCTAGGGGGTGTCCACAGGGAGGGGTGTTATCTCCCCTTTTGTGGTCGCTTCTGGTAGATAATCTGATTGGCATTATTCGCCTATGGGAGGCCGAGATTCAAGCATATGCAGACGATCTAGTCGTCCTAGTCAGAGGGACATGTGGGAAACATATCTCGGGAACACTCCAGGAGGTGTTAACCGCAATAGCGGATTTGTGCGAAGGGGAAGGAATGTCAATCAACCCGCAAAAAATGGTCATCGTACCTTTCACCAGAAAGAGAAAACTGGATGGGATTAAACCTCCAACAATCCAAGGTGAAAAT
Source organism: Acanthoscelides obtectus (assembly GCA_963669975.1). NCBI lineage: Eukaryota > Metazoa > Arthropoda > Insecta > Coleoptera > Chrysomelidae > Acanthoscelides > Acanthoscelides obtectus. Next base: position 57,606,561 of record CAVLJG010000004.1, read on the forward strand.
GTACCGGTTGCAAAAGAGGCGAAATATCTAGGAATAATCTTAGATAACGCACTAAACTGGTATTCACATCTGGAAACAGTCCTTAAGAAGGCAAGGATCTCGCTATGGATCTGGGGTCTGTGAAAATAACTGGGGAATGAAGCCTAAACAGATGTTTTGGTTTTATACCATGGTCATTAGACCTATGATAACCTATGGATGTGTAGCTTGGTGGGGCAAGGCAGCACAAAGAACTGCCCAATCCAAACTGAGCGCAATACAGAGAGAAGCTTGTATGTTGATCACTGATGGTGCCTTTCCTAACACACAAACTGTAGCTATGAAGGTCCTTCTTAATTTACCCCCCTTGCACATATACCGGGAAGGCGAGGCAAGAAGGACATCTTATAGATTACATCATATGGCAAATGATATAATGGAGGAGCGGACATGCTGGTGAACTTACAAAACCACCCCTGTCTGGGAACGCCTTCTGATATAATGCCAAAGATAACAAAATATACTAAGCCCACTCAGTGACAATTTCACACAGGAATGAGTGGGAACAGTAAGTTAACCTGATAAGGAAAGATATCTGTGCTTTTACAGATGGCTCCAAGACCGAGATAGGTGTTGGAGCTGGTATCTTCGTGCCGAAGCTAAAGATTAAACAATCTGTTAGCCTAGGAACCTGGGCAACGATCTTCCATGCAGAGCTATATGCTATAGAACTGAGTGCCAGAATGATTGCAGAACGAAAACTGAGACACAGAACCATAATTATTTTTTTCAGATAGTCAAGCCGCACGTAAAGCACTTGACATCGAAATTAATGTGGAATTGCAAGAAGCTCTCGGTGGCATAGGGGCGGGAAATGAAGACCGTCTCATATATTTAGATACCAGGGCACACAGGTCTAGAGGGAAACGAGACATCTGGCACTCTGGCAAGGAGTGAGGCTAGCACACCCTTCATAGGGCCTGAGCCATCGATTGGGATCGCATACAATACGGCTAAACAAAATAATCTCTGAAGAGATGGACAGAAACATCCATCAATACTGGGACGGATTAGCAGGGTTAACCCATGCTAAGGCAACTATACCAATTTTGACAAGAAGGACTCTTTGCTACGGCTGAACAGAAATAGCCATAAAGCTCTAGTAGGCCTGTACACTGGTCATTGCAAACTGCGTCACCACATGAGCAGGCTGGGCATGGCGGAAGACGCTAACTGTGAAAAACTACGCGAGGATTCTGTTTACAAAACTTGAGCATCCTGACTGGTCCTGTTGGAAAGGGGCACTTCGTTGGATACAACGGCGATAAACACGTACTCCAATCTTGAAATTCAAAATTTTTTCCACAATCAATGACTTCAAATTGTGTAGGTTTCACACGGCAATTTTGCAATTCATCTCTCCAGTCATCCGGTACCTCAGTGTATGGTCTTTGGTTCATGAGACTCATATCTATATCACACTCGAGGTAATTCATACAATCGCCCCCTGATCGGGAATATTACTTTCACAGTAGTAAAACGATTTTTGTTGGTAACCAAGTAATGCAAAAACCGAATAACTGTAAAGTTTTTATTTTACCTGCACAGGAGTCACAGAAAATGGCAAGTTTTTTTACGTCCATAGGCAGGATGTTATAAAAAAAGTGATACACCATAGTACAGACATCGTCAGCTCCTTTCTTAGCAACAGATTCATTGAAGGTATAAAAGATAGAATTTGAGTTTGGCAGAATGTGGATGTTAAAACTGATGAAATTTAGTTGCCGCTTTTAGTAAACATCATTTGTCGTGATATTTGGACAGGGCAAGTTTTTTTGGTAATTCATCGTGATACTTTCGATAGTGGGGAACTTCGAGGCACGTTTGCGGTAAGTTCTCTTTAGACTGTAAAATCGCTCACTCCTTCTTTGATGTAGTGTCTTCTCAAGTGTCTTTTTCTTTAAATGATTGCTTGCTGACTGTCTAGTTTGTTCCGTGTGGGAATTTAAGGTAGCGGTAAGTGAAGATATATCAGCTTTAAGGAATCACACGTACTACAAGTATCTTTTCGTGGATAACCGAACGATATATTGAAGTTGTTTTCAAAGATTTCTCGGAAGGATAATAAGGAAATCTTGTTTTCAACTTTGCAAATAGAATACAATTAGTGTAATTTTGCGATATTTAGATTTTTAGGTATGTAAACTTTGTACGAATCTGCTAAAGAATAATGAGATTTGCTGCATTTAAGGCTCTTAATAAACTCGGTCACTTTCTGTTTTGTGTTTTCTGAAAGTTTGTGAAGTATTTCCTAGTTCGTTAAATTCACGAAGAAGTCTACAGCGTTCAGGTTCAGGAACAGTAGTAAAACAGCGAAAACGTTCACAAAAACAATCAGATCCAAGTTCGTGGGTAGTGGCGCGCAACGTTTTCAATACGTATCTATGTCTTTTCGTTTCCATATGGACTGATGCCGTTTTCCATACACGCGCAGGGACACATGCCATTCTTCCCCGACACATTGAATTTTATAGCTGTTGTTTTGTGAATCTATGCCGTTTTTACAATTTAAGCATAGGAACTAGATTTAAAGGGTCCCTAACAACAGTAATGATTATAACTAATAAGGTGCTCTACTTTATGCAAAAACTGAAGTCAGCCTGAATCAAGTTTCCCAAAAGTGAAGCCAGACATATAAAACTACTCCTGAGTTGGGTAAATACCACAATTTTGCGGTGATAACTATGACATATAACAGCTGATTAATGACGTCACATATCTTATAACCAAACTAATAATCACATTCGCTTGAATGAATCGGTAAATACCAATCCAAAATGGTAAATACCATTTTCAATTGGTTATTCGCTTGAATTTAATTTTGTATTTGTGTTTGAATGGCTGGGTGCTTCGAAGGTAGGTTTTTCGTAACTACAAATTTCATTAACACCTAACATGTTGGTGAAATTGTATAAGAGAACAACTCATTTTCTTCTAAGTGATTGTAATCGACAAGGAGCATCCTGGTCGCTTGGAAAAAGCTTTAGTGATAAAGAGATTCAAAATTGGAAGGATGTATTTGTTAGAACATTACGACTATTGAGGATTTCTACTTGATTCAACTTCACAAATGTGGAGTGCTATGAAACATTGAAGAAGCAAGAGTTGCAGGTATACTTTATCTGAAGTCACTTGAAACACTGTGAAATACCGGGTGCGTTTTATATATATATTTAACACGCTCTGTTGCTGCAAAAATCGCCAAATTTCGCAGCAAATATCCCCCGTATAAGATCAAAGGCAGTTTCACCGGTCCACGTGGAGTAAAGCACGCGTATGCGTGGACATAGCCAATGAGAAAGCGTGTATTTCAGAGCTCCGAACAACTGCAGGTGGCTACTGAAAATTGAAACAGTTTAGCCAGTGCCGTGTAGCGGTGAATAAACGTGTTTTCTTTAGTCTGTCCGTGTTTTTTCATAGATTTTATTAGTTTGTGTGTTTTTGACTTTTGAATACTCTGTTTACTTGTTGATTTAATTGTTGTGTTGATTGTTCTTGTGTGTCCTAAATATGGCTCTTTGGAGACCTTGGGAAAATGCTCCAAGCCACGAGGAGATGGTTGATGAACCTGTGCAGGCAGAATTCTTTCATAAAGATTTAGAGGAACAGACCCAAAGAGTATTCCTAAATATGTATGATTGTCTGAAAAACGAAAATCCAGATTCCTCGCAAAATCAAATTTTAAACAGAATTTGTATCCTGACAAAAATCAGTCGGTCTACCATTTATCGGGTTATAAAAAGGGGAGATGAAGTCAACCATTCCTTCCACAGAAAGCGCATAGGGCAAAAATTAAAAAGAATAGACGTGGGTTTTCAGGAAGATATTCGTCGTATAATATACGGATTTTATAAAGAAAATTTGGTGCCCACGTTGGAAATGATACGGGATAAATTAAAAGATTATCCTGAAGATTTTTATAATTACAAATGCTTAGACTCACTGCACTGTATTGTAAAACTGTGGTTTTCAATACAAAAAATTGGATAAAAGAATGGTGATTGTGGAGTCGTCTCGAATCGTTGAATTGCGCCAAGAATTTTTGCACAAAGTTAAAATCTATAGAGAGCAGAAAAGAAATCTGATTTACCTGGATGAAACGTGGTATGATACCCATGATGTTGTGCAGTACGGCTGGGTTGACGACAGCAACAAGTGCATTTTAAATGCACCATGCAACCGTGGAAAACGAATCATTATTCTCCATGCTGGCAGTGAAAATGGATTTATAGGGTAAACATACCAGTTATTGGACACTGGGAGCTATTGGACATCCCAATTATTTCAAGCGAAAACAAGAATTCTGTATTCATCAGTGAGCCAAGTTTTGTTGAGATGTCACCATTGTACTATTAGTATCAATATTGACATAAATGACATTTGATTGACGTGTCTGTTTTGGCGCCAAAGGTGAGATTCTTTGGTTATGCACCGAACAGACGGTTTTCTTAAGCCTATCATAAGAAATTTTAGGTGAATTCGAGTACTATAATTAGTGGTGAAATTTTACCGTAGTGCTCAGAGTAAATATACAAGGTAGCGGTGCAGTGTAAGTAAACATTTTTAAGGTTTAAATCAATATATTTAAGTCTAGGTTATGTTTTATAGGGGTGTCAAATAACTGACGTAAAATATGATTACTTTCAGTTGTTGGACACCCGTCCAATAACTGCATTTTGGAATGTGTATACCGAGGTGTATACAGTTTTTGTGAGAAACATTTGTGCGGCTTCTCTGTTTCCGGCACTTCGAGTTTGGTGTCAATATTTACAGTGTAGCCAGTTATTGGACGCCTGTCCAATAACTGGTTTACAATCTGTCTTATAACTGAAACGTTTATTTACAGTTTTTTATGTGCCTAAAACAATGCCCAAGAAAAATGAATATGATGCGGAATCGATGGAAGCCGCGATAAATGACGTCAAGAATAACAACATGTCATATAGAAATGCGGCAAACAAATACGGTGTACCTAAATCAACGCTCGAATTTAAAATAAAAAATCCTGGTCATAAAGATACATGCGGTCCAAATCCAATCCTGTCAGCAAGAGAAGAGTCCGATCTTGTGAGGTAAAGTTAATTTTGTTTGGTGAGATATTGAACTGTTTGATAACTGTTTTTATTTTTGCAGGTGGATAGAAGAGCTGGCAACAAAAGGATTCTCTAGGAAACGAGACGACATTTTAAATAGCGTTCACAAATTTTTGACTGAAAATCCACGGCCTAATCCCTTTAAAAACAACAGACCCGGTGAGAGTTGGTTCAAGGTAATGAGGCATCAAAGTGCATTTGGAAAATAGAGGTGACTAAAATAGCACTTTATGTTCTAGGCTTTCCTAAAAAGACATCCAGCCCTTGTGCAGCGAACAAGTGAAGCAGTAAGTGACGCCAGCGCTTGTGTTTCGGAAGCAGACATTCGGAAATGGTTCAAAGATATAAATAGTTATCTTATCTCGAAAAATATTGTGATTGATGACCCTTCAAGAATTTACAATGGCGACGAATCCGGATTTCAGATTTGCCCAAAAACTGGCAAAGTTTTTGCTAGGAAAGGCGCGAAGAATGTTTATTCTGTGGAAAAGGGATCATCTAAGGAAAGCATCACTGTCATGTTTTCATTTTCTGCTTCGGGGTTAACTTGTCCACCTATGATAATTTATGGTTACAAGCGAATTCCAGAAAAAATAAGCCAGACCGTCAAAGACCCTGATTGGGGCATTGGAAGATCGGATAATGGATGGATGACGGCGGAAACGTTCTATGATTATGTGAAAAACGTATTTTATCCATTCTTGGTGAAAAATAATATACACTTCGCTGTATTATTATTTTTAGATGGTCATAAGTCTCATTTAACTTATGAGTTAAGTATACTTTGCAATGAACTAAACATTGAAGTTATAGCCTTATATCCGAATGCAACGAGAATTCTTCAACCATGTGATGTTGCAGTATTCAGGCCCATAAAAATGGGATGGAAAAAGGCCGTACGAGAGTTTTACGAACAAAATCCTGGAGAAGTTCTAAATAAAATAACATTTGCTCCTCTATTAGAAAAAGTAGTGGCAAAACATATCAAAAAGGAAACTTTAATTAATGGATTTCGTGCGTGTGGTTTATTCCCTTTTAACCCAGATGCTGTTGATTACACGAAGTGCTTGGGAAACCAAAAAGAGCATCCTGAAGTAATTATAAAACCGTTCTTATTTACCTATAAGTTAATTGCCCCTTATCACATTTTTAGGTAAAAAGGATACCCCCGCGCATGGACCATAGAACATTTGTCAGTTTGACTGGAGAAAATTTAATCAAGAGATTAAAATCTTTCGATAATCTTTTGATTGAATAAGGTAATACCGAAGAGTTTTTGAGTTTGTACCAAATATGGAGTTATTTTGAAAAGCCAGATTGCTTGCCAGAAATGAGAGACGTGCCAAGATTTGATAATCAGGTATTGAACTCGTCTGAGGCTGAACCTGAGTTAGATCCATCTGAGAGCCAACCATCAACTGCACCAGAAAATAAAATAAATTTGGATGCTGAATTGAATCCATCTGAGAATCAACTTTCAAAAGAACCACAAATCAATATAACACAAAATATAGTCATAAAACCTGGCAAAGACACTATCTATAGTTTGCCATCTACTAGTAAAAATATAGGTGACTACTTAGTAGTTCCAGAAAAACCAACAAGAAAGAATAAACGTAATATCGAAAGAGTTTCCTTTGCTATAACATCAAAAGAGTATCAAGAGAGTTTTGAAAAAAAACGTGCCTTAAAGTTAGAATTAGAAAATAAAAAATTGGAGAGAAAACGGAAAAGAGAAGAGAGTGTCGCAGCAAAAGCTTTAAAAAAGAGTGCGCAAGGTAATGACAAAGATAATAATTCATGTTTTGTATGCAAAGTTCGTACAATAAAGAATCATTACTTAACATGTAACAGCTGCAAGAAAAGAATTCACCAACGATGTATTCCGAAAAAACATAACGAACATATTCCTGAAGAAGGTGAAAAAATAGAAAGCAATAAAGATCAAGAACCAAAAGAAATTGGCAATAAGAAGATTAACGAAATAAATGCACAGGAACAAAATTACAATTTGCCCGTCGAATCAAAACAAGTAGAAAGTAGGGAAGGTAATAAAGTGGATGAGCAAGATGAAACTAACAGCAAAGTTTATGGAAACCCGGGAGAAATAGAAAGTGAAGAAGTAATTGAAACAGACGATCAAATAAAAACTGACAGCAAAATGTGCAAGGAACCTAAAATGGGAAGTGAAGAAGATCTTGAAGATTATGACGACATGGACGTCGAAGAATTATTTCATATGTACCAATCTGAAATGAAAAAATTTAAATAATTCATAGTTGAGGTTCAATAAAAGCTTTTTAACACTGATTTCAACTTTTTATTTGCTTTTAATCATCACCTTGCCAGTGTCCAATAACTGGAAGTTTTGGGTCCATTAATTGAATTTTTTGTCCAATAACTAACTTTTCGGAACCTTTTCAGGTATTTTCAATTTTTATTAAAGAGCTGTAATATTAGGAATATTTGAAATCCGTCAGCTTAAAATAGGATGCATGTATGAAAACCTGGCATAGGCAGAATGATATCCGTTAAAAAATACTCCAGTGGCAGCGACTTGAAATTCAAAAAAAGCTTAACTGTCCAATAACTGGTATGTTTACCCTACCTAATGCCTTGCTGTTATCTGCCAAAAATATCAAAGAATCATGTGCCGACTATCATAAGGACATGACCTCCGACATATTTGAAAAGTGGATAGAGCAGCAGTTAATACCAAACATTTCCCCAAATTCAGTGATTATTATGGACAATGCGCCATACCATTCCCGACAGAAAAACAAAATTCCGAATACAGGCACAAAAAAACAAGACATTATTGATTTTATGAAGGATAAGGGAATGGAAATACCACAAAAATCAACCAAAGCCATATTATTATATATATATATATATATATATATATATATATATATATATTATTAAAAGACAGAAATTTGAAAAAGAGTATGTTGTTGACAATCTGCTTCAGCAAAATGGCCATGAAGTATTACGTCTACCTCCCTATAACTGCATTTTTAACCCGATTGAGTTGGTCTGGGCTCCTTTAAAAAAAAAAAGTAAGAAAACATAATCAGACCCCTCAATTAAGTGAATCGCTATTGGCCACAATAAGAGATGCAGTATCTCATATTGCTGCCACAGACCTATGGAAGCAGTGTTCTAGGCATATTATTGAAAAAGAAAAGGAATATTGTGTTTTGCCTCCTGTAAATCCCGTTGTAATTCCTCTACAAGATGACTCTAGCGACAGCTCCGAAGGCGAGGATAATATATAAATACCTATAATGTAAGTCTTTATATACCTTTTTATATACCTACCTCCTATGTAAATATTTGCCTATGTCAAACGTTGGAATTCTGTAATTTTTCCATTTCTTAACTTTCAGTCAACATAAATTAAACTCCCAATATAAGTATTTTTTATCCCAAATCAAAAAAATAAGAAGATAGTAAAATCCATTTATTGTGATATAAAAACATTATTATTATCGTTCTAAATAAATGACCGCACGCCTATGATACGTCATGAAATTACAAAGGACGCGCCGACCAAAGGTTTTTATGCTGTTTCAAGTGACTTCAGATAAAGCATACTTCATTCAACTGCCAACTCATGGTGATCACAGATAGATAGAATTATAGATTTACCTGCTACTCTTTGTTCTCTTCAGAGCGTATATCTCGACAATTGAGTGATACAGGACAATGGCTAATATGTTTCACAATTACGGCTAATGTAAGTCTATGTCAAATCGATCGATTTATAGTGCTTCTCTGTTAATATTGGTATTCTGTATGAGTGAGAAACTCACGACAATTTCCATGGATTTCAAGTTAAATATGTATACCTTAAAAAGTATGATATATTTCAATGATCCTGTAAAAATTCCTAAATTATATAGACTCATATTTTTTGGACAACTTTAGTATTCTGATTATCACTGTTATGGAAAGTGATTACATATCCCTGTCTTATTATTATTATTATTATTATTAAACAACAAATTTGAGTTGAGTACAAGTACTATAAACTCAAACACATAATAAATAATAGTGTACAGACAAAAGAAATATAACAATTTGACAATCTTAGCACTTCTGAAGTAGACATATACAGAATGGGAACAATATGTTAAGCACTGCGGTGTCTATCATAATTGTTTTTGAAACTGTTGACGGATGCCGAGTTCACTACATAAGATGGAAGACCGTTCCATGCATCGAAGACACGGTTTGAGATAAAGCGCTGACGAGTAGAAGTTCTAAAAGCTTCCTTCTGCAATTTGAAGTTATGGCCTCTGAGATTGTTCGTTGCCAGACGAAACAGATGCGACATGTCCACACCAAACAAATTACGCATTCTTCTATCAGCAAAAGCAGGCAGGTTATATAACTCGAGGCGGTCTTCATAACTCGGCCTACGTGTGCCATAAGGCATACGTGTAGCACGATGCTGAACGGCCTCTAATAAGCTGCTATCGCGAACAAGGTTTGAATCCCATACCGGAGCAGCAAAGTCCAGTAGGGGTCGTACGAAAGTTGTGTACAAGAAGGAGGAGGTACTAACGGTGCAACCGCTAAATGATCTTTCCATCATATATAGCAACCGCTTTGCCTTAGAGGTATGTTCTGATTGTGCTCCGACCAGGTGAGCCGGTCATTAACTGTAGACCAAGATCTGTGTGAAGAAAACAGTCTCTAAGGTATGTTTGCCAATCTTATATGTTGATTATTATTTCCCAGGTAGAAAACGTAGCATTTCGAGAGATTTAAAGGCAGGAGCCAAGCTTCTGACCACTTTCTGATCAGCTTGAGGTCTTCTTGAAGCACAGATGAGTTCATGGCAGTGTTATCAGCATAGAGAACATATAGAAGAAGGTCGGGTGGGAAGGTCACTTGTATAAAGAAGAAAAAGTATTGGCCCTAGCACAGATCATTGTGGAACTCCACTGGTGACACCATGGCTAGAAGAATAGGCGTCTCCAACACGCACGGAGAAAGATCTATCTAACAAAAAAGCTTCAATCCATAGCAACAAATTTCCCCTGATTCCGAGATGTTCAAGCTTGTGCAGGAGCCTTTTATGCAGAACTCGATCGAAAGGTCTGGAAAAATCCAGATAAACCACGTCGACCGGTTCATTTGCGTCTAAAGATTTGGTCCAATTGTCGATGCAGTGTAGCATTTTGGTGATAATTGATCTACCAGGAATTAAACCATGTTTGTTGCTAGGCAGCAGGTTGTTCATGAACGCAAATGTCATAAGTTGTTCTTGGACGATCTTTTCTGCTATTTTCGCAGCTATAGGTACAAGACTGATAGAACGGTAGTTTTTCGCAGATGTTTTGTCTCCTTTTTTATATATAGGTGTCACAGATGCAGTAAGCCAACAGGAAGGAAGGATGTGATTTTGAAACGAGGAGTTGAATATAATGCACACGGGGTATGCGAGAACTGAAACACAGTACTTCATAACGGCAGAAGTAATTAATCCCATCCTTTCCAGGGGACGAACAAGTTATCAGTTTAGTAAGGTGCCTCTCAATGTCCTGAGGTTGAAAATCTATGTTACAGATGGTCGCTAGGCATCTATGAGGGCTGGATGAGTTCGGAAGAGTACCATCACCATCAGGTTCATTCACAAAATCTTCACTGAAAGCATCGCCAAGAAGATTGGCAGATTTTTCGGCATCAGTATGTAGGTGACCATTGGGAATACGGATTTGTGGGGAAGAAACCTTAGAGTTCAGGGTGGATCTCAAGTACCTAAACAGCTTCTTCTTATCTTTCGATGATACAAGAGTTTGCTCATAATTGCGCTTGGCTTTTTTCAAGTTCTTGGAAAGGATGTTAGAGAAATCCTGTTGTAGTCTACTGGAATCTTTGCCATAACGCTTTTTGAGAGGTTATGGTTAATCCAAGGCTTCCTTGGGTGACTGAATATCTTCTTTGTGGTCGTATGCTTAGTTACTTCCAGTTGGATTCGACGAGAGAATATATCCCACATATCTTCAGTGCTATGTTGTGCAAGCAGGTTGGACCAGTTTATTTCAGACAATGCTCGAATGAGAGCACTGTAGTTTAATAGCTTCACAGTTTTGAAGTGTCTACGTGATGGAGTTTGTACATAGAATTGAAGTGAGGTCAATAAAGTACCGTGATCCGACTTGCCAAAAGGAGGTAGGTAGACTGGAAACAAAGTCAGGATCATTGACAAATATCAGGTCGAGAGTTCTGGGAGCTTGGTCTTCTCTGAATCTCGTCGGATTATCTACGAGTTGGAGGATGTTCGACTTTCGCATTAAATCAATATAAGGGGCAGAAGGGGAGTTGCATTCTGGTAATGTTGTCATGGGCCAGCTAATGTCACGTAAGTTGAAATCACCAGTTAACAGAATGTTTGAATTCTTGGTTAGAAATTCTTCAATGAATTTACACAAATAAACATCACCAGCACAGGGACGCTGCCTGTAGATACATTGCTAATACAAAACTGAAGTTTGGCCGTGTTAGTTCCAAAAAGAGGCTGTTGATACCATCGAAACTCTTGGAGGTAGCAGTTATTGTGAAATTGTCAGCAATTTCGGTACGTACATAAACACAGACCCCACAATACCCCGGCGTGCGAGGGGAATCTACCCTATACAAACAGTAACCAGGCAAATTAACAGAGTCAGGTGTATTTGGGCTGAGCCAGGTTTCTGTCAGGCAACGAAATGAAGGTTTGGTTCCATCAACAAACGCTTGCACTTCGAGAAGTTTAGATACCAGTGATTGAATGTTTGTGAAGCACACCGACCACTCGGTTAGCAGCTTTTTGATACAGAAGATTGCTGTGCAACAATATTGACAATGGATGGTCTACCCTTGACATATTTAATAGTGATATTGCGTTCTCCAGCGGTTAGCCTTCGTTTCAGCTCCTCACGAAGTTGCTGCAGCTGATGCATTTGTGACGGTGTTTTGTCGTCCGAAATTTTAACGGAGTTATAGGTAGAGTGGCTTAAAATATCATTCTTCTTGCGTAGAATATTCTTAGCTATTATAGGCGATGCAAAGCCAACCTTTATTAACCGAGGACGAGATGTACCTGCAGCACCAAGTCTGGTCATATTGAGGCGGTATCCATTAGGAGACGGTTCGATGTGGTTGATTATGTCTGTTACGGTATTAGAATCATTGTTGCCTTCTGGAAGATCTTTCAGGATAATATCGTGAGATCGTCTGAGTATTTCCAAAGTTTCAGTCGGAGATGATGGGATGTTGTTAGCGTTGGTATTCAACGATCTATAATTTATCAGTGCATTGGTCAGTCTAGATTCAACGTTCGAAATGTTGGATAAGATAGATGCTTGCGCACTTTGGAGTTGCTGAATACTAGCTTCACAATTAGAGATCAGTTCGTCATGGCGAACAATAGAAGCCGAATGCTGTTGTAGCAATGACATACAATGGGAGACATCCTTGCTTAGTTGTGTTTGTGAGTTTTTGATGTCTTTAATGTCATTGGCCGTGGTCTACAACTGACACAAAATGAATATTAGAGGATCGAAAGCAGTCGCTTTGTCAGACCGATGAGGGGATACCGCTGGTCGAGCACTAGTTGATGAGGACGACGAGTTGCTACGAATAACTCTACCATGTCTACAGTATGCTGAACAAACCCATTTGTTGTCACCGTTTTCGGCGAAATAGCCGATCTCTTTAGTGGTCAAGTTAATGTGTGCCAATTAATTTGGAACATGTGGCGCAAGCTTGGTTCATTGTTAATTATCAACAAGTTATAGGAAAGGAGAGGGTACAGGAAGACGCACTTCACTCTATTGGGTCGATAATAGAGACTCACACACAAAGAGGTAGACCACGGATAGGATAAGGAATAGAAATAATGAAAGGAATCGTCTTAGAGCCTCCGTGAGTAGACCACAGAACAACGAAGAAATGTTACATTCAGCCCACAATAGCTATCAGTCAGCTACTTTACTACTTCGTTATCAGGTGATACACAAAAATGGGGGATTCTGGTTCAAGGTCAACAAAAATGTTGCACCAATGGTCACTCGGCAGAAGAAAATTGAATTGTTTTGTAGTATATGAGCACAACATTCCAAGCCAATGAAACTACTCACAAACTGTTCCTGACGTGTGGGAGACTCACAACAAGATTCAAAATAATTATAAGCCGGTTATACACTTTGAAACCGTAATCAAATCGAAAGAGAAGCAAAACACGACTGTACACTACGAAGGTTGGTTAACTATATAACTATTATAATTATTATGAAAAATCTGGTAACTCTAGTAATCTTACAGTTGTTAACGATAACTATTAGTTCTTTTTGAAATAATTTGCCTTCATAACTAATTCTAACAATTTTTCCAAGCAAAAGATCCTCACCAGAAATGAAAATATTTGGACCGTAAATATTATTGATGTGTTCAAACAATATAAAATTTATATAAAAATATATTCTCAAGGATAGATTCTTTTACTGTTCTCAAAATTTCAAATAGCTAGGATATATGGATGATTTTATAATAGCCTGTGTTATCGACGCTGCTGCTTTTACAGATGAGTGACTACATACTTATTGGTCAAAACAGCAAAAATATGTTAATAACACATGTCGTTATAAAATCTTCCATCATATATCAGTAAATGCCCAATATATAATTATGCAAAAGTCTCAGATTTATGGAAAGAGTCGGCAACGTCGCATGCGACGTTCGTGGACAATCTGGTAACCATGTGGCATCCAGAAAAAATGGCGATAGCTGACATAAATCGACCGCGTTGCCCTATGGATAGCACCACAAAACATATACACTGAAGAAGGTTTAATTCCATGCTATTCAATGGCGACACGGTGACTTGTGTGGTTGACAGCGGCCATTTTTTGAGAGTGCGACATGGTTGCCAGATTGTACATTAATATCCCGCAACGTTGCGAGCTCTACATATAAATCTTAGATTGCTATACTTTTATATACAGGGTGACTTTGAAGTTGAGTCATTAATTTTCAGATAATGATTGTAGAAGGAAGATAAACCAAAATATGTGTGTAAAAATAAAAAAAAAATTAAAAAAAAATGTTTACCTTGTTTTATAAAGTATCCTCCCGACAAGTATTTCAGTGCGGACCTGTATTTGATCGTGAGGTCTCCTGTGAGGTCTTAAGTCACTTGATTCACGAGCCCGTTGTACTACATTAACAAAGGCACGAGGGATTGGTTGCACTCGATTGGGAAACCGATCCGCATAAACATGTGCCATTTTTTATTTCGTTTGAGCCACGCAACAGACACTATTCACACGCCTTACCGACTGACACTAACTGTATGTATAACTGAACTGAAGAAAATAATTGTAAAACATCGTTCCAAATTCTTTCGCTTTTTTGTTTCTGATGCGATGAACCGAGGCGGATTATATCCGTTGTTGCCAAACACGAACACATGATATTACGAGTATTATTGAACAGGGCGGTACTCAACCTTCCAAAGGGCTATAACTTTGTTACTTTAATTTTACCAGAAAAATGGTAAAGGAAAAAAACATTTCTTTTGATCAGATCTACTCACTGTTAAAATAAATGACTCAACTTCGAAGTATATAGAAATTTGGTGGGATATGGGAGATCTTATAACAGCATGTGCTATCAACATTTTGCGCTATCTTGACGAATAAGAGCTATGTTAAAATAGCATCGTCAATAACATAAGCTGCTATAAGATCACTACTTACTAATCTGGAAACGTTCAAAAGAAAAAACATATATTGCAAATACCTAAATATATATGCATTATATAAATCTGACACATTTTGCTACAAACAAATCAGTGTTAACATCATTATGGTCCAGATGTTTTCATTCCCCAGCCTTTGTTGGCACGTGCTTAATAAGAAATTAGGAAACAATTGAATTGTGTTGATATGTTACTACAATTTCAGATTTCTTTTTTTATTAGAGCAATAATATTATTGTCCATGGGTACCCACAGGAATTTTTCTCATCAAGAGATAACTTTTTGTGAAATTGTACCTGCCCCAAAATTTTTTGATAAGCAGAGTCAGCAATTTTCTCAGTAGGGGACAAATCCTATAATTTCTCAAAGTTTTACACAAAAACATGCTAAATGAGCAAACGTTAAAGTCAAAGCGGATTCCCAGAAGAGGCCATGGCCCTTCTGACACCAGCATGTGGGCACCCATGTAATTGTTCAATAACAACATGTGGCGTCGATTTCATTCCAACTACAAGTGACTTTTGCATATCAACCCTGCTGCTCTGAAAATAGCTGATTTAAAATGAAGTATGGAAAAAAGCAGTACAAATCATCACTGGTTATCGAGTCATATAAAAACTTACAAATGTTATGGTCTGCAAAAATCCTTCAGAGCTGTGCCTTTTGGTTAGATCAGAAGTAATCTTCGAGATTCTGATAGTTCTCAGGACCTTAAGGGTTGACAACGGCAGCTGTTGAACTTCTCGTAGCGCACCACTGTTCAAAAGTGATGAGATACAAACAGCTACGATCTTGAAATATTACATTTCTCAAATGAGGATCTGCCAGAAGCCTGGCTATTGACTGGGATCATTTGGATCAACTTAAAAAAAGAAATAGTTTTGATTTTGGAGTTTTTTTTTTCTATTCGTCATTGTCTGTCAGAGCGGTCCGTAGTACCTTTGCTCTAGGTTAATTGGAGTTTGTCTTATAGTATTTACAAATATATTACAGCTTTAGCTACAACACATTTTTAAACTTCACAACTCTGAACAAAAGGCATGTCTCAAATAACATAATAGAGACTTTATTCAATTTAAAATGAAATCTTTATGATACGCAAAACGAAAATGGCTTGCTGAAAAGGTAAGGTTATTTGTGCAAAGTATAGGAAGAAACCCGCCGGAAATTTAAATCTACACGCATTATTGGTTGCATATGTTTTGTGAGATTGTGAGGACAAATAATTGTCCTTGAATGTAGTTTTTATCTCTGAGATCGCATCTGGATGATTATGTGTATTGGTCTGCATGTGTATAAAATCAGTGATATTTGCTGTGAGAGAAAATCATTACTGAATATGCTGCCAATGAAGTACATCTATTGGCTGTGCCCGACGGGTTATTTTTATATTGTGCTTTCCGAAGAGAGGTTATGTTCAAAGTTATAAATTACGAAAAACTGAGGAGAATTACGGGAAATCATCACCGCGCCCGCGTTGTGTGTAATTACTGTTAGCATGTATATGGCTTGTAATTCGACAGTGTACATTGAATATAATTATTTCTTATCTCTCTCTCATTTTTGAAATTCAGCAAATTTGTATATGTAATTATCAGGATGGATAAGAAAAAGAAAATTAAGTGTATTTGAGACAAAAACCCAATGTAATTATCATCAATACATACAACTTACATCTTAGACCTCCTGTAATGCCTTCTCAGAAGCAGATTTTACATCACATCAGAGCCAAAGATTGATAACAAGCCCATGACGATTAGGCAACACGTACAACTAAGTGCTAAGATAACATCTTGTAGAGAAACCTACATAATGTCAAAAAAAACAGCATAATGTCAAAAAAATCGGCAAAATATCACTTTTCAAGATACGTGATACCCGTGCGGCACTGTTTCCCATTGACAGTGACATAAATCAACTGTGTTGTCCTATGGATAGCACGTGATTAAACCTTCTTAACTGTTTATGTTTTGTCACGTTTTGTGCTGTCACTTGTCGTTCGGTGTTCTATACTGACATTTTGAGCAACAGTCCTAGATTTTTTGATAGTACTTACAGAAAAATTAAAATGTCCAGCAATCCAAAGAAAAAAGCTGAAATATTAAACGCCTTTCAAGCTTTACGTCAAGAACAGAGGGCACTTTCGAGCAAATTATCTGAAATTGAACAAGATCTTAATGAACACAAGTGAGTTGATGTGTGGGTTCAGAAATGTGAAAGAAAATATTCTTACCATATAAGGAAATTTAAAAATGCCTCATTTTCAGGATGGTTATCGACACATTGAAAAACGTAAATGAAGACAGGAGGTGTTTTCGGCTTGTAGGAGGTATTTTAACAGAGCGAAAAGTGAAAGATGTATTACCTGCATTGCTTACAAATCAACTAAAACTAATAGAGCTCATAGCAAAACTAAATGAACAAATACTGAAGAAAGGACAGGAGATAAATGAATATAGGGAAAAACACAATATAAACTTTGTTGGTTTAGATACTCCCAAAGCTGAAGAGCCACAAGCTGCCACACCTTCAGAACCAAGAGGAAATGTCTTAGTGTCTTAATCTATATCAAATAGATTTCACTTCTTTTTTAAATTCAATTTTCATTATACTCGTATAGTTCATTTAAAATTTTTTTGGCACAATTGAACTTAGCGAGTTATAACTGCTAGGTTGTGGTAAAACATTTGTTTTTTACATTGTGTGAATGATACCATGCCATTGCAGATCTCAATGTTATCAACAGACTCTGTGAAAGTTTTATTATCGGAGCACAGATTTTGCTTTTTTCAGTTCACTAAATTGATGAATTATACATTTTTGGATTATGTGTGCTAGGCCCACAATATGGTGAGATACCGACATCTCATGCATGAGAAAGAGTCATCCATAGGACATATATTTTCATTTTTGTATTACTTACTAACTCAACAAAAATATAGAAGTTTTATGTTGCATTATTTTTTTTTTACCAACTCCTTTAAATAATGTAGGGTTTAAATGCATGCATGTTTTATACGATTTCTGGTAGTTTGATGCTACAGGGTGGCACAGAGGAAACGCATGATTTTCACGTAAGCATAACATTTTTTATGTTTAAGATCAGTTTGTTTTAACTACAGCTAAATGAAGTAATAATAGTGCACTTTTAAATTAATTATGGTAAATTATGTCACTGAAGTGTCGCCCTTCTTCGCGCTCGCACATCTCCAACCGCTATTGAAAGTTGTGCATTACACGTAGGATAATTTCTTGTGGTATTCGTGCGAGTTCTTGACGAATACCAATTTTCAGTTCCTGTAACGTACGGGGTTTGTGAGGGTACACTTTAGCCTCAAGGTAACCTCACAAAAAGAAGTCACACGGAGACATATCTGGGAAGCGTGAAGACCAAGGAACATCGCCGAATCGGGAAATCACATGTTCAGGAAACATTTGTCGAACACATTCCATTGATGCTCCCGCCGTGTGAGCCGTGGCACCGTCTTGTTGGAAGTATAGTTCTCCCATGTTTATTTGTTGCCGTTGAAGTTCGGGTAACAAAAAATTTTGTAACATGTGAACATAACGTGCTGAAGTAACTGTTAATGATCTTTCTTCCTCCTCAAAAAAGTAAGTACCAATGATACCTAATTTACTAATTCCGCACCACACAGTCAATCTTTCACTAGGCAAAGGTCGTTGGTGTCGCTCTCGTGGATTTTCAGCAGACCAATACCTACAGTTCTGCTTGTTTATATATCCCGTTAAAATGGAAGTGTGCTTCGTCACTCATCATTATGACGACGTTAGGATCATCAGCAAAAATGGTCAGCATTCTCGCACAAAACTGTCTACGCTGTGCAAAATCACATTCCGTTAGCGCTTGCACAATCATTATCTTATAGGGATGAAATTGTAAATCGTGCAGAATGCGTTGTAACGATCGACGGGACATACGCAGAGGTGGAGCTTGTCGCCTACTGGACCGTTGAGGACTATCAAGCACCGCTCTTCTCACTATTTCCATATTGCCTGGTGTTCAAACGGTACGAGAAAGGCCAGGTGGCTTCCTCTTCATTACAGATCCAGTAGTTCGAAATGCCTCAACCCATCGGAGTATCGTATTTCGATCTGGAATTGACCCTTGGCGTACAACATTGAACTGGCGACGGAATAAACGTTGCACAGTAACTACAGAACCATTGTTTCGGAAAAATTGCTCGACGGCAAACACACGATGTTCAGTTGTCCACGGTGCCATGGCTAAAACTGCATTGCCTGTGTTATCTGCTGGCGGCGAGGCAAGGTCAACCCACTTCTCTTTGCGAAATACTATTCACTCAGAAAACATGCGTTTTCTCTGCGCCACCCTGTATAAGAGGTTTTAGTCTTATTTCAAAAATGAATAAAAAAATGCTGGGCCTAAAATATATCCACATAAATTGAGTAATTGTGGTTACAGCTCGCGATACAGATTTATAGATTTCTGTTGCTTCGCGTCAAGTATTAATTTGTCGACGTTAGGTGACGCTTCGGCGCATGTAAAAGATTTCATTTCATTATCGAATTAGTTTTAATGTACATACATCAGATGGCGCAGCACTACGGTTTCTGTAGCGGCATCTGTTGCATAGATATTTCATTAGGATTATGACTCCAAATACAGGACCGTCATCAAGGGCGGATTTAGACCTCATTTAGGATTTCGTCTACGGGGGGGTTTCAATAAACTAGTAGTCATGGCCGGAAAACAGGTGTTTTGGGATAAACAATTAGGAATTCTCAAAAACTACTTCACCAATCTATTCCAATTTTGTTGTGGTTATTTAGAAGTACGAAACCTACAAATTTGAAGGATCTCTTTAGCCCTACTGAGCGAGGGCCGTGGCAAATGCTTGTTCCGGAAGTTGTTGTATCCAGTATACAATTTCTTCCCGTCCAAGTGATTGTGCACGCGTTAAGGAATACCTCAGTACCGATTGCCGGGTGGCGGTACAAGTCCGCCAACGGGCCACTTTAGGTCTATTTAATATCACTAACACGTAAAAAGAAGGTGGTAGACAAGGACCAGTCGACCGAGGCGGTACCACCCGCTAGCTTTTCCCAGGGTGTCTTATAAATGTCCGCATGTTTCCACACCTAAGCTATGCAGTCGGTTATCTACCAAAACAAAGAAATTAATGATGATGGATCCCTCGAGCACTAAGAACTCCGGACGTAAACTCACTCCACTTTCGGAATGTCCGGGTGGAGGGTGGGCTCGAGGGAACAACATCGAAGATAAAATTTGTTTTTTGAACATCTGCGGGATCAACAGCAATATTGATGCTGTTTATCACTACCTGCAATCCAATCGTCCCGCCGTGCTTTTCTTGGCGGAGACAAAAATCTCAGAGACTGCACCGATTAACCATCTCAACTTCCCAAACTACGAGGTGCACTCCAATCTGAGAAAGAACGGGGGAGTTGTGGCTTTTGTCCGCAGCAGTCTTTCCTGCTCCAGGGATATTTCTTTGGAATCAGACCGGAAGGACATTCTGTGGCTTCGCCTCAACTCCAAAACATCACCCAAATTTGTTTGCTGCCTTTATCGCTCTCCCTCGAACCATAAGTGGGATGACCTACTCGAATACCTCGCCGTCCAGATCGACTTCCTGAACATCAATCACCCCGCTTTAGAGGTAGTTCTTCTCGGTGATTCCAATGCCCATAATGAGCTTTGGTTGGGCTCAAATAAGACCGATGCAGCAGGTCGTGCAGTCGAAGCGTTCGCTCTTACTCAAGGGCTGACCCAGCTGGTGACGAGCCCTACTTTTTTCCCCCGCGTCTCGTCACACGCCAGTAGCCTGCTGAACTCAGATCACGGTGTTGTGGAAGTTAGGTTCCGGTCAGAAGCCGCTGTGGCAGCAGAAACTCGTACAGGCCGCAAAACTTGGCATTACGGACATGCCGACTGGGAGGGGCTCAGAGACTTCTTCTCTAGCTTTCCTTATCCATGTCGGAATGGAGGAATACATCCCTCACACGGTGAAAGTTCCTAAACCAGGGTCCAACGGCTGGTTCAACAAATCGTGTGACACTGCTCACCAGCAGAAGATAAAGGCACACAGAACCGATGACTCTTCTCTAACAAACATTCTCGGGACTCTTTCGCACCGGCGGGCCGTCGGCGATCTAGCTCTTTTCTATCGCTACACCAACGGGCTTTGCTCCTCAGAGCTCTCTTCCATGATGCCGCCGCGCGATGTGCCTGCCAGACAGACCCGCCTGACTTCGGCGTCCCATCCTAACCGTGTCAAACTTCGTACATCCAGAACTGGTCGATACGATCGCTCCTTTGTCCCGAGGGTGTCTAGATTGTGGAACAATCTACTGGAGGAAGCTTTTCCCAGTTCTACTAACCTTAGGCAGTTCAAAAATCGTATAAACAAAATTTCTTTGGGATCATCATAGCAGCCGCGGTGTTCCAGCATTTCTGCCTGCGCGGCTGTTTCGATATAAAAAAAAATCTCAAATATCTGCGAGAAATCATCGTCACAACAAGAGCTAAAACCTGCAGTTTGCCTCGGTTTCCGGCCATACGTTTTTTGCTATTAGTCGGATCTTTTTACGTGTGGTCTCATTTTGTAGGTCTCATATATAAAATCTTATATGAAGAGGTTTTTCGTTCCTGTCAGTACTTTCGAAGGAATCCCAAAAACACGTTTTCTCATTCTTTGTTGTCGAATAAAAAGACTATACAATTATTTCCCGAACCAGGGGTATTTTTATCTAATATGATTAGACTAATAGTGTTTCGCTGCAACACCAACTCCGAACAAAATCAGTCAAGCTTCACACACTTTTGAAATTACTATTGAGTAACAAACAGAACATAAATCACTTTTTAAGTGCAATCTGTATAGCTAATATATTGCTTAGACTTAGATTTGTCACAAGTCACAATACTCGAATATACGTATAAATCGTAAGAATTAATAATCGCAAGTGATGTCGAAGAGGGCGTTTGGAATACCAAATGATACCAAAAAATCGCAATGTTCAGTTCCTATAGCTATAACTTATAGTTAGTATGCATCTGTTGCCATGATGTGTCAGAAAGCAACACAATGGTGTAAGATTACAAAAGCAAGTGTCAGACGTGTAGGGGGGCGCGCGCCCCCTCTAAATCCGCCACTGACCGTAATCGGATATTCTTAACTCTTTAGGTACTCGGGTACTATTATACGGGTTGTTAGGCAAGGAGGTACTTCTATCTCTTTTAACACACGTATTGCACGCTTCTCTATCGTACACATTACGTCAGTGATATTTGGTTTTCAGTGTAGAGTTTTGGCATTTGTACCTTCTCCCAAAAGAATTTGGGATAGGTAACATACAATGTTTGTTGTTGACGGTTGATATGTTACCGGCAATCTGTATAATTCGGTATTCTATACAATACCTGGGTAATGTATAGAATACCTAAAACGTGTAGGTAATGTATGTAAAAGACGAGAGCAAGGCACGGGTTTTGCTCAAGGAGAAGGGGTGGCTTCCAGCAATATCATCTGCAAAACAGCTACGAGGCAGATACAAAGCGAAACCGAAGGTGTGTGTGACTAAAAATATCTTGTTAATATGACTTTTTCTAATAATAATATGCCATGATCAAATATTTCGAATTGCCATTTTACATCATGTTTGTTTTATTCCCGTAAACAACAAATTTATTAGGAGCTTCTCTGTATAACAATAAACAAGGTTTACTAGAGCATTTGTAATCATGCGCGATAAAAATTCAAATTTTGGAACGGTATAAATATGATTCAGCCGAACACCGCTTGGCGGTGAGCTTGACCGATGTTCAGGCTCCATGCGTGTTCGCCGTTTGGCAATGGTTCGGCCATTTTGTTTTATAATTCTATGAGTTTGATCGAAATCACGATGGCTTCGTCGTCTTTAACGTGGATTGTGGTGCAATTCAGTAAGGATGATGGTATTGCCACATAGTCAATAAGGCTTAGATGACATCCAGGAAACAAGAAGTGTTTTGGCCTCCTGTGAAAAAGCAAAGCGTTATTGATAAATTGCTACAAGCAAATTCAACCATCGGAGGACTGAAACGTGTCTGATATCAAACAGTGTTTTTTAGTTCTTTATTAACGACTTCAACACACTTTGTACAAATGCTCTTGAAAAATTGCTGAGGTTATATCGACTTGTCGGAACCAGAATTTTCAAGAGGGGTAGACAGGTAGAATATGAGTTTTGGAGCCTTTCTATCAATCCTGAACTCACTGCTTATGGGGCGTTGTTGTCGCATCCTCAATTTTTCAGGAGCATTTGGACATCATAACGACGTAACATATATACGTCATAGCGACCTCAGATATACGTCATATACACGTCATACAGACTTCATATCGTCTTTGTATTTGGTCTTTTATATGGCATACTATGACGTTATATAATGATGTTAATTGTGTGTGACATTAGACCGTCATAATGCCGTAATTTCTAAGTCATTTTTGTTGGTCGGCATACGACAGTAGTGCCCTAAACTGCCGACATTATGACGTCACTATGTTCACTGGGATACGTGTGGGAGGTCTCGCACGTTTCACGATTCAGGTCTAGCAAGGAAATTTTCACACTAAGATACAGCAGTACATAGCGTTTTCTTGGAAAAAATAATGGCAGACTTGGGGGTCTAGGGGGTCTCCAAATCCGTAAATGGTGAGTGGCCAGAGGGCCCGCTACCCCTGGCACGCCTTACGTAGGCATAGCACCCGCCTACGTATCGGACCTATAGCGTCAGTTTATCAACAAGGCAACCAGTTGCTTCAGAACTGACAAAGAGCGGAATAGATCTTTCGAGATTGCCGATGGTACACAACTGCGCTCAGTGCGATGCAGATCGATCGACGCGTACCTTTAGGGTGAGGTTACTTTAGATGCAAGTCCGTGCGTTTTTTAAGTCGTATGTGCTCGGACGAAATTCAGCTGGACGACTAAACTGGTTACATTACATGCGTGAGTAACGAGGGCAGTTCGTAGTTTGAAGTGTTAACAAAATGAATGCTACTTCTCTGCTATTGTTTGAAAATAGTATGCTAAAATATCTCATCGCGGAAAAGAAAAGAAAATATTGGATCAGCGATTTGTATAAAACCAGGAAGAACGAAGGTGAATATGTCAGGCTGTTCCAGGAATTAAAACAGCAGCCATCAAAATTTTTTGAATATTTTAGAATGTCAGCATTGACATTTGACTACATTCTGAACAAAATTGAAAAGAGAATTGAAAAACATTCTAACTTCCGGGAATGCATTGAGCCAAGGGAAAGATTGTCTATAACTCTAAGGCAGGTATTTATTAAAAATAAACTTTTTATTTATATAATTTTATAACATTTATTGGAAAGTATGAAAATGTGTTTGAACGTTCTTAGTACTTAGGGTGGTTGGACACATTTGATTTGTATTATTACCAGATACAGTATTAGTTGAAAACTGATACGAAGATGGTGAAGGAAGCGATGTAGCGACAAGATTTTGAGCAGCATTTCTTGTTCAGTTATAAATAGTTGCTGGATTTTAAGTCGCATGTACATATTTCTCAGAGGTGGTAGGCTCTTCATTTGTGGTAAAAGGCTCATCAGAAACATATAATCGCTGTCGTTGTTATAATGATTATTGTCATTTGTAGAGCTCATTGCAGATAACTTTGCCATTTTTTTCTCTTCTAAAGCTAACAGCCGATCATACATAGTTGTTTCTTTCTTTTTTTTTGACTTAAAAATAATTTTCTCTTCATTGACTCTTTTTTGGGCTTTAGGTGTGCGGAAATTTTCATTCTCTTCATCTTTATCTCGTTCATTTCCTTCATCATCATGCTCTTCTTCTGTGTTTACATCAGAACTATTACATTCATCAAAATCTGTATTCCTCGGAGAGTGTATTGCACTACTCTGTTCTGTCATTTGAATATTACCACTTGAAGATCTATTTGTCCTCGAGTCCGTTAAAAATAACATAGCATCAAAATAAGCCCATTTAGTTTTTTCCGCCTTCGTCTCCTAAACGACCTCTTGACACTTTATTCAATTCTTTGCGAAAATTATCTCTGAGGCTTCTCCATTTACTTTTTACTTCTGCACCTGCAAAAACGACTATAGTAAAGCTCCATTTATCAAAATAATAATTTTCATAGTAACTATACGCAACACCTAAATAGATTTTTAATATTTTCAGATACTTGTCAACTGGAATGCCATTTCGTTCATTGGCATTTTTATTCAGAATGGCACACACGACTATAAGAAAAATAGTCTATGAAGTATGTCAAGCTATATGGGAGGAAATGAATCAGGAACACATGCCATATCCAACAGTTGAAAGACATCTCTCAATAGCTAATGATTTCTTCTTGAAATGGAATTTTCCAAATTGTATTGGTTGTATTGATGGTAAACACATAAGAATCCGTTGTCCACCGAATTCGGGCTCCATGTTTTGGAATTACAAACATTTCTATTCCATTGTGCTTCAAGCAGTATCTGACGCTAATGGAAGATTTCTGTATATTGACGTTGGCAGTTACGGCAAACAGAGCGATGGAGGAATCTTTTCAGCTAGTTCTTTAATGTATCACTTGGAAAATGCAAGCTTTAATGTTCCACATAAGAGAAAGATTCCGGGCACAGACGTGCTTGCTCCACTTGTCCTGTTAGGTGATGAAGCTTACCCTCTAAAAGTCTATTTAATGAGGCCATATTCTGGTAGAGGGCTGGATGAACAAAGAGAAGTTTGCAATTATCGATTATCACGAGCACGAATTTTTGAATGTGCTTTCGGAATTTTATGTGCTAAATGGAGGATTCTCAAAAAGAAATTGAATGTCACCCAGATAAAGCTGAAGTTATTGTAAAAACTACATGCCTTCTTCACAACACAATCATCGATAGAGAAGGATTTAGCAGCGAGATCAATATTCAAAGAAATACTCCTGCAACTGAGATTAATAATCTTCCTCCTTCAAGAAGAAACAACCATTCTACAGATGCAGCTTGCAATACACGGGAGATATTCAAAAATTATTTCAATGATCCAACTGGTTCAGTGTCATTCCAGTATGTTTGCAATACAAATAACAGCAATAAATAAACAATTTTTAAACATGTTTTTTTTTTAGAAATATCATTAACTGAAGGTATGCGTAATATTCAAAAATCAATGTGAGTTTAATGAAATACTTCGATTATAATTATATTTGCACTTACTTGTATACTTCATCTCCGTAGCAACTTCATCCCAAAGTTTTTTTACTAGAGTCCTATTATGATAGTCTTTGGATTTTTGATCCCACGACGCATTTCGTCTTTGTTTTTTTGATACTCCAACTGCCACGAAGGCCTAAGGCCTAAGCACCCATTACCCATTGGGTACCGTGGGGCTATGGGGGATACATGGGAAAGGGAGGACGCCACACGGACTCTGGCGAGGGAACACGTGTGCATGCAACATGCACACATTCTGGCTCCGCCTACGAGAACCGCCGGGTGGTACCTCCACGTTCGACAGTCAGAGACCATCTACCACCTACGGACAATCACAACATCCATGGCCAAGAGAAACATTTCTCCTGGGACGGGACTCGAACCCGCACAGCGCACGGCGGCTGATCAGGAGACCGAAGAGTCTACTACTGCGGCCACCGCTGCTGCCTAAAACAAACACACAACATCCATGGCGAAGGCGAGATTCGAACTCGCGGCCCGGCCGGCCGGCTGATCAGTAGCACGACACTCTGACCCACGCGGCCAACCGAGGTCCCGTGTACAAAAGTTATCAATTTTTCATTATCCATTTTGCAACTTGGAAATTGTCAATAGATATTTTTATATCTGCATATACTTCTCCGTGCACGCATGAAAAATCAAACCAGTTTGATTTCGTCCGACCTCCGGATAAAGACGTACGTACTCCGACGTACAAGCTCAGACCAGTGTAACCACACGTGTTGGGTAGAACGCGTATGATTTTCGCTGCGAGCACGTCCGCGCGCGTACGACTTAAAAATCGTATGTACTCGCATCCAATGTAACCGCCCGCTTATCCAACCTGTCGCGCCTACAAAAAGCTGTCAACCATGTCGATTTTTTCCAGAATATTTTTGTTGTCTTATCTATTGTATTGTGATAACTCACAAGGGAAAACCACTCGATGATGACTTGTTACAAGAAATATTTATTGACATGTTGGTAACCGCTGAGTTTTCCTTTCACAAATATCGTGATCGTAGTATCACAGATCGATTTATTTGATCCGTCAGTCTATAATGTACGCACCGACGGCCTCTTCAGATCGGCTTATCAATCAGACACACTCACGAATGACCTTTGATTCATTTGACGCCGCATTCAGTGGCAGGACTGATTTCTTTGCTAGCTGGAAATAACAAATCGAGAAGCATTATCAGATTTATTTAAAGGATTATAAAACGACAGCCGCGAAATTCTTAGAATAATAGTTTTTACTTCCTCTCATCACGTTATATATTAGCTCCTGGTTTGTGTTTTCACATACTTAATTACATACTTAAATCTTTATATATACGACCGAGGGTAAAAGTATACCTAATCACTAGATTCTCTGGGTCTTAGTTTTTAGTTCACGGGCCCACTTTATGCAATAGGTAAGACTTTAATACCAGCTATTTATATGTTACTGTGAAAGTCCGAAATTAGTGAATGTCGACATTCCGGCACGGGTATTATGTAAAAAACCTATAAAACGTAAAATACCTATAAAATGTCATCTTGCAGACTACGTAGTTTTTATTGTGCAAACAGTCATTCCACGTTTGCTCACTAGGATTTTTGTGAGCGTCCATCTATGGAGGAATGACTCAACTAAACTACACGCATTGTTGGTTGCATATGTTTGGTGAAACCGAGTAATCTGTAGTTTTTGTCTATGAGAAGCAAGTTGGTTGGATAGCAAGATCGCATCTGGATGATATGTGTATTGGTCTGCATGTGCATAAAATCAGTGATATTTGCTGTGTGAGAAAATCATTACTGAATATGCTTCCAATGAAGTATATCTATTAGCTGTGCCCGACAGGTTTTTTGTGTTGTGTGCTTTTTGAAGAGAGGTTATGTAAAGTTATAAATTACGAAGAACTTTGAGGAGAATTACGGGAAATCACCATCGCGCCCGCGTTGTCTGTAATTACTGTTGGCATCTATATGGCTTGTAATTCGACAGTGTACAATGAACAAAATTATTTCTTATCTCTCTCGTTTTTGAAATTTAGCAAATCTAGTAAGTAGTATTTGAGACAAGAATCCAAGGAAATTATCATCAACACATACGACTTACAGCTTAGACCTCCAGTAATGCCATCTCTGAAGCAGATTTTACATCACATCAGAGCCAAACATTGATAACTGAAGCCTCATGACGTTTAGGCAACACGTACAACTGAGTGCTAAGCTAAAATCTTTATTTATTTTATTTTATTTATTTATTTACTAGTATATACACTATCCGAACGGTTTATTACACCATTTAACGGATAAGGACACAGGAATCAATTTTAAGATAAAATTGTTCTAGAATAACTTAACATTGCCAAATGACTTAACCTTGTAGAAAATCTTGTAGAAAAACCGGCATTATGTCACTTTTCAGGATACGTAATACCCCTGCCGGTGAGTGTCGACATACACCAAATGGTCTGGTGAAAGACCGAACATTTATAAATATCATTATAGTTTCGGAGAATCACTGGTGTACGAGTATGTTGACAAAAACAGCATACACCAAAAGCGTATGGTGAATGTTGACATTCTCCAAAGTATGCCAGAAATAATATTTAACCAATAATTCGGATATACGCCGAGCAACTTGGTGAATGTCGACATTTACTGGTCGATCCCGACATTCTCCGGATTTCGGACTTTCACAGTATACATTAGATATCTTATGAATCCGGCAACCTCCCAGAAAACTGGAAATTTGCTCATGTCCAACCCAGCCCAAAAAAGGGATCTAAGACCGACCCTGACAACTACAGGCCTATAGCTCTGCTTTCTGTTTTAAGTAAGGTGATGGAGAGGTGCATAAATCGCGAGCTTCTGGACTACCTCGAACGTCACGGCTTGATTAGCGACAGGCAGTATGGTTTCCGGCACCAACGATCCACAGGGGACCTCCTAGCTTACGTCACTCAGTTGTGGAGTAAACTCATCCAGTTTTATGGTGAGGCTCATGTCGTTGCTCTTGACATCACGAAAGCGTTCGATCAGCTGTGGCACGCTGCCCTCTTAAGCAAACTTCCATCCTATGGCCTCCCAGAAAAGCTTTGCAGATGACTGGCTGACTTTATCTCTGACCGCAAGATATCCGTCGTAATTGACGGGTTCTCCTCTTCATCCCACGACGTCAACGCGGGTGTTCCCCAGGGATCGGTCTTGGCTCCGACACTGTTTCTCTTACATATCAACGACCTCCTTTCCTGCACGATCAACCCAATCCACAGCTTTGCTGATGACAGCACTCTACATGCAGGAATTCAGAGTAACAAGCCGATCTCTGCCGCTGAGTTGAAAAAAAGAACACTGCGATGACTTCTTCTCTGACAAGAGACCTGGAGGCTATCACTGCTTGGGGACGCAACAATCTTGTACAGTTCAATTCTTCCAAAACGCAGTACGGTACTTTGACGAACAAAAAGCGTCCCTGTGCTCACCCGGTTTCGATGGATGGTCGAGTTCTGCCAAAGAGCCATTCATTTCGGCTGGTCGGAGTCCAGATCACCGAGGACCTGATCTGGCACGAACACATCTCGTCAATAGCTGCAGCTGCTGGAAAAAAGCTAGGCTATTTGTTTAGGGCTAAGAAGTACTTTTCTCCGCATGACCTTCTCACTCGATACGACCGCGGCTGCTTCGATATAAAAAAAGTAACTATGTATGTACTCGTACTTGTATACCTACCTTATTTTTCATGCCATGAGACATAACAGCCTTCTTCACCGTCTAGGTACATAAATTACCTTTTTAGATTTCCAAACAGCTACTGTTTAGGTAGTTGTTTGGGAAATTTAAGAATAGATGAAACATCACGTGTGAAATCCTGAGTCAGTCTACCTACTTGGAATTATTTTTTTGATACATGAAAATGATATGGGAATGAAGTGGTGACTCTAGCGTTCTAGTCATGATTTTTGTGGTTTGTAGATGGTATATATATATATGGGTCGCGTGATTTTGAACTACCTCTAAACCAGTAGCGGCCTTCTGTTTGTGTATTATACAGGAATCAAGTAGATCATATCGGTATTAATTTAAAATGAAATATTGAAATCCACATAATCACGAAATTATTGCGTGCTCAAAAAAAAGGTTTAACTCAAATGGAAGATAATTTAAGCCTAAATAACTGCGACTTCTTCATTTTTCTCGCTAGAACCAAGAATTTCTAATATGTGTGATAATAGTCCAGTACATGGACATTTTTGACGTAACCTAACCTTTAACTTGGCAAAAACTTTCGGATCCTGCCGTAGGCAAGAACTGAAACATTTTTCTAAGACTTTTTGATTGTTTTGTTACGGTGATGCAAATGTTATTTATAGAAAACAGTTGTTAAGACAACTTTGTCACTCGATAAATAAGCTTCAAAAATAGTATTTACGATATTTCCATATCTATCTTCGTTTATGAGGTTATTCCAATTCTCATAGAGTTCAGGCCATACATAAATAAAAATATCATATGCGGGATTTCTGAGCCATCTGACCCGTAATTAACGACAATTACAAAAGGTGCATAGAAAAGGTTGCGTTTTAACGTGTATGTATTAAAATTGACCCAAGAAAATTATCATAGCAAAAAACTCTTTTAGATTGTTATTTTCCATTTGTTGTAGAATACTGTACTGAAGAGCAAACATATCTACTTTCTAGAAAAGAAAATAAAGCACAAACAAGTTAAAGTTTTTTTTAGATATTAGTTTAAAGCAAATTTTTTTGACATTATTTGTATTTAACCATATTTTGAAGAGGAGCAAATATAAAACCTCAATTATAATAGCACGAGGAGTTAAAAGTGTACTTCATTGAAGGCGCTAGTCAGTTTTCGTTATACGTTATTTAAATAATATTTATATTTCATGGACAAGTACAAAAATGACAATATTTTTGTAAAAACCGTAAACATTTTCTGAACAATTTCGTATGATAATTTGACGACTTACATGCTTAATAACAGTTTCTGAAAATAGTGTGCCTGCTCAGATTGTATGTGTAGCACATGTAAAAATAAAAAGAATATGCAAAGTTGCAGAAAAAACATGGGGTTTGGAGTCAAAAACGATGCCATCGATAATGCAACCCGAAAAATAATTACCGGTTTTGAAAGCTAGCGGCTGTCAGTTATTTTGGTGCAGTGGTTGAACATCTTCCTTGTAGAGCTCAATTTCTATCACCAGCGACTATATTTTTCCTTTCCAAGTTTTGTAGACTGTAAGATCTCCTATGGTCAAATGACATTTATTCAGCGTCAAAATATAAACAACTGCTCGGGCGCATACCTCTCCTGCTCACATTGACATTGTTGCGAGTCCAGCTACCGGCCAATAGTATCGCAAGAATTTGATGATTTAGATACCCTATTTGATTTAACGCAGCATAAATGACATTTGAATAGAGTTTACCGATTCCAAATCGCCAACCCTTGAGTTAGACTTGAAGAGCGTGCTTTTGATAAAACTATTTCAAATCGCTTTATCAACATTTGCATAGATATATCAAACGGTAAACTTTCCGTGACAATCATAACGCTTTCTTGTACTCAGATGTACGCATATTTACGAAACAACTTTCAGCAAGCTACAAAACTTTTTTCTATCTATAATATTTACAGGCCGTAACAAAGAAAAGAAAAACCAACGTTTTTCAAATAGTTTCAGGATTTGCCTACCGCAGGGTCCGGAACTCTTCGTTATGGCAAAGGCGACTATTTAACTTACCTATATACGTATACATCCAAATTTTCGTCTATTATAGAATGTTGGCATTGTTTTTGGGAACATTTGACGAAATCCCACGATTAAGTTCCTCTATAGGCTCTTGCCATTATAAGAGATTTCACATATAAAATGATACCGTATTCTAAAAACAGTTTTTAAGACATTAAGACACAAAAAGTTGCACCAATATGCTTATTGTCCTTCCATCAATATCCGTTCGGGGGTTGCTGATGTAATCCATCGCGGTAGAGACCATGAAAAATCTTAAAACGTTTACCCCAAAATTAAAATTCTCGAGATTGTCACGTCCACTATTTGCCACTTCGTGCGAATGTGCAGTGGATGGCGTTTCTCTAAAATAGCGTTAAAGTAGTCTGTTTCTGTACCTTTATAGTATACGTATATCTCAATTATTGCAATTTTTTGAAGGTTTCAAATTTTTTTGAGAGATCTATTATTCAAGGATGCAGTCAAAATCAACCTGCTTGATACCATTTTATATTTTACGATCGTACCAATAGGTCTGCGCATTCCCTAAAGGCTTGCCTTGTGATACGCCAATGTCAGTACCACTTTATCTGTCGTGAACTTTTTAAAAACCACTATCTCTCCGCACTCCTTTCCTAACCTCAAACTGTGCGTTCATCTAGTTTTTGGTGCAGTATGGCCGGCGTCGTTTGTATACACACGATCTCAGTGTTCGAAAGGTCCAGGATTTATGTGTTGTCCGTCGTGTTCGGTGTGTGGGTGGTGTTCAAACGGTTCCTCAAGTGGATCTGGAACCCCAAGGCGCTCAACTCCATGCAACTCAGGGATAACCCTCCAGCTTGTCTCGTCGATTCGTCCTTCGGACAACATAAATATGTCAAACTCAAGGTCAGCAGTAGTTTCTGCTGTTTTGTTAAGATTAGGCGCACAAGTCTAGTCTATAAATTTACAAACATATCTCATATCCAGAAAAAAAGAACAGATGTTATAACACATCTTGCTTAATGACTAAAAACATTTTGAGCATGTTGGATTAACCTTTAATATAGATAGTTTGTCGATGACCGAAGAGGTACTACTCTGTGGATCACATTCACGCATCTTTCTCTATCGTAGAAATCGCGCGTCGTGTCTTCATGTAGTCAAACGGTTTTCACAGACATTTAGATATTTTCATGGTGGCTAAATGAATGAAATCGTATCAAGTGTAATCCTAAACAAGTAAAACAAAAATAATTCAGGTACCTCGGGTACTTCGATGCATTAATATAAATCTATTCAAAATTTAAGGTACATGAAACTCCTAAGCATCATCGGTGCTATGCCAAACACGAGAATTAACTGCAGAAAAGCTTTTCGACTTGGTCATCAAAATCTGACCGTATTTAAAAGATATAGAGAGGCCAGATTACCAGGCAGACAGAAAACGACATACAGTCTAATCCCTACAAACGTTTACTTTTCCATCTCCATTTACACGTGGTAAACCTAGAATGTGATATTGTAGAAATACACACTCCATTCAATACTTCGTCTGTGGTGGAAGGAGAAATGTCAAGCTAACTATCAACGTCTTGAATTTTCAAAAAGGTCGCATTTTTCTTTCAGACCAAAAAATTAAACATAATCATTATACCAGATACAAAATTCGTGGCACAGTAGTTCCTCAACCGCATAAATCTATAATGCAGCGATCATAGGTATCTCTATTTAGTGCCTAAATTTTATGAAATTATACCTAAAGACTTAAAAGATTTACGTTTCGGAAATTGTTTCAAAAGAAATTTAAAAAAGTGGCTACATTCTATATCTAGGACTGAAATTCATGAACTCATAAATACGAACATCAACTAAATACATAATCTACTGTAGCTAATTTTTGTCATTTTTTGTCATTTGCATTCTACAGTTTCAACTTAAATTTATTGGTCCATGTACAGGCGATGCCTTCTATTGGGCCTGTTTTGATTTTATATTTATTTACTCATATTGTTTGTTATCTTTGTACATTGAGTGAATAAATATTATTATTATCATTATTATAATATTTATATGTATAATATATAATAATATGTATAAAAAAGCGTCAGGCATTGGTTTCAAAAATATTATATCATTTACAGTCTTTCTTACTATTGCGTATGGTGTCTCGAATCCTAACAAATACGCAGAACTTACGACAATTCCATCAGCGCCATTAGTTCGCAATTAAACTACTTACAGTCGATGGTTTTAGATATTAGTTATTAAAAAATACTCCTCAATCAGACCTGACCCGTCTCAATTTTCTCAGACTAAACATACCCTTATTCCTTTCTTAATAATCGCAGACGTAGAGACAATTTAAAATGCAAGAACAATTAATTATTCCTTCTTATATGTTTTTTAGATAATTGCAAATGTTACCCTTCATATTTCGATCATGCCTCTTAGGTTACCTGTATAACTGAAAGATATCAGACAAATCAGTTCATTAAATTTTCTTATACGTTTTTCTTACACCGAAGCAGCCGCGCGCCTCCCCAAAGAAATTTTGTCAATCCAATGTTTCAGCTGCCTAAGGTTAGTAAGAACTGAGAAAAGCCTCCTCTTGTAGATAGTTTCACAATCTCGACACCCTCTGGACAAAGGAGTGGTCGTATCGGCCAGTTATAGATGTGCGAAGTTCGATACGGTTAGGATGGGAGGCCGAAGTCAGACGGGTCTGTCTGGCACGGTCATCGCGCTATGGCATCAAGGAGCTCTGGGTAGCAAAGTGGAAGAAGAGAGCTAGATCGCCTACGGCCGCCTGCACGAAAGGGTTCCAAGGCTGTCTGTTAGAGAAGAGACATCGATCAGCCGGACGGCTCTCCTCTGGACAGCACCGAGCATGAATGGTTAAGCCAGTGCTGCAGCACCCCAAATTGGCTAGGTCTTATCTGGGCCTTGTATAGAGTGAGGAGGTTATGTGGAGAAAACTACTGCTTAGCTCTAAACAAATAGCCTAGTCCTCGGTGATCTGGACTCCGAAATGAACGGCTCTTTGTCAGAACTTGGCCATCCACCGATACCTAGGGCTAGGACGCCTTTTTTTTGGAAGCATTAAACTGTAGCGTCCCCAAGCAGTAATAACCTCCAGGTTTCTCGTCAGAGAAGAAGACGCTGATAGTCTTCTTTTTTCGGAATTTCTGCATGTAGAGTGCTGTCATCAGCAAAGCTGTGAATTGGATTGATCGTACAGGAAACGAGGTCATTGATATGTAAGAGCAACAGTGTCGGAGCCAAGACCGATCCCTGGGGAACACCCGCGTTGACGTAGTGAGATGAT
This sequence comes from Acanthoscelides obtectus, assembly GCA_963669975.1. NCBI lineage: Eukaryota > Metazoa > Arthropoda > Insecta > Coleoptera > Chrysomelidae > Acanthoscelides > Acanthoscelides obtectus. The sequence continues at coordinate 57,641,742 of CAVLJG010000004.1, forward strand.
ATATATAAACAAAAAATAGGAAAACAATGGTCAAAATCGGCAAAAAGAAGGAAGTGGATTCGAGAAGAAAATAGGATAGGTAACCCGAGCAATACGTATTTCTGCTTGTTGGCTTTATCAGGCCCGAAATGAATGCACATATGCAACCACAAAAGTAGATACACATGCCCATACATAAGGGTACGGGTGTAACCTGAGAAAACGAAGATGGAGAGTGAAAAAAATGACACACGAAGTCTCCAACAAGAGCCAACCTACATATTGTACTATAAAATGGCTAGAAGACCTCGAATCTTCAAGGCGACATCTAACCACAACCACGCGGCCGGTTATAGCCACTTGCTGTGGTACTTCAAGCCCAAAGGAGAGAAAATGATCATGCGGAGATATCCGTCAATTATGACGGACATCTTGAGGTCAGAGAGAAAGACAGCCACCCATCTGCAAAGCTTTCTGGGAGGCCATAGGCTGGAGATTTGTTTAAGAGGGCAGTGTGCCACAGCTGATCGAACGCTTTCGTGATAACAAGAGCTTTGTTGATGTTGAGCACCCATCTTACGGTATTATGCCTGAATGTTACTTCCCGCAAAGTGTAGGGAACCTTTTGAATCGACGGCACTCGGGCGCTGGGTGGGGACGTCCCTGGTGGAGTTGGCAGCAAACATCCTGGCGGGTCTTAATTACAGCTGACGCTTTCGAGTATTTGCCTAATGGCAGTGTGAAAATCTTGGAAGTAGATGATCCATTACATCATTTTGGTTCATTTTCCATGCCAAATGGGGAGGAAGTGTAACTGAGAAGACATCCGAAAATGCGATAGTATGTTTTTTAGATGTTAAATAATATAATATAACTTGAAAGAAAGTACTAGACTAAGCCGACAATGAAAAAATCTTTGTTTATATTGAAAGTCGATCCAGTGATTGCGAAGCTACAGGCAAAAAAGAGGAAAAAAAAACAAAAATCTTTCTAAACCCATTTTTGACGTTTCAGAGCCGCCTGATTATTTCTTAGAAAACCTTTTTTGTAGTGGTTAAAAATTTGGGGTTGTAGGCGAGGGTATTTCAATTTTTTGGCGTTAGTACATTTATACGTTTCCAAAACAGGTACCTAATTGTCATTTGCCCTTAAAACTGATGATAGTCAAATATTTTTAACGCAACGCGGCGAACCGTACCTGAAGAGTCAACCTACAGTCCTTTCACTGAAACAAAACAGTTACGACATATTTAGTAAATTTGAAAGCCAACCTTACTGCAAAATAGATCCTAAATTTGTTCGTATGGTTTGAATTTCCCGGGTGCATTTATGTTGGTAACAGTTGTCAGTGTTGTGACATTGTCGCAAAGCTTGTCAGGTAATTACGTCAAGGGATGTTGTTCGTTTGTGGTTTATTTTCGATCTTTTTGCCTCAATATTTGCATTGTTATTTTATAAACAATTATTCAAAACTTTGAGGTGTCCTTTTGGGCGTTTTGCTAAAATGCCAAAAACTTTGGGTCGACAAGCAAAAAAATTTGTCATTTCTTTGATGAAGTATTTTGAGACCGAACGATAACATGGAGCTCCATTATTGCCTTTACAGTCCGTAAGAGAGGTATTAGCTAGTAAATAGAATTTATTTATTTATTAATATACGTATTTTCTTAGCAGCGTGTCGCTGATCCATTGAAAATAAATTTGTCAACGGTAAATAGGTTATCTTCTATATGCAAAGCTGGTAAAGTACCTGAATCCCCAAAGAAAAATCGTCCTCACAAGAAGACTATCACTACATTGACTTTATCCATATGTATAAACAAAGTGAGTTTTTAATTTTCAGCGTTTACAAAATATACGCTCTGTAATGTTGGTTGCGTTAAGGCATCGAAGACATAAAGTAGATTTTGTAAAACGACCTAGGATCTAGTAGTTTAAATTAATGTTTCAACCATGTGCGTCACTGTCATTACTTGACATTTTGTCGTAACTGCTTTGATTCAGTGAATATACTATAGTATATTCCCCGCAATTAATTAAATACTCATTACGTTAACCGTGCATATAGCGAGAGACATAACACACAGATACTACAGACTGAACTATGTATCGTTTTGTGATAATAACGTTAGTCATGCTATTATACGGCTATTATATGCAGGGTAACAGCAAAATTCAAGGTCTTTGACCACGACTTATATTATTAAGGAAATCTTGTAAAAAAACAGTGAAGAAGATATGTTATAACTATTCTGAAATTAATTGATTGATAAGATACTTCCTGCACTGCATTGCCTCAGAGATACAGAATTCTATCAGATCATTGCTTCTATCAGACGAAGATTGGCATTGACAGATATAGTGTAAATTTAAGCTCAATTTTGAATAAAGAATATAGAAAGCAAGCTAACAGTTCCTGTCTTCTTGAACTGCTTCTGTTGAAATATAATATACTAGGTGACATATAAAATGCAACACCCAGAATTATTTTTTAAATTTTGTTAGGAACTTTGTCAACATATTTGCTATCATGAAAATATACGCTGATAAAACGTTGAAGGCATTCCGAGCCGTATTTCTTTGTAAAGCCTTTTTTGTCATATGGGGATCCGAACAATGTTTATTATTCAGTGATTTTTTTGTGTTGCTTCTATTTGTTTTATTGTTGTTCCATTGCATTATCATGCCTAGATGCGCTAATTTCACTTAACTTTTTGAGTTTTTGATGGGTCGAATACTCGGGCTACGTGAAGCCAGATTTTCTTTTAGAGAAATCACTAATCTGGTGAAGCGACTGTACTGAGATGTTGTCGAGCGTGGTTCTACGAAGGCCGATATCGACGAGTTAGAGGTACTGCACGTCAAAGACAGACTACATACGACATGATCATTATTTGAGGCAACTAGCACTTAGAGATCGATGTTCCAGTTGCGAACGAACCAGTGGTTTGATGCTGTCAAAAGGGCAATAGCAATGTGGACACTTTATTGCCAAATAAGGTCTTTTGGTCTGTTTTCATACCATCCCCATCTTGTACGACCTCTGACCCCACAGCATCGTCGACAATGATTGGTTTGGAGTAGGGACAGACTTGAATGGAATATGGAATGGGACTCACTCGTGTACAGCGATGAGTCCAGATTCTGTTTCGGCACACATGACGGCCGTGCAAGAGTAAGGAGGAGACGGCAGCAGGTCACGATTAGGGTTCATTCGAGGCAACATGACTGTCCAGCGCTATATCCACGAGGTTTTACAATCACACCTGCTTCCCTTTTTGGAAGCATTGCAAGTTGGTCCACTTTCTTAGCAGGACAATGCACGACCTCACCACGTGTTAGTTTAGACTTTTCAGAGGCGTCCGGAGTTAATCTGCTTCAGTGGCCTACTCGATTTCCAGACCTTTCCCCCATCGAATATGTATGGAACATGATGGGAAGAAAATTCACAGCACCCTCCACAAACATTGGAGGCTCTACGAAATCACATTCAGATGTCCTGGGATACAATACACCAAGAACCAATCATCTAATCCAATCAATGCTGCGACGAATTAACGTTCCGGTAGCGAACAGAGGAGCTTCAACACATTAATAACGTTAAGGTGGGATATCCCAGCTATTTTGCGAAATTTCGAGTTAAAATTTTAATCACGTTATATTTATCAGTAGACCTAAAACTTGTAAAAGGATGCACAAAATTGCATCACTCCTAGTCGGTGTTGCATTTTCTATGTCATTTAGTATACAAAGTATACATTTAGATTGAAGAGTAAATACAAAAAGTTTATACTTTAATCCACGCTAATAATATCACTTACAGATTAAGGTGCCTTATTAGATATACTATATTAAGCCCCATTTCATTTGTCCTTGTAAATGTAGGTATCTCTAGATGTAGAAATATACTTTATTACTAAAGTTTAATAAGTACCATCTTGTCTCTATAGTATTTAAGAGCAACAAGGTATGTTGGGTGTGTCTATAAGTTATTCCTGATATTCTATAGTTTTAAAAGTGCCTTTGTGCATGCTTCCAACACAGGCAACGGTTGTAAAGGTGTATTAAATAGTACATCAAATTCGTTAAAGTACTCGTATAAAGCCCAGTTATTTATATTTTTTTCAGAATAAAATTAGAAATAGTGCCCGACGGACCGAAATATTTCCAAAATTAATGGAAAATTGAATAGTATTGTCTCCGAAAAGGCCTGTAGCGTAGAAAATATTTCCTATTAGGGGTCTAGCTACCCCAGTTTCTTCGTTCCTGGTTTAGTTTGGACCAGGAAACTCTGTGTGTTTGTTGCTTAGGGGAGCGTCCTTTTTGTTATTTTTGGATATACTTTTACTTTGAAAACATTGAAACGTCTTTCTGATAGACCCTGTATATTTAAGTGAATGCGAGTGTGATAGTCAGTTTGGTCGATTGTCATCTTTTATTAGGCATCCTTCATTTACTCAGTATTGTAATTATGTTGAACAGTTTTTTTGTATCTATTAAAAACATGATTGTATGGAATTTTCATGTCCAAAAACCAATAAAAAATCTCATAAAAAAATTCATTTGTTTACTATAAAAGGAAACACTGTTGTTCATGGTAAGAAATTCAATGAAAAATAACTTTATGTTCATTACCATATTATATAAAGTATATAAAGTAAAACAAGTTTTATTGAATATAGAAAAATATTTACTGATTTTCATCGTTGTTTATTTTATACCCATTACTAAAACTCGATAAGATTTATTTAAAAAAATGCACAAATAAATAATGAAACCGAAACTGGACGTATAATATCATAGTTCAAATCATTTTCAGTTGGTGTGGTTGGTCACAAGTTTTAGAAAATATGAAAACTTGGTCAACGCTGTTGTTGCTATTCCATAATACTCATTCTGTTAAAACTATATTGATACCGATGATTACTCCCTTGGTATACTTGCAGCAATACTTCGTATCAATAACAACGTATATCCTCGAAACAACTCATGTTTTCTCAACTCGGACGACTTTAATTACACAATACCAACAGTGATACAGCGCTGAATATCATTTTGATCTACTGGTATTGATATACCATTTTTGGACAAACTGGACCAACTCAAAAGGCTATACAATATGACTGACTATCTCACTCGCATTCGCTTGAATGTGTATTACCTCGCGCTCGCACCTACAGCAGACCTGCACTATGTCTGGCACAATGTAAAAGACGTTAAAACTGTCTGGCTACTGGGGTACCATCTTTTGATATCTCGCTAAGTAACATACAAGGTGTTCATTTGAAAACTTCCCACCACCGACTTATCGAAAACCTCTGATTAAAAGAAAAAAATGCCGAGACACGTCAACAGATTTGTCAACGGGGACAACTTTTTAACTTAAAACTACTTCACCCTCTGCCTCCTAGGGTCATACCCTTGAAAATTTTAAATGACAAGGTGTATCGAGTAATAGCTTGTTTTCAAAAACATGTGGGATATCATGGCAGCTTTCGATGATTCGTTGACGAAGTTCATCTAAGTTCAGGTTGGGGTGTAAACACAATACATCTCAAATGGCATCATAGAAAAAAGTCTAATAGCGTCAAATCACGAGGTCTGGAAACTTGTCGTATAGACATTGCCGAACCGGAAGAACATAATGAAGAGGAGCGCCGTCGTACTGGAAATATATTTCAGTCTAATCAAGTATAGGGTTTCCACCCTCTTCGATTTGGTTTTCAATGGTTTCAGTGACAAGCGGATTGATGGTATTTTCCAACATATCTAAATACATGTCTCCATTCAAATTTCCATTAATAAACAATGGCCCAATTACTTTGTTTCCTAAAATGCCTGCCCATACATTCTTTTTTTGGGGGTACCGGGTATGCCTTTCTACAAAAGCATGAGAATTTTCATTGCTCCAATGCCTGCAGTTATGCTTATTAGCAAATCCATCTAGACAAAATGTGCATTCATCACTGAAGCAGATATTCTTTACATGAATGGTATTATCATTAATAGCTGCAGTCATTTGTTCACAAAACTCAACTCGCCTATCGAAATCATCTTCGGTTAACTCTTGCAATATTTTAATTTTGAACTTAAGCGGCTTCATCTAAAACTCTCCGATGATCAGGCTTTTTATTTGCAACAGATTCAGTTTGAGTAAATTTAGTAACAACATCTAAAACATACCTATGCGAAGTTATCTTCCCCGGATGTCTGGCGTTAATCGTGACGGCAGTTTGCCGAGTACATTGATTTTGGGCAACATAAATTAGAACCATTACCACTCTTTCGGCTGTGTAAACGATTTTGCAAGTAAAATCTAAATCAATAAATTAATTTTTACTATCCCAAGATTGTTATGAAGGTAAGTGACAGCAAATATTTTTTTCTTTCCCTTAGCAATAAATAACTAAACAGGTATAACAATAAATACAGTTCGCCCAGGATATATGTGTTGGTGAAAAAAATGCGGAACAAAATTCGGGTAGTTATTTGGTTTTTGCCACGTCTAATCTTCCAAATTGCTGTTTGTGTTGGTAGTTTCCGTTTTAAATTATGAACTAATAGTAGATTTGCCAAACCGTAACGGGCCACATTTTGAACACTTATTGATATAAAAATAATATTTTCGTGTGTTTTTTGTTTTCTATCTGACGAAATTAAGATGAAAAAAGATTTTTCTAATTTTCTCGAAACCGAATCGACTGATTTTGAAAAATCTAACGTCTCAATAAAGGACTTCGAAATACCTTTCAAACAAGCTATTACTTGATACCCCTTTTCACTTAATTTTTTTAAGGAAATGACCCTGGAGGGGCGAGGGTGAAAGGGGGTAAGGTAGTTTTTGGTTAAAAAGTTGTCCCCCTTGACAAATCTTATGACGTGTTTCGGCATTTCTTCTTTTAATCAGTGGTTTTTGACTAATCTGTGGTGGGAAGTTTTCAAATGAACACCCTGTTATACTATGTCGATAGTTTAACTCTGATTTATTGATGGTTAGGGGTGTATGGAAGGGGTTTTCTAATGTCATTCTGAATAAAATATCAAAAAATGAGCTCTACACTTCAACGAATTTGAAGAACCGTCTTAGCTACATATTACCTGCCAAAGTAACTGCTATCCAAATTTCATAGTCTCTGATCGTTCTTACTTGTGTTGGGGACATGCACAGAGAAACTTCCAGCTTTCATGAAATTACGAATGCCTGGCTGTCGCGGACTCTTGCTCTAGTTGAATCGACTCCGCTTTCATTTGAGTCGAAAGTGATACTGTATATAGTATTTAAGTACACTAATCCAAAAACGATTCCTTTATAATCAATTGGAGATATTAGGTTAAGAAATAATTGGGTAAGAGAGTTAAAAAAACTCCACTGGAAAAAGCAAGTCCTTGATATGGTATGATACCGTAAGAACAAAGTTTTGGCACCTTGAATATTTGGAGAGTTTTTCTGGTCCCATGTTCACATAGGAATATTCTAGCCATATCGAAGAGAAAACCACATCATCCTATCTGCACCGAATTGAGTTAACATCAACAAATCTCTGTGTTACATGAGATAATTAAATGTGAATATCATTATTTTTGCATGTTTAATATATTTCATAATCGATCATGTATACTGCAACCTTTCTGATAGGCTGCGACGAATATTGTCTGGTCTGTTTTGTATATGTCATGCTATCATTTTGACCTTTAACAAATTACGTTACACTCTACTTTCACCCTTAGATAATACTCTCTGCTGATGTCTTGTAGTAAACTGGGCAATCATCATGAGAATACATGGAATTTGGTCTGAAGGTTTCTGAAAGTTCTTGACAATTTTCGATAGTACTAGCACCATACTACTTATTGTAACGAAAACACTTTGAAAGTTGGGTACTACCATTGGTGTATTTGATAGATAGATAAGTATGATTCAGTGTCTGAAGAATACAATCATTCTTAATGACAAAGCTAACCTAAAACTAAACTATAAGATGACTACATAGGTAAATTGTAGAACTCACACATGGTATAATATGGTTCACATAAAAGTTTTTGAGCTTTCGGAGGAATATAATATTTAAATTAATAGTTCTTTTGACAGCATCAAGGAGATACATGTAAAGTTTCAGACCGTTATAAATTATTGAGTCTTTTACAAATGTTGATTTAGGTACTACTAATTTAAGATCTTGTTTTCGTCTAATATTGTAACTATTGGCAGTCATTGTTTTAAGATTTACCCATAAAGGCCTGCATGTAGCTCTAGCTTTTAGATATATATCTAATAGAATAGAATAGGCACATTTGCAAACAATTTTGGTAATAGGCACACCAAAAGGTAATGCAATAGCTCAATCTCTTTTCAAATAAGGCAAAATTACTGCTTAAGGTTGTGCTTTTCCCTACGTTGTAACTAATTATTCTCATAATAAAGGAAATATTTGCTAGTTGAGTATGCAATTCGTCTACAGGATAAGTAAAATCTGATTTATGATCAATGGTCAGTCTCAGAAATTTGATGCTGTCTGTTTTGTGTATCAATTCATTGTTTAAATTTATAAGATCAAAGGAGCATTCAAATGTCATAAATATTGTCTTTTTTAAGTCAAGTAATTGTTGTCTCAACACTTTTTGATTGGTTGTACTTATACCACTATCAATTTTTGTCTTAATTTCATTTATATCTGTGTCTTGCCAAGATAAAACTACGATTTTACCATTTGATGTAAACTAAGAATAGGATCGGGACTAATACTGACCCTTGAGTTACCGCTGCGTTTATATTTAATTTATTTGAAATATAATATCTTAATAATTTTAAGATTTGGGACCGATTTATTTGAATATGTCTTGAACCAATTGAGTGAAGATCCAGTACAACAATATTTGTTTGATTTTTAGGATGTCATGATTTACACAGTAAAAAGCTTACGGAAAGTTGCAGAGCTATTTAAATTTGTTTATCGTTTAATTTTGAGTATATATCTTGGAGTAATGTAAAAATAGTATCTATAGTATATTTTGCTTTTGAAATTCAGATCGCTTATAATATTGGATTTTAGAAAGTCTCTTAATCTTATTTGAACCATTTCTTCCATTATTTCTGCTATAACAGTAATTAAACTTATGGGTCTATAATTTTCTGGTAAATTACTTGGAGCTCTTTTATAAATAGGAATAACTATTGATGTTGTTAAAAATCCTGAGTAAACACCTGTGTTGAGAGAAATATTTATAGGTTTTGTGAGCGTATCAAAGATTTGCTGAAACATTTAAAGGTGCCTGCTGATTTTTTATATTTGATAGATCTTAATACTAATTGCAGTTCATTTGATATTTATATTATATATATATATATATATATATATATATTTATATCATTCATACATAACCAACCCAGCTCACTAATATAACATGAAATATGATCGTACTTCTTTAAACTAAATCTACAACTGTTTTGCAGTTTCTGCATCCTGTTCGTAGAGGCAGCATTGAGGCACGAGTACACACAACTACACGGCAGTAAGAGAATATAGGAAAGATTAGCGTCTCACAAAGTTTTTTCTTAGTTTTAAAGTTGAATAAATTTTTATTACAATAAAGGCATTATACCCTTTTTTCTAAATATTAGCAACACGCAGTAGACAAATATCAACCAATTGTAGCGAACTGGCCATCTGAAGAATTAGGCAAAATGCTCGGTATTAGTCCCCAATACATTATTTATTTACCTTTCGCTATTGAAAGCTTGTTTAATGCAGTAAATTGTAATTACCTCAAGCACAATGTGCCGACAACAATACGAAAAAATAAGCAGCATTATGGTTGCTATAGTTAATAAATACAAAATGTCAATGAATATTTCATATAATTTCATTCTATGCACAACAATGCAAATTTTAAATGCAAAAAAGAATTATATCACATTTCAAGATATAATTGAAATTGCTAAATTCACGATTTTTTGTATATATAACTTTCACGCTGAATTATGGCATCCTCTTTCCCATCACTCATGAAAAGGGAGATTACCTTTGCCTTATGCTGCCACAATACAAAAATACAAACTATGCAATAAATGTCCAATCTGTTGACCATCTACGCCCAACAGTAACTTGATAAATATAACAACTGTGGGTTATCTCACTTAATTTTATAAGCATCCTCTGCGGCTCCAGGAGGTACCTAATTTGACCGGGTATCGAAAACTTGAGCGTATTATCACAAACAAAATTTCGGATGTCTTTCATTATTGTTGGTTAATAATTCACACATCTAAGATATATGTTTTCAAAAATGATCTGCCATGATCCGACAGTCTTTCTGAAATTTTATCAAACAATATAAAAAAATATAAACAATCATACGTATTCTGCTGGTTTCCTGTTTGCAAGCTTATATTGACTATGACCAGCGAAAAACTGTTTGATCGCAATAAAAGTACACATGAAAAAGCATTTATTTCTCCAAATTTAAACAAAAATAATAGAAAAAAAGGAGCTTTGTGGATTCGAAGCTCCGTCCTGCGGTTCTGCAATCGTGACTCCCTCCCATTACACTATGACATCCCTTGCTTTACTGGATCTTTATTCTATACGTACTATACCTGACACCGACAAATGTCAAGCGAACGTTGGAGACATATTAAATCTGTTATAAACAATTAGAATACTTTTGAAAACCATATAAGATACAATGCTGAAACTTTAAATAATGTATTAGGGACTAATAACGAGCATTTTGCCTAATTTTTCAGAGGGTCAGTTAAAATTGGTTGATATTTGTATACTGTGTTCGTTTTCTCGACTTCATTTTCCAACATTTCGAACTTGCGAGATTTCGAAAACAGACGTATTCTACATTAACACTTTTAGAAAAAAGGTCTAGAGAATTATATTTCTTCGTAAAGAAACTGGATTACATGATCTACTTATTTGTCAAAGTCATGCAGTCATCGATAATGCAGCCATTTAGCACATGATACATATTAACTAGTCTAAGACAATTTGAAACATAATTATTGTGTCTTCAGTTTGCGTGCTAACTTAATATACAGTTCCGCGCATTTCAGTATGAAATAGTTTTATTTAAAACTCTCTAAATATGTATACACAAGAGTATGAAGAAATCTTGGAGACACATTTTTTTCCTTGCAGTAAAACGTGATAGACACATCTGCTTTATTTTAAAATGTGTACAACAACGTATGTTATTAAACACATTTTAAAATTTACAAATACGAAAACTGAATTTGTTTAGAGGAAAAAAACGTAACCCTTCGTTTTTCGCATACAAATAACAATTATATTTCGGAATGGTTTGTGATTCATTTCGGCACGGTAAACTCGTGTATTTTGCGATGAAATGCCTTTTGAACGAATCCCTCAATAAAACCAGACTTCAAAATTATTTTGCAAATCAGGGGTATTTTCGTCTAAAATGATTACTATATCTGGTTTTTTTCACAGGGAGTAAAATTCCACTACGTAGAATCTGGCCAGAAGGACCAACCGTTGATCCTGCTCTTGCACGGTTTTCCTGACTGTTGGCTCAGCTGGCGCCACCAAATCCCAGTCTTATCCCAACACTTCCGTGTGGTGGCCTTGGATCTTAAGGGCTTTGGCGACTCGGACAAGCCAATATGGAGGAGTAGCTACAAAATCGAGGTTATATTGCAGGAGCTACAGCAGCTTATCTGTGCTTTGGGTGTGACGAAGTGTACGGTTATTGGGCATGATCTTGGAGCTCTTATTGGATGGTAGGTGAAGCTATTTCCCCATATTTTACGTAAAACGGATAACAACCCGCGATGCGAAAACACCTGTCAATCATATCTTTAAAACTGGGATCGTAACGATTTTGATGGAATTTTTACATAGGGTTAGTACTAGTAAAGTAGTAAATAAACTTTAGTGGAAAATTTATGAAGTTAATTATTACTTAATATCACTAGTGATACTTAGAACTTTGCGAGTTTTAACTGTTACATAAGATCATTCCAACGCGCGAGAAGATTGACCCAGTCTACTCGTCTCCACCTTTAATAATTTTCCACAAGTTCCTCGGGTATTGTAGTGGGGATAATTTTAGAATAAAAAATAAGAAAAGCTCCTGATATTTTTTAGGACATTTTTTTGTCGATATTTGGCAGAATAGGAAGGAATAGATATAAGTGGTTTACTGTAACTATCTAAAACTGCAATGACTCATACGCGTGATCAGACCCTGACCGGCTGTCGAGAGGCGTCAGACTAGAACAGGGTGGCATTTTATACTCTGAGTGTTCGATTTATACATTCTAAATAATACACATTTTATTCGGGTGACAGTATGTCCCACAATCATCTTGACAAACTTTGAGATATTAGAATACAATTATGTTAATAAACAAAAATTGGGAAAATATGAGCATACCGTTTTGATTCATTTCATTATTACAATTTTCATTTTTATATTATGCTCCCAAGATCTCATTCGTTTGTTATAATAATCTTGAGTAAGACGGTAAATGAACTTTTGGAGTTGTTTTGAGGAGAAAGCTTCCATATAGCGATCTGCTCGAATAAATAAAATATTAAAAAATCGTGATCATGCTACTTTAACAAAATATGGGTCTTCAAAAGAACTTAAAAATTCGCGGAAGCATTTAGCGATCTCTTATAAACAAGCCACAGTAACGTTTTTCATGAGAAAATGGTCATTTTCAATCGTCCTCTGGTTGCCTTAATGGATTTTTGCCTGTTTCGGAACGGATTTGCATTTTTTTCCTTCAAGTAAGTTTGTCCGATCGCTATGAGACGAAATTCTTGAAAATTCGCCAAGTTATACTTATTATCCTGTTTGCCTGTAACATTATTGACTATCATGCGGGCGAAGCTATTCTGCTAAGTAAGAAGTTTGTATTTTCGGGAAATATCTCATTTGCATTAATATTTTATATGTTACAACTTTTTGCAATTCAATTTTGTGGCCTTAAAAATCACAACGTATTGTTTTTCCATTGATGAGTTCGTCTACTTGTAATAAAACATTAAAATCAGTCAAAATCAACAAACATGCTAAGAGTAAGGAACGCGCATGAATTAAGCTGAAAGGAAGAATGAAAACTGATTCCGCTCCTGAGATAAGATGACGCCTCAACGCTTCCACGCTACAAGGCCCAATACATTGGCGTAGACTATTAGTTGGAACTTATTTCATTGAGATATTGTTTGTTGTTAGAAGAATTGTTATTTGCTTATTTCTGTTGTTATTGTTCGGGTTATACTTATACAGGGTGTTTCACAACTTATCCGACAAATTTTAACCACTGTTACGAAAGGAGTTGATTTTTGAAAAAAAATGTAATAAAAGTCCTACAGAAATTAAGTTATATACCTGAGTTTAAATAATAAATTGAAAAATAAATATCTGTATTTTGCGTTCATCGTCGTGATATTAGAACACGCATTAATAATTTATTGTAGCAAATGTTGTACCAAACACTTGATGAAAACAAAATAGCAGAAAGTTTTTGTTTTTTCATACTGATAAGAACGTATAAATAAGGTTTAACTGTATCGTGGGTGATCTGAATGAAGAACGGTCGATGTTTGTAAAGTTAAATAAGAAAGTATTTTGCAAGTTCATGTTTTTAGTTATTTATTAATAAAAATGACACATGTGTACACTAATGAGGAGTTAGTTGTCATTGTTTTAGCGTACGGAGAAGCAGGGCGAAATTCGCGAGCGGTTTCTAGATTGTATGCACACCGATTTCCGAATAGGCACATACCACATCACGAAACATTTAGTTCAATTGTGCTAGTGGAGATTTGCGCCCCAGACGTGGATGGATGGGGGTCTATTTCGCCCACAACGCGTTTTAAATGCCGAAGACGAACTTTTGGATATTGTGGAAAAAATCCGGGAATAAGAACAAGGCAGTTAGCCCAACAGGTACAAGAAGTCTCACATGGGTGGCGTATATTTCATGACGACCAACTGTACCCTTATCACGTCCAGAGAGTCCAGGCGTTGCTACCTGTAGACTATCCCCTAAGACTAAGATTTTGTGAGTGGTTGTTGCAAGAAAATGCTCGAAATGCCTGTTTTGCAGCTGATATTTTGGCCACCGATGAAGCTACTTTTAATCGTAACGGGATAACCAATCTTCATGATACGAGTACACACGTTTGGTCATTTGAGAATCCTCACGCAGTGGTCCAGACACACTTCCAACATCGTTTTTCTTTAAACGTGTGGGCAGGTATTGTGCCATTGGCGGTCCGAGCACCGATGTGGTTTCTGCACGATGGGGCAACTCCGCATTTTCGTTTACAAGTTCGTGATTTTACAAATCTGGTATACCAGATACGCTGGACCGGAGGTATACAGAACTCCAGTTCAGAATATTGAAGAATTGTGTGATCGAATCACAGTGGTTGCCGATAATTTGAGCCTTCAGGCACAGCAGGAAGGAGGTGTATTTGAATTAGTGCGCCGAAATTGGATTCGACGCGCCCGAGGTTGCATTGAAGACAATGGAAACAATTTTGAACAGCTTTTATAAGTAAGTGAACTGTTAAACCGTATTATTTGATTATCTCGATTTCTGTAGAACTGTGGTTGAAATTTGTCGGATAAGTTGTGAAACACTATGTATTTCCTTAATCATGGAAGGTGAGACTGGGAGTGGAAGTACTGGAATCCAGGAAACAAGTAGAAAGCTTCGTAAGGCACTGAAGAAGGACGCGAAAGAAATCATACTCAACGTGTTCAATTATTTGAACAAGACTATGTCGCAGGGAGATGCACTTACGCGTTGCGAAAGCATGACAGGAGTCCCAGAGTGGACTGTTTGCAGGGTAGTGCATGAACAGAAGAAAACTGGAGCAACTGCTGATCCAAAGTTCCATTTGGAGGGACGAAAGGTCATTAAACTAAATGGCGGTAGTAAGGAAAACTCTGTACGAACTTAATTTTCATTACTAAACGTGTAATCGGAAGTCAGGATTGATAGAGAAACCTAAAATAGTCGCGTGGCGTCGAAAATACGCATTCGTATTAAATGGCTATGATGGGAAGCATAATAAGCAAAGGGGGATAATTCTAAATCCAAAATGGCAGCTGCCGCTGAATGGCAATTTATAATTTCCATGGTCACCGCTATGATATGAGTATGAAATGCAACGGCAATAAGCAAATAACGTCATTCTTAATTCCATATATAGTGATCGCCAAAAAATATCGGTTTATCGTTAAGCATTTGATTTATATTTATCGAAATTTTATGATACAAACGGAGTAAGAAGTTTTATGGAGTATTGTTAATAAAATATATGAAAATTGTATAGAAATTATCAATCTAGTTATTTGACATCATAAATACTAAAAAGTAAAAAGTAAATAAAACAAAAAATATATTTTTAAGAACATGTTTTTGTTTAGCTGCTGCGAAAATGAACGAAAAATTTCAAAATAATTCATTCGATTGGGAATATTCATCCGATAGTGAAGTTCCTTTATCTCAAGTTTTCAAATAAAAGTTTGTTATGTGTTGACGGTAGGGTGGAGAAGGGTGCAACTCACTTTTATGTAGAAACTTGAGATGAAGGAGTCTTATTATCGTTTAACCGTTTCCCATCGGAGACACATATTTTTAAATTAGTTCATTGTAGTAACAGCTGCATGAAGGCTCGTTCTTATTATTTTTTTTTTATTTCACTTTTTGATATCAGTGAAAGTCGTTCCGTTATTAAGAAGGCGCTATTCTAGATTTATTGCATATATGTTAGTTTGAGGTGTAGAGCTTTACATTAACAACAACTCAACAAACCTAATCAAGTTTTGCTTTGAAATTTGCGGATTTGAACGAACGCGTGGGAAGTATAGCCAATCTACTTGACGCCATTTTTGTATTTGTACTTTAAAAAAGGCCTCATAGGTGGCCGAGATGTTAGTAACCAGTCATCCATTAATTGTTATTTCATTTGTTGGCCAGCGAATTATCTACACTTTCCTCTCGGACTGTCCTTTTCTATCGTTGAGAATTTCAGAGTGTACGAGACCTTAGAATACCTCGGAATAGTAATGTCATGGTTAAGAATAAACAACTTTCACTAGAAGAAATATGAGTCGGTTTTTGATACTTGTAAAAAAATGTAATGATTTATTACAGGTTTTTGGTACACCAGTGTCCAGGCTTGGTGACAAAGTTCTTCCCAATATCTTGTCCCCATCCTAACGCTTACTGGCAGAATCTTACTACTACTCCAAACTACCAGTGGCTAAACTTCGCACAACTTCCATACTTACCCGAAGTGGATGCTCTTAAAGAAGACGTCAACATCATAGACCAATATCACAAACATCTAGCACCCAAGGACACCTATTTGGAGGCATATAAATACAGGTGACTTGTCATTTTGAATGAATTTTCATTCAGTCTCAGTGAATGAGGACAGGAAATTTAGGCTTTTATGTGTCCAGTTTTTTATGTATGTGATTTTCTCGAGTGCAATTTAAATATCAGAATATCATGCTACTCCTGATGTTACCCCAAAATACCTAGACACATACTATTTATATATTATGGAAAATTTGATAACAATTCGTAAGAATACCAATTTTCAGAAAATAAACACCACCAGCCTTGTTTTGTTCGTTCTTGCACGTACAATGGGAATATTTACTGGAATCACCTTTAACTATTTACAAACATTATTACGCCTTATGTTTCTCCATTGGTATTCCTCAATATTCAATTCAAAGCGTCTTTTTTTTATTAGATTCTAACAAAATAGCGAAGGTAACAAAAACGTCTGATGAGCCGGCAACACCGCAATCTAGGTGACAAGAATAACATGGTCAGCTGCTTCCAAGACTTATGTCTAGCCTGGGGTATCTACGCAGCTATTTCGAACGTCAAGGTGTCAATTTTCATTTGAGAGATAAGATTATATTTAGTCATGAAGTTCATAGCAGGAACATAAGAGACCGTACAATAATCAGAACACCGCCTCACTCTATGACACTTTTCAAGCGTTGTTTTTCTTATAATGCTGCCATATTTTACAATGCTTTACCAGATAAATACAAGGAAATATCTTCTGCCAAAACAAATAAAACAATTTGTATTTACCCTTACCTGATATTGGTCCAGTATCTTTTCTTATATATATATATATTTATATGTATCTAAATATTATGTGTGTATGGATGTATAGGTGTATATGTATGTCTGTATATGTATGTGTGTATATGTATGTATGTATATATGTGTGTGTATATATGTATATGTGTGTATGTATATTTATATTTGGCATGCATGCACATACTGTATATAGTTGTGGTGTATTTTACTTTATAGTATAGTTTATTTATAACAAATTATTTTTTTTGATGACATATCTTAGGCAACGCACATTACATCGTGCTCTAAATGTACTGACAAAGATAGTTCACTACCGGTCAAAAGTTTTGGGACAGCAGATTGTTTGAGGGAAATCAAATCAAATCAATCAATAAAGTGTGTTTAATCAAAAAATAAGAAAGGAACTATTTTCCACTGAAACTCAGTTAGTCGGTAACTTATATTTCTATCAAAATTTACTTTAAATTCATGATTCATCGAAATGTCCACCACGAGCCCGAATAACTGCAATGCTCAGAGTCGTTGTCTTCCTGAAATTCGAAATTGTTCCCAACAATCGTTTGTCCTGAGAGAACAGCGTGGTTTTAGAATATTTCCAAATTCTGCTCTTTTCGCATTATACCCTCAATACGAACCAAATTTCCTGTTCGATTCCCAGCAAAACAGCCCCAAACCATTGCACTCCCACCTCCATGTTTAACAGTGAGCTGCAAAGATTGTGGAGCCATGCGTTTATGGGGTTGGCGGCGTACAAACTGTCGTCGTCGAGATCATTTCGAATTTAGATTCCAATCGTCAGTGGTCCAATGCTTGTGTTTTCGAGTCCATGCTAACCAATTGAGTTTATGTATAGGTCGCAGCAATGGTTTGCACGCTGCTACACATCCTCTAAGGTTTGCGCTTTGTAAGCGGCGTTTTATCGTGGACACGGACACAGGGTTTTCCCTCGTTCTGTTCAAGATGTGTGTGAGTTCAGGCGAAGTTAAATGTCTATTTCGCTTATTTGTTATTACTATAAACCTATCCTCAGGAACAGTTGTAACTCTGCGTCTTCCAGAGCGTGGACGATCTACGACACTGCCTGTTTCTCTCTTTTTCTTCAAAATTTGAGTGTTCTGTCCTAAATGCAGCTTTTCAGCAATCGCTCGAATTGGCAATCCCTCATCACGTAAGGTACATACTGCACCCCGTTTTTCAAGAGAAACTTTACCCGTCTTTACCATTTTCCATTATTTTGAAAAAATCTGACCCTAGCACATCGACTAGTAGCTTATATTAAACTTCGTACAATTTTTACTTTGTTTCATTGATACCCAGAATGTTCATATATCACATTACGCCGAACATAATACATAGTAGAAAAAAAAGTAAGCAGCGGAATGACTGCAGTGAACTAATCAAAATATGGGCGTCTCTAAAGATGTTTACTTCTATTCCCTTTTGAGTGGTGTTTCACTGATTTTTATACATCTTTAGCTTGAGTAGTCGTATTATAGATGGTAAAATCAAACAATGTCATATAAGCCTTATTTATTTTAAGTTCTCTTAGAAAAAGTTACTGTCCCCATTTGAGTGATAGTGTAAGTGTAAGAGTAGCCTAGGCTAAACTTCGCTATCTTTGTCCCTCACATGTATAACAAATAAAGGCTTTATTATTATTATTATTATTATTGGCATTGTTTAAGTGTTGTGCAAGGATTTCGGGAAAAATTTCGCTACGGATACGGATAGTCTTGTAGAGCCTAGTAGAGTATAATTCAACAGTCTTGCGTGACCATGTTTCCTTCCTCGGGCCAATAATGTAATAACTTTTTTGCGTTTCATAAATATTCCTATCTGTAGCATATCTTCTCACCCGTTACTCGTAATATACTTCACCAACCAGGGACTTTCTTTTCATACCTCTCTCATTTTTTAAATTCAGCAAATTTGCATAATATGTAATTTCCAGAGTGAATAAGAATAAGTGGAGGCGCAACTCATTTCCAACTTTGAATAGATCTCAAGTCAGTGTATTTAAGACAAGAAACTAATGAAATTATCATAACACAGATTATTGGCACATACGAGGGTGGTCCCAGAAGTACCCGACCTGACCTAGAGATGGCGATAGTTGTTTGAAAAATATCATTGTATTAGAAAGTATGCAACCTATAAAGCATATGTGTCAAGTTTGAAGACGCCACGTTGTTTAGTATTTGTTTGGCAGCCATCAATACTGAACGTTTTCAGTGAATTTGTGAAAATTGAGAAAATTGGTCATCGATATGTGGTACAATACTTTTATTTCAAAGGCCTCAGCTCAACCAATATAAAAGCTGAACTGGATGAGTGTGCTCCTTCGTTTACAACAGTAAAATATTGGGTAACACAGTTTAAACGAGGTCATATGAGCTGCCAAGACGAGCATCGCAGTGGTCGACCAAATGAGGTGGCGACTCCAGAAATGGTGAAGAAAATTCACAAAGCGGTACTGAATGATCGCCGACTGAAAGTGCGCGAGCTAGCAGACATAGTAGGCATTTCAAAAAGTGCGGTTCATCGCATATTATCTGAAAATTTGCACATGAGAGATCTGTGTGCAAGATGGGTGCCGTGATTGCTTACAATCGAGCAAAAACAGTGTCGTGGAGATGTTTCAATTGAGTGTTTATCGAAGTTTCACAGCAACAAACCAGAATTTTTTCGTCGTGTCATAACCGTGGATGAAACATGGGTCCATCACTTCACATCCGAGACAAAAGAACAATCAAAGCAATGGACTCAAAAGGTACAACCGGCTCCAAAGAAGCCGAAGACCGTTTCATCTGCAGGCAAGGTTATGGCATGGTTTTTTGCGAAGCTCATGGGATAATTTTCATTGACTCTCTTGAAAAAGGTAAAACTATCAACGGCGAGTATTATGCGAACTTATTGCAACGTTTGAGCGATGAAATCAAGCAAAAACGGCCACATTTGGTTAAGAAGAAAGTGCTGTTTCATCAAGACAATGCACCAGCTCACAAATCCGTTATTGCAATGACCAAAATTAACGAATTAAAGTTTGAATTGCTACCTCATGTACCCTATTCACCAGATTTACCCCCATCGGATTATTTTCTGTTTCAAATTTGAAAAAATGGCTCAGTGGTCAAAGATTTTCCAACGATGAAGAAGTGATGTCGGTAGTTCATATCTATTTTGAGGAGCAAGACAGTTCTTATTATAAAAAGGGTATCGAACTTATTGAACATTACTGTGCAAAGTGTATAGAGCTCAAAGGAAATTATGTTGAAAAATAAATACATTTTTTTACAAAATCTTTGTGTTTTCTTCCTTGGGTCGGGTTCTTCTGGGACCACCCTCGTAAATCCTCACTATACACCTATGCGCTACCGTTTCCTTCCAGCCATAGTATACAACTTGCAGCTTAGACCTCCAAGGGGGTTTTTCTACAAGACGTTAACTTAGCACTAGCTGATGGACACTTGTTGTGAACTGGTTTTCTAGTTGTACGTGTTGCCTAAACGTCAGGATGCTCCAGCTATCGATGTTTGGCTCTGATGCGATGCAACATCTGCTTCAGAGATGGCATGACTGGAGATCTAAGCTGTAAGTTGAATACTATAGATGGAAGGAAACGGCAGTACATAGGTGCATAGTGAATATTTGTGTGCTAATAATGTGTTGATGAAAATTCCATTGGTTTCTTGTCTTGAGGTTCAAGGATAGAAATTAGTTGCGCATCCACTTTTTCGTATTCATTCTGGAAATTATGTATGCAATTTTGCTGAATTTCAAGAATGAGAGAGATAAGAAAATATCTCTGGTTGGTGAATAACAGGTAAGAAAATACGCTACAGGCAGGAATATCTATTTATGAAAGTGAAAAGGTTATTACATTATTTTTTATTTCCAGTCATTTAAACTTCATATAAATTTATTTTGCGACGTCAATAGAAAACATAAATCAGCGGCTAGATGTGAGGCGCTGCGAAAATGTTTAAAGTGTGATGCGCCATTCCTAATTTTTCTGTAATGTGGCTTGATTATATACAACGCGGGCGCGGTGCCGATTTCCCGTAATGCTTCTCAAAGTTTTTGAAAACACACAAACGGGAAAAATCGTAATTTATAACTTTGAACATAACTTGCCCTTCAGAAAGGACAACATATAAATAACCCGTTGGACACAGCTAATAGATATACTTCATTGGCAGCATATTCAGTACCTAATAATTTTCTCACATAGCAACTATCAATGATTTTTTACACACGTAGACCAAAACACATAATCATCACTACTCGGTCGCGCAAAACATATACTTGATGTCCGCAATCAACAATGCGTGTAGTTGTTATTCCTCCATAGATGGACGCTCACAGCGATCATAGCGAGCAAACGTGGAATGAACTATTTGCACCCTAAAAACTAGTCTGCAAGATGATATTTCGTTGTTTTTTACGTTTTATAGGTTTTTTACATAAAAGCTGTGCCGCATAAAATACGTCTGACCCACCTTTTTCTTTATTTCGTGCGGCATAGAAATTACGTATCATGAAAAGTGACATTTTGTCAGATTTTTTTACATTTCTTAGGTTTTTTACATAATATTCCTGCCAGTTTTAAACGTTGGGTTATCGAGCTTGCTTTGAAGAATTAGAATCGAAATCATCGAAATCGTAAGCATTGGACTCAATTCCTTCATGATGATTGGAATCACTTCCTTTGCAACGAGCTAGCTGTATCCTTAAATAATACAAAGTAGATTTTGATGGTCGCCCCATAAATTCGTAATTCAGATCACAACGTACATTTTTGTGGCATTCTGTATCTTGATTTACGTAAAATCTGTTACCAAAATACGCCTGACCCACCTTTTTGCTTTATTCGTGGTATCCGTGCAGATACGATCACACACATGCTTGTCTTTATGGCTCCCCCATGGCCTATATTTCTTTAACCTGTACACATACATTTGAATATGCAATTGGTATTATGATTTCAGTTTTTCAAGACAAGAAGACTGGACTGGTCCCATCAATTACTATAGACATCTCCCTTTCGTCAAAATCAACGAAGAATGCGACAAGATCGAGTCAAAAGTGGTACTCATCACCGGTAACAAAGACAAGCTAGTAAAACTAGAAGGCGTGGTCAAATCGACAGAATACTGTGAGCGATTCTACATGAAGATAATAGAAGGTTGTGAACACTTTCCACACCAAGAAAACCCAGATGCCTTCAATAAAGTGTTACTTAAGTATTTACTTGACAGAAGTTCGAAGTCGGAAAACATAGAGAAGTCACCTTCGAAGAGGCTGATGCAGGGACTTTTAGGAGCTGTTAGCAGTACTGTGAAGTACGGAAACTCTGTGATAGACAATGTTCAAAAGAAGACCAATGGGATGGTCGGAAGTATACCTACGATGGGGTTATCCCTGAACTATACGCAGAATACGTAACGTTTTCCTAAGTAAATGTCTTGTGAATACTCGTTCCTAATAGTAATCTAGGTAAATGTTGATGCTAAACATGTACTATGACGAAATATCAACAAAAATCGTACATGCCAAGTACTATGGTACAAAACAACAGATCTGAATAATCAAGCATTAGCGGGAATAAAATACAACTGCCAAAATGACTGGTCTATTTGAAGAAAGTTTCCTTTATAGATGCTACAATGTCATTATATAGGTCTAATTAGGTTCTACAGTGCTATAATTTTAGTATAAGGGATGTTATTTATTCTTTTGCATTGTGGTTCATTTCTGTACAGGTATCATAAAAATTAAAGCTTGGTCAA
Organism: Acanthoscelides obtectus; assembly: GCA_963669975.1. NCBI lineage: Eukaryota > Metazoa > Arthropoda > Insecta > Coleoptera > Chrysomelidae > Acanthoscelides > Acanthoscelides obtectus. The sequence continues at coordinate 57,664,632 of CAVLJG010000004.1, forward strand.
TTTATACCCGCTAAACCCTAATATTACGAGAAAGATGATTCTTATTTAAACTGCTAAAAACTAACCTGTATTTTAGGTAAGGAACATTGAATACCCTAAAAGCGAGACATTCAGTAATCATTATACTATCCAATTTGTATATTATTATCTTATTTTATTTATTCGAATTTTATTAAACTTTTAATATGATTATGATATTCATAGGACTCGTAACACTAACATAAATATTTATTATGATAGAATGAGAAGAATCTGGGAGATAAACGTTTGTGCATTCTTTTTGGAAACATGCTTATCATGTAGTGTATGTACACAGCTTTTTTCGTACGAATATAGTCTGATTTCCCTTGAAGATATTATAGTTACTGAACAACACCGTGATTAAAGCAACATGACATAATCAATAAGAAATAAAAACAATGGTACAAATAAATACTGACCTTCGAATAATTTTTCTGGATGAAGTATAATTTCCGTAACTCGCTTGACTTCCATTACATTTTTCCAAATTTGTGATAAATTAGTGTTTAGTGGTGACAACCAACCAAGGTATTCAAAACTAAATTAGTATGTTGCTGAAAATATATGAAATTGGCGACTCTAGTTCTTTCATATGCGAATGTAGTAGAACATTATAACCTCAGTATTGAAATACCATCCCATGATTTATATAGAGGGCTCCTGAATCTGTCAATTTTATACATCTTCAGTAACATACTAATTTGGTTTTAAATCCTCTTAATTGATGCTCGCCGTCTTTAATGTATACATACTAATTTCACAGCTTATAGTCCACGTAATATATGTTTTAATTTTTTAATACTTATGTCACAAACATCGATGTATGTTGTGATATTATGCGCGTCATTGTTTTTCAAATCTTCGAAATAAATTGTTTGATAATTTTAAATATTGTTTGTTTTATTTTAGGTGATTTGTTGAATATTTCACTTTTTCATAAAAAGCTGGTTCTAAAAACATACACATCCCGCATTCAACGTTGGATAACAAAAAGAACAAGATATCGTTCGCCACTGTTAACGTGGCATTGCGCGGATGAGGAAAACTCCTCCTTTATAGCGACGGTACCTAGTCCAGTGGCGAACGATGAGTTATGCTATTTTGGTGCTTGATTATAGTGAGATGCTTTGGACCTGCATTCGAATCGGGGGTTGTTAATTAATGTATGTACGTGTTTGTTATGACGTTTCCGGACGGACAATACTATTCTCGCCCAGCTTTACTTTTTGACATCTCCGACACATTTTCCTGATCCTGATTAATGTTATTTACGGTTTGTTGGGACAGTGGCCGGTGACTTGTCAGTTCCTGTGTCTGGGATCGGGCCGTTTGATCAGTCTATATAGCGTAGCTGAGTGAACAGGACTGTAATATAAGTAACATAATCTGCCGCGTTGCGTACACTGAGGAAACGTGATCAATTAAATAGTTCTGTAAAATTTTCATTATCCGTAATACCTTTTTTAATTATTCTAAGTAACTAAATTGTTCGATTTAATTAAATTGAATCATCTGGATCTAAGTTAATTGAAAATAATATACTATCAGACTAATTTACTCGAAATTAGCAAATCATTTCTATTGAATAATGTATATAGAGGGTGTAAAGTTAGTAGTGAATCAACAGAACTCAGGTGATAGAGGGCCTCAAAATCTATCGAATGAACCCCTATATGTGTGGTCCTAAATTTCATAGTTCAGGAGATATTTGCAATTTTGTAAAATTTCGAAAGAAACAGGATAATGAACTTTGAATGGCAATTACACCTAAACCATTAGGTTTAGCGCTGTGATTCTTTTTCTGAGATGAGCTAAATGGTTAGTTTTAGCAATGGCTATGTCACTTTTTAACAGAGCTTATTAGAAATCAACGCAAAAAATCTGAAATTCATTTTTTCCCTCAACTTTGGAGGGCGGTAAAAACATTGAGGTTCTATTTCATTATTCATTTTATTGTAAAAACTATTTCAATCTATGTAGAATAAACCCTGAAAATTTCAGCTTGCTACGATGAGTGTATCATGTCACATTCGTTGTTGTGAAGAGATAAACATAAGAAACGCAATATAATCCTTACCACCTACAAGTACAGAACACATTGTGCTTGGTCGCTCTTTATGGCGATTTACCGACAAATGTGAAAGATAATTTAATTTAACTAACTTTTAAAGAACATATTCGAGATGGCCTCCATTATTTTCTATACACAAGCGACACCTTTTAATAAAATTCTCCATTAGTCTATGAAATGAATTTCCGGTTTCCATAACTTTAATTTTTGATTCATCAATTTTCTGGCGCAGTTGGTTGACATTTGTATATTAATATGTATAGATTATCTCCTTATAAAACCCCCTTATAAAAAATCTAAAGGATTTAAATCAGGTGACATTCAAGGCCATCGTTTTTGTCCTCTACCTATTCAAGGCCCAGGAACGGCACTGTCTAAGTAATGTCGGATGTCACCTGCAAAGTGACATGGGGCACCATCGCATTGAAAATACAAGCGGCTTCGAAGGTCTAAAGGTATATCCTCTAGTACATCATGCAAACTGCTTTGTAGAAAAGCAATATATGACTGACCATTCAACCTGGCGAGCAGTTTATATGGTCCAATTAGTTTTTTGTCGATTACTGCAGCCCATAAATTAACGCCAAACTGACGTTAAAAGCTGTGTCGGCGAACAGCGTGTGGATTTTCCACGCTCCATGAATGTTCCATTCTCACAAAATTTAACCCGTTGTGCATAGTCGCTTGGAAGCAATGCTTGTACTTTTTGTACATGGTAAGGAAGCATGCTTCCCGAGCGTAGTATTGTATGCATTGAAGTATGGGATATGTTTCTCACCTGTTCTAACCACATACTCCCGATACATGCGAGCAGCTGCTCGAGCATTTCCTAGGGCAGCACCATAATAGTAATGCATTTCTGCATAATCTCACGGATAATATGACATGATTCTACTCAGATGCCAAACAGATTTTTCAAGGTGAGGCACTTATCGTAGCAAGCTGAAATTTTTAGGGTTTATTCTACATGGATTAAAATAGTTTTTATGAATAATGAAATACAACCTCAGTTTATTTACCGCCCTCCAAAATTGAGGGATGGAAGAGATTTCTAATTAGCTCTGTTAAAAAGCGGCATAACCATTGCTAAAACTAACCGTTCATCTAAAAAAGAAATCCCAACCCCCAAACCTAATGGTTAAGTTGTAATTGCGATTGAAAGTTCATTATCCCGTTTTTTTTTCGAAATTCCACAAAATTGCAAATTTCGGACCACACATACAGGGGTCCATTCGATAGGTTTTGATGCCCTCTATCACCTGACTTCCGTTGATCCACTACTAACTTTACACCCTGTATAGGAAGCAGATATAGGAAGTTGAGCCTCATTTTCCCAAAAGAACAAATTGTATTCTTTTAAATTCCAAATTTTATCCAAATATGGTTTTAAATGTAAATAACATAATTCATTAAAACTTGGCAAATACTTTTACCTAAACAAATTAAATAAATATAATTAAATTGTCTTACTTGGAACAGGCGGACTCATTTTAATAGTTCATTTATTTTAAATTAAGAGGTGTATTCGATTTAAGTAAACGTATTATTGGATAGTTGATTAATCTCCTTAATTAGCCTAATTGAAATTTAAATTGTTTTATTTTAATTTTTTTCTCGGTGTACAATAACGTAATTTTTTTCCGATTTACTAGCCGCATTGATGAGAAATTCTGACCAGGTATGTCTACACATTGCAGATAATAGTGCCTAGATATTGTCGAGGTATAGCTGATGTATCCAAGATATAACACTGAAATTTATTTAGTTTTTCGGTCTTAATTTTCAATGTGTACGAGAGAGAAGCAGGCAATACCAATGCAATACGTATGCTAGAAAGAGTGCGCCTCATAAAATCGAAATCAGGAAGATCATAACGAATCAGCAAAACTAAAAGCTATACCTGGACCAATAGCATGAGCCTCAATAAATGCCTGAATGAGCTTACTTCACAACTTTATTTGCGTGCATGGTGAGCATGAAAGTACCAGGTTATTTCAATTTCAGGTGCACCTATCCCAGATTTTGAATCGCATTCATCGACAAGATGGCCGTGTCATTCGCGGCGTTCTTTTGTTATCCAGGGTATTACCGGGAGCCCGTCGACATCTCCCGCAGGCACCTCTCCTCTTCTCATCCCCTTTTGACACCCTGTCACGTTCCCAACAACGTAATCTGCCGCTATCACCGTCAATGGCCGCTTCAGCACACCCCCTGCATTTTAATAAGGGCATCCTCTTTTGTACTGATGCCGCCAAGCGGTGCCGTTTCGTCGCTTCTGGATCGATGGGATGCTGGGTATGCCATATAGGGTGTCTCATAAATATTTCCTAGTTCCATAGAGAGCCATTCTCCAGTTCAAAATGGCAAAATGTTCGGTAGTTTTTTTTTAATGTCAGGTATTCCAAAATTGCATAATTTTGCTGTTTGTAAAAGATATGTGTGATGTCAGCTGGGCTAACTTTATATACCAAAAGGAAGCAGACGTGACGGTCTTTCTTGCAAATAGCGACACTGTTCAAATTGACAGGTGCCTTCAGAAAAAGCAATTGAATCATAATGATATACTACATCAACTAATCACAAAGATCGACAAACATGTTGAACGATGTCTGTCCGCACTCTCTTTCAGTAGTGCTTTTTAATTCATCGATTATTGCCTTTGGCTTTTCCTTCGATTAACACATTCTACATGAAGATATTTAACCTTATACTGTTTTTCCGCGTCCAAAAATTATCCGGGATAAAATAAGATATCGTAGCATCGTCTATGTCGTCTATGAGAATTTATCTCAGCTACGTTTCTTTTCCCCGCAGTACAACTACTAGACTCATCAGGTTCAAAATAAACACAACAAGCAAAATTTTGGTCAAATTTGAAACTCGCTTTTACTGATGTTTTCGGCAGGCGGTAAGTACACTCATTCGCACGAATGAATGTCTAGATACGAGTTCTTGATGGTAGACACGGTAAATATATAGTAAATATTTTATACTGAGTGACAAAAAGAGGTATGTCAGGTTTTTCTGTTAAGTTTTTGGGATGGCTGCGTGTATTTTTTGGTGATAAAGAAGCATTCAGTTTTCGTACATTTGTCAGTTAAATATTAAATTTCGTGTAGCTTATTGAGAAGCCTTTTTATGATTGCTCAAAATGTCTAGAGTGCCTAGAATTCGCTGGGTGTCCCAGCTAAGTGACTTTGAGAGGGGTCGAATTGTAGGGTTGCGTAAAGCCGGTCTATCGATAAAAGAAATTTCTAGGAGGACCAACAGATCCTTACGCAGTCGCAGTGTGAACGAGCGTGGACTCAGCAAGGCCGAGAACAGTGAGCGAGGAGTTCTGGACCGCGGAGCGACTAGACCGTCCGTCGGCTGGCTCTGAGAGACAGATTCAGTAGTACTCGGTCCATCGCTAATCAATGATTTGAAGAGCATGAAATGATGGTTGGTATGCGTGTACGTTATATCGCTGAATACGACAGCTTGGCTCACATTGGGTGCTACTTTTAACAGCTGAACATCGGCGTAACCGTTTGCTTTGGAATAGAGAAAGAATTCTATGGGACTGGGAATGGAATCAGGTGGTTTTTAGTGATGAACCCCGCTTCTGTCTGGGGATGCACGATGGTCGGCCAACAGTGAGAAGGCGACGTGGTAGAAGACGTGACCCGCAATTTGATAGAGAGCGTCACGTTCACCACACCGTGGAAGGTATGGTATGGGGTGCTATTGCTTATGGTAGCAGGTAACCACTAATTTGCATCAGAGGAAATATGACAGGCTGACGCCATATTCAGGAAGTAGTGGAGCCTAATCTGGTTTTTCAGCAAGACAATGCCAGACCGCATGTTGTCAGAGAATCGTTAACCTTCATGGATCAACATCGTATCAACCGTTTACCTTGGCCATCACGATCGTCTGACCTATTTTAAATTGAACATGTCTGGGACATGATAGTAGGCTCCTGAATTTGCAACATCCTCCACATACTTTCGCAGCTCTTACTCACGAAGTTGCAGTAACCTGGAATGAGATACCTTAACAGGATATCAACCACCTTATCAGCACGATGTCCAGGCGTGTTAATGAGTGTATAAGAAATCATGGATCCTCAACGCATTATTAAACCAGCTTCTGCAGTCAGTTGATGAATCAAGCTGAAGAATTAATCATTTTACTAGTAATGGACACTGAACATATATGCCAAAAATTATATACAGTGCTTTTCTTTAATGCCCCCCTCCCATTTGATTTTTTGAACGGATCAATTAAAAAAATAAAAACGTAGCTGCTGGGCGCCATCTTGGAAAAAAAATTATATGAAAACGGGGGTCTTGTGGAACATCATTTTGAAGCCCCTGACGAGTACTTTATAACCCTAGAATATAAAGTCAATAACTTTACCTACTACAAAGTGGTGGCGTACATTTAATAATTACCTGAATACATTGACATTTGACTTGATAATTCGAATAAATACGTTGAGTTCAGTTTAGAAGATGCTGGAAATGGTTGCCTTGAACTTCTTGACACAATAACAGCCGGTCCGTAATTTCGCGTCGAACATGTTCAAACATAGTAACATCGATATTTCTACAAATATTTGTTATTTTTATCCGTATATCCAATATTGAAGCAGGTTCAGTTTCGTACACCTTTTGCTTCAAATAGTCCCATAAAAAAAGTCTAAAGGCGTCAAATCTGGCGAGCGAGCTGGTCATTCCACAGGACCTCGACGGCCAATCCAACGACCGGGGAAATTGTCATCTAAATAATTCCTAACTTGTCTGTAGAAGTCTGGTGGATCACCATCTTGCTGGAATATCAGTATCGAATTCATTAGGATTTGCTTCGACGATTTCGGTGATTAGAGGGTCAATAGTATTTTCCAGCATATCCAAATACATTTCCCCGGTTAAAGTTTGTTCGATGAATAGAGGCCCCACAATATGATTTCCCAATATCCCTGCCCAAACGTTAATTTTTTGTGGGTATTGAGTCCTGTATGTGTTTCTCGGAAGACATGAGGATTGGTGTCACTCCAATAACGACAATTTTGTGTATACACATTACCGTGGAGAAAAAATCTACGTTCATGACTAAAACAAATATTTTGGATATAGGTAGGATGCCGTGCAATGGTTTCCGTCATAGTCTCGCAGAATTCTGTTCCTCGATTAGGGTCATCTTCAGTTAGCTGATGTACCATTTGAATTTTGTATGGGTGATACTTATTCCTTTCAAAAGTCTCCATACAGTAGAAGGACAAACCTCACATATATTCGCGATGGGAGAAGTAGACTGTTGGGGATTTACTATGATCTCACCAATTATTTGAACTTGTTTTTCTTTCGGGATGGTCGGATGACCTGGGGCTTTATGTTGCTTACACTACCAGTAGCTGTAAATTTAGATACAAGTTCCCTTAAATATTTTCTACAGATAGGAAGATTCGGGAAACGATCATTAAAAATCCTTTCGGTCTCGTGAAAGTTACGCGTCGCACCATAAATAAAAAACGCTTCGATATTTTCTTCCAATGGACGAGAATTGACCATTTTAAATATAGTTCAAACAGTATCTAGCACTAAAACCGAAAAACTAAATAAGAATATTTTAACTGTACAATGATGTTTCGTACTGATAATCTTGTCACTGTCAACAAAAAATAACAACACAAGCTTTTATCGTTGTTGCTGTGGATACGGCAGGGAATTACAATTATTTGTAGAGATATGCATGTTAGTGGGTTTGTGCTTAAGTAATTATTAAATGTACCATCATTTTGTAGTAGGTAAAGGTATTGACTGTATATTCTAGGGTTATAAAGTGCTCGTCAGAAGCTTCAAAATGATGTGCCACAAGACCCCCGTTTTCATAGGTATAATTTTTTTTCCAAGATGGCCCCCGTTCAAAAAATCAAAAGGGAGGTTGACATTAAAGAAAAAGCACTGTATATAAATAGACAAGGTAAATAAAAATGATGTTTCATTACTCCAACTTTGAGTCACTCTGTGGTGTGAATCCAGTTGCTAATCAGACCGCACGGCTTTCTATTATCAAGGACCACATTTTCTCTATAATCTGGTTGTCTACTCACGTCAATATATACAGTGGTTGCAGTTCTAGAGGCATATGAATATTTTCAATTTTGCTTTTCCCTTTCATAACTTTTTTAGTTCCTGTACGAATTTAGAAAGTGTTCCATCGATTTGTATAGGAATCTATTGCCTTTATGTCCTAGGTTTACATTTTTTATATCGTCATTGCTTCCGTTTATCTACAGTGGCGAAATAAATGAAAAAATTTAACTTAATTTAAGAATCCGCGGTATAATAATTTCATGCTGTAACCCTTTTGAAATGCAGTATCAGGGCAAGAATCATATGTTCCTCACCCTCTAATTTTGGGTTCATGAAAATTCGAGCGAGTATTGCTCTTTTGAATCAGAACGAATGTAACATAATAATTCACAAATTATATATTCATTTCCAAATTGCATACTGAAGGTGAACATAACGTTTAGATATAGTAAACACAACCAGAAAAGGACAATATGATACCGCTGTCCTATAACCTTCCTGAGGTGCTTTGTACCCCATAGTGGCAACACGAGTGTTCGCCAAGGTTCAACTTCAACACTGTTTCTGTTCGGTAAATCTACATCCTCACGGACGACAGGACTTGGCATGCGGGAATTCAGAAGGCAAAATTGGGCTGTGTAGCGATACAATAGAGACTTCCTGTTTGACATAAAACGCTAAGGTTATCACTGATTTGCTTGTTAACGCAATAGTTTTGCGGCTTCCAAGGCAAAGGACTGTATTTTAGCCAACATGAGGCGTCGTCGAGAGCATAACACGAACACGTCTCCTCAATCGAGGCAGTAGCTGGGAAAAAACCTAAGATATCCGTATATGATTTTTTATCTTGAAATATCTTTTCATTCTGTACAAGCCACCGTGTAGTATATTTTTGCTCCGACTACACAGTCCATACTCAAAGCTATTCAGTCGAGGGCTCACCCGGCAACTTACTGAGTGCTGCCTCGATTGAGGAGACGTGTTCGTGATAAGTTACATTCTCTATCTTTTGTTGGCTATGGCTTTAAAGCCGTAAAATTGTTGCGCTAACAAACACATCAGTGATAATCTTCGCGTCTCTAAGTCGAAGAGGAATTCACAATTGTATAGATACCAGTCTCCTTCTCCCCGGCCTCCACAGCTCGGTTTAACAACACTAGCTTAATCGAACAGAATCAGTATTGCAGCCGACCATTGACAAATACTCACGTCTCCACTACGGTATGCAAAACACCCCAGGAAGGCCATAGGACAGCGGTATATCCTATTGTCATCTTCTGGTTGCGTTTATCTAAATATGTTACAAGTTGATTGATTGATCCATCACCTTCATTATGCCATTTGAAAATCAACCGCCCTGTATAATGCAAAATATGCCCAAATCATGCTCCCTCACATAAAATGAAGGAAATATTATCTAGGAGCACTATTCCACCCGACAACGACTAGAAGGCGCCTATCTGAAAAGTATAATACTGATTAAAATTTTGCGAATAATTGTTGTGTTACATTCATTTTGCCTCAAAAGAACAACCCTCGCAAGAGCTTCCAGGAACATCAAATTGGAGTATAAGGGAGTATGGTTATTGAAATTATTATACAGCGTGCTCTTAAATTAAGTCAAAAGTTTTCATTTTCCTCGCCACTGCTGATAAACGGAATCAGTTACGATTTAAAAAAATATGAACCTAACGCAGGATTTCTGTACAAACTGATGAATTTGGTGGAAAACTTTTTAAATTCGTACGGGATTTAAAAATTATATGAAAGGAAGAAGGAAAATTGGTGGTAGAATGCCCATTTGCCTCTAAAACTTCAACCGCTTTATATATTGACGTGAGTAAAAAGCCAGATTATAAAAAAGTGTGGTTATTGATAATGGAAAGCATTGCCGTCTGATTGGCAACTGGATTCACATAAAAGGGTGACTCAAAGTTAAAGTATTGAGACATCATTTGGATTAACCCTGTACAACAAGTCTAACCGTGTCTACAGTCAAGAACTCATATCTAGACATTAAAGCCAATTAGTGCACCTACCGCTTGATGGAAATCAATAAAATCACGGAAAAAGTAAAAAAGTTATAACGTTCCGAATTTGACCAAAATATTGCTAGTTGCGTTTAAATTGAACCTGCGTATAATTTGAAAAGGGTTGAGTCTTATAGATGGCGCCGTAGCCAACTATATGCTTATATAGCATATAAGAGAATAGTATGATTCAGCTGACTGAGACTTCTTGACTAGCATCCTGATTTACTGGTGCATTGGAGCTTGGCGAATACAATTGTGCAAGAAAAACACATCTCCTCTCGACCGCATGAAGTACAGCCCGTATAGTTTGGCTCAACGCCTCGCTGAGAGATAATACGAGTGCTCTGTCGCGAATGGAACGGAGTTATTTTAGAGATAGCGCGTTGGCAGGCGCTCTTGTTAAAGTTGAGTTTGTCGCGAGCCCCCTTGACGGCTGCTTCACCGGCAGAATGAAGAGGGTATGAGTGGTGCTCGAAACGTGCCGATCATTTGTTTGATGAATCCGCGCTCCCCAACTCGCTCTGCTACCACTTTGACTTTTCACTTCTCGCTAACAACTTTCGGTGACGTCGTCGTTGACATATGCGTCCATACGGGAAGGGATGACAGTTTGAATTATTGTCCTACAAGAATTACTTAATTACAATTCACGTAACATGTGAAACTTATCCCGTGGTTTTCATTTAGCCAGAGAAAGGTTACAATTTGCATTACAATTAAAAGTGATGGCCAATATCGTTATTTTTCTATATCTGTGATATCTAATACCGTTACTTTTTGATATCAGTGATTTAAAATCGTGACGTTATCACGATATTCAAATAACTATGGGCCAGTTCTGCTGATTTGTCGTAGGGAATGGATCGCACCGTAACCAGTGCAGTGATATGGAAAGTCATAATGATTTTAAAATCGTTTGATCTTTTGTTAAACGTTTTGTGTGTTATATTATCGTATCGTGTGTAGTGATGCAGAGAAAATGATACTATTACAAAACGTGATAAATGAGAGTGAATGGTTTCTTAATAAGACGTTGTTGTGGTGTAAATATGTTTGAAACAGACAAATCTCGTCAGGAAGGTTACCAAGGAATAAGCATCAATGTTCAGAGTGGAGACTGGGAAGTTGGGATTGGTTCATTTTGAGTGATGACTTGATGACCCATTATTGTTGTTCTACATACAAGAAGTAGTAATTTGTTTTTTTACCATTAAAACAGTCTGAACCAAAAATCGCCCAAATCGGCCCACATCCTTTGAACATGTATCAAATGCAAAGATTAATTAAGGCATGTTTATTGGCCCTGACATAGAGAAGTTAATTGCGGTTATGGAGAGCAGGCACCAAGGAAGGTTAGACGCAATCATGGTCGCAGTTGGATATTCAAGAGAGATGAGCCGGAGATAAAGCAGTAGAGAAAAAAAATGAAGAGGAGTTGCGAAGAAAGCACAATTTATATAGACGATTAATATAATTGTATTGGAATAGTAAGCATACCGAAGTCTAACCTTCTAAAAAAGGTAGAGGTAGTAGAAAAGGATACCATGTCTTTTTATCATTATCTTTAACTACTACTGTTAGTTTTTTAAGCAAAAATATATTATACTTTGACATTCCAATTAAAAAATAACATGATGGGGAGGGAATAAGTTGAGTTTTCTAGCCATTGTAGTAAATATTGTAAATTGTGTCTTTGTTATGCGATTTGCAAACGGTCCTTTACTGGAAGAATAAGCGGCTTCCAGTTGAAAAAATGAGTTTTGGTTTTTTGATCGACTTTTATCCTAGTTTTTTATCATCCGTAGTACCACTTACCTATGTATCGAATAAAGCCCACTAAAGTCCGTTTATGTAAGGGAACGGTTGCAAATAGTAAGGCAAAGACACAAATCAACGATTAAGCTATCGTTCAGGAACATAACCAACCATATACTGTATTCTGGGGTTGAAAGGGATATGAAAAGCACCAGCGCCATCTATGAGATAGTAGCAAAACACAAAAGTTGATTTAGAAATTTGATTTGACAAAAGTTGAAATCTCAAGTTCTGATAATGTCTCAAGGCGCTAGGATCTTCAATCCCTTTTAGGCGTTTTCGTAATGTCTATTTTAATTTGGTACCTTCTGGCAATGAGGAATGTATTCCACCTGAAATTAAAATGGGCATTAGATAAGCACCAAGAGGCGATTGAGGATCCTAGTGCCATCTATGAGGTAGTAGCAGAACCGAACACTTTAATTTTCTTCAACGTAGATTTATAAATTCATTTTTTTGTTTCGTTGTATCATAGATGGGGCTAAGACATTTCAGATCCCTCTTCGGGCGCCGAAATTCAGTATATGGTTGGATATCTTCAGGAAGAATACGTTAACTAATGCACAAATATAAAGTATCAACATTTATTTATTATTGACCTACAGCTCTGATTTTCTACGCAAAACTTGAGATTCAGGTATTATATGTACATATATCTGCGAGAGGTTGGGAAATTTCGAAATTGGAGATACTACAGACCAAAATATGTGAATTGACGTAAACATACTTTAGACCAAAAGTTGATAGTTTGCGAGATACAGGGTGTCAAAGTTACAATTTTATTTTCTGTTTTTCTTTAATGCTTGAGAAGTATTTCAGATTTTGTCATAAAACATATGTTATTTTTTATCTCCAAAACTATTGGCTTTAGACACCTCTAACAAGTAAACTTTTTTTATTGTGGAAATACGAGAAAATAAGATTTTTCGGTCAGTTGTAGTATACAGGGTAGCACAAAAAAGTTATGAGTTATTTACCGAGATAGTGCTGTAAGTGGCGCTCTCTGGAAGTTTGGCCATAAAAAATAACGGATTCTTGTTTCTCATACTGGAAAACCTTCTTATACCGAGTTTTATGCCAAAATCTGAAATACTTCTGAAGCAATAAGGAAAAATAGAAAATAAAAGTGTAACTTTGACATATATTTTGGTCCGTAGTATCTCTGGTTTCGAGATTTTCCAACCTTTCGCTTAAAATGTTGCGTAGAATCCAATTATTAATTTAAAAATGAGCAAGTAAGTAGTAGTAGTACTAGATCTACATAATGTGCAATGGAAGGTGGCGTCATTTTAAAAATGTTTTATCCAAATTACTATCATCAGTCTTAGCAACCGAAATTTTTTCTGATAGTATCATACTTACCTATCGCTTTTCGTGAGATACCTTGTGTATGTCCCCGATCAGTTTGCAAGACAACGGGCTTTATAAGCATAGTACCGAATCAGCCTCCTTCCGATTCTTTGAAAACCTCTCCGATATTAAACAGCTAATTATCACAAGTTCTGGTGGTTCCTTTCAAAAACTGACACTAATCTGCTAGGGTAACGCTACTTCGCGAGCTAATCTGCTTAATGTATTCAAAGGGCTTTCATAAATACATTTTTATCTATGTGTTTCTAAAATTGCCTAAAATTGTCTTTTTTATTTATTAATTCAGAATAAAAACATTTACAATTTGGGAATATAGGGTCATACTAATAATGTCTCTAATCTCTGAGAGCAGGGCATTCACCAGAACTTTTATATCCTTTTGTACCCTGGACTGTGTTGCAGTGTGTTGTGATCAATCATCGAACACAAAACACCGTTGACGCTGTCCCGCGCTAATTTTCTGTTGCCGCAGACCAAATGGCGCAAAACAAGATAAAAATGAAAATAAAATCGGTGCACATCGCATAGAACCAAGTTCGTTCCCAGTGGCGGAACTAGAATGTGGGTCATACATTTTGTCAGTGTATATATAATTTTCGAATTTTTAGTCTGCCTGTTAATCTGTCGATGCCTTTGTAACCACGTAATCACTGATATAGGACGATTTCGAAGATGTAGAGGAAGCAAAAAGGTCACGTCGTTCTCAAACTATATTTTTCTATATTAATCACTATATGAAGGTTTTGACGAGAAGTGGAGATACTTGCACAACCCTAGTTTTTTTTAATCTTCACGTTTTTGGAAACTCCGTTTTCTGTGATTGCTGGTCAGGTTTTTTGGATGGTATGTTGCGATACGTGCCAAAATGATTCCATTATCAATTTCGATTTTTGGTCCAATTTTTTGAATACTTGTTCAAGACAAAGACCACGTACATTATTGAAAGCTGATGATGGCCAACAAAATAGCTCAACTGGTGGGAGCAATAGCCTCACGTGCCAGATGTGAACGTTTAATTTAAGATGGGGGTATTATCCTGGTTTCGCTGAATGTCATTAAATTTTGAGACGTTTTAGCTTCTCACTCATTTGAAGATAACAATGCTATCGTAATTTGTTTTACTTCATACGCCACTGGGTGATTGTAATCGCGAAAAAATTACGAAAAAAAAGATTTTTTGTTTTTTGGATGTTATACGAGTATGACAAGTGCATTACGAAAAACCATATCACTTATTTCTGTCTGTCCGTCTGTCGGTCTGTCCACTAAACTTTGGACCGCATATAACTTGTAAGGTAATGTTTGGATTTGGATGAAATTTTTACACCAGCACGGGTACTACATACCTTGAGAAGCGACATTTTGTAGCTTTTTTGACATTTCGTAGGCTTTTTTGTGATATAACGAAGAATTTACCACAAAATGTTAACTTAGCACAAACTGTTGTACATTTGTTGTGAACTCGTCAGCGAACAGCGATCATAGCGAGCAATGGAATGAACTACTGCACACTAAGAACTACCTAGTCTGCAAGATGACGTTTCGTCGTTTTTTTAATTTTTTTAGGTTTTTTACATAATACCCCTATAAGTTACTACTATACCATGGGTGGGGATTATTTTGAAAATCGATCGGCGAAGGTACAGGCAAAAAACCTTTTATTTGGTGCTAGTAGTACAAAGGTTTCCAGCCCAGGTAATTCTGCATTAAACATATTTCAAAGATTTCCCCATACATTTGCCGTTAAAATTTGAATGATGAAGATATATCCCCGATGAACGCATGGCGGACAACTCAACGAGTGCACACCTCTCTACTTTGGATGATGAGGGTTGACTGACCGATACACCGATGATACGTGTATTTGTGTCCAGGTTGCCAGATTCCAAGATCTTTTCTTTGTATCCAGTGGCGGATTTAAGTCTAAGCAATATATTAGCTATACAGATTGCACTTAAAAAGTGATTTATGTTCTGTTTGTTGCTCAATAGTAATTAGAAAAGTGTGTAAAGTTTGACTGATTTTGTTCGGGGTTGGTGCAGCGAAGCACTATTAGTCTAAACATATTAGACGAAGATACCCCTGATCTGCGAAATTATTCTAAAGTCTGGTTTTATTGCTGCAAGTTGCTCAAGGGGGTATTCAAAACATGGACGCATAAAATGGCTAAACCAATTTTTGTGGGAAAACATTTTATTCGACAACAAAGAAAAAGAAAACGCATTTTTTGGGATTCAATCTAAATAATCAGCTAGGACGAAAAACTCTTCTTATGTAAGATTTTTAAATATTTATGAGACCTACAAACCCGTAAAGAGATCCGACTAATAGCAAAAAAGTTATCACCGTAAACCGAGGCAAACTGCAGGTCTTGATACGTGTTAGTAATGCGACGACGGTTTCTCGCAGATATTTGAAATGCTTTAAATTCGTAGGATTGGTACTTCTAAATAACCACAAAAAATTGGAGTAGATTAGTAAAGTAGTTTGTGAGAATTTCTAATTGTTTATCCCAAGACATCTGTTTTCCGGCCATCACTACTAGTTTTTTTTAACAATATACATGGGTTAGTTCAAAAGGCATTTTATAGCAAAATAGACTAGTTTAACTTGCCGATATAAATCGAAAACTATTCCGGAAAATAAATGTTATTTTTATGCAAAAAAGGATAGGTTACGTTTTTCTTCTAAACAAATTCAAACATTTCGTATTTGTGAGTAACTCGCAACAAAAGATGATAGACACATCCGCTTTGTTTTAAACTGTGTATATTAACGTATGTATTTCGAATATCGTAGCGCATTTGCTCAATTACTCACAAATACGAAATGTTTGAATTTGCTTTGAAGAAAAAAACGTAACCTTTGTTTTTCGCATAAAAATAACATTTATCTTTCGGAATGGTTTGTAATGCATATCGGCAAGGTACATTAGTCTATTTTGCCCTTGTTCTTTGAACTGATCATGTATAAAGCTAAATAAACTAGTAGTGATGTCCGGAAAATAGGTGTTTTCTGATAAAAAATTAGAAATTCTAAAAAAACTACTTGACCATTATACTCCAATTTTGTTGTTGTTATTCAGAAGTATGAATCCTGTGGATTTGAAGAATTTCAAGTAGTTGCGTAAAAATATCGTCGCATTACCAACCAGTGCCAAAACCTGCAGTTTGCCTGGTTTTTCGGCCATGATATTTTTGCTGTTAGTCGGATCTTTTCACGTGTGGTCTCATTCTGTAGGTCTCATAAATATCTAAAAATCTTACATAAAAAGTTTATTCGTTCCTGTCAACACTTCCGATTGAATCCCGAAAAATGCGTTTTCTCATTCTTTATTGTTAAATAAAAAGTTTTCCCACAAAAATTGGTGTAACCATTTTATGAGTCCATGTTTAAAATGCGCCCTTGTAGAACTTGCACCAATAAAACCGGACTTTGCAGTTATTTCGGGGAAATTTGCTAATATGATTAGATTACATGTTAGATGAACGCCTATATTGGAAATATGCATTTATGAGATTTACTTAGCGGTGCGCCTGTAGCCTGTTCAGAAATTGCGTCGATCGATGCTCAAAGTCAATACCACACGTCCCGCAGTTCTTCCCCCGTGTGTTTCTATTTATGTTGCTATATTGGAATGCGCTTAAGTCACAGAGCTTCTGCGCTACACGTGAATATGTAGAACCCTGTATTCCTGTTCTTGTTTCGTACAAACATACTCGTAAATTGTCAAAGTAATTACGATCTAAAATATATAGTTTTTTCCAAAGATTTCCAACATTTTTACATGCGATCAGCACCGATTCGAAAACTGAGAAAGCAACAACTATGCCGTAAATCTAAGTTCGACAACGAATAATTGTAACATCTGTATCGAATTTCAAAAAATAATGACTATACCTATTGATATTTTTATCACCTGCTGATATAATAGAAGTGCTTGATTGTGTCAGTATTTAAACCAATTACTTGATTTGTTTAACGGGTATTTCAGAGTATTAATCCTTAAGCTTAGTACACACTAGTAGACCCCGTTGCGCAATTTATCTATAGGCAGTCTGGAGACGGTCTTAAGACACGATCTATAGATGGTCTATAAACATCCTTCTTTGTCTCGTCTAGCGTCCATACGATAATGTGAATTTTTCGGTCTTATGTTCGTTTTCGCCATCAATGACATTGTTTTGTGTGGAATGACTGGGATATGTCTCGGGGTCTCTCAAAATGTTTTTTTTGGTTAACAGAGCAATGAAGTTCTTTATGTTTTAATCTTTAATATTATTACACTAGTTATTAATTATAAATGCCACGTAATTCTTTTGTTCTCATATAATAAAATATTGCCTTTCTGACACAATGGATTTAAGGAGCAATAATAGGAAATAGAAAAATTACCAACCCCAAAGATCGTTTGCGCCCCCCCTAGATGAAATCCTAGATCCGCCTTTGTGTATCATAGTTGTCAAATTTCTCGTATATTCGGCATGTAATCTCGAACACAGTAGCGCATAATAATTATAGAACTTGAGTTTAGGTGAAGTGTATGGATCAGGGGCGGTGTTGTTTGCTGTCTGACACAGCACAAATTGATACTAATTGACAAAAAAATTTAGGCTGGTATGTTCGCCAGCCATATTTTCTTGCAAAATAAATATAAAGAATAAGTTATAAAGATAACCTAACTATCATTTATGATCATCAGGTTAAGAAATGTAAACGCGCTGTCTGCTATTCTGTAGAATAATAAACTACGAAGCATAAAATGGGAGAATTTAAAGTTGATATGATTCAGTAAGATAAGCATTTTCTTAATGCTGGCGTACTTTCGTACCTAGATGAAAGCAACGAATAGACCGTAAATATATCGTTTTATCAAAACTAGTATTACAGAATAGCAACACTGACATCAAGTTAAGATTTCTTGACGTGGTTATATTTGACAGACCAACTATTGGCCAACCGGCACGGGTATTACGTATCTTGGAAAGTGACATTTTATCTGTTTTTTTGACATTTCGTAGGTTTTTTGTGACATAACGTAGGTTTTTCTTCAAGATGTTAACTTAGCACAAGCTGTTGTACGCTTGTTGTGAACTTGTTTTGAAGCTGTACGTGTTGCTGAAACGTCAGCGAACAACGATTATAGCGAGCAAACTTGGTATGAACTATTTGCATACTAAAAACCAACTAGTCTTCAAGATGACATTTCGTCGGTTTTTTGACGTTTTTTTTAGGTGTTTTACATAATAGATCCGCGGACCTACTGAAAAAGTTAATAGTATTATAGTTTAGTATACGTAGCTAGTAACGTTGATAGAGATGCAGACGATATATTGATGTGTCTGAAAGATTGATTGCCATGTTTGCATGCATTATTATACCTGTACATTTTCACACAACGTTGAGTGCATAGTCATCATTTTTAAAATATCGTACAGTGTGTATTAGTTTCGAAACTCATATAGAAATTTGTAATCTCGTACATGTACGACATTCCTTTTACCTCTCTCGACACTGTTGTATATATACATGTTCGTAGCCAATATTTTGCCGAATGTAATCACTTATGAATTGATGACAACGTTGCAATAGAGTTCAAAAATTATAAGAATAACATTGGTAAATCATACGGACTCACTAGTTTCATGGAAAGAGCATACTGTCGAGGTTAACCATATACACTGAAAACCAAATTTGTCTGACTGCTTGAGTTCAATGTGTAGGAGAGAGAAGTATGTATAGGTACATATGCTAGAAAGAGATAGAAGCCGGCTAGATAGTATGCTCGTCGCCACGTTTCTTAGCAACAATTACTGGGGGCGTGCTGATTTGAGCAACATCTGTGGAAATCAAAAATAATTCTAAAATAAATTAAAGCACTAAGTCGCAACGAAATTGTAATATATAATTCTGACCAAAATATTAAATTAAAGACCTCCTTCCCACCTAACCTAACCATTTTCTGGTGTAACATATTGACCACCCGGCAGATTGCACGACCCTTCGCGTCACCGTTGCTAGGCAATGTGGTGATGACCTTCGCTCTTCCTATAATAATAGGACGTCTTTATAGCATCCTTGATTTTCATAGTTTTCTGATGTTCCGTGTCAGCGCTCTATTATGAGGTTATGTTACAAATTACTATTTCAAATTTTTCATGCTTTTGATTTATATCATCTGTTATATCAGTCTGAAATTTCACCAATAAGAAAACATAGCCTCATAATAGGAAAGCTCTCACGATGATACGGAACATTAGAAATATAGAAACACCGCAGCCTTTCTGAAGGAGAGAAAAGACTATGAAAATCAAGGAGGCCATTAAAGCATCCTACAATTGTAGAAACGACTGACGATATGGCCCTGTGTTGACACACACTTTTCGCGCTTTTCTCTCGTACACATCAAACTCAAGCCGTCAGATAAATTTGGTTTTCCCTGTATATATACAGTATGTTATAAGTGGTGTAAAGTGTACGACCGGCTTAGTGTTACCTGGTGGGGATACATTAATCAATGGTGGTATGCTATCTGATTCGCGTGATTTGACAAATCGAATGATACGGAGTCAAGTTACTGATCGAATCACTTCATTAAGTAAGTATTGAATAAATTAAGGATTTCATAAAAAAAGAAAACCTGGCCACCAACGGTTTTAAACTAGAGATGCCACTTGGTAGCTTACTGCAAGTATATTTTTTTTCTAACGAGGGTTAGAACTTGCGCCATTGACGCCTATGATGGTTTGAACGAGAACTAACAGCAATTCGTTTGTTCGCGGCTACCAGCATTTTGCAGCGCCATCAGCGAAATGAAATTGTGCCGGTTTTATCGCCTATTTTCAGAATGGGGGTGTAATGTCGTTAAAAACGGATTTGTTGATCTGTCTATTGGCTTAATTGATTGCAGCCGGAAACGGAAAACGCTGCACTCGCTGATGCTCTTTTCCGCCGATGCGTTGCTTTACGTTCTAGTTACTAATGCACACGTACATATGCACAATCAGCAACCAGAACGACGAGAACCCGTTGTACATTGCCGAAAAAGTCAGGGGAAGTACGGGAGACTTGACCCACATGAGGGCGCATAGATTCACTTAGAATGAATGAATTGTGATGACTACACTACACTAAACATACTTACCCCTGCTGAGCGGGGCAGTGGCAGTTCAAGTGATTGTTCACGCGTTATGAAATACGGCAGTACCAATTTCCGCGTAGCGGCACTAGTCCATCAAAAAAGAACGTGGTAGACAAGGACCAGTTGACCGAGATGGTACCATCCGCTAGCTTTTTCTAGGGTATCTTAAGAATGTTCTCATGTTTTCTCCAACAAAGAAATTGATGATGGATCCCCCGAGTGCTAAGACTTCCGGACGTAAACTCACTCCATTCTCGAAATGTCCGGGTGGAGGGCGGACTCGAGGTAACAACATTGATGATAAAACTTATTTCACGAAAATCTGCGGAATTAACAGCAACTTTAATGCTGTTCACCACCCCCTGCAGTCTAATTGTACCACCTAGGTTTTCTTGGCGGACACCAAAATCTCAGATTCTGCACCGATTAATCCTCTTGGTTTCCCAAATAACGAGGTGCACTCCAATCTGAGGGAGAACGGGATACTTGAGGTATTTGTCCGCAGCAGTCCTTACTGCCCCAGAGACGTTTCTTTGGCATCAGGTCTAAAGGACATTCTCTAGCTGCGCCTTAACTCTAAAACATCCCCTTCACTTACTTGCTGCCTTTATCACTCTCCCTCGGACCATAACTGGGATGGCTTACTTGAATACTTCGCTGTCAAGATCGACTTCCTGAAAATCAATCACCCCGTTTCATAGGTTATTCTTCTTGGTGATTTCAATGCCCATAATGAGCTCTGGTTGGGCTCAAACGAGGCTGATGCCGCAGGTCGTGCTGTTAAACTTTTCACTACTATCCAAGCACTGAGCCAGATGGTGACGAGCCGTATTATTTTCCCCCGCGTACCACTGTGCCTACTGGAACTCTTTCTGAGCACGCCCTTACATCACTGCTGTCCTTTCTCCCCTGGGTAATTCAGACCACGGTGTTGTGGAGGTGAGGTTTCGGTCAGAACACGCCGTGCCGTAGGAGCAGAAACTCGCCCAGGTCCCAAAATTTGACATTACGGATATGCCGACTGGAAGCGGCTCAGAGACTTTTCTCCACCTTTACTTGGAGACATTTTTGTTTCGCTGACACCAATGCGTCGGATACCTGTTCATCAATAACCAGAATTATCCAAGTAATACATCCCTCATACAGCGAAAGTGCCTAAATCAGTTACCAACGGCAGGTTCATCAAATCGTCACCAGAAAAACAAGGCACACATAACCTACTTACAAAATTCCACTGCAGAAAACAGATAGGCCGACGCGACGTCGAGAATATAACGAAATGGCTCGAAGACCAGCACGATATATAAATTAGGCACTGGGTAATGCCGCAGCGCAATGGCAGTCGGTCTTTCTTGACGCTGGCCAAGCAGATTGAAAGAAACTTCTCACAGAGTAGCCTTTCACCACTTACCTGCCAGGATGGAACGATGGGAACCGATTCAAAGGCTAAGGCGGAAGTGCGAGCCAGGATCTTTGCTGTCAACTCCACCATGGACGTCCCCTCAACGCCCGAGTGCTGTCGATTCAAAGGGTTACCTACACTATGCGGGAAGTAACATTCAGGCATAAGAATGTAAGACGGGTGCTCTTGTCGCTCGACATCCGGACTTGATTCTGCCGTTCCATTGAAGAGGTGTGCAGCGGAGCTTGCTCCAGTTCTTTCGCGTATTTTTCAGATATCTTACGAATCCGGTACCTTTCCAGAAAACTGGAAATTTGCACATGTCCAACCCATTCCAAAAAAAGGATCCAAGACCCACCTATAGCCTATAGCTCTGCTTCCTGTTATAAGTAAAGTGATGGAGAGGTGCATAAATCGCGAGCTTCTGGACTACCTCGAACGTTGCGGCTTGAATAGCATGTGATATCTCGAAAAAGTTCGATCAGCTGTGGCACACTGTCCTCTTATGCAAACTTTCTGTAGCCCTCCTATAGCCTCAAGATATCCGTCGTAATTGACGAGTTCTCCTGTTCATCCCACAACGTCAACGCGGGTATTCAACAGGGATCGGTCCTGGTTCCGACACTATTCCGCTTACATCTCCGCTTTTCCTGTGCGTTCAATCTAATCCACAGATTTGCTGAAGACAGCACTCTACTTGCAGGAATTCAGAGCGACAAGGCGATACGACCGCTCTTCTGTCCCTAGGGTGTCGAGATTGTGGAACAATCTACAAGAAGGGGCTTCTCCCAGTTCCACTAACTTCAGGCAGTTCAAAAAGCAGACTAACAAGTTTCTTTGGATCCATCATAGCATCCGCACTGCTGCTTAGGTGTAAAAAAATACTTGCTGCAATATATTTCTACCAGATTTTTCGGCACCATAGGAAAAACATAGACACGGCAGAAATGTTTTTTCTGAGAAGAGCAGGTTGGGTATCCAGTATCGAACACCTCATGAAGAGATACGGCTTAAAACAAAAAAAGTATCGTCCAGTGTAAATATGGTAGAAACGAAGTAGTTATTGTGGTATTTTTACATAACACAACATAGAGAAAAACGAGTAAGGGCGACAGTTTCATGGCAAGATGGTATCCGTCAGATCATGAGGGACAAAGTTTTGGAGGAGGAAGTCTGGCATAATAGAATGCGATGGCGGGAGGCGCCAACGGCGGTAGGAACTCCGTATATACAGTGTGTCTCAGATTCTCTTTTCTGTACAGGGATCTCGGCTCCTGTTATACCTACAGCAAAGATTAAAAAGGGAAAGTTTAAGAGGAAACTTAGTGCATTCGATAGCCGACTACAGATTTACGATCGGCCAACTGGTTTTGGAAATATCGGCGAAAAACCGAAAATGTCGAATTTTGTTTTCTCTCATTAAAATCAGAAGTCTAACAAACAAAAAATTGTCAAAACCGGTTGAAAATGGCCGATATTCCCTACTTAAATGAAGAAAAATAAGACATGTTAGTTCTGTACTTGCAGTCACACAGAAACGCCGACATTACCTCAGCAAGATACTTGGAGATGTACCCCGAACGACGGAAGCCTCATAAAACCAAATTTAGAAAAATAGGAGTTAATTTAATAAACCATGGGATGGGGCCTTCGAGCAACCTAGAAGCGGACACAATATTGAAAATGAAAGTCCCGACTGAAACATTTTACAAGCTGTCAACTAAAAATTCATAGTGCATCGGTAAGAACTATAGAGCGAGAAATTGGTGTATAAATAATCAACACTACAGGGAATATTACATAAGACTAACTACCATTCATACAAACCTAAAATAGTTCAAGGACGTAAGGAAAATGATTTTAGAAGGCGAATGCGCTTCTGTGAGAGGTATACTAGGAAGTCTAATGAAAAGCCCGATTTAGTAAATAATGTCTTTTGGTCCTATGAGTGTAGGTTTACGAATTGTGGAGTTTTTAGTAAGCACAACACTCATCATTGGGCAGTGGAAAACACTCACGAAGTGGCAAAGAAACGTCTACAGATCAGATTTTAACTAACGTTTGGTGTAGGGTCATTGGTAATTTAATCCAAGTTATCTTTTTTTTATTAGGCACCTATTTGAAA
Organism: Acanthoscelides obtectus; assembly: GCA_963669975.1. Taxonomy (NCBI): domain Eukaryota; kingdom Metazoa; phylum Arthropoda; class Insecta; order Coleoptera; family Chrysomelidae; genus Acanthoscelides; species Acanthoscelides obtectus. Next base: position 57,688,691 of record CAVLJG010000004.1, read on the forward strand.
TTAGGTATTACTCATTTCAGGGAATCGACATATAGGATCATTTTTGTTTGTCTACAACCTAAACGGACAGAGGTACATAGAGCTTTTGCGAAACCAGGTTGTGCCGGCTTTACGAGCTAGTCTAACCGAAGTGGAGTTGGAACAACCTGGTTTCAACAGGATGGATGTCCGGCTCACAGCACCATTCAAGTCAGGAACTACTTAAGAGAGCAGTTTGATGAAAGAATAATTTTATTAAATGGTTCAATATCTTGGCCTCCTAGATCCTCTGATCTTTCCCCATTAGAAGCACAGCTAGAAACATTAACAGAAATACACTAGCTAAGGTTGTACGAACAACAGTCAGCAATTGTCAAAAATGTCTGAATGCAAATGGACGTTATTTTGTAAATTTACTAAAAATTTATTAATACCCACTTACATAATTAGATTTTACATTTCATTACAATTTTGTAAAATGTTTGTTTGTTCAGGTGCAAAATAAATTTACGACGATTTTTATGACTTGTTTTTTAACACACTCATAGTTAGGAATTTGTACCAAAACATTTGACTTGATGAGAAATCGAAAATTTAAGGCGTTTATGTGTTTTTTCTGCCTTACTCATTAATGTTATTTTCCGACAAATAAATCATGGCCTTCTTACAAAAAAAACCTAATACATAACATTACGCTTGACGATATTTCGGTGATACTCCAATATTTTGTGCACTTGTGAGACATCACTCGACTGAAAATGTTACACTTTTTTCAAAAATCAAAAAATCCAATATGGCGGCTGTAAGAAAAAACAAAATACGATTGAGACCTGCCATACTCGTTATATAATTTGCCTTAAAAAATGTCCGAATAATGTCACATTTAGACAGCTCGCGGCTTTAGAGTTATACTATTGTATGTACGTAAATGTTGTTCCGAGTTATGGCAAGAAGAAAATTTTCATGTATGTTAACACCTTTATCTCTGAAAGGAATTTTATTGTAATAATTAATTATTACATTTAACTTTATATACGGATTTTCCACAAAATACTATAGAAAAGTTGTTTTTTGGTCCAGGAAAAATCACATACAACTTTGTTATCTTACAAAACGTATTTATTTAAAGCAGAATGTTACATACAACTTTGTAAGACGTTCAGGTAGTTTAAAACAACATACTAAAAATACAAAAATATGTTAAACTGAGACTTTCGGAGCTTTAGTATCATTCATCGACCTCGTCGTTTGTATCGGTCTCATTGAAACTTTTTTCCAATATAGTGATTGGTGAGATCTTTCAAACTCTACCTCGGTGAAAGGGGCTTTCACTTTTGAAAAAGGTATCACTTTATAATCCTTAAAATCTTCTGAGCGCATCTGTATAATCTAATAACGGTTAGCAACATTAACATTTAGAAGAATTCTTAAGAGTGATACTGGTGAAAAGTTTCCGATTGTGGCTAAAACCCTCTCAATGCAGCTACTATGTAAGCCACAATCTTGTACAGTTTAATGCTTCCAAAACACAGTACTGTACCCTGGCGAACAAAAAGCGTCCTAGCGCTCATCTCGTTTCGATGGATGGCCGAGTTCTGCCAAAGAGATGTTCACTTCTGCTGGTCGGAGTCCAGATCACCTAGGACTTGATCTGGCACGAACACATCTCGTCAATAGCGGCAGCTGCTGAGAAAAAGCTAGTCCATTTGTTTAGGGCTCACTCAATACAAGGCCCAGATGGTCTAGCCTCGAGTATTCCTCACACGCTTGGGGTGCTGCCACCCCGACTATATTATTTATGCTCGATGCTGTCCAGAGGAGGGCTGTCCGACTGATCGACGACTCTTCTCTAATGGACAGTCTCGGAACCCTTTCGCACCGGCGGGCCGTCGGCGATCTAGCTCTCTTCTTTCGCTACACCCACGGGCTTTGCTCTTCAGAGCTCTCTTCCATGATGCCGCCGTGCGATGAGCCTGCCAGATAGATCCGCCTAACTTTGGCCCCCCATCCTAACCGTGACGAACTTTGTACAGCCAGAACTGGCCGATACGACCGCTCCTTTGTCCCGAGGTTGTCGAGATCATGGAACAATCTACAAGAGGAAGCTTTTCCCAGTTCTACTAACCTTAAGCAGTTCAAAAATCGGACTTAAAGAATTTCGTTAGGATTTTCATAGCAGCCGCGGCGTCCCGGCATTTAGGCTTCTGCCTGCGCGGCTGCTTCGGTATAAAAAAAAAGAATCAATTTCCTGGATACATGAATGTCCCGGAGTGGGAATTTCATAGATATATTTTGAATTGAAGGGTTGATTAGTAAGAAACGCTATAGCATAAGATATAAGACTATTTCGATTTTGTGGCACGCAACTATCACTCCAAAGAATTAAACTTTTTAAAGCTTTGTTTTCTGCAAAAACCACTTATACAATTTTTATCAAAGCACTAGTTAATTCATTGCCAGCTCTACTGGTTTTGTACTTGACAATATTACCGTTAAATTATAAACATCAAGTTTGCTTTTGTAATAGAAATGGCTAGTTTCTACTGGGGACACTGCACAACATTTTGTGGATCAAATATCAAAAATGGACTGTCTTTTTCTTTGTCATTTCTCGTTGCAGTTTTTTCTTCTACGTGGTTCTCCTAATCGATAGCCTTTTCTGCACTTAGAGTATTCTCTATTTCCCTTAATTTTGCCTCTTCACAGACGTAACAACTATCTATTTGGAACATGGAAGTATAAATTGTACTCTGTAGAAAATATTTTTCTGTAAAAAGACTCTTTTATAGCATTCTTATGAGCAGCGGTACTCGTACAACTTTGAATATAGAGCCTGTACATTTGATTTTTACTGTGGGTAGAATCCAGGTACTCCCTTTGTGTATTAACTCTGGTCTGGAATAATCCGACTCGATCCGAAAGATTTCAGTTTCAGTATAACAAAGTTATTATATAGCGTTCATGAAAAATCTATTTTGTTACTGCTATCACAAAGTTTTATGTATTACATGCCAGTTTGTAATTCCAAGGTAATCCAGATACAACTGTGTATTTCTGATAATATAAATTTAAGAATGTGAGATAGAACTTGTATGGTCAAAGTCCAATGCACACAAAACTATATGATGCTGTAAGCTAAAAATCAAGAAAAATGCCACATACAACAGTTTAACTCTAGGGTGACGAGCTGTCAAATTAAGCGTTTCGGATTTACTGATAAAAAACAAAATTGAACTTTTCCAGTTTTTCCAATGTCGAATGCACTAAGTTTCTTCTAAACATTTCCCCATTTAACCTTTGCTGTAGATATAACAGGAGCCGAGATCCCTGTATAGAGAAGTGAATCTGGGACACACTGTATATATTCTTACCATAGCGGTCCAAATGACTGGTTGTGGTAGATAACGCTACACATACTTGTAGCAAGTATTGCTCAAAATAAAAAGAATCCAAATAGAGTATTAACTGTATACTTGGTGTTTATAAATTGAATATTAATATTTGGAGGGGCGATTTGTTGAGTTCATTTTAAGAAAAGACCCGCATATGACCGTATGTCTTGAGGGTCTTAACTTACAGGGTGGTCATTATTAATATCTGATATACCTCTTGAGATATTCTAACGAAATTTGGCATACATGTACTAGGAATCGATACATTTTTAATGTACTGTAATTTTTTAATTTCCACCAATGGCATTCGTATGGAAATTCACCTGCCCCTTTTTGCAGAAATTGATGGTACGGCACTGACTTCTGTAAAAATAAAAATTAATCTTGTAATGCCCAGTTAGTATGACAATGTCACTAAGCAGACATTATTTTTTTAGATGAAAACCGTCCGAAAACAAATCTGCTCCGGTGGCAGAATTTGGATTCCAAAATCAAATGTCTTCGTGACCGTTAGGCAGGGGGGCGGAGAAGGGGCCATTCTAGCTTCGTGAGTGGGGAGATTTCGGGCAACAGGACCAGCAGCAAAAAAACCGCATCTTAGCTCTTAAAGAAAATATCCTTCGTGAGGTTAATCCTGTCCCACAATCACTTCTGTAGCGAGTGGCACGAAATACTGAGGCAAGATTTTAGATCACATCACTGGCGCTCCCACTAAGGGGGAGGGGGGGGGTAATTAACCCCCCCCAGACGACTCGAGTCTTTGAAAAGGTGGTATAAATTAAACGTCTTATAAAAAAATCTGTAACTTTAAGAAAGGATAGCGGCAACATTGCCAACCCGCTCAGTGCGCATGCGATTAGCTACTACTCTCCCACAAACAGCAACGGTGGGCGCTTCTTCCTGTTGGAACAGGTATAGTCTAGTCTTTTACGGTCTAGTCTAGTGTCTAAATTCTGTACCAGTCCGGAGTCCGCAACAAAATTTGGCTGAGAAGTGAACAAGCGGAGTTTTGTTGATCTGGATGGTATTAACGCTATTTTCTATGTTCTGTTGATTTTTTATTTTCCACGCATAAGCCAGAACATTAATTTTTGTTTGTTTTTAACTTTTATACTATAAAAGAATCCTGTCTAAAAAAATGGCAGACGGAAAAATGGAAATTTAATATAACTTCAATTACGAAGTGTTTGGTCCATACTGTTTTTCTCATGATTAAGAATTTTATTTTGATTTACATTCAGTTTTATCCTTGATAGAAGTCGTAACATATTTGTTATTGTTATTTTTTTCACGAAGATGTGTTTTTTGTTGTTTTGTCTGACATTGTTATGTAGAAAAGTCTGTGATAGATTATATTAATTTACATTTTTGTTTTAATATATGAAGATTGCTCGAGCTTGGTTTGCTTTATTTACACTTTGATTTCGTATGACTCAAAACTAAAAAAATGCATGTATTTTCTATAGAAATTACTGTAACAAATTCATATGTCTGCATATGTCCATGCTTTTAATATTAAATCATTATAACACTTACGTCACACTGAGAATTTACTTTCCATTTTGCCCCTCCCAGACTGAAATCCTGGGAGCGCCACTGACCACATCATGATTTTTAAGAAATAAAATCTCACTATACTTCTTTATAATAATTATCGAAATAGATGTTTACCTTTTGGGGTTTTTTTAATTTAGATTATAAATCCGAATTCTGCCACCGGACACCCTGTACTTAGGACTAAGTTTACTGGCTAACCATTGCCCAAAATTGAGAATTTGTTTCTTTTTGTGGAAGTTGTAAAAAAATATCTAGTACAGTTACCAATCAATGACCACAGCCAGGATGTAAATGATTTTATCAGAAGACTGTACTTTTTTAAATAATAGTATTTTACACTTTTAATGAAATAGCATAATTCTTTATCAACCCAACACTGTTTATTTAAATTAATAAATAGAACATAAAAACCATAGTTGTAGTCACCGTTCTTGGCGGCTACGTCATCAATGCCATATGAAATAAGTAAACAGATCGAGTCTCCGTAGCATGGGCGGATCTTAATTTTCATAACTAACTCCAGTACCCATGGAGTGGGTAACAGGGGATCGCTGTTTCCATTCTCTTCCTAGAAATACTCTAATAAATTTAGCACGAGCTGTCGACCTTCTCCATTGATCGCATTTCCGGGGATTGTACAATTTTATATTGCAGATTGACAACAAAACAACTCAAGTTGTACGCCGATGTCAAGTAAGTTGTCACTCTGACAAATATGATTGACGTAACGAGAAAGTTTTCGAGAGGGAGGCACACAACTAAGAAACGTATTTCTTTGAGCTTATCGAACAAACGTTCACACACAGGAGTAGGTTGCTTGTGTATGTATGAGGGAGATGGAGATATATAAAGGGGTGCTGGTAGTCTTACTTTGACCCGCCAGGAACTAAAAGATCATCACTTGGTGTAAATTTCTCCGATTTCTGAGACACCCTGTATGTTTAAGATTCCTCTTTACTGTACGACGTTTCGGTCCCAGTTTTCAGTTTGTTCAGTGGGTTTTTTGATAAGTATTTATTCAAAAATAATTAACAAGGGTGGAAGTTAGTTCACCGCCTTATGTTAAAATTGTGATTTTTCAAAATGCCACCAATTAGACATACCAACCTAGGTCGCAGAAACGCAATGGTGCGAGTCAAAGATATATCAAAGAAGAAGTCAAACTGACGAGCAATGAGAAGCGAGAAATGAAGTTGAACGGGATGGAAGGACTGAAATTCAACAACGTATAGAACTGTCGCATTTAATCCTAATCGAGCTGCATTCAATTATGGCGTGGCAACCGATTACAGTTCACAATAAATCGCTGCTATTGGACCAATGAACGTTGTATGTCCACATTCCACATCCAAGATTAAAAATAACGGCTCTGAATTATGTTGTGCTAGTGGAAAAGTCAAATTGACTCCATTGGTACCACCACCAGAGCCACTACGTTTTTGGTTTTCGGAAATGGGCCAGATTCTATACATTTTTCCCCATATCCAGCAATACAATAATTGTTTTCAAAAGACGTCATTTGGTGCAACAAAAGTCATTCATCATAATTTTATGCCCACTATCAAGGTAAATTGATGGGGGAATAGCAGTGCTGCCAACGTATTTTGCTAGCGACATGGTGGTACAAACACTTTGCTATACAATTACCTATATTCCATATATTTACTCATTCAGATTCAGGGCCAAATATTTGTATATTATCGAACAGGTTCCTTATTGCCAACGCCGGAAAGTGATTAAACATTTTTGAAAATTTATTTTATAGTTAAATAAGATATCTGGGGAATTAAGGACACAAATCGGTTGATACGATTACTAACCAAGATGATGTTGTCAATTATCCAACGGAATTTTTGAATTCTCTAGAAGTTCCCGGATTACCACCCCATAATCTGCAATTAGAAGTGGGATAGGTAATCATTATGTTGCCGAACATAAGCCAGCCACGTCTTTGCAATGACACTCGGCTTGCGGTGAAGAAATTAATAAATAATGTTATCGAGGACACCATTTTACAAGGAAAATTCGAGTACAAAGGCGAAGGCGTTTTGATTTCCGACATACCCGTGATTCCAAACGACATGCCATTCGAATTCAAACGCTTACAATTTCCAGTATGGCTTGCATTTGCAAGGTCAGTAAATAAATCGTGAGGGTAGTCGTTGAACTTTTGTGGCATCAACCTTGAAAATTCATGTTTTTCACATGGCCAGTTGTATGTCGCCTGTTCCCGCGTTTGAAAAGCATCATCATTATTTATTTACGCACCAAAAAATAAAGAAAACATGTTGAGTATTAGAATAAACACGTTGTTTTCGAAAAAAAAATATTATCCATCCCAGTTCATAGCTAAGACAGGACAAGGTCTGACGGGTCAGCTAGTTCACAATAAGTGTTCAAACTAGCTTCATACAGCAGTAATGCCAACTTAACATCTTCTCAAAACTGATCGGGTTATCAGATGGGCGAATTTTCCGTTATTAACAAATTCAGCTGCTTCCATTATTCTATTTCAGCTAAGTTTTCGATTGGCTTTGAGTAAACTTTTTCTTTCATCGCTCCCAAGTGAAAAAAATCGAGTGGATTTAAGTTAGGTAAACGGGTTGGCCACGAAATTGTATCAGAACGCGCTATCTATCTGCTCGGGTATTACGCATCAAGATATTCTTTAACTGAACGGGCATAGTGCGCCGTGCAGCCGTCTTGCTGGTACCACATGTTTCTGTAAATGCTTAGTGGTAAATCATTCAATAAATTTGGTAAATGATTCTGTAAAAAGTCTAAATAAATTTCTCCATTCAAGAACGCTGGCAGCTCAAATGGTGCAATGATTCTCCCATTTAGAATCCCGGACCTTATGTTTCCTTTAACATGATAGTGTGATCTATCTTGTCCCATCAAATGTGGATTTTTTTTCATGCCACTCGTGTAGATTCATGTAACCATCTTTTTTAAATGTCGATTCATCAATTCAAACATTCTTTGACAAGACTCAACTCACTGAAGACAATTCCGGGGCTGTGGAGATTGTAATTGCTTGTACGTGTACGTGGTACGGGTGGATCCCGTTCTTTCGCAAGATTCGGTAGGCTGTACTTTTGGGCACTCCCGTGCTTGCTTTTATTTGACGAACTCAGATCTTCCTCGACTGCTTGTAGTACGACGTCCTTGTAAGGAAAGGAAATGAGATGATGCACATTCCCAAAAAAGTCGGTGCTCGGGATGACGAGCAGCACTTGGGTATCACGATTAAGCCTAGCTGTAGCACTAACATTGCATCTACATTCTCCATAAATGAGGTACATGTTGGCATATTCCTGTGCGGTGTCTTGTTGCCACTACGTAGAATGATAGTCCGTCAGTCCGTATAACGAAAAATTGAAATTTGTAGTAATGGGAACTAAAAGATCGCCACAGTGTGTAGATTTTTCTGATTTTCTTAAAGCCTATAATTTCAAAAGTACACCACTTTTATTATTATTTTATACTTTTCGGATAACTATTATCACCTGTTCTATCCCCGTTTCCGGCTTGTTGTCGACTTCTGGGACTTCCTGTATAAGTGGTTTGATTTGGCCAGACAAACATGAGGGATTATAAAACGTGTATTAAACAACCAGAAGAAGTCAGTTGGAATCGAACTCAAAATGTTCAGGTTTCCATTCGGACAACTTGAGACAGCTAGGTGCAGAACTTTCCTTGAGTAGCTGTATGAAGACGCCAACCAAAGGTGACGAATTCAATCAGTTAGATTTTGCCTATGCCGAGCTCGTATCACAAAGACACATATTGTAATTTATTCATGTAGCAGCTCTCGTAGAGTTATGTTGGTTTTTCTGAATTGGGAAAGCGTCTTCTGGTTATTTCACATTCTCGATTACTGCCTTGCAACCAAGGAGTAATCATAAGATGTCCGAGTGAGAACGAAAAGCGTAGCTTAGCGAGTCAAACTGTCTGGATTCCAATGAGCAAGCGACATAGAGGACCCCAGATGAGCAAACGCTTGTGGCTGTCTTATCAAGTAAGCGTAATTCAAGCAGCGCTAGACAATAGTATCGTTCAAAGCTGAAGCTTATGTGGGTGTTGTACGGGATGAGGAGTTAAGATGATAAAAAGCACTTTGGAGATCAAGCATATATAGTTCATATTTTTCTCAGAAGCTACTGTGACTGACAAAATTTGTGCGTGTCAAATCAAGTCTTGAATTGTAACAAGCTGAAAGGAATGGTTCCCCGCAAAACTAGGCTATCCATCAAAATCCGATGTGGGTTTCTGTTCTAAATCAAAACTGTATGCAGGCTGTTTCAAATTCGACCCCCACCTTTAGGATCTAAAAAACTTTAAGCGATACGAAGTCGCTTGAGTGGGGCCAAGTTCGCATATTAAGATAATCAATAAAATGTCGCTTAGAAAGCATCGAAATTCATAGTACTTCCGGAGAGAGAGACAGAAAAGAACGAATTTTCCCAAAATCGTTTTAAATTTTTCCTGACTTTATTTGTAGAGGGATTTCAAAATAACTTGCACTTTAACATTTCCACATTTTCTCTTCTACAAGATGGCATAATTAGAATTTCAATATAACGTTTCGTCTTTTGTCCTCCAGCATCATCTTTATTTTTTCTTATGGACGCCATATTGGATTTTTGCACAGAATAGAGTTATTAATTCTGATATCAAAAATGTCCATACGTCATACATTGGTATTGCCAAACTTTAGTTAATTAAAAAAAAGCAGAACTTCCTAGGTATGTCTTGAAATTATCAGATTGTCATTTGTTTCGCGTACCAGATTTATCCAAAATACCTTATTTTTTTCAGGCTTTATTTGAGACGAGATTTCAAAACAAATTGCATGTTATCATTATTGCTTATTCTCCTTTACAAGAGGGTGTAGTCAAATTTTCAATCATTCTTTTTTCGACTTCACCAACTTTGTTTTTTCAGATGGACCCTATATCAGAATTTTTACATTTAAATGGACCTTTCAGTCGTTTCCTTGCTTGGCCATGAATTTATTGTTGGATGAAAATTATAAGCAAAAAAAAGCTATGGTAAAACCTGAACAAAGCATACAAATTGGTAACAATAATAATAATGATAAATAGGAAGAGGTAAATCACAGCAGATTTTCAAAATGTCCGTTATTGTGTAGGCAAAGATTGACTCTTCTCTGTACATTGTTCTCTGCTCGATTTATTTTTCTTCTTCTCAGTCTTCCAAGCTCGGTTGCTATGTTTAATTTGAGATCTGGTCTGGGACACGAAACAAATGAAATCTGATAATTTCAAGGCCTACCTAGGAATTTCTGGTTTCCTGAAATCTCTACACCCTATTTCACGAGTATCCATCACGGAACAATAAGTAGTTATCTAGTAATATTTCAAAATTTCCCATATAGGCACAGAACACATAATTCTGACGGATCCGTCAACGTCAGGTAGCCAGAGCTGTATTTTGTTTTTGTTTTTTGTACTCTACAGATTCATTTTGTACTTGCTAACAGCTCTTTTATTTAGAAAAGTTCATTTGCATGCAAAAACAAAACGCTACAAATAAGTTTTACTAAATTTACACGCGATTCACTAATGCCAACGTCGCAGACTAACACAAAAATGTCACTTGCTGATCAGCTGTTCACTTCAGTTGACGTTAAACCGTGATGGATACTCGTGAAATCGGATGTAAGGTTTGGCGATGTCAATGTGTGGAATAGATACATTTTTACATATTGAATGTCTAATTATGCCATCTTGTAGAGGAGAAAAGTGACAATGTCAATGTGCAATTTATTTCGACGTCCCGCTACAATTAAATCAGAAAAGAATTGAAACGATTTTGGGAAAATTCGTTTTTTCCGTCTTTGTTCGGAAGTACTCTGAATTTCGAAACTTTCTAAGCGGCATGTTGTTGATCACCTAAATACGCAACTTTGTTCCCATGTAGGCGACTTCGTATCTCTTACAGTTTCCGAGATCCCAATGGTGAGGGCCGAATTTGAAAGACCCTGTATACATAATATGTTCAAATCTTTTGCTCATGAGTAATGTTCCTCTTAACATTATTAGCCAATTCTCTACGGAGTATTACATTAAAGTTTTAAAGGCGCTGTTTAATTTCACAGCTACTGTAGTTTCATACACTATACAGCACGAAAACTAACCCCAATTATGTTTCAATCTTACATAATATAGTTGGAAATTTATTGAGTACGAACAAAAGCTCTCACCCTAACGCATATCCTATGTCATAACTGACGTTAGCCCTGCTCCATCAACAATTAATTTTTTCATCACGTTGCGCGTTTCCATTATCGGGACTGCTTCCCGGCTATTGAAAAGGGACCTGGTGCCCTGGTGGGGCTCCTCCCTCTTTAGACAAATGTAAATGAGAAACAGTAGTTAGAAACATGGCAGCCATCTGCTACTGCAACTATTTTATTTGTGTGTAGATGCTTCGAGTTATAATTAAAAGCATCAGTTTTGACTGTGAATTTTAGTTATTGAAGAGATGAACGAGGGTCTGAGTGAAATAGCCAACATAACAAAAACATAGCGTTTTGACCTAATAAACCTAACCAATCTAAAGTGAGCGACAAGTTGAACATGTTTGGTTTGATACTGATTTCTGAATCGTCAAAAAACTTTTAGCTACATCCAAGGACCTAGAAAATGACTTTCGGCTATTTTTTCCTGAATTTTGTATTATAGCTGAATTATCTATGGGCCCAAAGTTTTTCCAGTAGTAGTTATCGATATTCAGGGCCAAGTAGAGCGCCAACAAGTTGAGCGACCATTCTATTAAAGCAAATTGAAGCTACAGTAACCGATTTGCGGTAGCTGTTTCGTATTCGTTTGAATTATTTCATTATCACTTGATCAATATTACAATTCCATCACATGATAGATGACCTATCAAGCGTAACGTACTCGAAAAATTAGGTATGTTTGCGCTACCGGCAATGACGATTATCCGGGGATTATTATTATAATGACGCGAATGCCCAGGCAAGTTGGGCAATGATGATAAAAACGTGATATAACACAAATACAGGCGCGCTTCTACCGTCTTATTTTTATTTTTTTATATATACCGAAGCAGCCGCGTCGGCAGAAGCCTAAATGTCGGGATACCGCGGTTGCTATGAGGATTCCAAATAATTTCGTTAATCCAGTTTTTGAAATGCATAAGGTTAGCAGAACTGGGAAAGCTTACTCTTGTAGATTTTTTCACAATATCTACACCCTCGGGAGAAAGGAGCGGTCGTAACGGCCAGTTCTGGATGTATGAAGTTCGACATGGGTTAGGGTGGGAGGCCAAAGTCAGGTGGCACGGGTATTACGTATCTTGAAAAGTGACATTATGTCGATTTTTGGACATTATATTGGTTTTTCTGTGTCATTATGTAGGTTTTTCTACAAGATGTTGACTTAGCACTAGCTGATGGACACGTTGTGAACTCGTTTTGTAGATGTACGTGTTGCCTAAACGTGATGAGGCTTCAGTTACCAATGTTTGGCTCTGATGTGATGTTGTGATGTGAAATGTTCTTCAGAGATGGCATTACTGGACGTTACGGCAATATATAGGTGCATAGTGAGGACTTGTGTGCTGATAATATGTGTTGATGATAATTCCATTGGCGCCTTGTCTCAAATACACTTACTTGAGATTCAAAGCTAAAAATTAGTCGCGCATCCACTTTTTCTTATCCATTCTGGAAATTAGATATGTAAATATGCTAAATTTCAAAAAATAAGAGAGATAAGAAATAAATATATTCGCTGTACAGTGTCGAATTACAAGTCATATATATGCTAACAGTAATTACATACAACGCGGGCGCGGTGGTGATTTCCCGTAATTCACCTCAAAGTTTTTGAAAACAAAAAAACGTAAAATATCGAAATTTATAACTTTGAACATAAAGGACAACATATATGTAACCCATCGGGGACAGTTAATAGATATACTACATTGGCAGCAAATTCAGTAATGATTTTCCCACACAGCATATATCACTGATTTTATACACATGCAGACAAATACACACAATCATCCAGATGCGATCGTGCTATTCAACCAACTTGTTTCTCAGACATGAAAGCTATAGACTACTCGGCATCACAAACCATATGAAACCAAGAATGCATGTAGTTGAGTTATTCCTCCATCGATGGACTATCAAAACGATCCTGGTAAGCAAATGTGCAATGACTGCATGCATGCTAAAAACTACCTAGTCTGCAAGATGTCATTTTATAGGTTTTTTTTGACGTTTTATAGGTTTTTTTACATAATACCCATGTCTGTCTGTCTGGCAGGCACATTGCATGACGTCATCATGGAAGAGAGCTCTGAGGAGCAAAGCCCATTGGTGTAGCGGTAGACGAGAGCTAGATCGCTGACGGCCCGCCGGTGTGAAAGGATCCGAGACTGTATGTGACTCCTTTGGACAGCCTCGAGCATATATAATGTAATCAAGGCGACAACACCCCAAACGTGTAAGCAATACTCGAGGCTAGGCCTTATCTGGGCCTTGAATAGAGTGAGAAGGTCATGCGGAGAAAAGTACTTCTTAGCCTTAAACAGCCTAGCTTTTTCCCAGCAACTGCCGCTATTGACGAGATGTATTCGTGCCAGATGAAGTCCTCGGTGATCTGGACTCCGACCAGCCGAAATGAACGGCTCTTTGGCAGAACTCTGCCAAGATACTGGATGAGTACAAGAACGCTTTTAGTACCTACGTCAAGGTACACTACTGTGTTTTGGAAGCATTAAACTGTACAAGATTATTGCTTCCCCAGGCACTGATATAGTCTTCTTTTTTCCAGCTCAGAGGCAGAGATCGGTTTGTCACTCTGAATTCCTGCATGTAGAGTTTTGCCATCAGCGAAGCTGTGGATTGGTTTGATCATGCAGTTAAGTAGGTCATTGATATTTAAGAAAAACAGTGTCGGAGCCAAGACCGACCCCTGGGGAACACCCGCGTTGACGTTGTGGGATGAAGAGGAGAACCCGTCAATTACGACGGATATTTTGAGGCCAGTCAGCCACCCATCTGCAAAGCTTTTCTGGTAGGCCATATTATCTAAGTTTACATGAGAGGGTAGCGTGCCACAGCTGATCGAACGCCTTTGTAATACATCAACCTCATCATAAGAGTTTACTTCACAATTGCATCATGTAAGCTAGGAGGTTCCCTGTGGATCATTGGTGCCGGAAATCATACTGCTTGTCACTAATCAAGTCGTGACGTTCGATGTAGTCTGGAGCTCGCTATTTATGCATCTCTCCATCCACTTACTTATAACAGGAAGCAGAGCTATAGGTCTGTATTTGTAAGTGTCGGTCTTAGACCTTTTTTTTGGGAAGGGTTGGAAATGAGCAAATTTACAGTTTTCTGGGAAGGTACCGGATTCATAAGATATCTGGAAGAGACGCGACAGAACAGGAGCAAGCTCCGCTGCACACCTCTTCATTACAATGGCAGGAATCAAATCCGGACCAGAAGCTTTGTTGATGTCGAGCGACAGGAGCACCCATCTTAGGGTCTTCTGCCTGAACGTTACTTCCCGCATAGTGTAGGGATCCCTTTGAATCGACGGCACTTGGGCGTTGGGGGGCGTTCATGGTAAAGTTGGCAGCAAAGATCTTGGCAAGCACTTTTGCTTTGGCCTTTGAGTCGGTTACAATCGTTCCATCCGGACACGTAAGTGGTTGAAGAGAAGTTCTTTTCAATCTGCTTGGCCAGCGTCCAGAAAGCTACCGACTGCCATTACGCGGCGACATTACCCTGTGCCTAAGTTTAATATCATGCTGGTCTTTGGCATTGCGTTATATTTGCTTCTGGACTCGACGTCGGCTTGTATCTGCAGTGGAATTTTGTAAGAAGGTTCTGTGTGCCTTGATCTTCTGCTGGCGATCAGTGTCACACGATTTGTTGAACCAGCCGTTGGACCCTGGATTCACTTTCACTGTATGAGGGATGTATTCCTCCATCTCGACGAAGATAATTTCGGTTATCGAAGAACAGACAGCCGATGTATCCATGTCAGTGAAACAAATATCTCCAAGGAAAGTCTCTGAGCCCCTTCCTGACGGCATGTCCGTAATTTTGCGGCATGGGCGAGTCTCTGCTACCACAGCGGGTTCTGACCAAAACCTAACCTTCACGGCACCGTGGTCTGAGTACCCAGGGGAGACAGGACAGCAGTGTTATAGGAGACAGGATGCGTGGTCAGAAAGAGGTCCGGAAGGCTACTGGCATGTGACGAGACGCGGAGGCAAAAAGACGAGTCATCACCAGCTGGGTCAGCCCTTGAATAAGAGCGAACGATTCAACTGCAACGACCTGCTGCATCGGTCTTGTTTGAGCCTAACCAAAACTCATTATGGGCATTGAAATAACCGAGGAGAACTACCTCTGAAGAGGTGAGATTGACTTTCAGGAAGTCTACCTGGCAGTTATGGTCCAAGGCAGAGCAATAAAGGCAGCAACTACATTTGGGGTTTTAGAGTTGAGGCGAAGTCACATAATGTTCTTGCGATGTGATTCCGAAGAAACATCTCTGGAGCAGGAAAGACTGCTGCGGACAAAAGCCACAACTCCCCCGTTCTTTCTCAGATTGGAGTGCACCGCGTAATTTGGGAAGCTAAGATGGTTAATCGGTGCACACTCTGAGATTTTGGTCTCCGCCAAGAAAAGCATGGCGGGACGACTGGATTGCAAGTAGTGATGAAGGGCATCAATGTTGCTATTAATCCCGCAGATGTTCGTGAAACAAGTTTTATCTTCGATGTTGTTTCCTCGAGTCTACCCTTCAGCCGGACATTCCAAAAGTGGAGAGAGTTTACGTCCGGAATTCTTAGTACTGGAGGGATCGATCATCATTAATTTCTTTATTCGAGAAGATATTCCGAAAAGTGATGTTAAATATGACAATATTTATGTTCTATAAATGTCCTAACAACGTTTATAGAACAATTTTTATAAAAAAAACAATACCGGTAAAAATGTTATAAGCATTGTGCAGCAATGTTCTTTGATCTGTTTTAGTATGGCTCCCACAGCTTTAACCGGATAATTATTGACACGTTTTTATAATTATTATAAAACATAGTATGCAACAATTGTAAAACAGTATCATTAAAAACAGTTATTAAAGTAGAATAGCACAATTTTATAAACGTTGTTTTATTATCTTAAGCGCAGCTGTTTTGTTTTGACTTACACTAAAATGTTGTTTTTAATGATCTTTCATAGAACAAAAAGGCAAGTATTAGATCTTCCTCAGCAATTAAAATATGTATTGCAGACAGATAATCTGACAGTTGATATTTTACTGCGTAAGACATTTTTTTGTATAATATATCAGATATATGTAGCAAAATTTTCAAGTGCCTCAAGTATATTAGTTATTATTGAATTTCAAGAGAAAAGGGCAAATTTTCCATTCTGTATCTTTTCTTATTCTGGCCTGTATAGTAATAAAATAATTCAAGTGAACCATCTTATATCATTATATAAACACTAAAATAGTAAATTACGACAATTTTATCATTGCAAAAATAATAAATGTACTTAAGAACGGCCATCGTTAATTGAAGTTGAAATAACACAAAATATGGCTTCCATGTTATAAAATGCTTTCACCACCATAGGAGTACTTATAAAACGTTCTTGCTTTATAAGAGATTTTAATAAAATCTTTATACGTACAAATATATTTTAGTTAAACAGAGATGTACTGCCGGAAAAAAGGTCAGTATAAAAAGTTCAAGCGTGTATACACGGTGCTACAAATTCGATGCAATAGCATTGCTACCTTGTAAACCGCTAAAGTTACCTAATTTAAGGTAAACGTGGATTTCAATGATTGTTGGCAACTAGCAAAGTTATTTAACAATTTTCAACTGCCCGTGATGTATTTATTTTATAATTGCTGAATAACTGCTCTTAGAACGCAATTCTGTTTTAATAAAATTAACAGAATACAATTAAGCTTTTAAGAAGTATCCTGCTTTATAAGGTAGTCGTAAGAACGATCTTAGAGCAAAATACAAAACAGTTTTATGATAAATTTTAATTTAGCTTATAAATGTTTGCACAACAATTTTATACGACATTTAAGTTTACTGAGCTAATTTGTTTCATAACAGATTAGATACTGGTATTATCTGATACGAGTTTATTCGTTTGCGAACATCACTAAGATTGTTTTATTAGCGCTATGTGAAACGTTTACAGAATTTATTTATTAATATTTTCTTTCTGATATTATCGCTTGCTAAAGCATATTGCACTCAGATGGGACCTTAAAGACTTATCGTATAATTATCATAAAACAAAAAAAAAATGTGAGGATACGAAACCATTTATAAATACGTACATTTACAAAAATAATAAACCATTATTCACTTTTCCTGATAGTTGTGGAACGCCTTTAAATTTATATAATTTCAAAACGGGGCACGGTTAAGCATTGAAATCCACATTCTTGCCTCAATTTAACCGACCTCGGGAGTTTAAAAATTATAAAATATCTTTCCTAGTTGGAAAGTCGGAAGTGCAACACGCTTTAGCGAGCGCCAATATCAGAAAGAAAATATTAATAGATTTTACAATTGTTCCTCAGAGCGCTAATAAAACAATTTTGTTGATGTTCGCAAACGAATAAACTCGTATCTTTTATAAAACAAATTTGTTCAATAAGCTTAAGTGTCCTACAAAATTATCGTGACAACTTTTATAATACAGTATAAAAATTTGTCTTAAAACTGTTTTGTATTTTTGCTCTAAGAAAATTCTTACGATTCCCTGATAGAGCGAAATACTTCTTAAAAGCTCAATTGTCTTAGTGTAAATTATATTAAAACAAAATAGAATTTTAAGAGCAGTAATAAAGTAATTATAAATTAAAATAGCACTGAAAGTCGAAAATTATTTGCTAGCTGGGATGTCACACACAATGTGCACAAAGTTTGTTTATATAACTCGCAGAGGTAGGTACTTTTAGTAGAGTTAATTCCAAGCTAACTTTACTATTCAATGCGATATACACAAATGCTGATGAAATGTACTGTCAATTTACGGGAAGCTAAGGGAAGCATTAATTTCAGTTTAAAAGCTAAACTCGATGACAACAAATCGTTTTATAATGTTGGAGACCATAACAAGCGTATCGTTGGGATTAAAGAAGCAAAGACTTTGGCGTTAACTCCAGGTTCCATCTTTTGATAAATTAATAAGTCGTCAATGGCCGGGTAAAGATGTTAACAACTAGAATATTAGCAATATCGTCCGCCCGCAGTAGACACTCGCCTGGTCAGCAGAACGCTGATTCCAACGAATTCGAATATATCAGAAGAAGCCAAGCTTACGTGCTTACATTGCATTGTTTGCCGCAAAAGTCGCGTAGTTTAAGTGCATGCATCGCACTAACACTAAGATACGGATTTTTTGACAGGACTCAAAAAAATTAGCTTGTGGCAAGTACACTAACTTGTAGTATGCACGTTTGTGCTTACTACAGACTGAGATTTTGGATACGAATAAATAGTAAGTTTGCTACCTAGTCTGAATTCGTTGGTTAAAAAAATATTTAATAAAAATGTTTGTTAAATATTTGAAGCGACAGATTTTTTAATATTCAATAAATATATTTATTGCATATATAATTCATATATTTTTTCGAAATATTTAGAAAGTATATGAGGAAAGATCTACGAGTATAAATATCAATTTTATATTTTGATAAAATATCTAATATTTATCGTAAATATGTATTTAGGAAATATATGAAGGAACAGATTTTCATGCATCAATCTGATACATATTTTCAATGTATATAAAAAATTTTCAATGGTTATTTTAGAAAAAAATATGTAGGAACGCTTTTATACAATTGGTTTTATAAAGAAAATTCATTTTAGATATAATGGTTTAATTTGTTAGAAAAATAACATTAAAAAACATTCTAAGCTTTTTCTGCATCTTGTAAATCCACCCCTCTGAAAAAAACTTACTAATTATGAAGTATTATTGAATACATAAGCTGCTTTCCAGTGGTCTTTTGTTTGAGAGAGATATTCTCCCGAACTACTCTAGAAAGTGCATTGATGGGAATATAAAATGCAGTGGAACAATATTGGTGCTGAGCTCTGCTGAGTTACTCCGAGTAGCTCAACTAGATCACTGAAAAGCAGCTCTATAATGTATCTAAAAGAACCACACATTTTCTTCCTATGAGACTTCGAGATTTGGTTAATTTTTCATTTTATTTTAGATATCTTGATGAAAAATGTCCAAAGGCACAACTTCATCCTTTGACTAACTGTCAAAGAAAGTGTTTTTAGAAATAGACTTATTGATTTTGATGTAATGTGAGGTTTTTGCAGTAGTAAGGGGGCTAATTTAGCCATACATGTTTTGTGATTTTATATTATAACATTAATATAATATTTTCGACTGTTAAAATTTTGGAACGTTGCTGTTGAACTTAAAAATTTTAAAATAGTTATTGCTGATTTGTCCCCTATTACGACAAAAATAATAATAGTTGAGATTTTAAAAAGACCATTTTTGATGTATCTCGATCAAGTTGTGATTATATGACTTTTCATTGGGATGTTATCACCAATCCCAAATCGCAAATAACTGTTACAGTTCAAGATTTGTTTTTTATGGCCTTGTAAATACCTTCATACTCAACTGGTACAATAATGTTTACTAGTTAGATAAGTTAAGCTATGTAATTATCGCAAAACTTACCCTTTTCCGCAAAAAACACTCAAATAATGTACCACTTGGAGGTACACAGGAAGCAAGCTATCATAGTGAAACTCACAAGCAAAACCTTGCCATTAAGCCATTGATCGCTCGGGGTCACACGCACATGCGCCGTAGCCGAAAATATTTAACGAATATTTTCTAAATAATGGAGTTTTAATATTTTCCATTGATTGAAAAGTAAATCTTTGATGAATATTATAAATTAAATATTGTATTTAAACAATTTAAATATATTGAATAAATATTTAATAGAAATATTATATTACAAATATTTATTAAATATTTGTTTAAGTTAATAAATATTTAAGTAAGATAAAAATATTATTAAATATTGGATAAATATTTAATGAATATTTCGTGCTATTGGGGACATTTTTGTTTATCTGTCTTCCAGATAACAGTTCATTTGTTTTTTCTTTTCTTCACTACAGTACAGTGTGTTGGTACTGCAGTCCAAAAGTTTCTGTACCATGCTGGGATTGCGCGAAGCCACCGTTGCAATTTTAAGATGGAACCACGTAAAACCGAAAAAGTCCAGAATCACCTGGGGCATTCCCGCTCCCAAAGGACATTTACGCTTTCAAGCGACAACGTTAATGATCAATAAGTGCTGGTCATTGTTCATATAAGGTGAAGTTATTAACGATATTGGTAATATCGAAAAAGTACTTAAAAATGGGCTTTAAAACGCTTCTCTTGCTTCTAATAATTGTAGAGAGTATTCTATCAGATTGTCATAAATTGTTGGAGCTACTAAAATTAGGATGCAATCATTTACTAAAGGTTTCACTCCATTCTTTCTTGCCTTCCTAGTTCGACTATCGTTATTAACGATAACATTGATGGTCTAATGCGATAACTGCCGCTCTATCAAGTTTTCTATCACGTACAGCAGCTACTGCCGAAACTGCATTCGAGCCATAGAAAAAAGGGAGCCACCCTCCTCGGCAAAATGTAAATGAGAAACAGTAGCTGAAAGCATGGCTGCCAACTGCCATAAAACAATTTCCTCGGAGTCGCATTCACAGTTGAGTCACGTTACTGAATGACGTATACCGGGGTGCGAGTAGAATTGAGCTTGGACCGGAGAATAGAGACGGGCGCCCACCCCAGGGATGCAAAGTTGAGGGAGTCTGGACCTTATAGAAGCGAGGATAGAGGTGACTTTGTTAGGTTGCAACGATACGTGTAGATAGGAGAAAATCATTTTATGATATACACAGTGGCGTAACATCAGAGACTCCGGACCAAAAGATGGGTGTAATCATTGTAAGTCCCAAATTAGTGGACATACCGAATCGATGTTTTTAGTAAACATGTAACTTAATCGATAGTAGGACTCCATTGGCTGGTCGAATCAAACAACATATATGGTCTAATTTCTGTTTAATGATACAACGTTTCTGCCACCACGGTGCTCATTTTCATGTAATGACTATATATATTTTGTTTATCGGTTTTCCAGGGAACAGTTCATACATTATTTCTTTTTTTCATTCCTATACAGTGTGTTGCGAAAATAGACTGAACGATCCCTCAGCGCAAAGTCATCATTACTATTTTAAGATGGTGGCACGCGAAGCAAAAGAAGCCCCGGATCGCCTGAGGTAGATATTCCCGATCACAAAGCATATCTAGAAATTGAAACATAATATGTGGCCTGATTCTGCCAGATAATGAAGATAAACATGAAAACCCCAGGATAATTTTCAGGAGTTACATAATTGATAATGTTGTTGATTAAGAAGAGGAAATGTGTTTAACTCTATTAGAGCGGGAGCAAGTTGACCCACTTCACAAAGCAAAAGTTAAAGTTTCTGGAGCTCCACCA
Organism: Acanthoscelides obtectus; assembly: GCA_963669975.1. Taxonomy (NCBI): domain Eukaryota; kingdom Metazoa; phylum Arthropoda; class Insecta; order Coleoptera; family Chrysomelidae; genus Acanthoscelides; species Acanthoscelides obtectus. The sequence continues at coordinate 57,710,244 of CAVLJG010000004.1, forward strand.
CTAGCGATGTTCCATCCATTCAGTTGTTTTGCCAGGCTTATGCTTTGACTGTTGATATCACATGATGGCTCCGCGTTTTAGACTTGGTAGGTTGACTTAAGAGGATTTTACATGTCACACTGAAAAGCAGATTCAGTAGTTTGAAATATGGAAAAAAGTTCACAGTAGGCCTGGAACTGCTTTGTTTACATGTTACAGGGTGTTTCAACTCGACTGTCTTTGATAGTTGACTTTATATTTCTCGAAAGAGTATTGAGATATTAAGATGAGTACACTCAAATGTATCATTAGAGGTTGTGTTAACACGAACAACATTGTATCGGAAATATTTAGCGACAAGATAGTACGGCACTAGTTTTGGCAAAACATAGTATCAGTATCCTAAAGCCAAATTGATTCTACTTGAAATTCACCCATCAACGTAAATTCGGAAAAGATTTTCTTTGTAACCAGTGATGCGGATTCGCATTTATAGCGAAGGCGGGATATACTCTCCTCTGTTTTTAGTGTTCTGTGATCATATTACCGTAGCTGTTATTACACCGTATGTAGGTAGCCAATCACTTAGATAGCTACAGAGTAGCATAGTTCTATGCGTAAATGATGTTATGTGCTCGTTTACACCGTGTGCTATGTGTGACTAAGCACCATGTTGCGGTGATACGGTATAAGCATGGCCAATGTCAGCCCAAGCTTGCTGGTGGTGGGGTGCAAGTCGAAGCCCGCTCTTTTCTATGTCAGCAAACGTATTTAATCCTTCTTAGTGGTCAGTATTAAACAATTCATGCGACAAATAATAAACTCATAATATAATTTCTATTTAGGTACGCTTGCGTAACATTCCAGAATAAATTTGCTAGTGTAACGAAGGTTGTTAGATTTACACTAGGTACTACTGTTCTTACCATGACTAGCATAGCATTTGACACTTCAAAATTACCAGGCGAGTATTTTTGCAGGCTATTATTATTACAACAGTACCATTGAAGTAAATATCAGTTGCATTTTCTCTCCATTTTGGCTAGTTGTACTTTGTACGATGCCAGCGAGCCAAGCAGCCATTTAATGGCTAAAATTATGCTTGCTCCTATCACAAAGGAAGTGCAATGAGCGGCTGTCCATACTTTGATTTCAGGCGTTAGATGACACTGCCGTTTGAGCTGCTCTTGAAAGCGGGTGACGCCACATTCAACAAAACTGTTTTATAGTTTTTGCTGGTTCAGTCATTTAGCGCATAGTAGGGCGCCTGCGCATGCATGTATCGAGTTATCAAGTTTGAAAGTTTTATAGATATGTTAAGTCAAGATCTTTTTATCGTCAGTCTTGTTAGTGAAAATTGTTTGAATTTGATTAAACACATGGAAAGCCAGAATAAAATACTTGTTATCTGGCATAAAAAAAATGTTAACCGCACAAATCAGGTGAGCTTGATGTTTTGATGTCACATATCAAAACACTGTCAAAAGTCACAGCCGTCTAACGGTACATCAGATAATTTACCACTTGCACAGCAGCTTTTTCTACGATAGACGCAAGAAATATTACTAGAGAAAAGTGACAGATTACGAGTATGACACCTGGAGACGTAGAGTCGATCGGACGATCCTTCCAAATACGTCTCACAGGAACATGACTTGTTATCTGTCTCATGACCTGTGTAGTACTGATAATGCCTTATAAACGTGTCGTTTACTGCAGTGAACACCCTGTACATCCCGCCTCCACTGACCATTTTCTCCTGAAAACAGACTATCGTAAATTCGGAAAAGATTTCCTTTGTGCATAGCGATGACGGAGAAGGAGGACGCAGCTTTGTGGTACACTTACAGCACGTTATATTTGTCCGGGAATCGAATTACGAAACACTCTCTTCTGTTTCCAGTGTTCTGTGTTCGGATCCCGGCCGCAATGTCAGCCCAGGCAGGCCTGGTGGGCAGAATTGCATTATTTAAATTGGATAATGGGATTGCCAAGACGGTCTGAATGAGTGAGGCGTGCTTGAGGTGTTCAGTTTCAAATGTTTCCTTTTACAATCTGGGTATACGTCTCGGATTTTCTTATCCGGCAGTGTGAGTAGATTTCTACCTAACCCAATAATTCGACCTGGCTGCACGGTCTACAAATATCATATCCCATGATAATTACTGATAAATCACAGTAAATACTAATCATTCTTTATTCTTCTTAGAAGCAGTTAAGCCTATATGCTTATGATGTGATAATAGTAGCCAAAATTTCGTAAATTAAGTGCATACTTTTGGGTAGATCCGCCTATCGGCGTAATTTGGAAAATATATTTGAATAACATATTTGTACTCCGTGTGTGTACAACCTGTTGTTGAAAGAGGGATAGATAGTACGGCGAAGCAAGAAAAGCAAATATTTATTAACATCCAGCATATGAACAATTCCGGCTTAATTCGTAATTTTGGGAAATTTGTCTTCATCAAACAACAGCAGCTGAATACCTGATATTGGAATCAGAAGGGCACTTTGTTTAAGCTCAACTCAGTTTTTATAAATAGCTATGGTGTGTGAGAGAAAACTCTTCAAGGTATATTGAGATTATAGCATATACGGAAACATTTATTTTGCAGAATTGAAAATTGTTTGGTTAGCAAAATGCTTTACAGATCCGTCATTACATACGCATTTTCGACTTAGTGCTTTTGAACCAAAATAAACATATTGTCCCTACATGTATTGCAAACGTCGAGCCTTCTAACTATCACCACCGATTAACGTATTCTAACTGAAGAGTTTACCTAATGCCATATTCGAGCTTCCGAAGAACTATATATATATATACAGGGTGTCCCAGAGGTCGACGTCAAGCCAAAACCGGGTGATAGGCAAAGTCATAGCAGCTATCAGAAAAATATTTAAAAAAAATTATGTATGTGTTTTGAAAATTATAGGTCTTTAAAAAAAATATAGAAATTTCACACCCAACGGCAGTCTGTCAACTCCTGTTACTACAAATATTAACTTTTTTTTGGATTTTATTTTTACAATGTATTGTATTGTATTATGCACAATTTTTATTTGAAGAAAAACTGATGAAAATATTTCAAAATTTCCTAATTAAACAGCGATTATGAAAACGCACAAGGACCCTTAAGGATAACTGTTTGTACAACAGTGGGCGTCAAAATGCTGCTGATGATGACCGGGCTGGCCACGGTATTGTACCAGACCGCCCTATCCATCTGCCTGGAAAGTTTTGATCGAGATACTCTCTCACTGAGAGTGCATAGTGCGATGGGCAGCCATCATGCTGAAACCACATGTCCCTGTAAATAACCAGTGGCACGTCCTCCAATAAATTTTCTAAATGATTTTGCAAAAAACCTAAATAAACCTCAGCAGTCAAAGTCTCTGGCAACTCAAACGGACCGATTATTTTACCATTTAAAATTCCTGTCCAATGGTTTATCTTGAAGCGATATTGAGATTTATCTTCTCTCATCAAATGTGGGTTTGCTACGTGCCACTCGTGTAAGTTATGCAGGTTCATGTACCCATCTTTCTTAAATGTGGTCTCATCCGACCATAAAATTTTTTCAAAGAACTGTGGATCTTTCCTGTGTCTTTCTAACATTGTGCGACAAAAAGCAACTCGGGGCTCATAATCCCGGGGCAGGAGAGGTTGAACACGCTGTATGTGGTATGGATGAAGCACATCACTTACTTGCTATTGCACACTTTGATACCGATCAGTACTCCTTGGTTTACTGCGCATCTTTACCTGTTCGTGCTTGTTGATTTCGTACTGTTACTAATTTTGGATTCGTGAACTGGACTGTTGATCGCTTGTGATTTGGATTTGGACTGTTTAATTGCTCTTCAAGACAACATTTGCTTTCCTTAGACTATCTTTGATAGTGTGATTGTGCAGTGCCGCTATGTCCGTGTACACCGTACAAGAATATGCTAACATGCACCTCATTTATGGGGAATGCAGATGCAACGCTAGTGCTGCAGCGAGACTTTACTGTGAGAGGTACCCGAATGCAGCTCGTCATCCAGATCATCGAGTGTTCACAAATGTGCACCGCTTACTGTTCTCAGAGGGCCAACTACCAAACCAATCACACGGTGAGGGAAGATCTTTCCTTCCTTACGAAGACGTGGTGCTAGGAGCTGTCGAAGAAGACCCGAGTACTTCAGTGCGTGCAATAGAACTAAAAACAGGTGTGCCCATAGAATCTTGCAAAAAACGTGCTCCATCCATACCACGTACAGCGTGTTCAAGCTCTTCTGCCCCGGGATAATGAGCCCCGAGTTGCTTTTTGTTGCCAAACTCTCGTAGTACATTTATTTTTTTCCAGTACAGCCAGTTAAAGTTGATCAAAGTTTTACTTTGGGATATTTGGTTGGGAAATAAGTGGCACACATACATAAATTTTTTTTAAATATTTTTCTGATAGCTGTTATGACTTTGCCTATCACCCGGTTTCGGCTTGACGTCGACTTCTGGGACACCCTGTATATAATCATAGATCTACTTGGAAAGGGTTTGTGTATTCTAGATGGCGCTGTATGCTCATATTTAGCTGACTTCCATTCCTTCAATGTCATTTCTTCTTCTTCTTTTACTTCTTTCTCTGACTTCTGGGTGACCAGGCTGGTAGAGTGACAGATTAGCCGACTACATACTTTGATGTAAAGGCAAATGCCATACGGACTGTCCTCGACAGTAAATCAAATGACGCGGACGACTTGAACCATAATTTTTTGTAATTTTTAATGTTCTCATGCTGTGATCGTATAGTAAACGATACTAATGTGTTGTAAAGAGGGTTTATGATTTCCAATTTCAATTTGTTAGAAGTTTAGTACTTTCGCAGTTTAGCGATCTGATTAATATTAATTTTTAATTCCCGGATATTACGTAACTTGAAAATTAACATTATATCGTTTTTTGTAGCAAGCACGGAATGAACTATTTGCACACTAGCCTACCTTTACCCTATTTCACGAGTATCCATCACGGTAAAATGACAGCTAATTATCTAGTAATCGGACGTCAGGTAGTCAGAGCCGTATTTTGTTTGTTTTTTTGTACGCTACAGATTCATTTTGTACTCGCTAACAGCTCTTTTATTTAGAAATGTTCATTTGCATACAAAAAACAAAACGCTACAAACAAGTCTTACTAGATTTCCCTCAGTAGACGTCAAAGCGTGACAAGTTGACATTTTATGGTTTTTTTTGACAATATATTGGTTTTTTACATAATAACTCTTTCGGTCCAACAACTTTCGGCAAACATATTATTGTTTTGAATTTACCTGTTTTCTTTTTTCGTAACAACAAGGCTTCTTGATAGAGAAACGAATATTCTAAATACATGAAAAATATGAATTTTACAGTTGAAGGTTATGTAAATATTTATCGATTTAATGAATAATTGATAATCGCAAAAACATAAGTCAACCTCTATGGAATAACATCTTTAATGCCAACAACTTAGAAACATTTTCAGATATGTTTTCTTTTACACTTCTACCCTATTGTGGATCTAGAGATATGTCTCGGATTGTCTGATTTACCTGTGCTGAATGATACACAATGAAACATCGTGTATAGGTATAATGTTACCTATTATACGAAAAATATATCGTATTATTCTTATGCGGTTTTAGAGATTCCAATCTATCCTTCCAAGAATAAATGGAAGTCCATTATCCATATTGATATAATGTATACTCAGCGACAAAGGAAATGGAGCACCCAGCAAAAATTATTCAAATAAATTGAAATAAACTTCGTGTAGGGTTAGACATGACCAACAGGAAGTAATCAAATATTTTCTGTATCGCTAGGATTCCCTAATATTGTGCTGTCCTCACTCCCCCTCAATGTCGTATACGTTCCTCCAGTCGTCGGGGCATGCTTCGATGAGGTGATTTATGTCATCTTCAGGTATCTCGTCCCAAGTTGGTTGCACTTGGTTCCTAAAAGCTGTTCGTGTTTGTGGAGGACCAGGAAAGAGCTCAATTTTCTTCCCATCATATCCCACACATGTTCAATGGACGGAAGGTCTCGAGATCTAGGAGGTCCCGAAGGGGGCTTACTTTGAGGATATTGAGGTAACTTATTATCGAAGTTCTAACGATATGATGACGGGATTTATTTTGTTAGAAAATATGGTTTTCAAGCGTTTGGGTGAATGGCAAAAAATGGGGCGCCAAAACTGTTTGTGTTACTGTGTTTACGGGATGGCCCGCTGGAAAGGTGTGTCATTCATGCAAATCAGTTTGCATACCAAGCTGGAAAATCGACTGATCTGGCCTTACACAATCTGGTCGGGAGGCTGGAGAAGACTCTAGATCAGCGAGAAGTGGCACTCGTGGCCCTCCTGGACATTGAAGGTGCATTTAATTGCACCACAACCGACTCTATCAGACAGGCCTTGGTTAGGCACGGGGTTGGATCAATCCTAATAGATTGGGTCCTCTCTACGCTGGAGGGTCGGGTAACAACAGCTATGCTGAATAACGTAAGCTGCAGCGTGAACGTAGCTAGAGGCTGCCCTCAGGGAGGAGTTCTGTCACCCCTACTGTGGTGTATCGTGGTGAACGAACTCCTCGTTAGGCTCAGCAGTATGAGTGTCTATGCGCAAGCCTATGCTGATGACGTAAGCATAGTGGTTAGGGGGAGTTTCTGTAGAACAGTCTCGGAAATTATGCAGGGCGCTCTGCGCTACGTGGAATCGTGGTGTAGGGAAGTCGATCTTTCTGTTAATGCTGAAAAGACCGAGCTGATCCTATTCACTAGGAGAAGAAGGCTTGACGGACTGGTCATGCCGACCTTCTTTGGGACTAGATTAGTTTTGTCCCAGTCAGTGAAATATCTGGGAATTATCCTGGACTGCAAACTGAACTGGAGAGAGCATGTGGAACACAAGGTTAGCAAGGCTTCGATGTGGGCTTGTAGACGTGTTGTCGGTGTAAGGTGGGGGCTTAAACCCAAAGTGGTATACTGGCTCTACACGACGATAGTACGTCCATCTCTCTTGTACGGCTCCCTGGTCTGGTGGCCTTGCATTAGAACTGAGTCAACTAAGGCCAAACTCAATAAAATTCAGCGTTTGGCCTGTATTAGCATTACAAGCGCAGTGCGAACAACGCCATTGAGTGCAATGGAAGCTCTGTTGGATCTCCCACTGTTGGATCTGGTGATCCGCGGTGAAGCGAGAGTAGTCGCTCATCGACTGTGGAGTCAGGGCAGCTGGGCTTTCTTGAATCCGGTCAAGGGGCATACTGCCATCTTAGTCGAATTAGAAAGGGAGGACCCCGTCCTTCTAAGCAGGGGTGATCGTATTACCCCTAAATATCGCTTCAACCGCAAGTTTATTGTGGAGTATCCAACGAGAGAGGAGTGGGACGCCGGTAGCCGAGGACTCTCCGAAGTGAGCGGGCAGGTCTGGTACACGGACGGCTCGGTCACCGAAGAGGGCTCAGGTGCTGGGGTCTCTGGGCCTAGAACTAGGCTATCTCTGCCTCTCGGTGAATACACCACCATTTTCCAGGCGGAAATCTTTGCGATTCTGGCTTGTGTATCTCACATTCTGGAGGAGGGTGGGCCTAGGAGAAGAATAACAATCTTATCCGACAGCCAGGCTGCAATGAAAGCACTAAGTGCCTGTAAGATTACTTCGAGTCTTGTATTGCAATGCAGGGAGGCTCTGGATTGCCTCGCAGTGAGGCATCCGGTATCATTAATATGGGTACCGGGGCACGCTGGAATAAGGGGCAATGAGACGGCGGACACTCTGGCGAAGACAGGATCAGCCAGCAAGCTCGTTGGTCCTGAGCCAGCTCTAGGAGTAACCGCGCACAAAGCTAGGAGGAAAATGGAGACGTGGGTTGCAAGACAACACTCTCAGAAATGGAGAAGTATCTCTAGACATCTCCGCCAGGCACGAGAGCTCATTGAAGGGCCCAGTGCTAAGGATGGACGCTTCTGCCTATCTCTGGGTAGAGCCAACCTAAGGTTGCTGGTGGGACTGTTGTCTGGCCATAACACGTTAAGGCGGCACCTGCACGTGACGGGGGTGGCTGAGGATCCCTTGTGCGAACGCTGCGGAGTAGAGGAAGAGACCTCGGCGCACGTTTTGTGTCGCTGTGAAGCTCTGAGCTACTATAGGCAGACTATACTGGTTTCCATTACTTTGGACCCTCAGGACGTAAAGGAGCTTGGACTCAAGGCGATTCTCAACTTGGCTAAAAGGGCGAGGCTTGTGATTTAAGTATTGTAGAGGTGCATAAGGGCCCGCTTAAGCGGCCTATGCACTGGCTCCTTATGGTGTTCGAGATGCCTCTAAAATTTTAAGATTCATTCATTCATTACTGTGTTTACATAGGATCGATGCATTTTAAGATTTTCGATTAAACGGGTGGAAAAAATGGCGGAAAATGCTCCAGTTGTCACGCTAATTTGAGCTTATGATTTCCTTTTACAAGATCTCCTTATTTCTGGGCCTCTAGGGCGTAATAAGCGTTTCGTTTGTACCTCTTTGCGTGCTGGAGCTTGCGGCGCGCTTCCTGACTTGCGTCAATTTCACGAAGCCGGCTATAAATGCTCTCTTTCTAACCTACATACATACATACATACATATACCTAATGCCGTCTGGAAACAAAACAGTTTAGCCATGATAGATTTTTGTGACGGTGCCGGTGTTAGAGAACATGATCAGAGTTTCTTTCCAGTTTTCAATATTATTTAGAGGTGGCTGAAGAAAACTAGATTGCTGATTGTCTGAAAGTATAAAATACAACACCTATATACCCAAGTAGTTAAGTGGGTTGAATAGGGGCTAATGACACCACTAAAGTCTCGAAATACAGGGAACTTCCTGAGGTAGACAGGGAAATGAAATTTTTCCCAAATAGTTGCTTATTTGACATGAAATTTCAAATCAAATTGTATTTTAATATCCACACTGTTTTCCTCTACATGGTGGCATAAAATTAGATATTCAGTCCGATGTTTTGACTCTGGCATTTCAACATCAACATATTTTTGTCCAGACGCCATATTGCCATTCCGCAACTTCTCTTAGGAACTCTTAACTCTGATTTCGATGATGTATTATCATGATATATTTATCATATTGAAAAGCTTCATACCTTCATGAAAAAGGTTACCAATATTTTTCTGAAGGTGATTATAAAAATTTGGCACCAAGTAGGTTGGCACTATATTTTCCATCCAAAGCTATCATCGGTCCATGAGGATTATATTCGACATAAGTAAGAACCCTGAGAAAATAGTTTGCTACGTATATGTGAAACCGTAATTAAACGGAACTACTCACTCAAAGAGTCCCATACATACCCTGCCCTACCGATAGTACCGTCGATCTGACAACGTTGCCCCTCCATACCTCACAGCTGGATGAATCCACTCGTCAGATTCGGCAGCTTGGCAGTGACGGAACCTCACTTATCGGGGAGACTGTGACCCCGGTCAACCCAAAAAGGGACGCGCGTCGAACATATTTCTCCATCATTCTAAGTTTTAAGAACAAAGAAGAAAACCTATGTGTTTTAAATACGTTTAATTGGTGCTCAGATTTTTCGGGACTGGAAGCGTATAAATATACTACCGCCAAAAATATTAGATATCACGTCCAGCTCCCATTTTCCATTATTTTTCTGAAAATGAGCCTCTGAAACGTCAAAAAAGAAGGTTTGAGTGATTTTTATTTTTACGACCGTATTTCAAAGACCATGAAGCTTTTAAGTCCTTGGAATAATAGTAACCTTATGTGAAAATTTCATTAAAATCCGAAATATACTTACCAAGCTATAGACGGGCCCAGTACTCGTATTGGCCGACAGACAGACCGGCGGAAATGAATGACATGATTTGTCGTGATGTACATGCCATCTAACATCCAAAAACACAAAATATTATTTTCGAATTTTTTCGCAACTACACTTCCTCGACAGTGGCGTAGGAAGTAAAAATAAAATGATGAGACGTCTTTCAATGTTGGTTACAGCGCCAACATGCCCACATACAACACATGTATGAATTCTCAATGCAAAATGCCAAATGGTAAATTGGAGTGCACCCCATTACAAAAATATGTCATTACCCTCCTGTATTATATTCAAAAATAATAACATTATTCCAAGTGATCGACTCCTGGATGGCAACAATGGCGTTAGCTAGTCGTCGACTCCCAATTCAAAAATAATTGAGGTATAAATTGAGAGTGTAGCATGTGTGATTATGGGGGGTAACGAGCCCCAGTACCAAGAGACGCCATAGGGGGTGTAAGGAGGGTTTACGTAACGACACCCTCGGTGTAGGGTGAGCTCATACACAAGGGACCGCGGGCCAATCAGTGCCATCGAGACCGCCCTTGACTTCAACACACATAAGGGCTGTGCGAGATCCTTTGTGTGCTAGGGATTGCGTACGATGTAGGTATAAACGGAGGATATACATACATGGTGGACCAAATTAGAAAAAGGTTAAAATCCCAGGAATGTTGGAGATAATATCCCTATCACATTTTTCTCCATAATCGTGAGTAGCCACATGCGAGAAATGAACAGGTATTTCTTTTATTTTCTAACAACCACTAAGAACTAACTTTTTTGCTCCGCACTCTTATTTCGTAAAAAACTGAATCTGCGAAACTAAGACCTGTTGTTTCAAAATGTAAATAAAATACGTTGGATGTTACCATTGTCTAACGTATTCTCCCTGAAGATAGGTGGCGATACAGTCAATTGGGCGTCTACGAGTATGGGGATATATTTGGCTGCAGTGCCATTTATGTGACACTACCGTTTTCAAGGTAGACTTCTAATGACACATCGCGGAGAGGAGGAATATAACTGTGACAAATTCTCATAGATACGCCAAGATATTTCACCTTGGATCATTTTTTGGAAGCCGAAATGTCATGGATGACTATCATCATGTACCTATAATACGTTAATCAATCTGTGGCATAGAATCGCTGAAGCTTTCCTAATATAAGGTTTAAGATGCAAAGCTGTTTGTCTGACATGTTCCAATATACTAACTAGTACAATACCAGAAATAGTACAAGGGCGGATTTAGAAATCTGTTTGGGGAGGGAGGGCACAGCATTTATGTCCAGAAAGAGGGAGGAGGAGAGAGGCAGCGGCGGCTGCATGCTTCAGCACTTAAGCATAGCCTTTGAGAGCTAAATGGTCTTGTGAAAATTGAAGAGCGGGTGGTGGGATACATCTTGGGGGGGATTCTTACGATTCAGGTAATTTTTAAACCAAGATACATCAATATACAGTGAAATTCACTTACATTTTTGGGAGCTGCTTTCAATGTATACGAGAGAGAGATAAGCGTACAATACGTTTGTTAGAAAGAGTGCGTCCGTAAAGCAAGCAACAGTGGGTGAGGGCGCAAAGCGCGGCTGTTTCCAAACGTTACACCATATTCTTGAATTGTAGTACATGGTGAAAATAATCTTTAGTCGGTTTTCTACGTCCACATAATATTATGAACGTACACATTTCTGAATCGTGAATTGTGCCGAATCGCCTTAGAATCGATTCCGATTGTTGAATTAACGGTTCTACGATCTTAGGTAGAACTGAAATGGCGAAATCTCTACAAATTCTGAAACGTTGTATCATGGTTTGACAACACCGCATTTCCACCCCCATGGATTCATGATAGTCCAGTTCTATCAGCTCTTTTTTCTAAAAAGCAATCAGTTGAACACCGCACCCATATTACGAAACGAAGAAGGTGACGTCGATTTTTATTACATTATGTTGGTCTTTCTTGACATTATGCAGGATTTCAAAAAAATGTCATCTTGGAATTAGCTGTTCACTTGTTCATGTTCACTTGTAGCATCTTTTACTAAAATTTGAATTCTTCGAATCCTTGCCACTGCGTGAACCCACGGTCGACAGAAGACTCATGTCATATTCTATACAAATTCCCATACAATCGAATTTCAAATAAAAAGGAATTTCATTAATACATTATACACATCTTGTTTTATTACATTTCAACATTAACGCAGCCTTATTGGAAAACCCTTCCCTGAGGCAGGCACGAATGAAAATATTAAATACAGCGTTTGTTGTGAAGGAGAGTGAGAGAGTGGTTGCCATACCGGTGTTCAATTGATTACTTGTTCAAAGAAAAAAAAACGCTTACAGTACAGGACTCTTGGGAATCTACAGAGGTGGAAACCTTGCGTTGGAATGTACCGAGATACGGTGTTGTCAAACAACCGACAGAGAATTCAAATATAGATCTCTGTGTATGCTGAGTTCTCTTGGAAACCTACTAGAATGACATAGGAGGTAGACTAAGAAAATACGTCAAGGATACGCCATAGATAGTAGCGGATAACGGCAGCTACAGTAGTAAGAAGCTAGCTAACTATTGAACATAATAAAGAACTACTTTGACGATAGGGCACTTATGGTATGACAAAAGACGATAAAGGTAACCGTGGGGTGCTGCAAGGCTCCGTATTAGGGCCGTTGCTTTGAAACGTGTTCTACGGTGGGGTTCTTCGGTTACAGATGTTGCCGGAAATTCGCTTGATAGGGTATGCTGACGACCTTACGATCATAGTGTCTAGCAAGGAAAGAGTGACACTTGAAGGACTCTTGGCATACGCAATCACAAGTATTACCATATGGATGAAAGAAAATGAAATTGGCTCCTGAGAAGACGGAAATAGTTATACTTTCTGGCAGACAGAAGCTAAGTTCATCAGCTGTTCATAATTCCGAGATTCGGAGCCAAAATGCAATTAAGTATCTGGGTGTGTGACTTGACAAATATCTGAGATTGATTGAACATATAAGGCGGACCACTGACAAGGTAAATAAGATCGTTGCATCACTTTTATGGCTAAAGCCATCTGACGGAGACTCCAGTAGTGAGAGGCGCAGGATTTTGGCAGGGACGGCAAACTCGATTATGCTATACGGAGCTCCTATATATGACAAGGTCTTAAGGAAAAAAAATACGGACAACTAAGATAGAGAAGCCAGCGAAAAGTAGCGCGTGGTATGCGCCTACAGAATGGTGTCGACCGTTGCATTGCTGATGGTAGGCTGGTACCCCGCCAATTGGTTTACTGGCTGCGGAGAGATGTTCGCTCTTTAAAAAGGGCATCGAAGCTACAAGCGACGAAAGAGAAATGCTCTTTGTCAGATGGTATGAGAGATGGGGTGCAGCTGGCCATGGTGCATGGACCAGACGGTTGATCCGAAGATATTAAAGCTTAGATTGACAATGGTGCTGTGCGGATAGATTACTATACCGCACAGTTCCTCACAGGACTTGGTTGTTTTGACAACTACCTGAAGAGGGTAAGAAACATAGAGTACGCGAATTGCGTGTATTGCAATGAAGAGGAGGATACTCCTAATCACCTACTCTACTGTGGTAGGTGGGTTCACTACTAGATACAGCTGGAACCGATGCTCGGCGAGAGGCTCACTGCCAACAATTTTGCTACGTATATACGCGAGGGAAAACGGGTTGATATTCAACCAATAGTGAGATGAGTGACGCTGAGTAAGTTACGGAAGATCAAGGACAGACCAAGGAATCAATAGTAGGTTTTCATTTTGATCGGTTGTACATATATATAGTTATAAAAGTATGTATGTGTACGATAGAGAATAGATGACTAATAACTTCGGAATGAGCACCTAGCACCACGCTACCCACTATGAAGAAATGCTGCAACCATTACCGTGGTGGGACGTGTGGCGAACGTCAAAAAAACAATGACACAGTGTTTTTTTTTGCTTTAGGACCAGGCCATGCAGCCAGAAACTAGGTTATGTATTGTATATAATATCTAATTATGGACAAACACACGACGTCACAACATCCATGGCGAAGGCGAGATTCGAACTCGTGGCCCGGCCGGCCGGCTGATCAGTAGCACGACACTCTGACCCACGCGGCCAACCGAGGTCCCTTGACACAGTGTTGCATCTGCAAGCTTTTTCACCTATATTTTTTTCAAAATTGTGAGACGGACCGACAGACAGACAGAAATGAGTGTCATGTTTTTTCGTGATGTACATGTCATATGATATACAAAAAATATAATATATCACTTTCGAAAATTTTCGCGATTACAATACTTCCCCATCAGTAGGCGTGGGAAGTAAAAATTGTATTATGACATGAATTTCAGACTGGATTTTCATTTTTTTTTAGAATTGTGAAGATGTAATCCACAATGTACTAGTATATTGAAAAAGTGTCATTATGCAGCTAAAAAACCGCTAACTATATTTTCACCTTATTGATTAAAAACAATACAACATTTACGGATCGTTCCAGACTTTCAGATGTGGTGGGTTTTAAAAGACCTATTACAAAAAACGTTATTCAGTCCTCAAAGAGCCTGAAAATAGTGTCAGCGTACTTTTCCGAAGAAAGTACGTAATTTTTTTTTCATCTTGTACAGTGGAAAAAATACCTCCTGCGGTGTGACTCAGAAAATGTCAGACACATCAGAAAATAAACATGTATGTATATCTTTAGGTCCGTTGCTGAACTGCAGCTAAAACTTTGAAAACAGATTTAAAAATATCTGAGGCCTAAGAAAAAATCATACACATAATGCCTTCAATTTTTGATTCACTTCGACATCTAATTGCAAAGACAAAAGCTACATAGCCCTTCTAAGGCCAAATACTTGTTCATCATTAAAATGTTGTCGCTGACTATCGATAACCCTCAATTCTGAAATATCCTGAACTTGGAATATGTGAATTGGCTACTGGTTTGCAAATTTTTGAGTAAATATCCTATATCAAGTGTTCCTACCATAATTTCATGATATAATACTAGTTCACCCAAGAAATGGAAAACTTGCCCATAATTTGATTAGCATCTTGTTTCGTTCGCCACTGGGTAGAATGTTTCGAAATTTAAGCTGCATCAGGAGGAAGATCAGAAAACCGAATTTTCTCAAAACTATTTCTTCTGACTTTGAGACAGATATTAAAGTCGAAACTTTTCCCTTCTACGAGATTCGTTTTGTCTCTTGGCTTCCCTTATTTACTTTACATTGTGACTGCAAAACTTCAGATGTTAAACAAAATTATTTGGATTTGTGACCGCGTACCTACTGCATCCAAACTTTGATGTTGAAATTCAAAAGGGAATTAATTAAACAATACTTTCCGAAACGCAAACAAAACGTTTTTTACTGAGTTCTAAGGTCACTGGGAACATAGAAATCTTCATTTAATTTGAGTGACCGTGTATTTACGTCAATACGGGTACTAGATACAAATTACATTATAATGACTTCCATACTATGTTGAGCACACCATTATAGGTTCTGAAGCTTTCCGAGTCATTAAAGAAATATAGTAGTTCAGTATAACAATAAATCTCACCATTTCCGTCAGGAAAGTTTCATGAAAACTATTACTTGGTCTCGTACATAAAAATGACCAAATACGATCTAAGATAGTAAAAGGAAAAAGTTGGGAAACTAGTAAAGCTATACACGTTGGTAATTTTGTTTAGGGGTAAATGTGCTTTTTCTTTCTCAGATTTGAGAGATGTCGTGGCCAAGATACAATTATGATCGGATGTGTCAAGATTGTTATTTCTTTGTTAGTAACTAATTTGTTAACGATCCTTCATGTGCTAATTGGACCCCGTTATGCAACAAGGACAACCGACAAAACGGTGAAAAATAAGATATCAACTATATGTGAACTTAAATTTTTATATCTATCTATCTATTGAGCAGTAGTAGTATTTTGCAAAACCGTGACAAGAAAACATTATATTTTCAAAATGGATCCAACTCACTCCGATTCCGTGTTGCTAAATTCCGGATCTTGGTTCCATAATGCGTATCGATACATTTAACGACGCGGTAGACGGTTATAACGTGTGCTTTCACGATTATCAATTTTGTGATCCATTCTATGGTATAATCATGTCACAAAGAGTAAAGAAGATACGACGGAAGCAACTGTGGATAATCTAAAGGTATGTATGATGGACATTAAAATTCCGACCGAATTTAACTTGAAGATGAGAAAGCCAAAGGACACATGCAATAGAGATTTGAGGGGTATACCGTAGTAAAGATACTAAAAAAAGGAGCACAGTAGATGAAGCGGTCACAGCTAGAACTCAAATGAATATAGACCTAGATAAGGCAAAACAAGAGGAAAATCTGGAAACAACCCAACTAGCGAAGTAGTGCTATAATGTTTTGGTAAAAGAACCGTTCAGCCATAAAAGCTCTCTATTGTTCTTTCCTGAACACCAAAATGCTGGCTTAATGTTGTGTGGAATGCAAATTTGCTTTCTGCAACATATTTGCTCTAAAATGAGGTGTTTAAAATATTTTTATAGCATAGTTATACAAAACCTTATAGGAAAAATTTTTAACTGTTGCATAAACAAACCCGAGCCTTGTTGTTTTGCTGTGCAAATTTACTACTTTAGCCAACAAATTGCTCTCAACGGAAGCACTTATACTTACAACTGTTGTTTAGTAACTGTTGAAGGCTGTACATATGCAACAATATTGCAACTTTTGCAGTACAAAATTGCTGTGCTTGGCATACATTTGTTGCTAAATATGTTGGTATACAACTTCACCATAACCTAACTTTCTGCTGTCATATTTTTGTTAAAATGCCATAACCAATGTTTTAAGACAAACAACGCATGCATATTGGTTCAAAAGGTTTTATCAACTGTTCAAACAGAAGATATAGATCTGGTACAAATTCTGGGTAAATCATTCGATTCTGTCGGTATTTCATTTCAGACATTTGTCAAATTGTTGTATAACACCTGCAGGTAACACTATAATATTCTAATAAACTAAAGACAATATGGACGATGCCATGATTATACAGAACCACCTGGCATATTGGGCAAACATTTATTCCTCTATTTAATATTAAACAATTTTGTTTCAGTTCGAAATTACAGATATAAAGTGATAATCATTAGTATAATTGTGTCTAAATATAGGATTTGAGGAAGATTTAACGCAGATAAGTTCAGTTTTCCATCTTAAAAATCTAGACATACTTTCAGTTCAATATCCCTATATCATAGTGTAGAAGTTTATCATATACCTGTGTATAAAATTCACAATGGCCGATATGTAAGTAAACCAGATGACTGTAATGTGTTAGTTATATATTCTTCACTTCGTCTATACAATAAATAAGAAATAGATGGTTGCAATAAAGGAGAATCACCTAACATAATAGTTGTATAGTTGAAAAAAACTGAATCTTGCACTGACGCAAATGTCCTACAGCGGCTGCAAGAGGCTTACACTTTTGTTGTATAACTGTTACCAGCACTTACACAACCTGTTAAATGACTGAAGTGTCCTTTAGGTGTGCCCATTCCGCTTGTATAGCTGTTCTAAGAGGGTTTTGCCAATGTTCTTACAGTATACAATGCTGTGTAAGGAATACTGTATAATCATTCTTGCAACTCTAATAGGAGTGATAATTGTTAGTTGGGAATGACATATGGTATACAGAAAACTCTTCCTTTGCCACGAGTTTTAACAAATATGATATATTACATGTATATGTATATGTATAAGAGACAACTTGGCTTTATAACTGCGGAATTTACGCGGGGAAACTGGGTGAGTCTACCTTCAATATATGGATTGAAGATGAAGCAGGGCGTGGGGCACAGGAGGTAGGGTCGTGCTTAAGGACAAATTTCCTGACAAATTTGCCAAAAAATATTGAAAATGCCATTCTTTGGAGCGATTCGTGTGGAGGTCAAAACTGAAACATAAAAATGCCATAGAATGCGCGATTAAAAAACAGAACAAAATGTTTTCCCCTATTTCCTCCTGAGCACACATAAGCTAGAAAAGAAAATGGTCTACAGAAAGAAAACTTCGAATAACGAAAAAGTCAACTGGTTCTACACATCAAAGAAATTAAACTTCTTAAAGCAAAAGCTAACAGTATTTTTATGATGAAGGATTCCTATGATGAGGATGAAGAATATCAAGAAATAGGTATTAAAAAGGGAAAAGAAAAAAAATAAGACTCAACTCATCTTTGGAGCAATTGTGGCCGAACGGAAAACCTATTGCAAAACTGTTTTGATTTTATATTCATGTCTCGCGTTTTGTATGTGAATACATTGATATTGTACCAATAACGATTTTTGCTGTTTTCTCAAAAGTACCCTGCTGTCAGTTGGTTCTTTGTTACATAACAGGGTCCAATTAACAAGGGGAATAAAGAGAACCCCATTTTCACTTTTAGGTGAAGGAGTCAGATTTATCGTATATGCACCTTCACCGTAGATTATTGAACGTGGCTACGTCATGTTATATATACGTATAGAACAATTTATTATTCAATTTCTAGTCAATCAATAATTTAGCCCCTATGATTTTGACAAAATTTAAGTTTATTGAAAAAAAATCAAAACTATGTAATATACTTTAAATTTTTCGAAAAAGTATATTCTGCTTTTTTAAACATCATCTTAATGATGAAAAACTATTGGGAATGCTACTTTATATGTTGTAAATGTGACTGAGATACAGGCTCTCACAGATGAGTGACTCTACAAAGAAAAAATATCCAGTAGCTAAAGGTAAATATTTTTACAACAAAAGTATCCAAGGATTGCTGAGAAGAATTTCAAATTCCTAAAATGGCCGCTAGGTCATTCCAATTTAAAAAATTCATACGCCATTGTTTTGCTAAAATTCATAATTTACATACTCATTAAATAACCTTTACTCCGGTCAAAATAAAAATTAGGTTTGCAAAAATTCCCACAAAGTGAAGATTGGTACAGACCTTGAATACACCATTACGAAAGATATATCAAAACTTAAAATGTCAATAATATCACCTTTTGTCATATTTCTCAAAGAGAAACAGATACCGCAAAGATACCTTATAAAAAAATTGTATTGAATATAATTATCTATAAAAGTTGTACGAAAACATTCATTCCTTGCGACAGCATTTATAAAATTTACTGGACTCTTAAGTACTCTTCTGCTCTTATGTGGCATGTAACATATATTCTGTGTACGCCATTGTATCCACAATATATGTGGAAGCGTTGACGCATGCAATTTATACAGGATGTATCAAAAAAGGTGACAGTGATTTTTCTGAAAATTCATTCCATGAACAACCAAAGGCTTGTATATAAAACAATTGTATCCGTAATGCCTGAAAACTTAAAAAGAAGCCAATAGTATTGATCCATACCATTGAAACACCTCCAGGTCTGCTTAAGGTGCGCTCAAAATAAACGAAAGGAAAGTCGTCTTTTAAAAAAAAATTCGTTTCCACTTGAAAATTGCTCCAGATCTTCAATATGATATTACAATAAATATAAGCCCCCAAGTATTATAGGAGTGCAAGCTTTGCTTTTGGCGGTTACATGTCAAAATTACCATATTTTTATATTTAGAAGGGTATGAGTAGCCACAAAAATAGCTTACACCTAAATAATAGAGCTTGCAATTGTCTATAAAACATGCCTCATTGCTTTTTTGAGTAGCTGTTTGTGCTTTCTTTGATTCACAGGATACATGTACAAATAAGGATATACTTTGTTCATTTTTTCTATAAAATACTTCTAGATAGTTGCTTTATCATATACTTACAAATGCAATGCAGTTAAAAGATATTAAGGAACCATGATCAAATAAGGACTATTTTGGGATTTATAACCTTCTGATATTTTCTCCTCAACTTTGACCATCTGTGGTGAAACAAAAATGTACTGGACTATAACTACATTATATTGAGTAAAAAGGTTGCTCATTGAACACAGATTTCGGAAAGGCACCACACGTACTACTTGGAATAGAAAAAAGTGTTAGCTGCTTTTGTAAGTGACTGACACACACTACAATGTAATTATTGGACTTAAATTCATGTTGCACTAGTTACCGATCAGCGATATGCTAAATAGTACAAAGCTACATTATTATTACCTGCTCCTGATATGATTCTATGAAAGTTGAAAAAACAATATCAGAAGGGTATAAATCCCAAAACAGTCGCTATTTTATCATAGTTCCTTAATATCTTTTAAAACTATATTGCATTTGTATATGATAAAGCAACTATTTAGAAGTATTTTATAGAAAAAATGAACAAAGTATGACCTCATTTAAACATGCAGCTAAAGACCACAGATTTAAAATTTAAGAAAAAATTCAATATCTCAAAAACCGTGACACTTTTATATAGGTAAGTTTTTGTTATTTGGGAGGTGAGTTCAAAGCCTACCTTCTCTTTAAGTTTGTCGTGGTACTTATTGGATATTATATAGTGACTTCCAAAAAAAAAATCGCAAAGGTTAAGTTTTCATTTGTGAGATAAATCAATGCTTCAGCTTCTTCAATATTTTATTATTATTATGTGAAATAGTATAACAATATTTTGTACACAGTTGAAGTCCATTTACTATTATTATTGCTGGAGAGAAACTGATACAAGGTCAGATCAGTCCCACTTCTGAAGACGACCACTACTGTTGATATTCAGCCGATGATTGACAAGAATGTTAGCGGAGTCTTCAACTGAAATGTCTAAGCGGACGCTGGATGCTGAAGGCAGATACTTTTCTGGGTTGTGATTTGAATATTTTATCTTCTGTATAGTTGCAATTAAGAATCCTGAATGATTTTGTGCAAATATCAATCTAAGGTGCCATAATGGTACTGATGACCGGCAAGTAAATGAATGAATGTTTGGAAACGAGCAATATCTATGACATTTTTGGTAGAGAATTGTTATCAAATAAGTGTTTAATAGCTATCTGCAAGAGGTTTACAGGAAAAAACACACTGTAAACAGGAATAAACAATCAACAATAGTATAAAAGACAAAGATTTTATTCAAAAATCAAACATTTCTTTAAATCTTGACTGGATTATATGTCCTACTTTCTTAATATTCAATAAGCTGATGATGTTTCAATAACAAGCTGTCATCTCATACTTTGACAATATTTTGTTTTCAATATTACATAGCTATTGGTTGCTTAAATTTGTTGATTGCATCTTGGAACTCATTCGCTATATTTGACGGACTGTTAATTTTACAATCCTGGTGAAATTCACCCTTAAACTGCAATTTTCAAGTACTGCTGGATAAGAAGAAGGATTTATGCGATGAATGGTTGTGTAAAGTGTACCATTATGACATGATTTTAAAATAACTAAAATTTATCTAGATGCTTTTTTACAACCGGTATGGGGCATAGATGTCGCCTGATAAATAAAAAAAAAATGTGAGAATGTGAGTTCGAAGTCAGGCGGGTCTGACTTACAGGCACTTCGCGCGGCTGTTACATGGAAAGGAGGTCTGAGGAGCAAAGCTCGTTGGCGTAGCGGTAGAAAAGAGTTAGATCGTCGGTGCGACAGGATCACGAAACTGTCTGTTAGAGAAGAGTCTTCGATCAGTCAATAGAACTCCCCTCAACAGCATCGAGCAACACCAGGAGCAGGATTGCCACTAAAAGGACTTACGTTTGCTGTCATGGGATGCCTGAATGGTGACAATTGACGCGCCTAAACCCAATTTCCCGAGTATCCATCACGTTTTGACGCCTACTGAGGTGATGAGCATCTTTTATGAAGGGTGCGGATTATGAGATGTGTTACATACAGATTTATATACCAAGTGACATATAAATCCGAACACCCAGTTTAAATGGTTTTATTTTAATAAAAGTTGGGGAATGTATTTATCTTACTGTAAATAACAAGTGAAACAATTTTCAGCCTTATCAGTTGGACATTCCGGTTTTTATACTGCTTTTTTTTAATTCACTAACGCTCTAAAAATGAATATTTCAGCCACAGTAAAGAATCAACGTTGGCGGATTTTGGTTCTTGACATCCTGTACGATCGGTTACGATGCCTAGAGTACGGAGACCTGTACGATTTCGTCAACTTAGTGAGTTTGATAGGGGCCTTATAGTGGGACTTCGGGAAGCTGGACCTTCTTTTCGGGCAATTGCAGTTAGAGTGCAAAGAAGTGTAGACACTGTGGTTAGGTGTTGTCAGGCATGGCTTCGAGAAGGCCGTACGCAAAGAGCAAGGGGCACTGGACGCCGCCGTAGAACAACAGACCGTGAAGATCGCCGCCTAAGATTATTGGACTTAAGGGACCGTTTCTCCACTACCAGGTCCATTGCAAATGAATGGTTTGCAGAACACGGAAGACCTATTGGCATGCGAAGTGTTTACCGACGAATGAGAAGTTTTGGCTTGTTTTCATACCGGCCACACTGGGTCCTCCCTTTAACTCGAGAACACCGACGTAATCGCCTTGAGTGGTGCAGACGACGGTCACCCTGGGATCAGGAATGGAACAGTATTATCTTTAGTGACGAGTCTCGATTTTGTTTAGGCATGCACGATGGTCGTGCCAGGGTTAGAAGGCGACGTGGTGAAAGGAGGAATTCACAGTTTTTTGTTGAAACACATGTTCATCACACTGTTGGAGTTATGGTTTGGGGTGCTATAGCTTATGGTTCCAGGTCACCTTTAATCTTCATCAGAGGTAACATGAACGCGCAGCGTTATATCCACGAAGTTCTAGAACCCCATCTTTTACCCTATCTTGACACCCTGGCAGATCCAACTTTCCAACAAGATAATGCACACATGTTGCAAGAGTCACAATAGACTTCTTTCAACATAATGATGTCACATTGTTACCATGGCCACCAAGATCTCCCAACTTATCCCCAATTGACCACGTGTGGGATATGATGGGTAGGAGATTGCTCAATTTGCAACGTCCTCCTCAGACTCTAGAAGCACTTCGAGAGGAGTTCGTGGTTGCCTGCAATGAGATACCACAGGAGGACATTGACCACCTGATCAGAAGCATGCCTAGGCGCGTTGGAGAATGCGTAGCACATCAGGGTGCATCCACACATTATTAAAGGTTAAAGGGCTTTAAAGCAGTGCAATCATTTTGAAATTTTAATCATTTACTTATTATGCTTCATTAAGTACTTATACAAAATTTTATTAAAATAAAACCATTTAAACTGGGTGTTCGGATTTATATGTCACTTAGTATATTATATACAGAAACGAAAATAAATTATAGCAAAGGAAAAAATCGTTGCGGTCAAGTGGTTCGCGTTGTTCGAAACTTTCAAAATGCCGCTTGAAAACGAAGTAGCTTTCCACACGCTTACTGTGTATTTTGAGTGCAACTGTTGTTGCTAGTGTTCACGATGTATTATATCAATACAGAAGTCGCTACGATATGCGAGTATTTTTCATATTTGCCCAGCGATTGACGAGTACAGGAAGTATCCACCGTCCACCATTTTCAGTTCAATGCTCGTAGCGTGGAAAATTTAATTCCTGTGCTGGACTACGTGGAGAATAGCCACCATTCCAATACTAGAAATATCTCTAAGAGACTTAGGCATGACTAGGGCCACTATGAGACGAATACTGATAAACCTTAAGTGAATATTCAAGAAAGCATTATTCCTAATGTAATTATCTTTCGGTTTTAGGCTTCACCCATATTATTTGGTACTGTATTAAGCATTGACCAGTAACGACTTTCTCAGTAGACCCAACTACTGTTACTGATTTTTAGGTATGCTTGCCGATAACCCAAATCTGTCTTCAAATACTTTATGGACTGACGCAGCTACATTCAGAAGCAATAGAAATGTGAATTTGCATAACATGTATGACAGCAGCCCCACGAACCCACAATGGATGCTGGGTGTCCAACATCAAGGTCGATAGGACGTAACTGTGTGTTTGTGGCTTGTGACTGTTCTGGGAAGTATGCTCATAGGCCTTTTCATATTCGATAAGCTTTTAATGAGTATGTTAATTTTAGCAAAAAAACAAAAACGTTTGATTTTTGGTATTGGAATGACGCTACCTAGTGGCCATTTTAAAAAGCTGAAATAATTCATTTCTCGTGGTAGTTTTTTTTGTAATTTTCATACTGGAGCGATTTTAGAAATGATATCTACCTAAAGTATCGCGAAACTAAATACGAAATGTTTCATCTAATAGGTAGCTTTTGTATTTTTACAACTCATTCATTATAGTTAGTTATAAGGGTTGCATTTTTCACAAATAGTCACATATACAATTTGAAGAGGCAGAAACAACGAATCTTAATGAATATTCAGTGGGTCAAGCTCAACTTATTTTCCACAAAACATCCTTCAAGTTCCAGGACTTTAGTAATTCAAAGATCGAAGTAAAATAA
Source organism: Acanthoscelides obtectus (assembly GCA_963669975.1). Classification (NCBI taxonomy): domain Eukaryota; kingdom Metazoa; phylum Arthropoda; class Insecta; order Coleoptera; family Chrysomelidae; genus Acanthoscelides; species Acanthoscelides obtectus. The sequence continues at coordinate 57,734,527 of CAVLJG010000004.1, forward strand.
TGGCAGTGAAACTAATTGAATTAGTATTATTGTTGACCTCTTTTTTCGATGTGATTAGGTATTCAATGCACTGGTGCGTTGTATACCTGTGCATGAGTGTTTCTCAGGGTTTTACCTTTTTATTCGTACCCAATGTAACTTTTGTTGTCGGCATGGTGGCGCCTCTGCCAGTTGGTTTGTGTGGGGCGTTTTTAAGCTTCTGTTTCCCTGTTCTTCCAAGTGGAAAATAAGCAGTTATATTAATCATATCGATCTTGCAGCGTCTAAGTTTTACTTCCCTTTATAGAATTGCATCATTGTACCAAAGATGCTTTTGAAGATATAGGGTGAATGTGCCAGTAACCCGGACACTAGCAGTAGTCGGACAACTCTTACATTATTAGTAATAACTTCAATATTTTAAATCCTATACTGGCTAGTGTTTGGTAGCGGATTCCTCAACTAATTTGTAATAGTTCACAAAAATTTCACAACCACGGTTGTCATATTGACCAAAGTGTTAGCATGTATTTTATTCCTCAATTTTTGCCAGTACTGTAGTGAGTGACATATACTTCAGGCAAGTGGAATCGTCAGCTGACAATATACGAGTACATGTAAATGCTGTTCTTGTAACATATACAGAAGGCATTCAAAATTTATGAAATAAATTAATCTTAGAATGTTATTCTAACATTGTGATGTCAAATTGGAGTGGCTGCTGAATGGATCATCAAACTAGCCAAAATCTAATAGTCTAGTGTCCTACTACTGGAATGGTGTGGTTGTTATAAATATATCTGTTTGTGTCTAAACATAGAGACCCATCTCGTTAACTAAAATACCAGTGAAGCTTTAGCCAATGGGCGGAGGTCAAAATATAGCATCATGTAGATTATAGCCAGTGATATTGTGTCCAACTGTAATGAACAAATTTTCATATCATCCCAATAACCTAACACTTCCATTTTCCCGCCATTGTTCTACGAGACTGTGAAGTAAAATTTCACATTTCTATATCATCCAAGAATTGATACCAAGAAAAAAATGAATTCGGTATATGTATATAGTGAAATCAGGTTAAAGCAGACAGTCGAAGCTGTGAGAAATGTAGGGAAAATGCTTGAAATATGTAAACAGTATGGTAGTTCAAACTCGACAGTGCAGGACCGGATTAAAGTTTCTTGTCCATTTTTATCTAGTTTGTATATATTTTTGATAAAAATATCTATATTAAGGTACCTGTACCAAATAAGGCCAAGCTCCTTATAAGGCCATGCGTCGATTTTACAGACACTAGTTACATCTAGAATTAAAGATTTCTACAGTTCTATACATTCATTGAGATGAGTTAGCACCCATAAGTGTAGCAGGTGTGGAGCGGCGCTAGATGGCGCAGTTGGCCAGTGTCGATTTTCAACACGTGCCTTACAAAATATCTATATTAAGGTACCTGTACCAAATAAGGCCAAGCTCCTTATAAGGCCATGCGTCGATTTTACAGACACTAGTTACATCTAGAATTAAAGATTTCTACAGTTCTATACATTCATTGAGATGAGTTAGCACCCATAAGTGTAGCAGGTGTGGAGCGGCGCTAGATGGCGCAGTTGGCCAGTGTCGATTTTCAACACGTGCCTTACAAAATTACTACTTTAAATTTGTCTTCTATTTTTCATGTTGTCTACTTCTTTTTGCGAAATCTGTTGTCAGTTCAATCAGGTAAGTCTATAGAACATATACAGCTAGTTATTTGTCGTCGCCAGGTTTTAAATATTTTGTATTTTATAAATTGTATGTTTAAGGTTATATGTGCCTAATAAGGCCATGATAAACGGTTCCCATTAAGGCCACTCGGCCTTATTAGGAACACGCTGGCCATTACGGCAGATGTCTTAAATTAAGATACTTTTTTTTCAGAGACTATAGTCGAAATATGCCCTCTAAGAAAAGGGCGCTGTGGTCAACCAAAGCGCTTGTACAAGCACTGGATAGTATAAACAGTGGAACGTCGGTAGGTCGTGCATCCAAAGAATACCAAATTCCACGAAGAACACTTCGCAATCATGTTCGTACAGGTGTGCGAGAAAGAAAACTTGGTACTCGTACAATTTTGTCTAGAGAGCAGGAAGATGAACTATGCTCAAGGATAATCCGATTATCGGATACAGGAATGACAAAAAAAATCGTCACACATTTAATGAAAATAGTGGAATGGCAGGTAGAAAATGGTTGAAGTTGTTTTTGGACAGACATGAAAATATTCGCCAAAGGAAAGCACAGGTTTTAAATCCAGCTAGGGCACAGAAAGTAAATAAGTACATTGTAAACGACTACTCCAAAAAACTAGAAAGTTTGCTGATTAGACTAAACCTAATCAATTAGCCCCATCGTATCTACAATGTAGATGAGAAGGGGTGCAGACTCACCATCCACCGCCAACCAAATGTGTTGGCGAGGAAAGGTGAAAGACGTGTTCACTATGTAGCTAATGAGCACGCAGAAAATTCCACAATAGTTGCATGTGGAAATGCTATTGGACAGGCAATACCACCAATGTTCCTGTTCAAGGGAAAACGTAAAAAGGATGAATGGGGTGACAATATGCCAACCGGAACAGTAATTGAAATGACCCAAAAAGGAAGTATGACGGCAGCAGTGTTTGTTAAATGGCTAGACCATCTAGCAAACTATAAGCCACCAGGAGATATTCTTCTCATTTTTGATGGTGCCTCTTCTCATTTGGATGCAACTATTGTTGACGCCGCCGAAAAACATCACATCACTTTATTGTGTCTTCCGAGTAACACGACACACGTGCTGCAACCGCTGGATAAATGTGTTTTCCGCAGTTTCGAATATCATTGGGAAAATGAAATACTTAACCATTACAAGCGGTATCCTGGCAGGAAGTTGAATTGTGCAAGATTTGGAGAAATTTTGAGGAAAGTGTATCAAAGGGCCATGTCTTCTGAAAATCTTCAGTCAGGATTTCGCGCAACAGGAATATACCCACACGACCCAGCTGCGATCCCGGAGACTGCATTTACACCTAGTTTAATGTCAGAGACGCCCGATTCAAATACGGCAGCTACAGATGTTCAGGAGGAGAATGAGGAAAACCATGATGTCAGCTTTACAGAATCTGATGACATACCCCTTGCACTACTGATGGCCAACGGAACTTCAATGTTACAGATAACAGCTACTTCTAATGAAAAAGAAATAAACTCGACTCAAAAGTTTGCAGTTCTTGAAACAACAAATCTTGTGACTGGTCAAATAGACAGTGATCAATTGGATCTAAGTTTCAGGGAAGTACTTCCCACACCCGAATGGAAGGCCAACGCCACAAAAAGACGAAAAGCCATCAATTCTACTGCGCAAATCGTCGTAAGAGATTTGTTTAAAGACCCAAGTCCAGGTCCATCCGGCTTAGATAAAACAATAAAAAAATCTAGTGAGTCTGGAACCGTTAAAAGGTCCCGAAAGAATAAAGACGGAAACTGGTACTGTTTCATATGCGATAAGGATGAAGTACGTGACATACGTCTGTGTGTAGTATGCTTAAGATATGTCCATGAGGAATGTGTAGGCTTGTGTAGAGGTGATAAAGTATCATTTGTTTGTCATCATTGCGAAGGCAAAATCTAAGATTCTGTATGGTTTTCTTTAAACAAGTTGACTTTTTTTATTTAAATCTGTCTAGATTTAAGTGTTTTTTAATTTTGTTTAATTAGAAATATAGCTTCGTTTATTATACAGTCTTGATTTACATTTTGATTGTGGTTTTATTGAAAACCAGATGGTGGCCTTATTTGGATACATGGGTTCCTAATAAGGCCAACGGTAGTGTTTCGAAAAATATATTTTTTTTTATATGAAAAGAAAAGGTCTCTGAGTTCTCCGATGTAGCTTATGTAATAAACATATCTACAATAATACCTTTAAATGGATTCAGTATGAGTGAGATAAATTTCTCTTAATGTCTTAATAACAACTGATTTGAAATTTCTATTTTACTATTATAAATTTTTAAATACAATTCTGTCTGTAAACTTGCCAATCAAATGCTGTCGACGATTGAAAATTAGCTGGCCGACTAGTAGCACCTTCTGTCCGAGTACTGGCAAAGTAGCACTTTTTAGGTTAATACTTTTTTTATGAATTTACAGTTGCCGGCAAAAAGCTAACAACATAATTATGTGATCACCTCAAAAAAAAAAAAAAATAAAGTAGTTTTGTTATCTTGAACATATCATTCGTAATTACACTTTGTATTCCACTTTTGTCTACCTTTCAACCTATTCAACATACAGATAATATTTCTTATATTATTATTACCACACTGGTCCTATAGATGCGCTTCCTGTTGGTATCTTTCTGATCTCTAGATTACATAGGCTTTCGTAAAGAAATCCTATATTTCACATATCACACATACGTCAACTGATATAACAACGCCATGTCGCTCTGCTGCCCTAATACTCCCTCAGCACTAATAGAATAGAATTCAGATAATCCCCCTGACAGGGAGTGTCGTCGCTCAGAAAAATTTCAGAATCATCGTCGACGCGTCTTCATCTCCTGGGATCAAATTAGAAGCATTACCGAACCAGAAGCTGTGTCGGATAATAAGATAGCTCCTATTATACCGGACCAGTGGCGGGGCTCGAAGAAGTATGCTAGAGGCAACTGACATTTACTTTAGAACAACACAACATGTCTACAACGTTTTTGGTGTGAGTTGCTACTTAGAATTCAAATTTTGGATTTGATCTGCCCAATTGTGATTGTTTTAAGTAACCTGTATTAAATAAGCTGCGGGCGGGCATAAGTATTGCTCTTATCGCATTACGTCTTTTTTGTTATACCAATTAATCACAACACCGACATGGGTGATCCCCAGGGATGGATTACAGCTATACAATAATTGTTTCTATCACAAATTAGTCAACTCCTTTTCTGCTCAATAAATATAATGCACAACTTCGCGGACGACAGCGCTTTGCATGTAGTCTCATCTCTAAAGATGAAGTTGACCTTACCATGTAACGATTAATGATAAAAAGAACCCAGGAAGGTATTATTTTGCCGATGTATTGACGAACCTGCTTGACAAATGTCAATACTGTCAGACTTTGATACCACTTCCAGGGAAGATAATTACGCTCAGTTTTTCCTTAGCCTTAATACCCTCGTTTTCGAGAATAGAAGAAGACAAATCCCTGCGGTTGAGCTACATAGAACAAGAGTGGTATCGACTTTTCTGATGAAAAGATATGGACCTGGTTGTTCTTACTGTCTGGAACTCAGTAGTTCGGTTGATTTTAATGCTTATAAGGCGTATAACCTATCAAAAGAGTCACTAAAATGCATATCAGGTTTTGACGGTAAAACTTTGCATGGAAGCTATGCATCTCAGCTTGTCGCAGTTCTGCTTAGGAGCGCACACGTCTTGTTTATCTCAGCAATTACGGTAAGTGATCTACCTAGGTTATTGACTTCAAGTTAGGATATACTTTTTCATCAGTATTGTTTGGCTGAAATACTGCTCGCATGACTGGGGTGCTGCTGCCCCGGCTTATTGTCCGTACTTGATATGATTTAGCAGACAGTAACCCGACTGCTCGACATTTATTCCTCCCAAGGATCTCCCGCTTCTCTTCTTCTATTATGTAGCTGCATTCTAGACCTCTGTTAGACGAGTCCGATAAACGTATGCCCAGTTGCATCGCTTTTGTCAAATCCACCTCTTATCAAAGGTGATTCGAATGCTATGGTCAACCTTAAATTGAGATTTTGTTGTACCAGTCCGGTTTGATGTGGACCCCCAGCTAGGATAAAGTTACGGTGCTTGTGAGAGCCATGCTGTACTGTAGTGAGCTTTTAGGGAAATTACGTCGGCAGCTACAAATCATTTGGTTGAAATGGCTGTCTACAAAGCGGGAACCCTCAACGTTTTCCTGGTTTTGGAAATTATAAAATCTAGATTGTATAGACAGAACATACATATCACATATGATTATATTGCCCTAAAAGCCCCTGTGTCTACGCCTAAGCCTTCTATTATCCGACTGGATATACCTGACAGACCGAGGCGGCCATTACGGTGAACCCCCACTCCGCTAATTTAGGGTGAGTGACTTGATGGAGGGGATGCTGGAAGGTGTGGCCAAAACAAGCCGAACCTTGGGAATGTAGGGCTTTTATAGTTTGGCATTTGGACAATAGGTGGCGGTAAACACACAGTTTCAGGTTTTTCTGCAGTTGCTTCTTTTATAGGTGTTGCATAGGGGTGACTACATTGTATCTGTGTTCCATGTTTATCCTTATGGGCTCTTCTGTTGTGGATGGAGTTATCGGATTATCATGAAAGAGGGTAAAAGTATGCTTTTTCTATACAAAATTTGCTGCAATAAATGTAGGTGAATTCAAATAATAATCATGCAGGTACTTCTGTTGGTAGGTATATACCTATAGCCAGAATTGAGCTCTTTCATAATAAATACTTATATAGTTAATGATTCGTATTTAAGGTATTATTGCCAGCACCAACCACAAGAAAAGAAGAAGCTTGACAAGTGTTGATATACGTGTATAAAGATCTGTTCACGATTTTTGGCGCTTACGTCACAATGTCATGAGATATGTACCTAAACAGGTTGACCAATTGTAGCATCTGTCTCTCTCAATGTAGCTGCTACTCGCTCTTACACACACACACACCCACTCACCTACACACATGACAGACGACCGTTGTTTTCATTCGTTTTCTGAAAGTACTCCAATAAATTTAATAAAATATCGACATGTGTAGTTGTATAGTTGTCGTCACCGTTCTACTAGTATCCCTTTATACATCTCCATCTCTTTCATACATACACATGCGACCTACCCCTGTGTGTGAACGTTTGTTCGGGAAATTCAAAGACATATACTTACGTTTTTTAGTTGTGTGTCTCCGTCTCGCATCGGCTTACAATTTCAGTTGTCCTGTTATCAATCTTCGATATAAAATTGTACAATGCCAAAACTATACCTTCATAGCTCCAGGCAACTCAAATGCACGCCCATGCACAGCATGTTGTCATACTGACAGTGACAAGCATAAATGTGGAAGACTCATATTTATGTTCACTAGCACTCCGGCCTACCAGTTTTTTGAACAGGTCAAGTTAGCAAGCCGAAGTTCGAGGAGATGAAATTTAACACCATGTACCTGTATAGGGTGGTAGGTCAGTTTTGGTATTTTTGAGTTCTGTGTCATGTGTTGACAAATTGTAAGTTCCGTATGTTGTCAGTTAACTGTCATGTAGCAGACTGTGGGCGGGTTTATTTATAAGAAAAAAAAGATCACTTGTTCATATATGAGACGAGAAAATGTTCAAGGCGAAGATACAAAAGTAAAAAATATAAGTATGTGTGCGATAGATGGCCCTGTGAAAGTAAAAAGTGACATTATATCGATAATTCATGACATTATGTAGTTTTTTTGACATTATGTAGGTTTTTCTATATTTCACCTTAGATTTAGCTGACATCCACTTCATCGTCACTTGTAGTAGCCGCGAAAGGAACTAGCGGCACACTAACGGCAGTTGACATCTTACCGATTTTTTTTGACATTATATGGGTTTTTTACGCGATACTAGTTTGAGATGTAGACAACTTTATACAAAATTGCCCTTGTTTTAACAATACAAAAATGGGTGGTTTCCATTTTAAAAAGAGTTTCGGAGTTTTTGGAACTTAACTTTCATTCTCCTTTTTTGGCATACCGTATTATTATTTATCTAAATATCGAAGTCTACTAAACTGTTATAAATTGTATGGCAAAGACACAAATACAGGAAAAACTGGTGAATATTTCTGCACTTGTCATTTTACTTCGTAGGGAGAAACTGGCGAGGAAGTATTGTAATCGCGAAAAATTTCGAAAATGAGTGCATGCCACTCATTTCCGTCGGTATGTCTGTCTGTCCGCCTTTCCGCTAATTTTATAACCGTATGTAACTTGAAAATTACCGCTAGGATTTTGAAATTTTCACACAAGGCTAGTACTATGCCAAGGATGGAAAAGCTTTGTAGTTTTTGAAAATCGATCTATAGTAGTGGTGGCAAAAATATGAAAAATAAATAAAAATAGCTTAAACTTCGTGTTTTGACGTTTCGGAATTTTCTTTGTAGGGGTTGAGCCTCGGGGGTTAGGGGCTGTAGGGGCTAGGGGTTTGTAAATGTAACGTCTTTAGTACTGGTCAAAAACGTACTATCATTAAGGAGGTTCTGATCCCGGTAACAACGGAAAAATTAAGTCATAAAGGTCAGATGTATAATGTGCTCATAAGTTTGCAATCGGCGATGCGTGCACGGCGCGATGATTATCGTTGTGGAGGCTACTACCGACTGTGCAATGGCTAACAAACTCCAAATGGTCTGCGGTACTGTCGTCTTTGACACACCGCCACAGCAGAAATATCTATATATTTTAGCAATATTTGGATGCGATATCCACTTACCATGCTTTAACAAATGATGACTTACTTTATTTTATATCTACACATATATTTTTATTATTCTTAAATGTACCACCTATTACGCCTACCCTTTAATTTGTGTTCCTCCGTCTATAATGGTTCTCTGAATGTTTCGTCAAGTAGATAGACTCAGCACTTATAGCGCATTGATATACGGACTGGCAAATCGACAAGTAATGCATATCTTCCCTACATCTGCCATGGAAACAGAAATAGAATACATTTGCTTTACATAGTTTGATATGTAGAGGTTGAAGATTCATCGACCCTGAGTGAACCTACCTAATCACGATTCGATTTCACCTTTTTAAACGATTCGACTCATCCCTTTTCTGTGAAACATCCAACGAACGCGTAGTCAGTATAGAGTCAAGCTGCTTGACGCCACTTTTTACACAAAATTAAAAATAGTTTACCCGAATATCGACATAATTAAAAAATCGAGTGTTCGAAGTTCTAGTTTTGTAGCTGTATCACCTGTTAAGCTTGGTCACAGGAGGTAGGGCTCTGCACGCACCTCTTGCCCTTGAGCTACCTATATTTCCTGGTTAGCAAAAAATGCAGCAATACTTCAAAAAATCCCATTTTGTAGAATGCATATTGATATTAATTCAACATCATAAAATGTTTGCCGTTTTTGCTCTGAGCTTTAGTTGGTTGTCTGACGTCGCGGCTCTCCCTTCCCTCGATTTTAAAGCGGTCCAGTGATGCAGTGCCTTTAAGCTGAATGGCAGTAGACGACGTCAATGCATTCGAATAGATTATAAGGACCCAGCCCAGATTATGTTTACATTGGATTGTTTGTCGCCAAAATGACGTGTTTTTAGTGTATACCACTGGCTTATTTGTCCACCGATACCTGCCAAGTGACAGCGTTGTATCAATATAATATTTATACTTATCAGTGGAAACATCTACATTCTAAATTAGTCTTGTGTCGTTCTGTGCAAATTATGTAAGAAGTAACTCTAAATTCACGAATTTAATGACAAAACTGTAAAAAATAACTCAACTCAAGTGCACTTTGTTCCTTACTACTCAGATATACAAAATTCTTGACGGGCTCTTCCTACTTAGCAGCTCTTCATCAAAAGAGAATGTGATGCCCCTGCCACCAAACGTGCTACTGATCAGCCGGCCGGCCGGGCCGCGAGTTCGAATCTCGCCTTCGCCATGGATGTTGTGACGTCATGTGTTTGTCCATAATTAGAAATGTAAAATATAACAAACCTAGTTTCTGGCTGCATGGATTAGGTCCTAAAGCCAAAAAAAAACAACATCATAACAAATCTGTCAGCCAAGTAAAAACTGCTGCTAAACTGCCAAAGGTATCTTATAGCAACTGCTATTTGACATAAAAGCACTGCACCGCTGGGCCGTTTTACAATGGCCGAACGATTCCATTCTTTGGAAAGGATGAATATTTATGCTGTTGCAATGTTTACTTTTTGGAGAAAATGGTGGGAGAGGTGCATATAATTAAAAACGGTGAATGTGCAATCGATTTCGGCAACATAGTTTGAAGATGAAAGGAATGGTGCGCAAAGAATTTGGTGCATTCGGATATTTTTGTTATCATGAGGTTGATTCTTAAAATGAGGTAGTAGGATAAATGAGAGAAAGTGGACATGCTTCTCCAACATTTCGGCGAGCTCTATTGATGTCTCGCAGTCGACGACCAGTCTCATCTCTAAGGACTAACTTAAGATAGTGATCAAACCTTTAATGATATGAAGAAACATATTATTTTGCTGGAATGGGTGTATTTAAAATTTGTTGGGCAATCGTCAACAGCTGTTAAAATTTGTGATCATTCGCCAGGGCAATTGTATTCTTCTACGCTTAAGAATTGACCTCCTGTTTGATTCCTAGCAAAATATATCCAATATTTGTGCCCCTGTAGGTGAGAAGACCTGAATACAAATTTTGTTCATGAGTAAACTTCAAGCTGCTTTGACATGTTTGGAATAAAAAATCTAGAAAATATGTGATAAATGGACTCCATTGTATGGTCGCATCAAACCACGTGCATGTTTTAATTTCTGTTATTTGTCCGACGCTTCTGCCTCCAATGTATTTGAAAAGAGGCCATCCTGGTGGCCGCAATGTACAATAAACGGAAATTAAAACATACATATGTGGTTTGATTTGGCCTAAAAATGAAGCTCTATGAACATGAAACCTACAGGAAAGCTCCAGGAGTTAGATTATATGTGATGATGTTCATACACTACAACTTGCGGTACAAAAAATTAAGGAACCTAAACGCTATTCGGTGCAGACATAAAAAGGTAGTAATTGCCTTCTCTTCCGATAAGGTAGTCTTTGCAATGGCGTGCATACATGAAGCAAATCTATTAAAGTTGTTAGTTATGGGTATCGCCTCCATCAAAAATACTTGTAAGATGACAAGCAGGGCCTTGTTAGTCTAATTACTTTAGCACCATAAATTGGAGGTATCAAAAAAATTCGAAAGAGCATGAAGAGATGAAAGTGGCCTTGACCTACTTCTCCAGTTCCTCTTCCCCTCCCTTTCTTTTCGTGTTTTTTTTCCTTTTTTCTCATTACAATTGTTGTATGGTATCTGTGCAACTAAACCTGACATGATACTGACCAAAAAGGTGTAACCGGTATAATGGGTGTTTCAAATTCGATCAATTTCAAGTCCTACCTAGGAAATTCCGCTTTTTTAAATAAATAAGGTTTGGCAATGTCACTGTATGACATATTTGTATTATACATTTTTGGAATCAGAATGAAAAAGTCTATTCACCCGTGCAAGAATCCAATATGATGTCTTCAAGATAAAATTATGTCGATGCCGTAAGACAAGAGACCAAACGTCATATTGAAATTCTAATTATGCCATTTTGTAAAAGAGAACAAGTGGCAATGTTAATGTCTAATTTATTTTGAAATCCCATGCTCTTCGTTAGTATCTTGAATTTCGAAACTTTGTACGCGACATTTTGTTAGTTACTTCAACACGCAACTTTGCGCCCTTTCAAACGACTTCATATTTCTTACCGTTTCCGAGATACCAATGGTGAGGGTCGAATTTGAAATACCCAGGATATCTATGACTGTGCGCTGCTTTGAAAGCCATCTTAACAAAGCGATCCGTACTGAATATATTAAAAATTCATAGTGGTATCGCTATGAGATAGAAAGGGTTTGCTATGCGAGCAGTAAATAGCTAATTCAACAGCAGAAGAGGCCTGGAAATTGGCCTTCACGAACGCCCGCGGTTGGAAGCGATAGTGATAACGTCGGATACTCGAAGAGAGCGTTGGATATCCACAGTTCAAATACCAATGTTTAAGTGAGAATACTACAGAATCATAAATACAAACACATGTTAAATGAAACAGATTGCAAATGTTAAATATGGTTTAATAGCGAGCTTTTTTACGTGTTATCCTAGTAACAATAAGTATCTTTTTGAATTTTGAGTAGGATCTTTTAGCCGCTTTTCAGATTCTCAACATTAAGGACTAATAAAAAATTTCGCTTGCTTTTGAGTGTTGAAAATAACGACAAAGAACTTCTGTTCAAAATTCAGAAGCTATTGGATGTAAAATGAGTATGAATAAGTGGCACGAGTGTGGTTGAATGAAAGAAAAACTATCACTTATGGTGACTTAGTTAGGGTCGCTTTCTTCAAATGGCTCTGCTTCAGATGATTCTTAAACATATTCAAGAATCTATCTGTAGTATCATACAAAGCTTTAACCAAAACCAAAGGTCCCACAGACCGCTGTGATACGCAATAATGAATAGAATAAGACTGTTTGAAGAAATTGCTCTCTTCTTTACCCTTTCGTATCCAACTTCACCTGCTTCTTGCTATTCAATCTGCTTTAGCTGAAGTGTTTTCAGTTTATTAAATCAATAAACGTCACCCAATTCTTCAATATGGTACGACATGAGGCACGCGTAGACGCATACACTCGCAATCACTCCATCGTGGCTCAGGTTGAAAATGTGAGAGAAAAGAAAAGCGCACGAGTATATGTTACAGTCAAAACTTATAACACTTCAAAAATGTTTTTGATCGATGTCCTTATTCAAAAACAGTTTTGATTGATTTTTGCAGTCGAAAGTGGTTTTAACCTACCTACTTCCTTTGTCAAACTCGTACTGGTTGAACTAATAGGTCATTCAGATTTGTTTTTCCCTGTCTAAGGTTTGTACAGGTGGGACCGTGAAGTAGGAAAAGGATTTGAAAAGAGAATATTGGTGACTATGAGGTAGGGTTGTGGACATTTTTGAGCTGCAGAAACTTTTACCAAATGGTGATCATGGATTTGACTTTGAAAGATTCCTTGAATAAAGGTAGGTCAAGGTCAAGTAGGTTTTTAAAAGTGGTACATCCACCTTTTCACCAGGAAAATGATCAAAAAAAACTACTTTCATGTACTTCCTGAGCATTTTGCATATGCAGCATTTGGAGATTATGGTCATGAAACCGTTCCCCAACCGCCTGTTGACAGAGCAAAAGTAGAACGTACTGTTGTTAAGGTTTGGATTTGAACTTGACCGTGATATTGAAGGTTAAGGTCAAGGTCGAGTAATTCTTTTTGAGTATTTGACAGTGGTGTGGCTCATTTAGGCTGCCTGAGCGGTATTGGATCTTGCTTTGAGTGATCGAATATACTGCTTATGCCTCAAAACGAAAGGCCAGGTCTCCTCTCGTGTTGATAACACCTCTCCGTATCCCCCGTTTCCAAAAACACTACTATCCTACCTCACAGCCAATCTTTTACCAACCCTTTTATTACTTCACAAACCTCTATAATATCCTCCAAATTTACAAACGTTTTTTATCATTGCGAAAAACTTTTACTCTCTACCGCATTTTAGCTATGGAATAATTATTGTTTCACGACCTATCGGAATGCTAATAGCATGCTTTACCTTTTCTCGGATAATATTACTGTATAACTTTTGTTGATCTCTCCCTTATTTATCAATAACTCCTGTTTGGGGGTTTCTGGGTTCCTTAGGGGGTTGGGTGGGGATTTTGGGGGTTGGCCCCATTATGACTTTTGATCGCTGTGTCGAAAACTACCTCTATGACAAATTTCAACTAATTTATCAGAAATCCATTTCCATAAGAAAACTGCGGGGTTCTTTAACTTTTTCAATGTATATTCTCTTTTCCTACTCATTTCGTCATCTGTCATACTAGATAAATATAATATAATAAATAAGTAAAATGTTCATTTCCTCTTTTTTAAAAAAATTACAAATAAACCACTTTTGACCGATACAATTTAGTCAAAATCACTATTGCCTGGTATTTTTGAAGTAGGTTTTGATCGGTTATTTGATTTGACTGTAACATATTTATACTCGTACATTCTTCAAGAAGTCAACTGCCAAACTTTGTGCAGGTATAACAATATTTTTTTCATCTCCACATTATTATGCCTGCATATTAACCGTATTATAATGCTCAAAGGTCTATGCGGAGAATCGGTATCCGAAAGGTGATCCATTATGGTGAAGTGTGTGAACGGTGGGTTCGTGACCATCACGCCAGGACAGACACACACAGACAGGCAGTGAATGACTGATGCCCCATCAGGCGTTTGCTGCTATATCATGATCTCATGTCCACTAGGAAAACCTCTGGACGGGCGATTATTTTGTTTGTCTCGGGGAATGGTAGAGAATGTTAGGATCGTATATCTCAGTGAATAAAACAAATTCTCTTTTAAAGAATTAATTGTCTCAGCCAAATTTTAGCAGTTTTCATTTAACTGGAAAACTAAAAGGATTTCAAAAACAGCTTCTTCTTGAGGCTGGCGGAGATGTGGAATATTTGTACGTGGATAATTGTTGTAATAAAAAAATTGTCGTTAAGTAGATTTACCACTTCCCACTTCCACACCATTAGTGCACCATTTGGGCTTTCTATGAAAAAATTTCAGTAATGAACGTACACGGCAGCCTCATTTCTCTGGAGCTCTGATTTTTGACAGGGTGTCGCCTCTGTATAATACTCTGTGGCATAGTAACTAAGCTCTATCTGAGGTATAAGATCTATCTAAACAAGACAGCGTGAGGTGCCATCTAATACCAGAATCGCAGCTTATGCTGACTTATTCTAGCAGATGGCTACTATATCGAAGCAGTAAAAGCAGACAAAGGAAATGTTATTCCTCAGTCTTACCATAAAGTGAGCCAGAAAGTTCCTCTTCCGATGGGATGTAGCGTACTGAGTTGAGGTGGGCAAGTGCCTTGTAAATCTCGGAATCTGGTTCCTAAGATGATGTCGGAGGACTTAACGAAGCAACCTATTTAGCTGGCTGCTTTGTTCTTCGGTGTTCCTAAGACGCGTCTTTTCTTCTTTTATGGCTAATTTCTTGTCCACCCAGCTAAATGACGAGGTCGACCTGGCTCACTCTGCCGCTGCAAGAAGATCCTATCTTCATTTATTTTCGTCAATTGAAGGGCATCGGCATGCGCAATATCAAACAGATTGTCCAAGTTCGCAACAAACTGTTGACGAGGTTGCTTAAATACTTCTTGTGATTTGCATGCATTTTTTGCAAATCTTCCCAAATCTGCTATAAGGTAACTATGTAGTTTCTTAACACAGTTAGGTAGATATTAAGTCGGTATAGGTGCTTTTTCCCAGTAAATAATGCATTCACATACATATATGTTGGCGCTCTCATTGACACTTAATTTCACTTACCAGATATTAAACAGGGTGTTTCACAACAGATCCGACAAATTTTAATCACATATGCACTGTTACGAAAGAAGTTGATTTCTCAAAAAAAATGTGATAAAAGTCCTACTGACATCGAGATAATAAAATAATACAGTTTAACAGTTCACCTACTTATAGCTTCCACAATATCCAAAATTTCGTCTTCGGCATTTAAAACGCGCTGTGGGCGAACCCGACCCCCATCCACTCCACGTCTGGGGCGCACTTCTCCAGTAGCACGTGCACGTAAAACAATTGAACTAAATGTTTCGAGATGTGGCATGTGCCTATTCGCAAATCGGTGTGCATACAAACGAGAAGCCGCTCGTGAATTTTGCCCTGTTTGTTCGTACGCTAGAACTATGTCCACCAGCTCCCCATTAGTGTACACATGTGCCATTTTTATCAATATATAACTAAAAACATAAACTCGCAAAATACTTTTTTATTTAACTTCTCCAAAATCGACCGTTCTTCATTCAGATCACCCAGGATACAGATTAAATCTTATTTACACGTTCTTAATCAGTATGAAAAAACAAAAAATTCCGAGTATTTTGTTTTCGTCAGTTGTTTGGTACAACACTTGCTACAAGAAATAATTAATGCGTGTTCTAATATCACGCAAAATACAGATATTTATTTTTCAATTTCTTATTGAAATTCAGGTTTATAACTTAATTTCTGTAGGACTTTTGTTACTTTTTTTTTGAGAAATCAACTTCTTTCGTAACAGTGCATATGTGGTTAAAATTTGTAGGTTAAGTTGTGAAACACCCTGTAGAATAATACTGCTAGTACTTGTCCATTAGAGGGAAATTTGAACCGGTAATTTGATACTTCACATCCTCTATTGAAAAGACTCCCTTTTTAGAACTGCGTAATTTCTTCGACATGTTCACTGAACGAAAACTGTGCGTTTACTAATAGAACAAACGAGCACTGCAATACGTTAGCTAGCACGCGCCTAATATGCAAGTTTTTGTTCAAGCAAAATTAGATGGTATGAGTTTGAAAAAAAGAACTTTCATTTTCTTGGACACCCTAGTATTTATACACTGTATAACGTTATCTCATGAAATCAAGTAAGCTCAGAAAATTACACTCCAAGCATAATGCTCGTAAATATAGTTAATGTCATCGATGCAGTCATACCCAGACAGGGTTTGCTGCACGAAGAAAGAAAGCGCGCGACGGAGACACGATTCGCGTCTGTAGATATTTGTTTCAAGTACAAATGCACGAAATAGGTATATGATTTGTGAAATATGTCTCGCGATTATATCACTTCCTTCGTTAGTAGGCGTGGGTAGTAAAAAAGATATCAAAAACAGTTTCGTTATATAAAAAATATTTATTTAAAATTTCTTAAAAGCAATTTCTGACATACTACCGCAATCAAGAGAAAGTGTTTTGCAATGTTTGATGCTCAAACTATTTGAGTATCGATACTGACATGAGTAACAAAAAATGAAGTTTGAAAAGCTGCAAAAGGCAAAGTTTGGAGATTTTTAATAACTCGACCCACAAAAATGACTAGGTACGTCCAAAAAACAAACTGTATAACATAACACTGCTGCCATTCCCACCAATGTTCACAACAAAGCGATAGTTTCTATTATGGTTGCTGACATAGCTTGATTGTAAAAACACCAAGAGGCGAACTACAGTCAGAAAAACCGGTATAAAAATGTTCGTGATGTAGAAATCATAAATACCCCAAAATCCTTAAAATAAACTATTGTATAAGGGGCCTAACCTGTTTCAGTGCATTTTATATAAAGCTATCTGAAAAGAAAGGCTGTTCCCATAATTTGCAAATACGTCAGTTAAAACGAACCAAAAATTAGATTTTACATCTGAGGAGATATTGGTGCCTCTTGATCATATTATCTGGAAAGTCACGTTTTACCACCTAGAGTATATATTCTGAGAAGACAGTGTCGTATCGCCCAGGTATTTCTGGAGCCATGTGAATTTCATATTCTAATCTTCTTTTTACGGTGCAAGCGAAATGTTGATCAGATGAATGCGCAGTAACAGCTGATTCTTCTTGTCATTCTCGTGCAACTGCCGGATCTTGCACGAAAATCAATCGGTGGAGCCTTCCATGCAGGTTTGTCTGCAATTCTGGTGAAATATTTAGGAACGTATAGTTACCAATGCTTGCAAAGATGTCATTAGACCAGTTCGGTGGTTCTTTTTCGTTGTTCGAGAGACCCAAGAATAGACCATGTGGTGGTAGGCTTTTTTCAGTCGGACGGACGAAAGCAGAGCACGTCTATTTTATATTTTACTGTTTATAGATAAACGTTTGATGTGTTTTGGTGTAGGATGGCCGGTCATTGAAACTAGTTTTTGGATATTAAAGCAATGCGTTCTAAAGGCTAACCGTGCTCTTTTGCAACTGCAAGTGATTGGGTGCAATTATATATATAGCTTGCATGCCATGGGCTTGCGAACTGTAAAACGCTTTTAAGAGGGTCAAATTGAGTATATGATATAAAATATCACAAAATGCAATCTTGGATGAAATATACCTAATGGAAAACAAAATGCTTTACCTTGTCATACTTTGGTTTTTATCCTATTTGCATTTATGTTTTTTCTCTATCTACTATAAAAAATATATCACCTCCACAAAAATTCAAACAGTATTTGATACTCTGAACACAAAACTGTAAATGGGAATTATCATGCTGGAAAAATGACTGAAGTGTAAGAGAAAGATAATGTGAGCGGTAATCCTTGCGTACCACCCATTTGTGAGGGCCACGTAAAAATACAATTACCGAAATCATAAGTTAAAGGTATACATTTAGTAATCCTTTCATAAACGAATATATTTACAATAAAACACATGTTTTTCTGGCCAATAGATGAAACCACATACAGTGAAATCCACAAATACCACTGACGTCGTAATGTGTGCGAGAAAAGAGCGCGAGAAGCGTGCGATGTGTGTGTTAGAAAGAGATATAACCCAACTAGCAAAGAAGTACTATAAGATTCCGTTAAAAGAACTGTTAGGCCATAAAAGCTCTCTTTTGTTGTTGTCTGAACACCAAGATGCTGGCTTAATGTTGTGTGAAATGCAAATTTTTTTCCTGACCATATTTGCTCTAAAAGGAGATGTCTAAAATATTCTTGTATCATACTTAGACAACACCTTATAGGATACATTTTATACGGCATATTAGCTCGGTAGTCAAAATAGTTGTGTTGCGGCATCCGTGGTAACCTTTATACACCGGAGACTTGTTGTTTTCCTATGAAAAATTACTGGTTTAGCAAAGTAGCTCCCAACGAAAGCATTTATACAACTATCGTTTAGTAACTGTTGAATGCTATACATCTGCAACAACACCACAACTTTCATAGCACTAAGCTCCTGTGCGTGGCATATATTTGTTGCTTAATATATAGATATACAACTTCACCATGACCTAAGTTTCTGCTGTCATCTTTTTAGATTAAATAGCATAATCATTATTTTTCTTCTTCAAGACAAGCGGCGCATGAATATTCGTCGTGAGGGTCTTGTCAACTTTTCAAGCAGATAGTGTAGATTTGGCACAAATTCTGGGTAAAGCATTCGACTCTCTCTACATTTCATTTCAGAAATTTTGTCAAACTGCTAACACCTGCGAATACCACCACAATATACCTAACAAACCGCAGACAATATGGAGGATGCCATGAACTACCCGCCAAATTGGGAAAAATTGGAAATCAAATAATTCTCTTTCACTCCGACAATACAGATATAAAATGATGAACATTAGTGTAATTATGTCTAAATATAGGATTTGTGGAAGATTTAAAGCAGATTACTACAGATTTTCATCACAAAAGGCATATTTTTGATCATTTATTAAAATATGCACCAAATAACCCTACCTCACACTGTAGAAGCTTATCATATAGCCTACTTCTATATGAAATTTACAATAATTCGATATGAACAAGATGAATGTATTGTGTTAGTTTGAAAATATTCTTCACTTCCCCTATACAATACAAAAAAATAGTTTTGGTGTAATAAATTGGAATCATGTAACAGAATGGCTGTATAGTTGACAAAAAATGAATATTGCACCGATGCAGAGGTTGTTTAGCGGATGCAAGAGTGTTCATACTTTTGTTGTATAACTATTACCTGCAACCCTTAACGCAGCATCTTGTGTGTCCTATTAGGTGCACCAATTCCGCTTGTATAGCTGTTCTAAGAACGCTTTGCCAATGCTCTTACAACCTACAATGCTGTGTAAAAAATACTGTATAAAAGTTCTTGCCAACAGGAGTGGTAATTGTTAGCTGGGAAGCACCTCGTTGCCTAGTAACCCGATTGACGATGCCTCGGACGCAGCTGCGGCTTGCCGTGTTGCCATCGGCGTACTCTAACTTACATATTGCACGCTTCTCGCCCTTCTCTCGTACACATTACGACGTCAGCCAAATTTGAACGGTGCTGTATTACGCCGATATCGCGCAAAGTCATCAGGACCAGTCCAGGACCGCCTGGGGTAAGCATTTCCAAGCGAAGTCTAGCTTAGTCAAAGCGACAAGCGAGCACGAGATATTTGTTACTCAGGATGTACTCGACACGCCACAATCGCTCATCGCCCTAAAACTGATAGACGACTTCAAAAACACGGAAACCCATCGAGATATCTTATGCAAACTTTGGGTTCTCAAAGTCAGTCACATTCTGCATCCTGTATCTTGGTAGATGACATTTTCGGACTCGACTACGACCTATTATCTTTCATAGATAATATTGTCATCATTTCTGTATCACTCTGATTTTTTTCGTCAATTTCCACCATTAAGAAATGGATACGATCTTAGGTAGGCAGTCTGTATAACCCCTGGCCCCCGTCACTGCACTATAACATTATTATGACGGTAGGTTGGCGCGAAAGACGGCAATCGAATTATAAAGCGAACCGAAGTCACTTTCCAGCGTGTCTCAACTGGCGGGCGGCGTGGTGCGGAGTTGGAAGTTGGAAGTAGCGAGTCGGGAGTTGCTTTCGCCTGATTGAAGCCAGCGAGGAGATTTCCGGTGCTGCCGCCAAAGCCAACGCGGATTGTGCAACTCTCGAATAAGCACGCTCGATTTCATTATGATCCCGGGAATACATATCTGCTGTATTGGGAGAATGCGGGAAACCTGCTACGACGAACGAGGTGAACATCAAAAAATGCCGAGTTGTCGGAGTTAAAATGACTTTTATGCAGAGCATTCGGTCGACGTGACGGAATTATCTCTTTATAGAAAGACAAATATGTGTTTCTTTTAAACAGGGAACTTTCCAGGATGGTTCTAAAATATGGAAAAAGCATTCAAAGGGTGATTCACTGGACGATTTTAAGACCTATTTCGCATTTCCGTTTCGCATGGAAGATAGGAGACCAGCAAAAATTTGATAAATATTTATTAGCGGGACTTGCAAGTGGAATTTCTGAACATTCAAAATCCCTTATAGATTGGCGAACCCTTCCAAATGCGGCGTGCATTCGATTTATCAGGACTTTCAAAATATCGACGCCATGTGTTGCTATGTGATCCGAAAAAAATAACTTCAGATGCCCCACTGAGAATAACGTACGAAGTTCCAGTGCAGATAATCTTCTGTTGGACATTATGTGATGACGACATACGAAACAAAAAATAGGTCGAGTCATAAAAATTCTGATGTGCTGCTTAACAATGGGTACCCTGTATAATTGTAAATATTGTAAAATTTATTCTATCTGTACTGTTGACAACAATCTACTCATATTTCTTCCTAAAGGTCTTAATCTGGCAGCAGTACACCATCCGGGTACCGCCTCCTTGTAAAACCATAATATATGTACGATTTGTTGGCAATGGTAATTGGTTTTAAGAGCTTAATAGGGTCTGATAAAAATGTAGAGGCTCTTCTACCGCTACGCCAACGGACTTTGATCCTCTGAGCTCCATGATGCCCCCGCGCGATGTGCCTGCCAGATAGACCCACCTCATTTCCGCCTCCCAACCGAACCGTGTCGATTTTCGTACATCCAGAAATGGCCGACAAGGCGGCTCCTTTGTCTCTGGCGTAACGAAATTGTGGAACAATCTACATGAGTAGGCTTTTTTAAGTTATACGAACCTTAGGCAGTTCAAAAATCAGATTAACAAAGTTTCTTAGTTTATGCACAGAAGGCATTATTTTTAAAGACTCAGAATGTGAGAAAAAGAAGATTGTTGATCTATTGTAATCGTATTTAATGTAATTTATTAGAACCTAAGCTGCCGGGACACGTACAATTTTGTCATCTTGCATGAAATATTCTGGATAGTATGTTTCTTGCATTGCAGGTAATATTGCGAAGATACAGCTGTTATAGCAGGGCCATATGGCAGGACTATAGTTGTTGTATTTATAGTCAAATATTGCAACAAAAGTACTGCTCGCTTAGAGGCGTCATAAACCCAATACCGTATTCACCTCGTCTCTATCCTTGTACCGAAAAGGAAAAAAGCAGCAAAAAAATATCGCACGTTACTGCAGGCGAAGCGTCCCTTCAAATTGACAGAGTCCGAACGTGAGTATCCCGCCGTATTAAACGAGATACCGCTCTGCCCAGTGGCATGCGATGTGTTCCGCTGTTCTTTTCCTTTTCGGTAGGTACTCTAGTATAGCTGTTATTTTCTATTGCACGTACATACATTATTTTTTCCTTCTCTATTATTTCCATTTTCTATTGTATTCGATCACATTATGGAGTTTTATCTAATAGGAGCATATACAATCTACAAGATAACCTACTGGAGTTTATAGCCGTAATTCGGCTGGAGTGCAGCGACTTCTTACATGGCTAACGTAAGTCTGCGCAAAACAAAAGCTCGCCAATTTTGGACTGAAGAGCAAGGTTGAAATCGCTTAAAAATGAACTAACCTCAAAATACCCTTGTAGAGCGAGGTTTTAACTTTGATTTGTTCAAACAATTTTTTTAAATAACTTTTAACAATTTTTTTAGGTTTTTTTGATCATTCCGAACGGCTTTCATTAACTTGATACTATAGCTGACCATTTTCGAGTTTAAATGTCTGAAAAGCCCTGAGAATGGGTAGTGTGTGCTCAAAAACTCGGTCAAAAATTATTTTTCTTGAGGTCGTTAAGTTAAAACCTTGCTCTACAAGACCTCGAGGAGTATTTTGAGATCACTTTATTTTAAAGCGATTTTTAACCTTGTCCTAGGCCAAAATTGACGTACTTTTGGTTTTCGTAGCATGTTGGTATGTGTATGTCAGTGTCAGTGGTCACTTGAGCCCTGATGAAGATAACCATATTTGGACAAAAACGCAAATAAAAAACAAACAGTTATGTATTACTATATCGAGTATATTATATTTCAGAAATCTACGGTACAACTATTACGCCTCATTCTGTTTTTAAGACAAAAATTATTCACGTGTATCATGTTCGAACACTGAACGGTCACCTAAAAAAATTTTTAGCGCCCCTTTTGTCGGTCATGTTTAGGCTTTGCTGGTATCGACCGAGTATTTTCGATGGACTTGTCAATAAACGATGTTGTTCTTTTGTAACGTAATGGTGTCAAATCTGTGCCTGAATATGTCGTCTTCTAGATACGGCCCTGATAGAACATGATGGTATAAAGGCGTTCTAGTGGACGGCACGAGATGAATCACTCTATCAACCGAACTCGATAGCTGACTGACTACTTTTCCTCTTCTCTCTCTGCGGGAAAGGTACCGAATAGAAATCTCGGTTTGTTCTGTTAACAACTCCTCGCTCCTCGAAAACAGTTTAATATAAAAGAAAATTGGACGCTTCGCTATATAGGATGAGGAACTCGCTCGTTTCAGCACGGCTTGGGAGCCGTTGGGATTGATGTGTTAGTGCTGGTTTGAAATATTACACTGTTGCCGACAAAAGGGATGGCAAAACGGGAGTTCGATGTAAAAAAATGGCTATCGAAGGGAATATGACTAGCAGTTTATAGAAACGTGCCTTTTGATCTTACAGATGCTATTATCGATTATGCAGTGCCAGAAAAATGTTTTTTCCCCACAATCACCCGTCGTTTCGCTTGAAATCAGCGCACAAAGTACGGTCGCCAAAGAACCGACAGACATTGATAGCTTTGCTGCTCTAGAACGACAAAGCAGAAATAATGGTCTGCTAAAAGATAATATTGTACTTTTTGTCTAAGCGTCATCATGGTACTAACTTTCGAATTTTCGACTGCCCGTGTTTTTTGAAAACTTCATTGTAGTAGATGTACGCTTCTACTCCTGATAATCATGAAACTACTACTTACCTATCTTGGCAATGTTATGGTGGATTATACAGAAAGGTGTATCATAGACACGGCTCAAACAAGCGGGAGATGATTATTTGTGCTATTCTCAGACTATTTTGTCCTCAATTCGTTTTGGAAATACAGTTTTTCCGTTTTTCTAAGCAGCACTCTACATTTAAACGAAATTTTCACAGTTTTGTAACCAGCTGAGGCTTCACATGAAGAAAACCCATTTAGATCGCCAAGGATAGAATAACCCGAATGCAAATATTTCTAATTTTATACACCCTACACAATAGTGGATAAAAAATGGCGCCAAGTAAGGTTGACTCTGCACCTAACATGCAACGCACTTATCAGTATATAGACGAACATGTTCAGCACAAACAGAAAAAAAGAGTCAAACGGGTCCATACAATTAGTTTATAGACATTATTTCTCTGAATCTGGAAACGTTGCCTCTCCCCGACACCTAACTCTGGCAGACGTGGCACCGTAGTAGCGCGGTCAGAGCAAAGAAAACACTATGCTGTTGCAGGAATATCTGTGTGTCCATACCAGAACACCAGCGATCCGTCTCCCAAGAATATTTTTCAGGGCTAATGTACAGAGAAATCTATGGTATGTGAAATATATCTAATAGGTGCGTAGAATTACCAATGTTGAGAACGTATGAATGCACCAGCATCAAAAAATTGAAACAACACCCTCCCCATCCCCTTACAACCGCCATCCGCAAGTTTACTCTAAAATTTTGTTCAAAAATGAGCAGGATCCTCTGAAACGTTGAAAAAGGAAGTTTGAACGTTTTTCACTTTTTTAATTTAAGACCTTTTTCTATGCCGCCACTGCACCGGTTTTCAAAAACTACAAAGCCTTTGCGCCCTTGGCATAGTAATAACATTGCGTAAAAATTTATCGAAATCCGAGCGGTACTTCTCAAGTTATGGGCGGTTAGAGGATTAACGGACAGGCCGACCGACATACAGATAGTTAATGAGTGACATGATATTTCGTGATATCCATGTCATATATTTATGCTTTAGTTTCGTTACATTATACAGTGTTTTTCAATGTTATTTAAAAAAACCGATTTTCACTAGTATTCATTAGGTGTCTGTAGCCTGTTTCTCTCTGTTTCAAATAGAAGCGATATTACAAAAATGATTAAAGGGGAAAATTTTCCGCGAATCGCCTAAGTAACCCTCAATTTTGACACATAGAATTGTTCAATAAATAAGAGTAGTCAAGTATTATTAACACCTATCCTCTTCCCAAACAGATATTACTAAGTTGCCAATTTTCATAAGTAATATCATAAGGGCATATAATTTTTCCGAAAAAAATCGAAAAAACACGTTGCTAAGTAATATTTTAATAAGAAGCATGAATGCTGGTGGCAACAAAAATCCAAATCGAACACGAGGATTTTTGAACCTACACGAATGTTTTTTGCTAAGAAAATATTACTTTGCATTGTGTTTTTCGATTTTTTTTTACTGAAAAAAAAATTGATGCCCGAATGGTATTCGACAAGACTATTTCTTGAGTAACATATTATCCTGCATACACATAACTTACAAAATTTATTGACAATAAAATCATAAAATATGTTTAGCATCGTTTTGTGGTGTCCCAGGAGTTCATAATTACTTGTTATCAAAGGTATTGTGAGTTTTGGTGACAACAGCTCTCAAGATTTACCGTGGGTAAACTCGAAAAAATTGCTGATATAATAGGTGTTGTCATACATTTTTTCCATCTAGAAAAAAATGTGTAATTCAAAATTGCGCGTTTGTGGTTGGTAGAAATTTAGACGAGGGAAATAGTCATCAAAATCGTCCAAGGAGATTCCGAGATATTTTAGAAGTGTTTCGTATAATATTTTAAAGACCACTGTATTTCGGACATTCCATCTTCTTTTTCAAAATATGTGTCCCGTTCCCTTATGAAACAGCTTGTTGAGACGGAGTAAGGGTGAAAAATTGGGCCACGGAGTTGATCTAGTAAACCCAGATTATCATTTTTTGGTCTCTTGTCTGCTAACGTTGATGGAATGAGCCTACAGATTTTCCCACTCAATCACTTAATCATCTACTTGTGCGATCATTCTTACATGACAAAATGTTTCAAGACATTTTCGTACCACTAGTTATTAGTGGTAAGTAATTTTGCATTGGTTCCATTCTGCATGAATATTACCACAACAATGGAATTTATATAAACATCTTTCTGAATCTCTGTGTGGGGTTGTTAACTACAGAAGGCCTCATCCATGCGTTCGTGGTAATTTTATTTCATTATAAATTTCGACCGTGAAATCCTATAGAAATCGAAACATATACTTTTTGTATCCATTACATACAGGATGCTCTTGAAAACCAAACCAAAACATGATGTAGAGTTGGTATTGGTTTTCTGCATTATCCTACTCGTACACAACGAATGTAAGCAGCTATCTTGGACTCGACATGAAAAATAGATCCATGTATATATAAATCTTCAGTATAGGTGGCATTATACAGGGTGTTCTCAAAGTTGAGTCATTTATTTTAAATGCTTGTAGGACTCGTCAAAGGGAGTTGATATACTGAAAGTCACCTATATAAAAGTTGCATAATAAAAAAAATTGTAACAGATTAAAAATTTAAAAAAAATAAGTACGAGACTTTGGTTTTATCAGTTGTATCAGTCTTTTAATAGTGCGTATATTCTCATTTGTCTGATTATTTTGTACGAAAGCAATGAACTAGTGGACATAATACTAACATACGGAGAGTGCCAACAAAATGCAGCCGCAGCATGCAGATGTTTGTATAAATTTAGTTATTAGACTTCGTGACGCAGGATATTTAAAAGAACAACGAGGAGGTCACGCTGGAAGACTGTCATAAATTGAGGAAATGGTCGAAGTCAACCTAACAATGAGTAGTAGAGCCATAGCAGCTCAATTGTAGCTTCTCATAGAAAGGTGTGGCAGAAATAAAGATTTTACGAAATTAATTTTGTGTACAGACGAGGCAAGATTTACACGAAATGGGGTGCGCAATTTCCACAACAGTCACGTTTTGGCAGTAGAAAATCCGCATGCTGTAAAAAGAACTCATTTTCAACATAGATTTTCATTAAATGTTTGGGCTGGCGTGATAAATAGATTGATAGGGCGCAATGGACCCATTTCTTGGCCTGCTCGCTCCCCGGATTTTACGACTTGCGATTTTTTTGTGGGGCTACTTGAAAGAGTTGGTGCATCATGATGCAGCAGTAAATACTCTGGAGGAACTTCAACAGCGTACTGAAAATGCTTGTGATTTAATTCGTGGACACCAGGATTTTATATTCAACGCTTATAAAGAGTCGTGGATTCGCCGAGCAAGATTTTGCGTTAATCCAACAAATTTAATGGAGATAACTTTGAACAGTTTTTGTAAAAACTGTATCCATTTAACTTGAACGAAGTGTACATTTATTTTGCGCCGAAACAAACATTGAGCATTCAATCGCCGCTTCTATCCTCTTGCCACTGCATGCCCAGGCATTTATGACCCAATTTAGTATATAACAGTATCAATATTCAAATATTGTTTTGTTGTGATTTCTTTCATATTCTGCATGAATTAAGAAAATAAATGTATTGCATCTATATACTAACTTTGAACAATTAAATGTCAAACAGCGTTTAAGTGGTTTACCACCAGAACACACAATACTGCACAATTCTCACCAGAAAAACGTAGTACGTACACTAGCGGTGAAACACAAGAGAAAATGCTAGAAAAGGTCTTGTATGCGAGACAGCTAAGAATTTAATTTGCAAACGGTGATGTATAAATCTATACAAGTAGAGAAGAGTTATAAACAAATATACCATCCTGTATATGTGTACAATTTCATTTTGGCCTTCTCCACCATATCGAATAGGCAGCTTTGTCGGCCAGAGCCCGTACACCTGCATCTGTAAATTTAATAAAATGATATCTTGGTAATGTGATAATAATGATTATTAATGTTGTCGGAGAACAATCGGACGGACACCCAGACAGAATGCCTTAAGTTTATTTTTTGTATGTATGATGGGCCGGTTGGATTACATTTCCAGAATGAATTTCTTTTTTATACTTCCTACTGTATTACAGAACGCTAATGCACCTGTAGGTCAATCAGGTGGTTGTCTAAATGATACTGTAGTTTATTTTGCTGTAGCAAGAAATTTCCCTTTAAATTCTCATTACAAAAGTTGAGAGACAATTTGTTATGCTTACTAGAAAAACTGTTAGGACAACAGCATACCAGCGATTCCACATTAAAGGTGTCAAGGTGTTCAGAATACCTGGAGAGAATCAGTCTATTTAAAATAACTTTCACTTTTGAAATGCTTTATTGAAAGTAAGATACGACTTATTACATTGCATTAATAATGCTTTGTCGACATTACTGCTCATTAGAGCCGGTACCTCTCATGGTTTGTTTTTGCCTATAAGTCTGCCACCGATCGGTATTCACAACCTACATACAGACCAACGGAGGTTAATGGGATGGTTTTCAATAATACCTTGTTGTATCCAAAAAACATAATATCTCATTTTCGATTTTTTGTAACGGAACTCGCTCAACATGACCTGCCACGCACCTTGGTGCCATTTCTGATAAGAGGTTGTTATGGCAGAAGCACACGCAGTCCGTAAAAACCAAATTTTTTGACCAATTTTGGCAATTCTATATTCTATCATATATTATGTAGAAACTCAAAATCAAGATTTATTAACAAATTTTGACTAAACAAGATGGTCGCCGGAAATGCTGCGGCCGTCAGGAGAATAATCACCTCGCAATATCCAGCAACAAGGATTATAGATAGAATAGAGGTAACCATAAATGAATTAAGGTGTTTACTAATGGGTGTAAAAGCCAGTGGCCTTTAGTAGAAACTGACTGAAGTGCTGCTAGTATAATAAAAAAGCCAGAGCAAGGGAGAAAAAGTGTTTAATACCAACTGCTAGCTCACCCTGAAGATGATATCTCTCGATATCGAGAGATATCATAGCATAAAGTACAAGGTATTTCCTCAGAAGTTACTACTTTCAGTATGGATATATATACCTTTTGTCCAGAATGCTGTTGAAAATCTTTAAGAGAAGCCCACGGAGAAAGAAATAAAGATGGCGGAAATGTGCATGATTGTTACTGAATGCGAGATATTAAATTTTGACTGTGCCGAGGATCACCAGAAGTCAATTCTTTTTTAGGTTTTGAGTTTAGCAATAATATCTAATAGACAAATAATCGAACAATAACATCGGTACTGAATGCATGTGGAACACTTGAATAGTGAAAAAGATTTGTGATGTGAAAATATTTCAAACGAATTTATAAACGAGATGTATATCCATTAGTGTAAGTACCAATCTGTTAAGTATTTGCAACTTTATAATTTTTGTGCAGTAAAGCCCAATCCGAAAAATAGATACAAGTTACTTTTTTTTGTCAAGAGCTAAGGATATATTTAGAAATATTTGATGATGTGTGTATAATTTTAGTTGAAAAGTTGTTACATAGTTTTGAGCGTATCAGATTTTTTGACGCCTAAGCGACTATAGACATGGCTTTGTTAAATCCAGACACGACATTGAATTATTTACCTACGAGGTTACAACGCGATTTACGAGCTCATTCATTCATTTTTAAATATTCATATAATCTAATACAAGGCAAAACCTTGGCGAGGATACTACAAATATTGGATCTGATCAACCTAATATAGTAGAAATCCTCAAACAATCCAAAAGTACGAGGGATGTCTTTTAAGTTTTGCATATAGAAACATAGTAGGCCGCGAGAATGGAACGTCAGTACTGAATCTTAATCTTAAAATTTTACATGAAGAATTAGGAGTAAGAAGATCAGTTTCTCGTTGGATACCCCACCTTTTGACTGAAGAGCAGATAGCAGCAAGGGTTAAAGCCAAAAGAAAAGCCAACAAAAGTCATCCGTTCTCGAAGTGTTTCGAAAAAGATCGTCGCGACATTAGTGTCAAAAGCGGGTCATATTGCAACAATTCCTCTTAATGAGCAATGATCTGTTACTGCGAATTGATATACCACCATTTGTTTGCCAAAAGTCATCACCGAGCTTCGAAAAATCAACCCCGAAAGAAGAATCATCCTCCACCAAGACAATGCAAGCTCGCACACAGCCCAGTATTTAACGGAAAAAAACGTGGAATTATTGGACCATCCTC
This sequence comes from Acanthoscelides obtectus, assembly GCA_963669975.1. Taxonomy (NCBI): domain Eukaryota; kingdom Metazoa; phylum Arthropoda; class Insecta; order Coleoptera; family Chrysomelidae; genus Acanthoscelides; species Acanthoscelides obtectus. Next base: position 57,764,307 of record CAVLJG010000004.1, read on the forward strand.
CATATAGTCCCGATCTAAGTCCTAACGATTTCTTTACTTTCCCGAAAATTAACAACAGACTGCGTGGTCAAAGGTTCCAGTAACCAGAAGAAGCAGTTGACGCATTCAAAAATGCCGTTTTGGGTCTGCCAGCAAACGAGTGGAATAAGTGCTTCTAAAATTGGTTCGAGCGCATGCAGATGTGTTGAGAATACTTCGAAAAACAATAAAGTCGTTTAAAACTACCTACCGTGTTGTTTTATTTCCATATGCAAAATTTAAAAGACATCCCTCGTAGCACTGAACTAATTTTTACGCACTTGAAAACAATTAAGAAATACAATAAGCACAGTATGAGCAAAGTATCACATCACAGTCAGGAAATTTATATTACGTACCTTCGCATGATATTCTGTATGTAGATTCTTGATTGACGTTGGCGCGAACCAAATGTTAATATACTTGATTAGCGTCTGTAGTAAAGCAAATATTGAGGAATTGCTAACTTTGAAAGATGAATCTAATGCTAGCATAATGAAATATTTATTAAAGAAAATAAAAAGTTATAATAATTGAACCGGCCCACGTATACGTGTAGTAAGGGGAGTGAGAAAAATTGTCGACGAGGATGAAATAAGGATAATCTTGAATGGCATTTACTTCCGACTAGTGGACACGCAGGCGTAAATGCAACGATAAAAAATAATAAATGATATAATTATTGGTCAGGTATCGATACAAATGTTTAGAAATTTATAAAAAAATGCGATAGTAGAAAATGAAGCATTCAAATCGTTATGTTAAGGAGCCCATGGTAATCACTTACCGGCGAGCTATGCTTTCCAAACATTATACTTCGTTGGCCCATTACCCACAGATTTGTATGAGTTTTCGTATATATTGACCCTGCAGTGCGAGTTAACTAAATGTGACGAAGCATATCCAATGAAATCTAAAGATGCAATATCAGCATCAAGTTGCGTTATTGAAAATTTCATTTTAAGATATGGTATTCCTCAAGAGATTGCTCCGACAGAGGTAATGAATTCATTTCTTCTACCATGACAGAAGTCGCTTCACTGCTAAAAGTGAAACACATACACCCACTGCTTATCGCCACGAAGGTATAGGTGGAGAATCCACATAAAGTGTAGGTGCATATCCTAGAGCCCAAGCAGATAACAATTATTCAGCTTGGAGCACTTGGATACCCTACTGGCGTTTCATGTATATCACTGCGCACACAGAAACTAAATATACCCCATTTGAGCTTGTTTTTGGTAGAAAATGCCAAATTCAGAGCAAACTGAACCGCACTGTAGAGCCAATAAATAATTTCGAAAACTATAAACTTGAGCTAAAATACAGCTTACAAAAAGCTTTCGATGGCGCAAGAACAAATATAATAAAACGGAAACAGGACAGCAAAAGGATACTGGGGATAAAACTAGTACTTGTTTTTCAGGTCCATATTTAGTCATAGAAGACATATCTCCTAGTGTAAAAATTGTAAAGGATAAGAAGGAGACATTAGTTCGTAAAAATAGTATGAAACGGTATTATTCATAATCATATTGATTATTCAAGGTGATAGAAACTAGATATTGGTACGTAGTTAAGTATTTAAAGGGCTCTACTTCCCTATCGCATATTCTAAGCTACTCTGTTCTTTTACTTTCTCTCTCTTCCACTGATTTCTCATACTTATTTTCATTTTCATCGTATATTTTACAGCAATTAGGAAACGTATTTTATAAATATGTATACAAGTGTATTTAATCTAAAAGTTTATATACCGGGCGATTTTCTAATTATATATATATATATACTTTGAAGTTGAGTCATTAATTTTCAGATAATGATTGTAGAAGGAAGATAAACCAAAATATGTGTGTAAAAATAAAAAAAATGTTTACCTTGTTTTATAAAGTATCCTCCCGACAAGTATTTCAGTGCGGACCTGTATTTGATCGTGAGGTCCCCTGTGAGGTCTTAAGTCACCTGATTCACGAGCCCGTTGTACTACATTAACAAAGGCAACGAGGGGTTGGTTGCACTCGATTGGGAAACCGATCCGCATAAACATGTGCCATTTTTTATTTCGTTTGAGCCACGCAACAGATACCACTATTCACTGACACTGACTGTATACAAATGAATGAAATGATGGTAAAAACATCGTTCCAAATTCTTTCGATTTTTTGTTTCCGATGCGATGAACCGATACGGCGGATTAAATCCGTTGTCGCCAAACACGACCACATAATATTATTATTGAGACAGGGCGGTACTCAAACTTCCAAAGGGCTATAACTTTGTTACTTTAATTTTACCAGAAAAATGGTAAAGGAAAAAACATTTCTTTTGATCAGATCTACTCACTGTTAAAATAAATGACTCAACTTCGAAGTCACCCTGTATATATATATATATATATATATATATAACTTTTTTATTATTGAAGATAATAAAACGAAATTTGGGGATTGCGTATTATAGATAAATTTACATTTTTTGACATACTCACTTGCTTTGACGTATTTCCAGTTTGACCGGAAACGATTCCAACTTTCGATTTTTAAGTGGGACACCCTATATATTTTTACTGATTTCGATCGAGAATGACATTCTGAACTCAACAACACCTCACTTGTCAATATTTGACAAATAAAGTCATTTTTATTTTCGATCTAGAATGCCATGGATCCTGTAAATCGCGTCATTTTTGATCAAATAACACTGGAAAAATACGATTTCGAGGCGAACGACCTTACAAACACTGATTTTTTCAGTTTACATGATTTTTTCAAGAAGAAAGGGGTAGCTCGTCGGCTTTTTCTAAGAGACCATTTTCTTACGAATAGTTTGACACTACATACTCTCTTTTTATTTTCACTATTTCACTATCATACCTAACAACAAATAACACGTATACTACACCTATGCACTAGGCCCTATTATTCCAGTTATCCGTGATAAACAATTGAATGTATCGCTAGTGTTACTTCAACAAATACCTAATCTAGTTTATTAAAATACTCTCAGTTTTAAGAAGTTATTTGTTACGTAGTTAATTTACAATGAAAAACTATACTAGAAGCGAGAAAATTGACATGCTGCATTTACGGGAAAGCAAAAAAAATGCGACTGAGGCAACTCCCATTTGTTCCCAGATTGCGTAATGAACCAGAAGAAAATGCCAATAATTTAATCGTCAGTAAAAAGTGACTAGGTGTGTTGGCTTACGTTAAAGTAAATTGTACAGCGACAGTTCGGTAAATTGTTTTAGAATGTGACATAAGTTATTCATTCGTTTGGAAAATTCTTCACAAATATAATTATCGAACATTCAAGTACCAATTACACCAACATCTTTACGTTGACGATCGCATCCGAAGATTAACTTATTGCAACTGGTTTTTTATTAATTAACAGGCTTATGTTAGCTTGACCTGTATGTATGTAACGGAATCTTTAAGCATAATTGTCACCAATTCCCAAAAGTTTGATTAATTTGAAACTTCGCACACCGATGACAACGAAATGATTTCATAACAGTTTTCCATTTTAAACGCCAGGATTGATAAATTCTTTTATAGATCCTCTGTAGGGGAGTAAGAGAGATAGAGCTAGCGCGCGATCTGCGCATGCGTGCAGGTTCGGACTTACACTTTGTTGGCTCGGGCTGCCGGCACAGCACAACGGAGGCAGACTCTTTTTCAAGGTAGTGCATTATATGCTTGTTCATTGCGAATGATGCCATTAATCCTGAGTTGGGCTTCGACTGTCCTCAATATGCAAGGTTGTACAGCCGATGATGCAGTCATTTATCTCGGTTCGCGACTGCTTGCTGCTGAACAAGCATATGTAGCACTTAGTCGTGTAAAATCTTTAAACGGTATTCGGATTGAAGAACTTGATTGCTCTAAGTTAACAGGAAAAACCCCATGCAACAGTGAAGCTTTAAATGAAATGATTAGATTACGAAAAGATTCGTAAGACATTTCAATACCACATGTCCTCAAAAAACTAATTACTAAGTCGAACTAAAAAATGATAAAGAAATAGTAGTTTTAGGGCCAATTACACCAACATTAATATTTAACGGTCCCTTGGGCCAATGGGAAAATACCTTATCGAAATGCAATTTGACGGAAGCTGTCAAAGGTCTCTGAATATCAGTGATTTCTACTAAAATATTGAATAAAATCGCGAAAATCGACTGTATTATAAACAAGACTATTTTTTGATTTCATCATGATGCTTTTGTACAGAGAAAACAGGACAAATTTCATGTATTTTGATTTCTCCTATAAATTTACATTTAACAATCCGTTATCCCCCAGCCAATGGCAATGGGAGAAATATTAGGTCGATTTTCCAGCTGTTAGATTTAATAGCAGGTTTGGACGTGTGTTAATGCATGGCAATCTCGAATTTGTTGAGATCAATATATTAAGTGGTTATATGTTATCATTATAGCTACACACCTGTTGAATAGTGTGGATTTGTCTGTATTTTGCAAGAAAATAGAATATAAAATACATTCCAACCAATTCCTCATCTTCCTTTACATCGTAATAGTAATCACTTACTAATTTATGGGTTAAAAAATTTCTTCAAAGCAATAAAAACATTATGTCCTCTCCATCCTAAAACACAGATAATATCTGTAATACGTGTCAATCCCTACATCTCCGTGATGCATACTGCAATTACTATGGACATAGACAAAAACATACGAAAAATGTCTCACAAATAATGTCTTTCAACTCCAAAAATCTTAAAAACCAATAATGTTTCTTGTTTGATTGCCTTTCTGACTGGCGTGGATACCTATCTGTCACTCGCAGGGTTGCCAAGTCTAACGACGATCACGTCCAGTTGTGGTGGGTGCGAAATGACTCTTTTACATTTGCTGGTTTTGAATTTAAAGTAGGAGCACAAACATAGTACTTGTGATAGTTGGAGCTAGACTGATATCACTTCTTGAAGAATATTTGGAATGTGTGAACACCATCATGGTCTGTTGTATCTTCAGATTGCAAATGAAGTATCTGAAAATTCTTACATACAGTGGACCTTCGTCATAGTTTACTATCCTGATTATAATCATCTTTGGCAGATGTGTTGTATCATCAAATTGATGAACAAATATAAGAAAGCACTGATATACCTACGTACAGCGGATTTTTCATGAAAATTTACTAGCTATCATGATTATAACCATCTTGTTTGATCCGGAATGGAAAAATATTTTTGGTATCCTCTAACCGTTACAATCAGTGCACAGAATCTGTGACATATGATTTATAGCATAAACCGCTGCCTTATCAACACACATTTAACATACAGGTCGCCTAGCCGTGGGGATGCAGTGGTCGGGATGAATATCACGGCAGCAACTGATGATTTGGGTATGTCTGGTAACAACGTATGAAGTGAAATTCGCTACCTTCACAAGATTTTGTACAATTTCTTTGATTTGGCAAGGTAATGATGCAGCCAAATGGCAGTCGGGCTTTCTGGACGCTGGCGCTGGCCAAGCAGATTGAAAAGAACTTCTCACATAGTAGCCTTCCACCACTTACGTGTCAGGATGGAACGATTGCAACTGACTCGAAGGCCAAGGCTGAGGTGCTTGCCAAGATCTTTGCTGCCAACTCCACCATGGACGCCCGCCAACAAAGCTTCTGGTCCGGACTTGATGGTACTGAAGAGGTGTGCAGCGAAGTTAGCTGCAGTTCTTTTGCGTCTCTTCCAGATATCTTATGAATCCAGGAAACTGTAAATTTGCTCATGTCCAACCCATCCCGAAAAAAGGATCTAAAACCGACCCTTACAAGTACAGGCCTATAGCTCTGCTTTCTGTTATAAGTAATGTGATGAGAGGTGGATACATGTTGAGCTTCTGGACAACCTCGAAAGTATCGGCTTGATTAGCGACAGGCAGTAACGGTTTCCGACACCAGCGATCCACAGGGAACGTCCTAGCTTACGTCTCGCAATTGTGGAGTAAGCTAATCCAGTATTATGGTGAGGCTTATGTCGTTGGTCTTGAATCACGAAAGCGTTCTATCAGCTATGGCACGCTGCCTTCTTATGCAAGCTTCCATCCCATGATCTCCCAGAAAAGCTTTGCAGATGGGTGGTTGACTTTCTCTCTGGCCGCAAGGTATCCGTCGTAATTGACGGGATCTCCTCTTCACCCCACAACGTCAACGCGGGTGTTCCCAAGGGATTGCCTTGGCTCCGATACTGTTCTTCTTGCAACGACCTCATTTTCTGCACGATAAACCCAATCCACAGCTTCGCTGATGACAGCACTCTACATGCAGGAATTCAGAGTGACAAGCCGATCTCTGCAGCTGAGCTGGAAAAAAGAAGATTAGCGACGACTTCCTCTCTGACGAGAGACCTGGAGGTTATCACTGCTTGGGGACGTAACAATCTTGTACAGTGTAATGCTTCCAAAACACAGTACTGTACCTTGACGAACAAAAAGCGTCCTCGTGCTCATGCGGTTCCGATGGACGGCCGGGTTCTGCCAAAGAACCGTTCATTTCGGCTGGTACGTAGTCCAGATCACCAAGGACTTGATCTGGTACGAAACAAATTGTCAGTAGCGGCAGCTGCTGGGAAAAAGCTAGGCTATTTGTTTAGGGCTAAGAAGTACTTCCGCATGACCTTCTCACTTTATACAAGGCCCAGAAAAGGCCTAGCCTCGAGTATTGCTCACACGTTTGGGGTGTCGCCGCCCCGACTATATTATTTATGATCGATGTTGTCCAGAGAAAGGCTGTCCGATTGATCGATGACTCTTCTCTAACAAACAGTCTCGGGACTCTTTCACACCGGCGGCCATCGGCGATCAAGTTCTCTTCTACCGCTACATCAACGGGCTTTGCTCCTCAGACTTCTCTTCCTAGATGCCGCCGGGCGATGTGCCTGCCATACAGACCCGGCTGCTTCGGTACAAAAAAATGACTACAGAGGAAGCTTCCTACTTCTATTGTATACTAAGGGACATATAAATCCGAACACCCAGTTTAAATGGTTTTATTTTAATAAAAGTTGGTGAATGTATTTATCTTACTGTCAATAACAAGTGAACAAATTTTCAGCCTTATCAGTTGGACATTCCTGTTTTTATACTGCTTTTTTTTAATTCACTAACGCTCTAAAAATGAATATTTCAGCCGCAGTAAAGAATCAACGTTGGCGGATTTTGGTTCTTGACATCCTTTACGATCGGTTACGATGCCTAGAGTACGGAGACCTGTACGATTTCGTCCACTTAGTGAGTTTGATACTGACACTGTGGTTAGGTGTTGTCAGGCATGGCTTCGAGAAGGCCGTACGCAAAGAGCAAGGGGCACTGGACGCCGCCGTAGAACAACAGACCGTGAAGATCGCCGCCTAAGATTATTGGCCTTAAAGGACCGTTTCTCCACTACCAGGTCCATTGCAAATGAATGGTTTGCAGAACACGGAAGACCTATTGGCATGCGAAGTGTTTACCGACGAATGAGAAGTTTTGGCTTGTTTTCATACCGGCCACACTGGGTCCTCCCTTTAACTCGAGAACACCGACGTAATCGCCTTGAGTGGTGCAGACAACGGTCACTCTGGGATCAGGAATGGAACAGTATTGTCTTTAGTGACGAGTCTCGATTTTGTTTAGGCATGCACGATGGTCGTGCCAGGGTTAGAAGGCGACGTGGTGAAAGGAGGAATCCACAGTTTTTTGTTGAAAGACATGTTCATCACACTGTTGGAGTTATGGCTTTGGGGTGCTATAGCTTATGGTTCCAGGTCACCTTTAATCTTCATCAGAGGTAACATGAACGCGCAGCGTTATATCCACGAAGTTCTAGAACCCCATCTTTTACCCTAACTTGACACCCTGGCAGATCCAACTTTCCAACAAGATAATGCCCGACCACGTGTTGCAAGAGTCACAATAGACTTCTTTCAACATAATGATGTCACATTGTTACCATGGCCACCAAGACCTCCCGACTTATCCCCAATTGAGCACGTGTGGGATATGATGGGTAGGAGATTGCTCAATTTGCAACGACCTCCTCAGACTCTAGAAGCACTTCGAGAGGAGTTGGTGGTTGCCTGGAATGAGATACCACAGGAGGACATTGACCACCTGATCAGAAGCATGCCTAGGCGCGTTGGAGAATGCGTAGCACATCAGGGTACATCCACACATTATTAAAGGTCAAAGGGCTTTAAAGCAGTGCAATCATTTTGAAATTTTTATCATTTACTTATTATGCTTCATTAAGTACTTATACAAAATTTTATTAAAATAAAACCATTTAAACTGGGTGTTCGGATTTATATGTCACTTAGTATATGTTGGCTGGGGAGATAGCGCAGCATAATCAATAGTTGCGTTCGGCACTTGAAAAGACTTTAAATGTAAAAGAGGCGAACTTTAATGGAATTACCAATGTAGCCAAAAATGTTGCCGGAAATCGCCAGCCGACAAGTGTAGAAGAAAAGTCGCTAATCGCTGATCCTACTGTGTGTTAGTAGTTTATCCTACATTTGCAAACTTGCACTTCCAAACCCTTACATGAAAAGGCCTTTTCACTCAAATTTTTGTTAGGTGTTGCATTTCAACACATTCATATACTTCTTACCAATTCGTCAACGACATTTTGACACCACTGGTCCGAAACTATTCAAGATTGTCAACATTCATACGTACAATTGCAGTTGCAGTTTTTTGTTTTGATTTCAGTGTATAATCAGTCGCACCATCGGTGTTGGTACACTCAACATAACCACGTATTTGGGGGTTAGTGCAGATTTAACGTGTACCCGACAGTGTAATATGTAATTCTGCATAAGAAAGATCTTGGAGGGAGCGCTTTTTATACGGAAAATTCCACTTTTTACAAATAACACAAGTGACCACAAAACAAAGACTACAGTAACGTTGCATACAGGGCAGCAGAGAGAAAATCCGGGCCCGGGGGAACCGAAGCGCGGGCCCCTACCTCGCCCCTCTTTCTTTTACGATTTTCTCGATTCTGCTAAATATATCGTTCATATCATGTTGGACGCGTTTCAATAAAGTTGTACACTCTTTCTACAGTGCAAATAATCGGGTAAAATAAAAGCTCTAAGCTGATAAGCATTGAGTGGAAGGTCAATAAATAATTTGAGAAAAAATATCATTTTAATAATCATGAAGTAGCGACGAACCCGGTGAAATGGTATTATAGAAAATTGAAATAGGTCTTTAACCCGGAGAGACCTATTTTAATTTTTCATTCATTCATTTTCATCTATTAATTGAAATCTGACATAAGAGCGGAGCCTGAGTGAAATGGCCGTCCTAGCACATCGTCCTATGTGATCCACATGGCAGTTGGCAAATAATATTTATCTACTCACTCTCTTCATGTTATCTTGGGAAAATGTTTTCACTTTTGTGACAAATATGTACGTCCGACACAGGAGCTACATTCCCCTGGACTGCTATATCATTACGCTGAATTTTCGTAAATAACACGTTCGATATATAGTACCAACACAGGCGTGAAAGAAAATTGTGTTCTAAGGTTAATTTGACTTTTCGTTCCGTTATGGCTGTCTGGCGTGAATTCAGAGTAGTTGTGTAGATGCGTGCGCATATTCATGTACATGCGTTGTTATCCATTGCACGCACGATATTCAAATCGACGCTCAATTATGTAGATCAGACCTTGTATCGTTAATCTAATTTTATCTCTTCTAATTTAAACTTATGTGATGTGATGTCATGTAATTCATTTTTATCAAATATGATTGAATCTTATCTTATATACAGTAATTATCAAATCAATTATGTGCATTTATTCAAAAACTATTGTCAGAGGTTACAATGAACTCATGATGATGAAACTCATCATATGTCCGGTTTTTGGATGTGTTTATTCAAAATCAATAGTATTGAGAATAAATGATTTTATACTTTTTTCCCATTTTTTTCCTTTTACATGAAACTTATTCTTTTCAATATTTCTTGCTCTTCGATGCCCCAGTGTTTATTAAATAACTTGTACAGCGAGTAGTATTCATTATGACAGAGGACCAATGTTGAAATGAAACATTGACTCAAAGAGTCATCATAAAATATTGAAAGAACATGTCAACTTATACTTTCCGCTAAACATTAAGATTTAGTATTAGAAAGCATTCGGAAGCACTTTCATCGTATACTGTCTGATATTTTTTCGTTTTTTGTGCTGCTACTCTGCAATGGGCGGTATTATTTTATTTTACGTGAAATTAAATCAAACTTTAAAGCCTATTTGCAATCTTCTTATTTGTTTTTGAAAAATAGTTTACTCTGAAAATGTTACTAAAATTGCTCTTACTTCATTATATGAAATTCACTTGTGATATGATGCTACACGTACATATTATTACGCACACAACTTTTTTTCTTTCGAATTGATTTTTCAGTCTGAGCGTCAGGCCGCGCCCCCTTGAAAAGTGCGAGCCCGGTGGGAAAAGTACCCGATGCCCTCCCCCTCTCGTCGGGCCTGGTAGGAGAAGGAGAATAGACCAAAGAAGAATTGACATTTGAAATTAGTGTCTCACAATCTTAGTGACGGGAGAATACATTTGCGATAACTGGAATGCATTGGAACGGTAAAAAATATGAATTGAATCGTTTTTACGTTATCTCGACTGAAAGACTGGAATATCTGCTCTGTTTCTGTATTATTACATATATTTTTTGTGGTATTGTTGCATAAAGAAGTTTGTTCTCGAACCATAACTGAACGCAACTTAATGAAACGAACTAGAAAGCACATCACTATTTCAAGTAATCCAAGAAGGGACAAATTTTCATTTCATTACACTAGTGATGAGAGAATCGAAAGCCTGAGTTTCGCTGTGCTTCTGTGGGTCAGAGATATAGTGTTTTCTTCTGATAAAACTAGTGCAGTTTTTGTGTTTAAAATACTCTACCTTCGTTAATACGGTTGATCCTAACAACTCTCATGTTGTGTCGCGTGTAGTAATCTGTCAATGAAGCATATTTTTCGTTTCTTTGTCCTTTTCCGTGTTACTATGATGAATTATCGAAAAAAAAAATAATAGTGGTTTCACTGGATGAAACGGCGTTTAAATAGCTTGGTAATATTCAACAGTTTGGACCACACAAGGCTGATTTCATTAGCTTCTATTTTGGCTACTTTCTCAGTTATAATTTCATCTCACTTTAAGTTGCCTCACATGTCAGATATTTCCCATTTTCCCTCGCGCCCCTGAAACCTGTGCTCCTCGATACTTGCTTTCGAAAGATTTTTGATTCGCTTTACTGTTTATATATTTTCTGGGGATTTTCAAATCTTTCAAAGATTTTTCAGACCTTTGGGTGTTCTATAAATTCATCCATATCAATAAAACATTTTCATACGACACTTAAACCTATTTTGACACATGTTTCATGCGTGTCAGATCGAATTCTTATTTGACTGTTCCTTAGTTCCTTCTGGTATCTGAGAAAAATCACTTTCCCTTTCACTTTTGTATGCATTAGCGACTTTCATTCTCCACTTGTCGGCTGGCGATTTCCAGCAACATTTTTGGCTACATTGGTAATTCCATTAAAGTTCGCCTTTTTTACGGTTAAAGTGCCGAACGCAACTAGTGATTATGCTGCGCTACCTCCCCAACCAACATACAATGGAAGTAGGAAGCTTCCTCGGTAGTCAGTTTTTTTTTGTACCGAAGTAGCCGGGTCCGTATGGCAGGCACATCGCGCGGCGGCGTCATGGAAAAGAGATCTGAGGAGCAAAGCCCTTTGGTGTAGCGGTAGAAAAGAACTTGATCGCCGACGGCTCGCTGGTGTGGAAGGGCCCCGAGACTGTTTTTTAGAGAAGAGTCATCGATCAGTCGGAGAGCCTTTCTCTGGACAAGATCGAGCATAAGTAATATAGTCGGGGCGGCGGCGCCCCAAACGTGTGAGCAATACTCGAGGCTGGGCCGCCATTTCTAGGCCTTGTGTAGAGTGAGAAGGTCATGCGGAATTACTTCTTAGCTCTAAACCAATAGCCTAGTTTTTTCCCAGCAGCTGCCGCTATTGACAAGATGTGTTCGTGCCAGATCAAGACCTCGGTGATCTGGACTACGAACAGCCGAAATGGACGGCTCTTTGGCAGAACCCGGCCATCCATCGGAACCGTGTGATCGCTAGGACGCTTTTTGTTCGTTAAGGAAGCATTACACTGTACAAGATTGTTGCGTGCCCAAGCAGTGATAACCTCCAGATCTCTCGTCAGAGAGGAAGCCGTCGCTAATATTTTTTTTTCCAGTTCAGCTGCAGAGATCGGCTCAATTCCTGCATGTAGAGTGCTGTCATCAGCGAAGCTGTAGATTGGGTTGATCGTACAGGAAAGGAGGTCGTTGATATGCAAGAAGAACAGTATCGGAGCCAAGGCAATCCCTTGGGTACACCCGCGTTGACCTCGCGTAATGAAGAGGAGGTCCCGTTAATTACGACGGATACCTTGCGGCCAGAGAGATAGTCAGCCACCCATCTGCAAAGCTTTTCTGGGAGGCCATAGGATGGAAGTTACCATAAGAGGTCAGCGTGTCACAGCTGATTGAACGCTTTCGTGATATCAAGACCAACGACATAAGCCTCACCATAATACTGGATTAGTTTACTCCACAGTTGCGTGACGTAAGCTAGGAGGTCCCCTGTGGATCGCAGAGCTATAGGCCTGTGCTTGTAAAGGTCGATTTTAGATCCTTTTTTTGGGATGGGTTGGACATGAGCAAATTCACAGTTTTCTGGATTCATAAGAGATGCGAAAGAACTGGAGCAAGCTCCGCTGCACACCTCATCAGTTGCTACCGTGATATTCATCCCGACCACTGCATCCCCACGGCTAGGCGACCTGTTTGTTAATTTTTTGTTGATAGGGCAGCGGATTATGCTATAAATCATATGTCACAGTTTTTGTGCACTGGTTGCAACGGATAGATGATACCAAAAATATTTTCATAAATAGGAGATCTTTCCCATTCCGGATCGAACAATCTACCAAAGATGGTTATACTCACGATACCTAATAAATTTTCATGAAAAATCCGCTGTACCTAGGTATATCACAGCTTTCTTATACAGGGTGTTTCAAAACTATGGGATCAAGCTTGTAGGGGTTATTCAGTGTAACATTTGAGTATAGGGGCCCATATCCAGAAAAGTGTCACTACGGCCCTAAGACGCGTTCAAATTTAGAAAGACCATGAATTGCCTAAATAGAATTTAATCCTTTTAATTTTTGCCTTTTGAACATGATATCATCACAACAATTGTTCAAAATGTCTTCCTCCAACCTGAATACACCGATTTAAACATCGCACATGATTTCGGCGTACTTGACTAAAAATTTGATACTCGTTTTGTAATTCGTCCAATTAAGTCTTCTTTCTCTTTCTACTGGAGTTTCGTAAACCAAAGACTTTACATGTCCCCACAGGAACGGTGTATTCAGGTTGGAGGAAGACATTTTGAACAATTGTGGTGATGATATCATGTATAAAAGGCAAAAATTAAATCCATTAAATCCTATGTGGGCAATTCATCGTCTTTCTAAATTTGAACGCATCTTAGGGCCGTAGTGACACTTTTCCTGATATGGGTCCCTATTCTCAAATGTTTTCTACTGTTACATTGAGTAACCCTTACAAGTTTGATCCCATAATTCTGAAACACTCTGTATTTGTTCATCAATTTGATGATACAACACATCTGCCTGCCAAAGGACGAAGGTCCACTGTATGTAAGAATTACTTCATTTGCAATTTGAAGATACAACAGACCATGATGGTATTCACACGTTTCAAATATTCTTCAAGAAGTGATATCAGTCTATTTCGAACTATCTTAAGTACTATGTTTGTGTTCCTACTTTAAATTCAAAGCCAGCAAATGTAAAAGATTCATTTCGCACCCTCCACCACGGGACGTGATCGTCGTTAGACTTGGCAACCCTGCTAGTTAGATAGATAGATAGATAGATAGATGGATCTTTATTTCCAACAGGTACAATCACCCAATTACAGGAAATAATTCAAAAAGAAAACAATACTAGTATATAAAAAACACAATCAAATTAATAATACAGCTAGATCAAAAAGCCAAAATATATATAAAAAAAGAATAACTCTAACCGCAAAAAGGTCATTACATGCCATGGGAAATGGCCAGATAACGTTATAACTCTCCTACTATTTAGCGACATATAGTCAAATGAGGACAGAATAATCACATCCTCTCTCCGGATATTCGCCTGTCCACTTGAAATGTAGAAATTTCAAAAACTTTCTTTGTATTCGCTCAATACGGCTTATATGAACCGAATAGATAGGATACCAAATTAAAGAACAACTTTCCAATTTAGATCGAACGTACGAAGAATAAAGAAGTTTCAAAACATGTAAATTGGAAAATTGTCTACTGTTTCGGATGATGAAGCCCAACATTCGGTTGGCTGATATTGTGATATCATTTACATGATCACAAAATGACAAATTGCTATCAAAGAGAACACCGATATCTTTAATTTGATAGCACCTATTCAACTCATTCTCACTTATTTTGTAGGACCATGTTATTGGTTCTTTCTTTCTGGAGTACGTTAATATGAAGCATTTATCTACATTAACTTCAAAATGACTAGCATTACACCAATCCAAGACAAGGTCAATGTTGCCTTGTAAAATTTGGCAGTCCGAATTTGAGCTTATGTTATGAAAAAATTTTGAGGTCATCTGCATAGACCAACTTTTGGCATGTAATCATCATAGCTAGGTCGTTTATATATAACAAAAACAATAGAGGTCCTATATTCGATCCTTGGGGAATCCCAGATGTTGTCGAGAAAATATGAGAGCGGTGCCCTTCATATTCCACAAATTGCACTCGATTAAATAAATACGATTTAAGCAAGCTTAGAAGGCGTGCCGAAAACCCAAATCCTTGTAATTTTTTCATTAAAATGTGTAAGTCTACTCGGGCAAATGCCTTCTGTAAATCCATGTAAACTACATCCGTCTTCCTCTGCTAGTGACAGATAGATATACCCGCCAGTGAAAAAGGCATTCAAACAAGAAACATTATTATTTTTTTATGATTTTTGGAGTTAGAAGACATTATTTGTTAGAATTTTTTCGTAATTTTTTGGAGTTAGAAGACATTATTTGTTAGAATTTTTTCGTAATTGTTTGTCCATAGTAATTGCATTATACATCACGGAGATGTATAGATTGACACGTCTTACACATATTATCATATTATCTGTGTTTTAGGATGGAGAGGACATAATGTTTTTATTGCTTTGAAGAAATTTTTTAACCCATAAATTAGTAAGTGATTACTATTACGATGTAAAGGAAGATGAGGAATTGGTTGGAATGTATTTTATATTCTATTTTCTTGCAAAATACAGACAAATCCGCACTATTCAACAGGTATGTAGCTATAATGATAACATATAAACACTCAGTATATTGAACTTAACAAATTCGAGATTGCCATGCATTAACAAACGCCGAAACCTGCTATTAAATTTAACAGCTAGAAAATCGACCTATCATTTCTCCCATTCCCATTCGCTGAGGCATAACGGTTTGTCAAATGTAAATTTATAAGAGAAACCAAAATACATGAAAGTTGTCCTGTTTTCTCTGTAGGCGTAAAAGCCCGCAAGAATTATAAGTTGATTACAATAGTTATAAAAGCAGCAATCACTTATGAATGTGCATCTTGACCTTTCTTTGCCGAAACGCATTTTATGCGATGCCTGTAAGTTGTGCAGAACCTGCTGACTGCTGATTACTTATGCGATGTCTCCAATGAGAGTCTTCACAGATAACTTGAATTGTGATATGTCTTAAGGATCTGGATGAAACAACAGATGCATCAGGCAAATAACGAACTCGCCTTTTCATTCCGAAGGTGATCAAATAAAACTTGAATTTCGTGCACATTCTAGATATTAACATAATATTTAAACTGCAACTGATCAACAAGCAGTGATATACTGCTAAATTGATATAGGCACAGACTGAAAGAATGGAGAACGTATTTCTGATTGCAAAAATTGGAGTTCTTGTGATTGATATCTGAGGTTTGGCTTATAACTGCGGATAAATACTCGTATTATGGGGTGGTTATTACTTTCTTTTCAAGAGATTAATAATTTAAAACGCAATACTGCTGTGTACGTTCTTTCACTGTTTGTTAATTGGTTGCAGTTTCAATTTATTAAAATAGATATTAATCTAGAATCTGCACGGTATTTAATTTTTGCTGCGAA
Organism: Acanthoscelides obtectus; assembly: GCA_963669975.1. Lineage (NCBI taxonomy): Eukaryota > Metazoa > Arthropoda > Insecta > Coleoptera > Chrysomelidae > Acanthoscelides > Acanthoscelides obtectus. The sequence continues at coordinate 57,780,635 of CAVLJG010000004.1, forward strand.
GATTTCATCTAAATAACGGGTAATTTTCTTTATGATTTATCTGTTTCTAAAACTTGAGTTAACTATGCATTTTATATATTGTGCTTTTAACTGAAATAGGTAATGTAACATCTCAAACTTATTCTGTGGCTTTCGTGTTGATGATCCTCCATGTATGTCTTGCCGAATTAAGCCACACAGGTACCTTAAATGTCTAAGAGTAATTGAAAATGTTAATCAATGTGAGTTCAACGTTGGTGTTTTTAAGATTTTGTAGAGTCCTAAAGAAGCGATTACATTTTTCCAAATCGTAGGCAATTTTGTATCTGGAAACTGTGTTTCTTCAGACCTCACACCCAATCACCCACAAGTAATATCGTGATACGATCTTGACTCTCCATTTACGCTATTTTATCATGAGGTTCAAAGATCACTTTACAGATGCTGTGGTCGCCTTGTATTCCAGCGTTGGCTGTCGGTGTATCGGTTATCGTAATTTCGGTGTCATCGGGGCGCAATTACAGGCGACGCGAAGGGATGAAAGTGAACGTTGTAGGAAATTAAAGGGTACGTTTGAGCCCAGACGAGGTGTCGTGCGTCCGTAGGGGTGCTTCAGCTATTAATCGCCCTTCTACAATTACAGGGACGTTATGATAGCTGATAGGCTGATCGGAAAAAATGTCACCGCCAGAAAATCTATGCAAGTTTCGTATGTATAAGTTTTTCCTACATAAACTTTACAAAAATACTTGGAAACTGTCTAAAGTCAAATAGTCAAATAATTTTTGGTGCACTAGATACTTCACACGTGAATATAAACCTATTTCTAAATTGTGTGACCCGTTAGATGTGAAGTAATACCACATAATAAGTAAACCAGAAGCTACACTCAGGCAAATTCCTCCGTGCAATTTTCAGACGCCGCCAGATAAGCGATTAGCTACGGCACCAAGCGCCGGTAAAATGACAAACAATCATTAAGGGCCGTATCGTTAGTCGTTACAACAATTGTAGGACGCCTACATGGTCTCCTTGATTTTCATAGCCTTTTTTCTCTCTTTCAGAAAGGCTGGTGTATTTCCAGATTTCTACTGTTCCATGTCAGCATCAGCGCGCTCCGATTGTGAGGTTGATGTTTCCTTTTTGAATCTCAAGAAGTTTCATGCTAATAAAACAGATGATAAAAATCAAAAGCATACACAATCTGATGTAAATAGATATTTGTAACATAACCTCAAAATAGAACGCATTTCTGAAGGACGGGAAATCTAGAAATCTAGAAATACCCTTTCTGAGGGAGAGGAAATACTATGAAAATTAAGGGTGCCATAAAGGTGTTCTACAATTAGTGTAAGGATGACTGACGATACTGCCCTAAGAGTAGACCAGATCAGACTTGCTCGTAGAAATTCAAGATCATATAAACTATTTCAATGGATAACTATTTGATAGACTCTGATAGTCAGAACTTGCTTATTTGAAGTAAGCGAATAATTTAGTAAGATGATCGACTCGCTACGGACGAGTGTTGAGTAATTTGTTCAATGTGTTGGGCACAATACATCAATATACTGTATATTGAGATGTAATAACTATGCAATCCTCTCGCCATTCTGATCGAACTGTGACAATGTTAAGTATAAACATTTTCCTAAAAATACATATGTATCACTTTATTACAGACTGATAGCTTATTTTGTTAAAGTCGCACGTTTCACTAATTCCACGGATAATTATTTTACTATCCATATGTTTTTAAATACAGATCAATATTACACATGAATTAATAACTGTAACAGTCACAGAACATATTCTAAAACCTTCATATTCTATTTATGAACAATGGTTCTTAAAAGTGGAATACAAATTATTGTCACTGTCCGTCAGAGCGGTCCGTAGGACATTTGCTTTCGGTTAAAGTATTGTAGGTCAGTAAGTCTATCATGTCTGATTGCTCAGATACCAGATAAAGTCAGGGAGAAAGAAGTGAAGAAGAAAGAAAGGAATGAAGGGGAAGAGCAGAGAGGAGGAAGTGCTTCTATTGGAGGGGTGCATTGACATCGTACACTAGTATTCAGTAATTTTAAATTGTTCTAAAAATTATTTTGGAAACTTGTATGTGTGGAAAAATTGGTCGTTTCAAAGACGCAGTTTTACAGGAGAGGCATAAGACTAGATAATTATGTACAATGAATAAATCAAGTACCCAAACTATTTCGAATTGATGTAGAAACATGCATTTAATATAAGAGAGGCGTTTTGTGGTAAAAAGTGAATTTCGTAAAAAAGTGACTTATGTTGTTTTTGAAACGAGCGATTCAATTGTGATTTTGGTTGAACATAGAATTGCACGATTTGATTTTGTACACAGTGCAGGCCCCGGTCTTGTTGTACTTGCTCGACTGTGTCGTCTACTGACTCATGCAACAGAGGGTTGCTGTACGATTCCGCTTGACTATAACGTTACTGTGCCTGTTTTTTGATATATTCTCTTAGGTAAGAAATGTCGAGGTCTCTGTGAAGGGTCTCAAAATATTCCCGGTCAAACATTAATATATAATCAATGTGAGGTATTTTTTCACATAAGCAACGACCGGTACCGGGAGTAATTTCCTGACATTTCTGACTCTCAAAAGCCCATTGAGTTTTGTTGGTAGAGTTATTGAGAAGAAGAAGAAGTTTGCGATATTTTTAATGACAAATATCCCAACCGGAATCCAAAAACAGCCACTTTCGGAAATATTAAAATAGGAAATTGTTTTCCATACCGGTGAAAAAAATACCTTTTATTCTTATTTCAAAAACTATGATGTCACGTCAAAGTATGTTGAATAAAAAGTATTCAGAATTTCTCGCACAATACAGAGATCTAATAAAATACACAGGGTGTTTGGAAGGTCGATACAAAGTCTTGGGGAGGGCATACCATTTAGAGTATTTTAAGCCAAACATATCCCAGTACAAAGTTTTACGGTTTTCGAGATATTCGGATTTTCAAACTTAAATCATAAATTAGTAAACGAAACAAAATAAACTATTGAAATACGCTTTATTGGTGTTCTTGCTCGAGCTCTAAGTGTTACTTCGGTAGTTATTGTATTTAATAACCTATCTTGATGCATTAAATAAAAAGCTGCTATAATTTATTTTATTAAATAGTCTTTGACACGATTTTTCCAGTGTAATCTAACTGTTTATCCCGCCCGTAAATATAGAAATCCAATGGTGGCATGTCCGGCGATGTAGCAGGCCACGGAATTGTTCCACCTCTGCCTATCCAGCTATTTGGAAAAGTATCGTCCAAATATTGTCTTACGTCTAAACGGAGATGAGCTGGACGTCCATCGTGTTTGAAAACAATTTGCATGTCATCTAGAATTTCTACTCCTACAAGTAATTCAGGCAGATCATTTTGCAAAAAGTGTAGATAAGTGTCGCCGTTTAATATTTCCGGCAAAGGATGAGGACCGATTAATCTTTGTCCTATGACGGCGGCCCATACATTAACGGAAAAGTTGTGCTGGAAAGACACCTGTTTTTTCCAGTGTGGATTTTCCTGCTTATCATTCCATTGATGCAAATTCACGTTCCTTCTTATCAGTATCACATTCATAGGAAAACATGTATTTATTATTTGTTTTTCTTTTCTCGACCTTCGGAGAAATAAACCACACTGTCAGGTATTTCAAAAATATTTCATATAGCCTGATGTCCTTTCAGTGATAACCGGAACAAAAGGCATTTTTTTCAATAAAAATTGAAAATCACGAATAACTCGAAAACCATAAGACTTTGGACAAATGTATTTTTGGCTTAAAAAATTCTAAATGCTCTGCCCTATCACCTCCCCAAGACTTTGTATCGACCTTCCAAACACTCTGTATAACATTCCATAATAAAAACAGAAGTTGCTATCAGTTTCTGAAAAACTGTAGATTTGACAACATCACGGATATCATCAACGGATCCGCCGTGGTTTCGAACCTAAACCTACCAATTTACAAAAAAATAGATTTGTCAGATCTTTGATGCATTTCAAATTTTGGTTCCGGTCTTTGTATATCAACTCTCTATTGAACATGGACATTAGTGACAATAGTATCGTATGCTGATGACACAGCTGCAGTATTTCATGACAACTTATGGTCTTTGACTTAAAACGCTGTTCAAGAAATAAAAGCATTGAAAAAGTATCTAAATGGCTGAATGTGTATCGCCTGTCTTTGAATACTAATAAGATATCTTGCATTTTCTATAAGAGATAAGTTTATCGCATTAGGTATTCAGGTATAGTCACTGACCAAAATCTAAAATAGAATAATCATTTTAATTACCTTGACATTAACGCTAGAAATATAAATACATACATTTTATCAACTCTGAAGATGCTTATCCGAAAACGCAATTTTGCTTATATTTAAATCGTTAGTTGAGTCTTTATTTCATTGTGGTATTATAGTTTTTTTCACTTTTGTTCGTGCACCACCATTGGTGAAGCATATAAGGCGTTCTATCATACCAGCACCCTTGTATCAATATAGTATTAGAATCAAGCAGTAAGTGCGAACTATAGGATTAAAGAACTTCGTAGCATTTTCGCTAGAATTATTTTAAAGACATTGTTCGGACTCAAACAGTCAATCAAGCACTTGTACGTTGAACAATGCACATTTCAATGCGCTCAAAACACAGACCGACCCTGTGCCGCTGTGTCCGACGCTGCTTCTGGCTGAAGCGAGTGCGTCGACAGCTCGAGTTATATTGGTGCCCTCTGTGCTAGATCGTGTGCTGCTCTGTGTGCCTGTAAAATCCACTCGTCTGACAAATACCACCAAGAGTGATTCTACCAACCCCATACTGTGGTAATATCGCAGTTCTTCTATCCTTGGTTGGCCGTTAGCGCGGTCCGAAGAACCTTTCAGAGGCGGATCTGAGATGACACACACGATGTTCTACGCGTCGGGCCTTAGAGATTCTACATCCGCCACAGGGACCTTTACTCTTGGTTAGACTCCTGTGGGTCATTAGGCCAATCGGATCTGGTAGGGATTCACTTGCGCAAACATTCAATAAGCCGTCTATAAAAAAAATAATGTTGATGATTGAGGACAAGAGACAAAACGTCATATTGAAATTCTGATTACGCTACCTTGCACAGAAGAAAAAAAGGCCACGTTTTAGTCAATTTATTTTGAAATCTCACCTCAAAGAAGGCCAGGAAGACATATTTTTTTAGGAACATCAAGTTTTCCATTCCCGTTCCCGGAATTAATTGGAAACTGTCTATGTGTCATTTTCTTAGCTACCTGAACGCGCAACTTCCCCCATTTAACCGACTTCGTATCGCTTACAGTTTTTAGACTAGGCGTATGATATTTCCACCTGTTTTTCAAATCAGGATCATGTAGAGTAAAAGCTACATGCTTTTCACACATCCTTTTTTTCTTATTTTTACGTGACAACAGTTTTATTTTTCATTCAGTCTTGTGAAAGCATTACCGGTTTGAATGGCAGTAATGAACGGTCGTGTATGAGTCGCAATATTAGGTGGTCTCATACGTGCATACGAGTATGAGGATGTGCAGTTCTATGATTTATCTGGAGACCACAGCGAGTATTAGTAGAGACAGACAGTTCATGCCAACGCAATCGCGCAATCTTCGTCATTGTCACGACCATTAAATCAAAACGTACATATGCACGTTGCATAGTTTACTAGCAGAAATGCGTCATAAAATGGAGATTTTATAGCACTTCCTTTGGCGGCCGCAATGTTAATGTATGTACGTTGTTCCATAAAGTATTATGAATGATTGCGTGTATCTAATGATCCTTTAAAGAGAAAAACAATGTATTCAAGCAGCATGTTGATGTCCATATAAAAATGCTAGAGTTCTGATGGTCATGCTAAAAGAGAAAGAAGCTATTAGCAGATGATTTCGGTTTGGAAATAAAACTAAGAAAGATGTTTATGCGTTTGGTGTAATATTCATTTATATATAGGGTCTTTCAGAATATAAGACATTAACGAAATGAGTTCTTTGGTCCAATCATTAAGGTTTTCATAAATACGTTACCGGAAAAACAGTCCTATTTTAATAATGCTTTAAATCATTTATTTGCATACATTAAAATCATTTTATGCTGATCTTTGTTCGAGTATTGAAGCTTTTCCCATCCTTCTCAGAACGAGGCACTTAAAAACATGTACGAAATATGAATATAACCGTTTTAAAAAGTGAAGAAGTTTATATTATTGGATATTGTCACTCTAAAGTATGAGCGGAAAGTGTCAAAAATCCCCTGCAAAGGGGTGATGTATAAGTCGACCAAACCTGCCTGTGTTACGGGGTTAGGGCCTTGACAGGTATGAGAAAAATGGTCTTTTTCTTATTAGATTGTTTCATTTGAAATGGATGATCATCTTATATTCATATTCGGAATAAAAACTGCTTCTTATTGACTGAATCACCCAGATGGAATTATGGATGACTTTAATGAGTTCTTTTAAAATGTACAAATTCTGAATATGTCGTTTTTAACACGCGAGCGAAGAAAGGCGGAAAACTGCATCAATTTTGAAAAAAGTAGGCAAATAGTCTGACGAGCGATTAAAAAAGTATTTTTATCGAGTAGACCAGTAAATTAACACTTTTGACTCAACAAAGATTCTAAAAAGAATGAAAATTTGGATTCAGGAATTGACAAATTTTTGCACAACTTTTTGATTTTGTAAATATGATATAAAGAAAAAAAGCAAGACCCTTTTATAGCTTGATGAAATATCGACGTCCGACTACGAGATCAAGCCAATTTTCTTATGCTGGATTTTCGAGCTATCTGATTTTTGAGCAATTTACCAAGCCCCATAATTAATAAAAACTACACAAGATGTGAAATATGCTGAAGTGTATCGTGAATATATTGAAATTGTTTCAAAAAACGTAAGTGGTGTAAAAACGTACCTTAAAGTGCTATTATAGGGCATACCTCTTTTAATCATATCGAGAAACCCTTGTAGAATTTAATTTTTCATTTGTTGTAGATTGATCGTTCTGTCAAGCAAAAGGATCTACAAATAACAATTCAACAGATTCAACATACGAGTTATTTTTTTTAATTTATCCCAATATACCGGGTGGCTCAGAAAGACGTGCCAATATTTCTAGGTTACTAAAAACAACCACCAATAACAAAAAAGTTATAATAAGTATGGGTCCAAAATTTCTCCCCTACCGAGATACAGGATGATGAAGTTTTATTTATGAAACTGACAAATATATATACCCACCCATGTGTGGACGGAATATTACTCATAAACCAATACATTCTGGGAAAATCCATTTACAGGATGTTGTCATACATGACATTTGAGAGCATATTTATAAAACCATTATACAGGGTGTCTCAATTTCGACCTACATATCAAAGTTGCGATTTTTCAAATGGAATGCCTCAAATTTTATTTGGATAAACCAATACAAAAGAAGAAAATTGATATAACATACTATGAGGTTTTGGTAATTAGCTACTGAGATATAAGGTGTTTTGTCTAGAAAAACCGTGCAGAAATCTATGGCACCTCATTAAAACATTAATTGACTAATATGCCTATCTTACCATCAGTGGCGTAGAAGCTTACCATTGATTAAACATTTCTTCTGGACCCCACTGGCTTTGCCGGCATATTCGTTCTGGTTTATAGATAAAGGAACTTCAAAAATAAATAAATAAAGCTAAAATAAAATGAAGACAACAGTAAACATTACATTTGATACAACTTACGTGGTTATTTCTAAATTTATGAGGCAAAAAATAAAGCTGACTGAAAGCCATAACATCTAATCTAAAGGATGCGTTGAAAGTGATCACCTCTGGATTTCACACAAGCCCGTGCCTTACGCTACAAATACTGTCTCACTCCTTGGAAAATGCCTCCTCGTAGTACGAACAGTGGGAAAAAAGGCAGACAATTTCAGAAGTAAAATAATAAGAATTTTAGCCAAATCGATTGCTTCCACAATTGCTAGTTGTGATTTTAGACGAACAGAGGATTCCAACATGGATACCAGGAGAAGTATACCATGAAAATCAGTGGCATGCATGAACGGAAAGCTTCTACGCTAATGTTTGAGGATAAGGCACGTATATTATTCAGTTAATGATGTAAGGAGGTGCCATAACTTTCTTCTCATGCTTTCAATATCAAGTTTCACGGTGTTTCCAGAATATTGGAAGCTAAGGGCCGTATCGTCAGTCGTTCCTACAATTATTGTAGGATGCCTTTATAGCCTCCTTGATTTTCCTAGTTTTTTCTGTGCTGCAGATTTCTACTATTTCGTGTCAACGCTCCATTTTAAGGTTATATTTTCTTTTTGGATTCTGAGAAATTTCTGGTTGATAAAACTTGATTTTTATCCCAAGATTTATTATCCTGACATTTCTTAAGATTCAAAAAGGAAACAACCTCACAATAAGAGAGCGCTGACGCTGACACGAAACAGTAGAAACCTAGAAATACCCCAGCCGAAAGGAAGAGAAAATACTATGAAAATCAACGAGGCCATAAAGGCGTCCTACAATTATATGAATGACTGACGATACGGCGCTAAGCCTTTTCGTAAGAATATTTTAGGATTTTCCACAAATATTCAAACCTAAGTATCTCAAAAACAAATGATCTGACAAAAATTTCTCAGGGGACAAAATTCATGGAAAATTGAATGTTCTCTTATAAAATGCACATCTTTTATAGGAAAAGGCCAGTAGTATAGAAAACATTTCCTATTAGGTCCAGGTACCCCAGTTTCTATGTCCTTGTTTCAGTTTGAGCCGAAAAACTCGCACCATAGATAGATTTTTAATTTCGTAAAAAAAAATCATCACCCTGCATCTCGGTATGGGAGAATCTTCTTACCCATATTTATAGGACCTTTTTTTTGTTATTTTTGGATATACTTTCTATCCTAGAAACATTGGCACGTCTCTTTGAAACATTCTGTTTATTTTCGTTAAAATCCTATAAAAATAATTGAATACATTCCATCAAGCAGTATTACATTTATATTTGATGAGTTATACTTAAAATAAAAAAAAACTCGTTATAATGCTCATGCTAAAGGAAATCAGATATATTTCAATAACCCAAGTTCAAAATTTCAACTATAACAGCATTTTTTGAGGTTTTCGGAAATTTTGTGTCCCCTTACCGGGCTAAAGGTTGTTTGCTTCTTTAAAATAATCTATTACTGAACTATACAAAAAACTGCAGCAGAAAAGCACTAGTGAAATACGTCATCCGGGGTCATTCCCAACTCTGATTAAAAGTCCGATGAGGCAGTGCTAAGTGGTAGTTGAGTTTCTTTCTCATACGCCCCTCTAAGTCAATTTATCAGAAGTGGCACTCAACTCAGTCCCCTTCAAATGACCTTGGAGTGCAACGTCTAGGGTAGTCTATCACTCCTAAGGAGGATAAGTGCATAATATTGAGATATATGGAACTAACAAATACGATTTTTTAATATGTAATAAGGTTATAATTAGGAATAATTGGTCGTATAATTAACGTTTCTCGCTCACTTAGCTCGAGGCTAAATCGTCACGGCGACACCTCTCACACCTCGAAGTCACCTATGGCGGCTCGTTAGGGACTATATATCAAATATTATGTACCCAGTGATGGGACTGCGAGAATGGACGTAGATAGCATGATATCAGAAAATAATTCCTTCAATCTTGTGAAAGTTCATGTGGAAGCAGAAACTAATATAAATACGTTTCGTCAATTAAAGCTGCCCCTGAAAGTTAGCTTTTATCTGTCCTAACATAATCTCTATATTTTTTTCGAGTCAATAAGTGGAATATATTTTCCTGAGTTTCTTCCTTCCTTCTGAACCTGCTAGATCGGCTTGCTAGCCTTCTGTTTCTCATTCTAACCCGATCGGTCTTCGCGCACTAAGTCTCTCTGGTACGATCATTATTTGCCCCATAGCAAATGTCAAACAGTGTGTCAGAAGGGGGCATCCTGCGTGAAATATAAGTATAAAATGATAGTTGAATATATATGGACTTTTAGATTTCCGATGACAAAGGGCTATTTGTTAGTTTAAGGATCAGGATTCAGACCCTGACATACCATGAATTGCCGCTTGGCCATGTGCTCAGTCCCAATCTATGTTCGTTGAACTATAACCCACAGCGTGAATTAGATCTGTCTGCTTTCCATCTCCGTAATCATCACCAACCGTATGTGGCGCAGTTTGGTGCTTGTTAGCAATCTTCCGTACGCTACTGGTCTTGGAGACAGACAACAGAAGACAAACTTAGCGCATGTGGTCTATTGGAAAACTTAGTAAGTAGTGCGCGAGGCGGTGACTGCTGTCAGTGCGCGCAAGCTTTTTGATTGAGGTATAAAGTAGGTTGCCCATCTATCAGTTCTCTTAGTACTGCTGTCTCTCAAATGTTTATCTAAACTTTCTGCCCATAGATGTGTAATGAATAACAAATCTCTCTCCATCATAGTTAGTGTTTCATCTGTGGTAGAGCCTGGGAGTCCCCTTAGATAGGGTGTCTACCACTACTTCGTACCGTCTTTCTGGTGGTAAAAGTATTGAACTGCTATCTTTCAACACCGCCACTGCCTGGAACGGCCACAAATCACTCGCAGCTTACCGATACATATAATTAGACATCGAGCAGGCACAGTAGTGATATCGCGAGCCCAGCATCGCCTCTATTAAGAGACAGCCGGTGTTCTAAGATACCGATCACACATGTATGTATGTCGTGGTCTCCACTTCGAGACCTGCATCAACATGCCAACCTGCACCTAATTTACTGCCCCTAATTTGGGGTTCAACGGCTTGGTTGCCCCCAGGTAAGGACACCGAACGAACCTGGGTTGTGGTAATTATTTCGGGAACACCCATTTCGCGCCTGAGATAACATCAAGCTGAGGCCAGGGGGTTCAATCAATCACGTTGCTTTTTCTACAATTGTAATTGACTGTATTCGCTATGAATTGGAACATAACTGATCCTCAAACGGTCACTTATACTATTATTGAATGAATTCGCTCGAAGTGTTTGAAAAGAATTATTCATGTTCAAGCAATCCCATTCGTTTTTAGAAACGTCTCTGTTTAAAAGTTCACTTTCATCGAATCGTGTGGTTAGTGTGGTTAACACTACAGAGTTTGAACTGTGTTATGAATCAGGAGCATCTTTCTGTGTTTCTGTGCAACTATTTCGAAGCGTTCATCACTAGATTTCAAGAAAAGATGATCTAGGGCAACCTTACAAAGTTGCTGAAGAAATGTGATCAAGAGGACTCAGAGGTGCACATAGGTAAACTATTTGGGAGTGAATTTAATATAGTACACACACTTTCTGAAAGAAAGTACATATTCTTCATATACAACTCACACAAAAAGAAATGAAAACGTATTTACGCTCCATCACTCTGCGCTTTTATATAAATTCAGAGCATTTAATTCCTTTCATCGTTCACTTTCTATGATTAATCTAGATCTAGAATGACCGCATATAGTGACAAATAAATGATAACTAGCTTTTGATTTAACATCATCGAAAATTTATCGAATTCAACAAATGTATTTTCCATTCAAGGGCGGATCCAGGATTTCGTCTAGGGGAGGGGCGCAAATGATCTTTGGGGCTGGTAATTTTTCTACCTCAGTGGAACTTCTAGAATTTATCCTATTATTGCTCCTCAAATCCAGTGTGTTCTCTCTGTTCAATGCCAACTTGAAAAAAGTATGAAAAGTGCTCAGAAATCCTTAGAAAGACAATATTTTATTATATGAGAACAAAAGAATTACGTGGCATTTATAATTAACTAGTGTAATAATATTAAAGATTAAAACATAAAAAACTTCATTGCTCTGTTAACCGAAAAAGACATTTTGAGTGACCCCGAGACATATCCACACAAAACAATGTCTTTGATGGCGAAAACGGACATCGAATGGACGCTAGACGAGACAAAGAAGGATGTCTATAGACCATCTATAGATCGTGTCTTGAGACCGTCTCCAGACTGCCTATAGACAAATTGCGCAACGGGGTCTACTAGTGTGTTCTAAGCTTATATATTAACACTCTGAACTACCCGTTAAACAAATCAAGTAATTGGTGTGAATACTGACACAATCAAGCACCTCTATTAAATCAGCAGGTGATAAAAATATAAATAGGTATAGTCAATCATTTTTTTAAATTCAATATAGATATTACAGTTATTCTTCAGACTTTCGTTGTCGAACGTAGATTTACGGCATAGTTGTTGCTTTCTCAGTTTTCGAATCGGTGTTGATCGCATGTAAACATGTTGGAAATCTTTGGAAAAAACTATATATGTTAGATCGTAATTATTTTGATAATGTATCTTTGTACGAAACAAGAGCAGGGATACATATTCATGTGTAGCGCAGAAGCTCTGTGACTTAAACAAATTCCAATACTCGTACATAGCAACATAAATAGAAACATACGCGGGAAGAAATGCGGGACGTGTGGTATTGACTTTGAGCATCGATCGACGCATTTTCTGGACAGGCTATAGGCTAATCTATCTACTAATCAAATCTCATAAATGTATATTTCCAATGTCCATCTAAAAAAATTTTGTTTGTTTGTTTCAGATTTATTTAGCATTAATGCTAGAATGTTCGTAATATCACAAAATATATTGTCTTCAAGACTACATATTTTTATTCAAAATTTCACTACTATGAATTCTGGTTTTTCATGAGATATTTTTTCAATTTCCCTTTGAACATTTTCGACTTGACACACATCTTGATATCATTACTTAATTTATTAAATTCGTACAATCCCATTTGAAATACTGACTTGCTCGTTATATTGCTACTGCAGCTTTGTAAATAAAAGTCTATACTTCCTCTAGTAGAATAATTGTGGCACTCAGTGTTCAATACAATAAAATTTTCTAAGTGATTTGGTAGAAGATGATTTTTTAACTTGAATATGAAAATGAAAACCAAGTAGGCTATGCAATTTTTAATATTTAACCATTGTAGTTCTCTCAGCATAAAATTTATTCTAGTATATTTATTTTCATTTAAGATGATTCTCATAGCTTTATTTTGTAATATTTGTAATCTTGAAAATACAGTTCCATTTGCAGTGAACAAAATAGTCGAACAATATAACAAATAAGGAGAATGCTAGTGTTGTACACATTTTTTTTAGAGTAAACGCTTAGTGTATGCGAAATTCTATAAAAGTAATTTATTTTCTTGGATATTTTTGAATAAATATGTTCACAGTGCCCTTCAAATTTTAATTTACTGTCTACGTATATGCCCAAATATTTAAATTATTCGATTGACACAATTTTTTCATGATTAATTGTAAGATTTATCGTATTTTGATCTAAAGATTTTCCTATTAGCATATATTTTGTTTTGTTTGTGTTTAGTTTAAGTTTATTTTTATTTATAGTCTAATCATATTAGCAAATTTCCCCGAAATAATTGCAAAGTCCGGTTTTATTGGTGCAAGTGGTTCAAGGGCGCATTTCAAATATGGATGTGAGGAAACTTTTTATTTGACAACAAAAAATGAGAAAACGTGTTTTTTGGGATTCAATCGAAAGTGTTGATAGGAACGAAAACTGTAAGATTTTTAGGTATTTATGAGACCTATAGAATGAGATCACACGTGAAAAGATCCGACTAATAGCAAAAATGTTATGGCCGAAAAACCACGCAAAATGCAGGCTTTGGCACTTGTTGGCAATGCGACGGTAATTTTACGCAACTACTTGAAATTCTTCAAATTAGCAGGATTCATACTTCTGAATAACAACAGCAAAATTGGAGTATAATGGTCAAGTAGTCTTTTGAAACGTTTTAATTGTTTATCCCATAACACCTGTCTTCCGGACATCACTACTAGTTTATTGAGCTATATACAGGATTAGTTCAAAGAGCATTTTTAAGCAAAATACACAAGTTTACCTTGCCGATATGAATTACAAACAATTCTGATAGATAAATGTTATTTTTATGCGAAAAACAAAGGTTACGTTTTTCTCTTTAAAGCAAATTCAAACATTTCGTATTTGTGAGTAATTGAGCAAATGCGCTACGATATTCGAAATACATACGTTAATATACACAGTTTAAAACAAAGCGGATGTGTCTATCATCTTTTGTTGCGAGTTACTCACAAATACGAAATGTTTGAATTTGTTTAGAAGAAAAACGTAACCCAACCTTTTTTGCATAAAAATAACATTTATTTTCCGGAATAGTTTTCGATTTATATCGGCAAGTTAAACTAGTCTATTTTGCTATAAAATGCCTTTTGAACTAACCCAGTGATGGCCGGAAAACAGATATCTTGATCAATCTACTCCAAATTTGTTGTGGTTATTTAGAAGTACCAATCCTACGAATTTGAAGAATTTCAAATATCTGCAAGTAACCGTCATCCCATTACCAGTACGTGCCAAGACCTGCAGTTTGCCTCGGTTTTCGGCGATAACTTTTTTACTATTAGTCGGATCTTTTTACGTGTGGTCTCATTTTGCAGGTCTCATAAATGCTTAAAAATCTTATAAGGAGAGTTTTTTCGTCCCTGCCAATTATTTAGATTGAATCCCAAAAAACACATTTTCTTCTTTGTTGTCGAATAAAAAGTTTTCCCAAAAAAATTGGTGCGCCCATTTTATGCGTCCATGTTTTGAATACCCCCTTGAGCAACTTGCAGCAATAAAACCAGACTTTAGAATTATTTCGCAAACAGGGGTATGTTCGTCTAATATTCTAACTTAGACTTGTCACAAGTCACAATACTCGTATATACGTATAAATTGTAAGAATTGTGCTGTAAACGTAAACGATGCGCCCCCCGCGCCCCCCTCTAAATCCCGCTACTGTTTCCATTAGTTGCCCATATGAAGACTAAACTAAGAAGCTTTGTTATTTTCCAAAAATGAAAGCTTAAAGAAAAAGTGATATCAAAGAGTAAGCAAAGGCACATTTGTTATTTAGAATATTCTTAAAACCAGACTTTTTTAGTAGGATAGGGCATGAATGGTACTTACGCGTAAAGCTCTTTATACAGGGTGATTAAAAAACAGTAGGAATATTCCTAATAAAAAAATCCAAAAATAAAAAAGCTCGTATAAATAAAGGTTCTAAAATGCTTTATAACCAAGATACAGAGACAGGGTGTTGTAAAAGTTTAGGATGAGACCGATAAGGGACAAACCATAAACACTTTTGATTGTCAAATTCCAATAACTTCAGTGTAATCTAAAGGTAGAATTGAGTTAAGATTCTTATACGGATTTTCTCTCAAATAAGCAAATTATTACTACTATAAAAAGAATGAATTGATAAATATTTCTCAAAAAAGGCAGGCCAAAATATCAGTTTTCTCTTTATCCCATAACATGTATTCACAAAATTTTAATTTTGTCGCCTGGATCGACCCTGAAGATATATATTACGTTTTTTGCGATTTCGACATATTTCCGTTTTATTTTTGGATCTACTTTGCTCTTATACAATTATGACTACTTTTTTTAATGACTTTGTATAACGTGTTTTCCTCGTACAATTTTTTATACATTGTGGAATTCAGCAGTAATGGGGCTGACATTGAAAGTATACTGTGACACTGAAATTTGCATATTTGGGTGGTATTCTGATCATTCCTAGTCAAAGAAAGTTTCCATTTCTCGGCGGGGTTCGCAGGGTATTTGAGGTTAGGATAAATTTGGATTCCAGGCAGACGGTTTTCTTTTGATTTTAATTTTCACTATCCCAAGATTGTCACAAAGGTAACTGACAGCGAATCAGATTCTTTATTTCCCTTAGTCTTGGTCTAATCACATTAGCAAATTTCACCGAAATAATCGTCAGATTTGGTTTTATTGGTGCAAGTTGTTCAGGACACATAAAATGGGTACACCATTTTTGGTGGAAAAACTTTTCATCTGACAACAAAGAGTACGAAAACGTGTTTTTGGGATTCAATCGAAAGTGTTGACAGGAACTAAACAACTTTCCATATAAGATTTTTAGGTATTTCTGAGACCTACAAAATAAGATCACACGTAAAAACATCCGACTAATAGTAAAAATGTTATGCCCGAAAAACGAGGCAAAATGCAGGTTGCGGCACTTGCGACATTAATTTCACGCAACTACTTGAAATTCTTCAAATCCGTATCCGTATACTGGTCAAGTAGTTTCTTGAGAATCTCTAATTATTTATTCCAAAACACCTGTTTTTCGGCCATCACTACTAGTTTATTGAGCAATATACAAGGTTCGTCAAAGAGCATTTAATAGCAAAATACACGTGTTTACGTTGCCGATATGGATCACAAACCATTCCGAAAGACAAATGTTATTTTTTAGAAGTACGAATCCTACGAATTTGAAGAATTTCAAGTATCTACGAAAAACGACCGTCGCATTACCAACAAGTGCCAGAACCTACAGTTTGCCTCGGTTTTTGGCGATAACTTTTTTGCTATTAGTCGAATCTTTTTACGTGTGGTCTCATTTTGTAGGTCTTATAAATACCTAAAAATTTTATATAGAGAGTTTATTAGTTCCTGCCAACACTTTCGATTGAATTCCAAAAAACACGTTTTCTCATTTTTTGTTGTCGAATAAAAAGTTTTCCCACACAAATTTTATGAGTCCATGTTTTAAAAACCCCCTTGAACAACTTGCAGCAATAAAGCCAGACTTTACAATTATTTCGCAAACCAACGGTATTTTTGTCTAATATGATTAGACTATTAATACTAAACTAAAGTGTACATTATCTCGTGTAGGGCCCTAAAAGCTACGCAGCTAGAGTTTAGCTTGCTGACTTTACGAACATACTCTGTTTTCATAAAGTGATGAATTATTTTAATTCGGGAAAACGAAAGCCATTCATGAGACCTGTAGCTTTTCCCCCAGCAGATTAGTTTTCAAGACCTTACGCAGGAAATATTATTTGAAGAAATATAATTGTCAGTTTAACGTTGTTTTTTCTGACTTGAAATACCTTGAGAACCTCTCCTCAAAGCATAACATAATTCATCCTGATGACATTCGCAGTGCGACGAATCTTGTTCATAGAGTGAGAAATGATCTTCATGCATTCCGTAATGAGCAATGGAGCGACTTTCTGTCGGGCATGCTTGACTCAAGTAGTCCTCTCTGAAAAGTTGCAAAGTCGCTCAGAAACGGAAAGCGAGATCACTTCTCGCACATCCACAGTCCTGGGGGCATAGTCTTTAGGGCAGAGGAAAAGGTCGAAGTTTTCGCTGATACAATGGAAAGTCAGTTCTCTCCCAGATATGGCCTTGATAATGACCTCGACGAGGAGAAATACATGGTAAGATCCGTCAGTAGATATTTTGGGGCCAACGTCGTCAGTGATAATACCGCCTCCCTTTGTGATTTTTCCTCAGAGGTATCTTCAGATTGCTGCCAGATGTCTCAAAGGCATTTGACAAGGTGTGACACAAGCACCTCAGCAACAAATTCGTTCATAAGGGTTTTTCCTTCTGGCACCTAAAACTTTTGAAATCCTCCCTTGAGGATAGGAAATTTCGGATTAAAATTAATAAAGTTCTGTCGACAACACGGCCCATCACATCTATCTCTATGTTGATGACACTGCTCTGGTGGCCCAGTCGTGTTCTAGGAATCTAGTTCACGACAGGCTGCAACGTGCGCTAAAAGAGGTATTGGGAAAGTTCTGCTAAGTATCTCGGTGTCACTCTTGACAAGGGGATGTCCTGGCAAAAGAACACTCAAGCGTTAAAAACTAGATTCCAAATTATGTTTCGGTAACTCTATACTACGTAGAACCTCAAAATTCAGTTTGATGAACAAAGGTCGGCTAAACAAGACGGTTATTAGTTCAGGGATCACTTACGCAAGTGATGGTTTTTCAGCACAGAACCTTACGTACAGTTACGAACGCCCCATAGTATGTCTCCAATGAGACCGTTCGCAGAGGCCTTGACATCACTTACCTAAGGAACTACATCAAACAACAAGCGCAGCAACGTTATAGTCAAGCGGAATCGCATAGCAATTCTTTTTTGTGCGACTAAATAGACTACACAGCAGTCAGTTCGCAAGCACACAAAGCCACGACTCGTACTGTGAACGAAATTAAATTGTGCGACTTAAGGCCCAAAAAAAAAAAATATATAATTTTTCTTTTACAACAAATATTTAAATTAATTTTAGGATCGATTTAAAATTCTCGAATACTAGTCAATGCCAAGACACCCCTCAAATTGACGCACTTCTTTCTTATTTGCTCTCTCTCCTTCCTTTCATTCTCCTTATCTTCTTTCTCCCTGACTTTGTCTGGTATTTGGGCAACCCACCTGACAGACCTACTGACTTACAAGACTTTAACAGATGTCCTACAGACCGCTCTGACAGAGAATGACGAATAGAGAGCATAACACGATTTTCTTTCTTCATGACTTTATTATCAATATTACCCAACCCAAGGTGTTAAGCGATTCCGTGCCGAGGGGTGCGTGGCGGTGGGGATGCACCGGCTTAAACGGAGCCTCTGGGACACCGGGCGACCTCCCAGAGTATCCAGCCTTGCGTCCGTGTAGGGGCACCGCGGACGTCGACCACCACTTCCCCTATACTCGTGGGAACAATATGGAACCCAATGAAAATAATAAAAAAACCCGAGGCCCCCCTACAGGGCACCCCGAACATCCAGGCGGCCCCTCACCAGGGGACCCTGATCGTACTCTGACAGAGGAATCTGTCAGAAGCTTAGCGAGAGAGCTAGCGGAAAGGGTGGGCTCTCTAAAAATTAAGAAGAAGTCTCGGCCAGGTTCCGAAAGGAAAAGGGCTCGGAACCGGAGCGAGGCGCAGATGACGGAGGGCTCGGAAGGTCGGGGCACCACTTCTGGGACCCCGGCTGGACGGACCCAGCCGCCATCTGGGCTAGACGGTGCGCAATCCGGTGTGTCAGCGGAGGCCCTAAAGCGGCCTGGCGACGGGAAGCGGCAGAGGTCTGCCGGTGGGACACCGGAGGGCGCATCCTCGCGGAAGAAGCCTCGCAATGCGACGCATGCGCAACTTAGCTATGCGCGAGCGTACCAAGCGGGTCTCAGGATGGCTGTCGTGTCCGACGGTTATCCTGGGACTCAACTTACCGACGTACAGGTGCAGCAGGTCCAGGAGGCGGTCAGTGTGCTGATAGATGGGCTCACAGATGAGGCGGCCCTTCCCAGGTACATTGACTGCTACCTCTCTCGAGGGGCAGCCATCTTTGTCTGCGAGGACGAATCCTCTAGGGCATGGTTGGAGGCCCACGTGGAGGATCTGCGGCCGTGGGAAGGCGCAAAGCTCATTACGATCAGCTTTGGAGACCTTCCCATATACCACCGCGTGATGGCCTGGTTCCCGGGTCCCAACCTGGACAACGAGGTCATCGCGAGGAGACTCAGGAGGCACAATCCTGGGACTTTTCCCAGCGCGTGGAGACTACTTGAGAGGAAGGAAGAACACAAAGGTGTCCGACTTGTCCTCTCAGTTGATTCCATAAGCTGGAAGGTCATTGCAGGTAACGGCAACAGGCGGTGTTGCGGTGGAAGTTCGGGGGTGTTTACACTCCTGAGCAAGAACAAAAATCAGTGGGGCGACACCTGCTGGAACTGGCCTGGCTCCAAACCAGGAGTCGGACCAGCCCAGACCGACGGGAGCTGTTGCGGTAGACCAGGCTCCTTCACATGGGATGAGTCGGCCGGGTCAGCTCTCGCTGGAACCACCGGAGATTACGGACGTGGAGGCGGCGGGTCCAAGCGGGATATTCGCAGAAAACATCGCGGCGGACCCTGCGATGGATCTGGTCCCAGAGGGCAATGATAGCGACTCGGACGAGGACGGAATCCTGAACCGAGTCCGAGAACTCTTCCGTGGAAGCGGAGATGAAGGCGGCTGTGACAGTGAAGACTGCGGCGGCGACGGCGGTACGCCCGAATAGAAGTCACATCCCGTCATTCGGGAAGGTGTAGGAAGGGCCTCTCAACACCCATGGTAAGTCTTAATTTCATTCACATTAACTTACAACACTGCATAGCGGCTTCGAGGGCCCTTACTCAGGAGATCACTCGAGGCCGACATGACGTGGCTCTCATCCAGGAACCCTGGCTGAGAAACGGTTCAGTAAACGGGCTTAGTATACCGCGCTATACGCTTTTTAGCGATACTCCGGACACTAAGCCCAGAGCTTGCGTAATGACTTCCGTCAACTCATGGCAACTTAAAGAATTTACATTCAGAGACTTAGTTGCAGTCAGAATTAGATATAAGAAGGAAGGCAGTGACAGGGACTTGGTTGTATGTTCGGCTTACCTTCCTTACGATTCAAGAGACCCTCCTCCGTCCAAGGAAATGGGGGACCTTGTCGCATTCTGTAGGAATTCTGGACTCGACCTTGTGATTGGATGCGACAGCAATGCCCATCACGTTACGTGGGGCAGCTCGAACACCAACAGACGGGGCGAAGACCTGATGGAGTTTCTAGGGGCATCGAACCTTGAGGTTCTGAAGGTGGGTAACATGCCCACTTTCAGCAATAATGTAAGAGAAGAGGTTATCGACGTAACACTGAGCACGCTTAACTTAGCTCAGGACATCAGGGACTGGAAAGTGTCTCTAACACCCTCTCTATCGGATCACAGGTACATACTGTTTAAGACTGATGGAGAGATTCCGGATAAATATGCTCGGAATCCCAGGCATACTAGATGGGGGTCCTTTAGGGCAGACATTGACAGTAAGCTGGGAGCGGTCCCATACAGGCTTTGCAGGGGCTGTGACATAGAAGCAGCTGTCGAGTCTCTGAGCAGGGACTTGACGGCTGCATATGAGGAAAACTGCCCATTACGCAAAGTCCAAGGTAAGGGCAAGGCAACCTTCTGGACCAAAGAATTAGAGGATAGAAAACGAGCGGTGCACAAACTTCTTAGCAGAGTTAAGCACAGGAGAAGTTCTCCTCTATGGGAAGAATACAAAAAGGCATTGCAGGAGTACAAAAAGGAGATTAGAAAGGCCTCCAGAGAATCCTGGAGGCACTTCTGTCAGTCCATAAATGACATTCCTGCTACTGCAAGAATACACAGAGTCCTATGCAAAAACATTAAAGCAAGATTGGGATCTCTGCATGATCCCTCGGGGGGGGAATACTACTTCTGAGGAAGGTACTCTGAGGCTTCTGATGGATACGCACTTTCCCGGTTCCACAGTAGCGCGATCAATCACAGAGTGCATGCACTTGCGCAGGCCCTCAAGGGAGGACTGGCGCACGGCTAGGGAGATTGTCACCTTCGAAAGGACGGTATGGGCAGTAGATTCGTTTGCTCCATACAAAAGTCCAGGTCTGGACGGCGTATTTTCGGCCATGTTACAGCAGGGACGGATTTCGGTTGTTCCTTACCTGTTGAATGTGTTTCGAGCATGTGTGGCCACGGGCTTCACACCTAGAAGCTGGCGGCAGGCTAAAGTGGTATTCATTCCTAAACCGGGCAGAGATAGATATACTGGCCCGAAGGATTTTCGACCGATTACTCTTTCATCTTTTGTGCTTAAGACACTGGAAAGGATAGTTGATAGATACTTAAGGGATGGCCCGCTGGAAAGGTGTGTCATTCAAGCAAATCAGTTTGCATACCAAGCTGGAAAATCGACTGATCTGGCCTTACACAATCTGGTCGGTAGGCTGGAGAAGACTCTAGATCTGCGAGAAGTGGCACTCGTGGCCTTCTTAGACATTGAAGGTGCATTTAATTGCACCACAACCGACTATCAGACAGGCCTTGGTTAGACACGGGGTTGGATCAATTCTAATAGATTGGGTCCTCTCTACTCTGGAGGGTCGGGTAACAACAGCTATGCGGAATAACGTAAGCTGCAGCGTGAATGTAGCTAGAGGCTGCCCTCAGGGCGGAGTTCTGTCACCCCTACTGTGGTGTATCGTGGTGAGCTCAGCAGTATGGGTGTCTATGCGCAAGCCTATGCTGATGACGTAAGCATAGTAGTTAGGGGGCGTTTCTGTAGAACAGCCTCGGAAATTATGCAGGGCGTTCTGCGCTCCGTGGAATCGTGGTGTAGGGAAGTCGATCTTTCTGTTAATGCTGAAAAGACCGAGCTGATCCTATTCACTAAGAGAAGAAGGCTTGACGGACTGGTCATGCCGACCTTCTTTGGGACTAGATTAGTTTTGTCCCAGTCAGTGAAATATCTGGGAATTATCCTGGATTGCAAACTGAACTGGAGAGAGCATGTGGAATACAAGGCAAGGCTCGCAATTCGATGTGGGCTTGTAGACGTGTTGTCGGGGTAAGGTGGGGGCTTAAACCCAAAATGGTATACTGGCTCTACACGACGATAGTACGTCCATCTCTCTTGTACGGCTCCCTGGTTTGGTGGCCTTGCATTAGAACTGAGTCAACTAAGGCCAAACTCAATAAAATTCAGCGTTTGGCCTGTATTAGCATTACAAGCGCAGTGCGAACAACGCCATTGAGTGCAATGGAAGCTCTGTTGGATCTCCCGCCGTTGGATCTGGTGATCCGCGGTGAAGCGAGAGTAGTCGCTCATCGACTGTGGAGTCAGGGCAGCTGGGCTTTCTTGAATCCTGTCAAGGGGCATACTGCCATCTTAGTCGAATTAGAAAGGGAGGACCCCGTCCTTCTAAGCAGGGGTGATCGTATTACCCCTAAATATCGCTTCAACCGCAAGTTTATTGTGGAGTATCCAACGAGGGAGGAGTAGGACGCCGGTAGCCGGGGACTCTCCGAAGTGAGCGGGCAGGTCTGGTACACGGACGGCTCGGTCACCGAAGAGGGCTCAGGTGCTGGGGTCTCTGGGCCTAGAACTAGGCTATCTCTGCCTCTCGGTGGATACACCACCATTTTCCAGGCGGAAATCTTTGCGATTCTGGCTTGTGTATCTCACATTCTGGAGGAGGGTGGGCCTAGGAGAAGAATAACAATCTTATCCGACAGCCAGGCTGCAATGAAAGCACCAAGTGCCTGTAAGATTACTTGTATTGCAATGCAGGGAGGCTCTGGATTGCCTCGCAGCGGGGCATCCGGTATCGTTAATATGGGTACCGGGGCACGCTGGGATAAGGGGCAATGAGACGGCGGACACTCTGGCGAAAACAGGATCAGCCAGCAAGCTCGTTGGTCCTGAGCCAGCTCTAGGAGTAACCGCGCATAAAGCTAGGAGGAAAATGGAGACGTGGGTTGCAAGACAACACTCTCAGAAATGGAGAAGTATCTCTAGACATCTCCGCCAGGCACGAGAGCTCATTGAAGGGCACAGTGCTAAGGATGGACGCTTCTGCCTATCTCTGGGTAGAGCCAACCTAAAGTTGCTGGTGGGACTGTTGTCTGGCCATAACACGTTAAGGCGTCACCTGCACGTGATGGGGGTGGCTGAGGATCCCTTGTGCGAACGCTGCGGAGTAGAGGAAGAGACCTCGGTGCACGTTTTGTGTCGCTGTGAAGCTCTGAGCTACTATAGGCAGACTATACTGGGGTCCATTACTTTGGACCCTCAGGACGTCAAGGAGCTTGGACTCAAGGCAATTCTCAACTTCGCTAAAAGGGCGAGGCTTGTGATTTAAGTATTGTAGAGGTGCATAAGGGCCCGCTTAAGCGGCCTATGCACTGGCTCCTTATGGTGGCCGGGATGCCTCTAATTTTAAGATTCATTCACTCATTCATTCATCAACGATGATCTGCTTTAAGACAGAATTAACATATTTCATTACTGTTGTCTAGCGCAACGAAAATACAAGTTAAATGTGATCACAACATTGTCGGTTGGTGGCTAGAGCAAAGAATACACTTCTGGCTTGTAAAGTTACACGGGTGATGACTGCAGAATAACTGTGTGGGCCTACTTGACTAACTTGATCCGTTCATTTCCCTTGTTATACATGTTCCTTGTTCACTTTTTACTAATAGGAGACAAAAATCTTGGTGACCTGATGACAGCGTTCAGTGGGAAGTGCAGGGTCAGTCTACTAGACGCCATTTTAATAAAATTATTTTCAATTTTCTGATACTTTTGTAGCAGGTGCAAAAAGGACCTGAATGGAAAGGGAACTTGTATTGGGCCTAACAGGTTCGAAAATATGTTTATTTTAATGTAGTGGAGCTTCTGAGATAATCCTTTGGTTAATTTGCTTGATCACATTTTTTTGTAAGTTATTTCATTTATGGACAAGGCGTTATTAGCTTGAACAGCCTGCATTTACCCTGTATGTTGAAATCTACTGTTTGTATTTAGAGAAAGCCATTTTTCAGTAATCAATCTAAATGTCGTTTTATCCCATTCAATAAACTGTGATGCGCCTCAAGCTCCTGACATATGCGCTGTAAAAACAAACTGCGTTTAATGTCTGTCTAATTTCCTATAGAAGAGGTGGAGTGCAGCAGTTGGTCAACGGATTCCGCATTGTGCTGCCCAATCGAAGAAATTCATTAGTCATTCCCCAACAGCCAGTATTTATATGATACTTAAGGATCGGAACCAAAGGCACGTTTCCGCTATAAAACCGAAAAAGTGTCGGTGGAGGTCGTATTTTCACACTTGAATCGTTTTTAACTGCAACACAGAAATTGGGATAAGCACTACCCCAAAGCAATTAGTTACGTCAGGAATGTACGCTTTGCGTAAACGCAGAAATTATTTATGCTAGCCGCAGGGGTATTACATATCTAGAAAACTGACAGTATGTCGGTTTTTTTATGACATTATATAGGTTTTTTGTGCCATTGGTAGGTTTTTCTACAAAACGTCAACTTAGAACTGGCTGTTGTTCACTCGTTTTGTTGTTGCCTAAACATCATGACGCTTCAGCCATCAATATCTGGCCCTGATGTGATGTAACATATGCTACAGAGATGGCATTATTGGAGGTCTAAGCTGTACGTTGTATCCTATAGCTGGAAGGAAACGACAGTGCATAGATGCATAGTGAGGAATTGTGTGCTAATAGTCCGTGTTGATAATAATTCCCTTATTCCCTCAAATACACTTACTTGAGATGTATCCAAAGTTAGGAAATTAGTTGCGCGTCCACATTTTATTATTTATCCTGGAAATTACATATGCAAATTTGCGGAATTCCAAAAATGAGAGAGATAAAAAAGACAAATCCCTGTTTGATTAAGTATATTACTAACAGGCGAGAAAATAGGTTGCAGACAGGAATATTTATGAAATTGAAAAGGCTATTAGATTTTACATTATTTTTTATTTCCAGTCACTTAAATTTCATAGAAATTTATTTTGCGATGTCAAGTAGAAAATACAAATCAGTGCCTAGATGTGAGGTACTCTGGCTCAATTACATATAGCACGAGCGCGGTGTTGATTTCCCGTAATGCTTCTCAAAGTTTTTGAAAACGCAGAAAAAAACCCCAGTGAAAATTGTAATGTATAGCTTTGAACATAAGTTTCTTCAAAAAGGAGAACACAAATAACCCGTCTGCCACAGCTAATAGATATGCTTCATCGGCAGCATATTCAGTAATAATTTTCTCACATATTACTGATTTTATACACATGCAGACCAAGACATGCAATCACCATACAATCATCCACATGCGATCTCTTGAACTTTCGGTCACATATTCTCAGTGATATACTCTACAGACTATCTCGGTATTCTGCAACCAACAAAGCATGCTGGGAACCTGATTTGCAGCTTGTAGACTGGTCATTGAGCGTGTCATGTTGTTGAGACATTTCTCCGTATATGACGCTTTTGGTGAGGCTCACAGCACTCATAGCGAGCAAACGCGGAATAAACTATTTAGACACAACGAACTATATAGGCAGCAAGTTGATATTTTGTCGTTTTTTTTGACATAATAAGTAACAACCTTGCTGGCGAATAAAGTGTTAATAAAGTTGATCCACAAAGTCTGATTAGTGACTCCTGAAAATTGGAGTGCATAAAATTGTAGATTTAAAATTGTGTCGATGCACTAGTGTTAGCATAACCAATAGATATTTTACATGACATATCTTATTGGAAAAAATTGAGAGTCCCTTCTCTTCCGAGAAAAATTGCATAAAAATATTAAGCCGATTCTGATTTGAAAATCTACTGGAAGTAGTCATGTTTCAAGGGGATGGCTTCCACCAATTTGCCAAGCTGCAACAAGATGCAACTAACTGGAGGAGAAAGGATGATGATTCTTTTCTATTTCTATTGGCGCTAAGGGTCAAAATCCCATAAAAAAATGGAAGACGTAGCACCCAAACCAAAATGACTAAACTTAAGTTACACAAAAAGGGTGCTAGTCCATGAATTGGCGCTTGAGGCCTAATATCCCAGAGTCTTGAAAATGACAAAACGACCCCTGCACCACGACCTCAACGGAAACAGAAAATCGAATCACGCAGAACACGTAACGTTCTAGAAGAAGGTATCTTGAGTGGCCTTGAAGAAGATAAGTTTTATAGGAAACCAGCTAACGGAGAAAAACTAAAGAGTTTTTTGCTGATCGTCAACACCATACTGAATCGCTGAGAAAGAAAGATATAATACGAGTGAAATTATACAATCAATAAACTATTAAATTTGCTAAAAGAAAATTATTGAAAAGGGTTTGGCCTAGGCATGGGCAATCTATTATCAATGAAGAGAAATTCAAATTACGGATAAGTGATGAATAGTAAAAAAAAAGCTTACGTGATTTTGGCACGTGATACATGTTTCACACTGCAAATTTTACGTAGTATATTGGGGTAGTATCCCCATCTCACTGAAGCTTAATTTGATGAAGGTTCGTGGATATTATTTTGTTAATATGTTCTTGTCGTCATTTTTGCAAAACGACGCATAACTATAATTCCTGGTCAATATCTCCTTTCCACCGCATCTCATGATGAAAATAGGTAGGTGACGATTGTGACGATTTGTTCAACTAGCTCCAACAAATAGCAGCGACCTGCCATTGCAATCAATAAGGATACTTCTGAGACTAAACTGTGTACAGAGAATCATTCCTCTATTTAATACAAATTATACAATTTGCCTATGTTAGCCTTTTATGTTCCGTTTCAAACTATTCACTATCACCGATCACTCATCACTTCTTGGATGGTGGGTAGAGGAATGTCAGGCACCCTATTATTGTGTAAGTATTGAACTGTAACCGTTCCCTGAACATTATTTTGGAACTGTTAAGAGATGACGATATCGCGTAGCTAGATATTTGCTTTGATTCTCTTTTGGATTGATCAAAACTTGTACCTAGCAAAGGGCAATACTTGGGATAGTCGCAAGGTGTGGCTTGAGCAATATCAAAACAAAGCCTTCTTTTGGCTTTGGCACAATCTTACTTATACTTTTTTGAGTTTGAAACAACGCTTTGATCTTGACTTGAATAAGCAGCCATTGTCACCTAACTGCTAAATGAATGAAACAATATCACAATTGCGGCCAGTCATCCAGTGAAGGAATGCAGGAACAATAATAATTTCGATTACTCATTTAAAAGACAGGGTTTTCTTTTGTACATAGTTTTCTTGGGGACCCATTCGCTAGAACAGTAGTCGTAACTCATAATAAATTACCCATTTACTTTTCTGAAAAAGCATAATTTTCAAACACCATTGCAGGCAGGAGTATATACCCAAGAAGTAGTAATAATCGGAAGCCCAGAGGTAGAGCACCGTATGGGAAGCTGGGAGGTCCGAAATAAATGTGGAGATCCATTTTTAACACGCTTATATTCGCTGGGCATGTATGTATGTATTTAACGGAATTACTGAACATAATTTTCACCAATTTCCAGTAGTTTGATTAATTTGAAACTTCGCACACGTATCAAGGACAATGCAATATCATGACATGTCCACAAAACAATAATTGATAAATCGAACTAAATAATGAAAAATAAATAATAGTTAAAAAAAAACTAAAAAAACACGCTTTTATAGCTAACCAAACTAAACAGCAGAAAATAATTATTAATTACAAAGAGTTTATTTATATTACTGTAGTAGATGGTCGGTTTTAATAACTTTTCTTTCATAGATAGTTTCCAATAGAATGATTGTAACATTTAACATATCAAGCACTCCACGCTTTTTTACTCTGAATTGGATTATTTTGTTAATAAGTTAAATTATTGTCTACTGTTAAGTTTGGTTAGCAATAAAAGCGTGTTTTTCAGTTGTTTCAAACTATTATTTATTAGTTCAGGAGTTCTGATTTTTTCTGGTTTTCCGGCAATCCTCGAGTTTCGTGCTTATTTTGGTCATAGCTTCGTGAGATAAATGCCTGTTTTTAGCTATTATTTAGCTAAACTTCAGACTTAACTGTCATAAGCTCAATTAAATCAAGTAGTTGGTACTACATTTTGATATAAAAAAAACTCCAACAACTTTGTACCTTCTAGAAAACAGAAAAAACGTGTTTTTATCATTTATTAATATCTTGAAAACCTCCGTACTTTATCGGATATCTGTTGAAGTAAGGTAGTTTAAAAGATACTTATGAATTCGAAAACACGTTATTCTCTGTTTTTAAAAACTGATTCGAAGTGTTGGACTCTTTCACTTTTTTGTTATGTTTTTTTCAATTTTAAAACGTAGGATCTGATTTTATTGAGCTTATTATAGTTTAGGCTGGTTTCATACACATAATAACGAAAAAAGGACTTGTACAGTTATGACCAAATTAAGCTCGAAAAATCCTGGAAAATCAGAAAAAATCATAGCTCTCAAACTTATAAAATGGTCCATATACATAGGAGTGATTGGGTTTCTCCATGGGGCGTTTGTCTTCTGGATTTGGCAGCGCAAACTAAGTATTTCATGATACGTAAGCTGTAATTCACGCATCTCACATCACCCAGAAGCAGCTTCGTTCCTACGCAAAAGAAAAAGTTCTTTCTCACCAGCATTAGCGGGTGTGTAAAAGCATCATGACAGGGCTATTAGTGTCGGTACTTCCCACTACGTATAATAGCAATTATGTTCTACTGACACCACTCCGCTTTTATCAGCTCATATCTAAAGATATTCACCTTTTGCTTAGCGTGTACATGCTGTGAATTAAAATGCTTGCCATAAAAGTAATCGTAGAGAAAACATATTTTCAGCTATGAAAATGTCTAAATGTCTATTCTCATGAAATGTTCGCAAAGGAATTTGGAGAAGGGTAGTCTTGGTTGACTGGTTAAGATACAAAGCACAAGTTAGTTGGTGAAAAAAATTACAATATGAAACACTTCATGAGTGGAAACATAATACTATGTTATATCAATAAATTTGTAATGAACGAAACGAAGAACTAACTTTCTTTCTGACTTAAACTGCTGTTGCTTTTTGTGGTTGCATGCTCGAGGGCTTTTGCTTTGCATGGAAATTTTAAAGCTGTGAAATAGTTTATTACACATTTAGGTTGTGAAGTAAACCATTATTGATTGACGAATGTTTGATGGTATTCGGACTCGGTCAAAATTGTGACGTTTTAAGCCATATTTACAATTTTACACTAACAATGCCGAGGTCTCTGAGTTGCCGATACCACAGAGTGCTTTCATTTCCGACCACTTTCCGATAAATATAGTTGAGCTAATATGGTGTTGATAGTAGACAAGAGCTTTATTAGGTTTCTACACGGAACCATCCCAGAACCGTTTTGAACTACCAGTAACTAATCTCAATGCGGCGCTGAAAACCACGAAACATTACTGCTCTGGGATACTTTCTTGTAGAAGCAGTAAACTTAATAAAATTTTGTAGTTCTGACATCCTCCTGGAATCATACTTATTTTGTCATCTTTTCATCTGGGAGTCAGGGATGTATCGCCTAGGTGGACCGGACATAGGATCTGAATTAACTCCTTTGTGACTCTACTATTTGTATTCCGTATGCTTTGACAATACAAAATCCAGTCTCGGTATGTAAATCCCCGCAAAAACATACATACAAAAAGTTCGTTTTAATGATTCATCGACTGGTAATGGATTTGGCCGGCTCGTTCGCAAAGTTTGTTTTAAAATCCGTGCCAGTTCAATGTTCAGAGCTTCGGGAGAGAAATATGAGCGAGGATTCGTCTGCATATTTTCATTAGGAAGTCAGTTTGAAAAGTTGCTAATGCACCAGGCGGTGTACCGTGCCGCTTCAGCCTTCTAACGCGCCGTTGCCAGCGTTTTATGTATATAAATATTCAAATAATCCCCGTCGAAATCAGATTATAAAAGTAAACTCGGCGTATGATGTTGTGGTTTTGTATTAACTCCGCTCTGGAACACCTGGTGCTCTTCCCAGCGCTAGCGCCAGTCGGCAATGATGGCGAAGCGCGATGCTCTAACTCTATCTCTTTCCATCCAGAACGTCAGCGGCAGTGGTGTGGTGCTAGTTCAAAATCAAGGGTTAAATGAAAAAGTCTAGCGTCTGTTGGAAGTCCTCGGGCGTACATCCAGAATTTTGAAAATCTGATCACAGATTCATCATGCTCCATATCATCGACTTATACAATTTCCAATACAAACTGTGTACACCTTGGGCATCTTTTAGATCCGATTTTACTAAGCCGAGGCGCAAAAAAGCACGTAGGTCACATGTTCGACCAATAAGAAGAATTAATCTAATGGATATGGTCGATGTCTGGTAAAATATTTCTCAAGAAAGAGAAAAATTATACGATTTGTGTAAGATGGGCCTCTAATTTCCATATTAAATCAAGAAGTACGTTAAACTTATATTTCCTGGACACTAAATGGGCGGCCATGATAATATGATGCACCAATAAAAAGCATATGCACCATACTCAAAGAATGGACACAATCTCTAGATTGATATAACAGCAATTAGACTTTCATTTTATTGAAAATAACAAACATCGAGTAAATAATCATTTTACTTACTTAATGTTAATAGGAAGATGTCGCGCACTCTACTGGACGGTAAGACTACTACACGACCACGCTGCGCCGCGGTAACCGTGGCAAGGCTAGAAGTTGTCCTACTACCCAGTAGGACTAAGTAACAATTTTTGTGTAATATTTAGGGATAAACTGATACAGGCTTTTGCGGATGTGTATCGGCCGATACGCATATTTCAAAGTTCGCTGCAACACGTCTCTGTAAGTCATGAGCTGGATACATGATGGCAAAAGTACTATCCTGAAATCGTTTTCAAAAAGCGTATTTCAAGGAACCAGTTGCATTTGATTTTCCGCATATTGAAAACTCTTCCATCGTCAAGTACGCTAGTAGTGATGAAAACGGATATGCGTTTGTTTTATCTGCGAAGTAAAAGAAAAAAAAACAGTATGTTTCCACCATTTGATCAGAGGTCGGCGCATAGCACTTACTTGAAGTAGTAAGTTTTCATTCCCATATAGGCATCGTGCATGAAAATATATGTCTGAGAGGTAACCAGTGCGACTATCGGACCACATATGGCAAGCTTTGCACAGCACCTTCTAATTGTGGAGCGCCTTTAGGAGTGCAGAAAACAGAGACCATTGGAGTACCATGGTCGACCATCGACCGTCAGACATTGAGAGCAGATAGAGAGACAGAAACAAGTAAAAGATACATTGATAAATCAAGTCTGAACTGTCAAGTCCGGTTGTACTCAGGCCCGTCTCAAGCTATGCAGGCACAAAGAAAGTTCTAGCCCTGCGACTAAAGGGGTTCTAGGCCAGAGCGAACTCCAAGGCCCTACTTTAACTTTACCATCTGGGGGCCCCGTCAAGCCGGAGCCCTGGGCACAGGCTCCGTGTGCCCATAGGGCATAGACTGAATAGATTGTGGAAGGGAAATCATCCTCTGGTCGATGATCATATTATCAACATCCTAGGAACAGAGAGGTGGTCCTACCGGTTATAGTTCTTGATGCACACTGACAGCATGAAAAATATAAGGTTGGCGAGTTTGTGTAGCAAGCGTCGACTTATCAATAATGAATACAGCCATCCATCAAAAACAGATGTGCGTCAAGATGTTTCTTATTTATCAAGGCACTATATCTCAAAGCGTGAAACTCCGCCAAATTCAGGCCTTTAGACCGAAAAGATTTCACTGCTCTCTACCCACCTCAACCTCAAAGCTTGATGTGGAAATTCTCTCACCAGACCTCATCCCCATTCATTTCTTCGTATGGGGCTGTATTTAGGAATTAGTGTTTTCTACTGAAACTCCAAGCGTACAAGTTATCAGAGAATGGATTGCTACTATGAGCACAGCCTCCACTGCAATCCACACATGATACATAGGGTTGCAAGCAAGAAACTTCGAACATCTGTAAATATCGCTTAATGTGGACACACAGAAGAGCTCTATTCAGAGCCGCAACATACAATCTGAAAAACAGTTTGAACCCTAAAGTTTGTTCATACAGTGGTGGATGAGTTGTCGGTAACTGTGTCTGGGATCCAGCCGTATGAATTCAGTGTAAATAGCGTAACAGAATGAACATAATTTGTGTTGCGGGATCTTGGACACGATCACTGACAGATTGGTGACAGCTGTACGAACAGGGCTATACTCACTTTCAATGATTTACTGTCTCCTATTTGAGTCACATAACGCTGGTAATTGGGCTCACAGGATTAGGTAATGTTTCACTGCTTCAGTAACGCTTTTAACATCCGAAATAATGTCAAGGCCACCATCTCCTGGTATGATTAGACCTAGAATTCATTCAGGTTTAAAGATCTATTATTACATAAGTGTCTGCTCATCCTATTTGGAAAGAAAAAGTACAACAATTCCTGTTAAAGTGTTATGTCTAAGAAATGGGAATATACTGATTAAGGTTACCTGCAGCATTTGGTCTACTTTGCACTGAAACTATTTAGGATATTTGATTATCTAATAGGTAATTTGAAAGTTCGTTGAATATGCTGTAATCTTTTTGACAACAGACAAAATTGTAGATTAGCCGATTGCTGTACCTACATTAACTGCACTAAATTTTCACTTACAGCTTTTTTACAGCGACACATCATTTGGGAACATATCCTGTTAATTCGATTGAAAAATAATAAAAGACAACTTCAGAAAAATAGCACAGTCTCAAAAATGGCGGTAACTCAAAAACCGTACACAATCGGAAAAAATATATGGTTTTTCTGATTGCAAATGCCCTCCCCCTATCAAACCCTTTCATTTGCTCCATAACTTTTGGGACACCCTGCATGTTTAATAAAAGTTTCACACTATTTTTTTATACTTCAGCTACCACGAAGGCCTAAGGCCTAAACATCCATCCGGTACCTCGGGGCTATTGTGGGATACAGGGGAAAGGGGGGAGATGCCACATGGACTCTAGCGAGGAACACTTGTGCATGCAGCATGCACACATTCTGGCCCCACCTATGAGATCCGTCGGGTGGTACCACCGCGTACGACAGTCAGAGATCGTCTACCACCTACTCTTCGATTGCTGTATGAGGATACCTATACTATTACGAGTATATAGGATTTTAAGATTACCGTATCCTCTTTCTAACACAGATCTGACATGCTCCGATAACATGAATGAATATTCTAGGTGCACACCCAAATTTTTTGTTACATCTCTTAGGATAATTTTTTCATGTTTTATGCTAACATTTATTTTATTTAGGCATCAGTTTCAAGCCTTGCTCCTACCAAAGAGTGTCACCACTGATTTCGAAGGGTTTAGTGATAGACAGCACTTCTCAGATGTCAATGGTATGTATTTGATAATAAAGTAATATCGGTTTGATAGACTATGCTGACCTGCCGTGCAACCTACCTGGAACAAAAAAAAAAAATGCGTGGAGCATATGAGCTAATAGCGGTCCTGTTGAGCTTTTGTAGGATCCTTTTGCGGTTTCTGCGCATCAGTTTTATCGTGACCCTGTGTGAGTTACGCGATGGGTACGAGTATGTGGTCAACATTATATGTATGAGTCCATTCACCTTCTGCACAATGCAGACGTATTGAAATCCATCGTTGTGATGATGAATATCATTTAATCGCTTGATTAATCAAGGAGGTCCTTTGATGACTCAATATTATTTTACGAATCCTTAATGTGTATAATTATAGTCATTATTACGCCATATTCCATGCATATGAAACACTAATTTATGATTGTAATAAAGTATCAAGACAGACTTAACTATGTTTTGTCTAACATTTTAGTCTGAGGATACTGGATTCTGTAGCAAGACTATATCATTAGGACCGTTGGGTCCCTGACACGTCCTTCAAGGTACTTCTTAACGGTTGGATAATGAATCAATCCAATTATTGAAGAATTGAATCTACTATTGTTAAGAGAATTGAGTAATTTCGAAGCAGGTACCCATGCGGTATGATTTGTACTTCGGAAAAAAAGCTTATTTGACCAGATAATCGCATGAAAACCATAGGATGAGTTTCAGGCACTATTTTTATACTGAAGCAGCCGCGTTGACAGAAACTTAAATATTAGAGCATGGCGGCTGCCATGAAAACCTTAAAGATACTTTGTCAATCCGATTTTTTACTGCTTAATGTTAGTCGAGCCCTAGTCACAAAGGATCGGTAGCATCAGACAGCTCGAGATGCACGAGGTTAAGATGGGAAGCGGGTCTGTCTGCCAGGCTCATCGCACGGTGGCATCATTTGACCCGCTGACATAATGGTAGAAGAGAGTTAGACCGGCGACCACCCGTCGGTGCGAAAGGGTCCCAGACTTTTTGCTAGAGAAGAGTCGTCGATCAGTTGGGCAGCCCTCCTCTGAACAGCATCGAGCATGGATAATGTAGTTGAGGCGGTAGCACCCCTAGCATGTGAGCAGTACTCGATGCTAGGTCTTACCTGGGCTTTG
The DNA here is from genome assembly GCA_963669975.1 of Acanthoscelides obtectus. NCBI lineage: Eukaryota > Metazoa > Arthropoda > Insecta > Coleoptera > Chrysomelidae > Acanthoscelides > Acanthoscelides obtectus. The sequence goes on from CAVLJG010000004.1 coordinate 57,815,499, forward strand.
TAGAGAATGAAATTATGTGAAAAAAGTACTTCTTAGCCCTAAACAAATAGCTTAGCTTTTTACCAACAGCTCTCGACCGTTGGGGAAGGGGGTTCTGAACTCGACTTGTATGTTTTCTAGAGTGGGGTTTTGTAAGGAGCCTTGATGAGCAGTGTCGCACGATGTGTTGAACCAGCCGTTAGACCCTGGTTAGGCTCTTTCACTGTTTTCTTTCATCCCGACGTGTATAATCTTAGGCCCGTATCGTCAGTCGTCCCTACAATTGTAGGGCGCGTTTATGGCCTCCTTGGTTGTCATACCTTTTTCTCTCCTTCAAAAATTTCTAGATTGCACCTGTCCCGTGTCAGCGTCAGCGCTCTCCTATTGTGAAGATATGTTTTCTTTTTAAATTGTAGGAAATTTCAGGCTGATAAAACATGATATAACTCAAAAGCAAGCACAATTTGATGCAAATAGATGTTTGGGACATAACCTCAAAATAGAGCGCTGACACGGAGAAGTAGAAAACTATGACAATCAAGGAGGCCATAAAGGTGCCCTACAATTGTAGGGACGACTGACGATACGGGCCTTAGTTATTGATGAACACACGGCCGACGCATACGAGTCAGCAAAACAAACATATTTCCAAGGACAGGTGGAGTGAAAGTCTCTGAGCCCTCCTCCTCAATGGCATAACCTGTTGCATCGGTTTTGTTTGAGCCTAATCAGAGCTCTTTATGTGTATTGAAATCACCGAGAAGAACTTACCTCTGAAGCAGGATGATTGATACTCAAGAAGTCGATCTCGATAGCGAGATATTCAAGTAGGTCATCCCAGTTATGGTCCGAGGGAGAGCGATAGAGGTAGTAAACAAATTTTAGAGATAATTTGGAGTTGAGCCGGCCTGATTCCAAGAAGAAAAGACTTCTGCGGACAAAAGCCACAGCGTTTCCGTTTTTCTTCAAATTTTACTGCACCTCGTAATACAGCAAACTAAGATGGTTAGTTGGAACAGAATCGGAGATTTTGGTCTCCACTCAAAAAAGCATGCCGGGACAACTTGGCTGGAGACGTGAACAGCAACAATGTTACTGTTGATCTCACAGATGTGGGTGAAGGAGATTTTATTATCGATGTTGTTCCCTCGAGGATACCCTCAACCCAGACATCCGGAATTTTCAGTTCCAGAAGGATACATCTACTTTTTCCCTGTGAAGAGGATGGGAAAGAAGAAGAAAACCGACTGCCTAGCTTAGGTGTGGATACATGCGGACATTTTAAAGACACAATGAAAAAAACTAGCGAGTAGTACCACTTCGCGCGACTGGTCCTTGTCTACCACCTTCTTTTTGTTTATCAATGGCGTTAAATAGAACTAGAGTAGCCTAATGCCAGACCTCTACTCGGCAATCGACAATGACGTATTTCTTAGCGCATGTGCAATCATTTGAGCGGAAAGAAGTTTACCATTGGGGACTTATGTTACAAAGATTAGTTACCAATCTGATATCTCAGATATTCTTGTCTAGTTGAAGGTGTTCAGTCGCACCACTAAAGCTCGTGTCTGGACTCAGACGTTTCGTTACTACACCACTAGGTCAAAAGAGAAATTATTATTATCAAAAGAACGTCAACTAGAGGGTGTTATCGAATAGTGTCGATGAAGGCAGTTCTCATACAAAATTATGGTCTCCTTATGCAAGTCAGCTATGATATTACCCTTCGCCCAGGCTAGAATGGAGCTAGTAAAGGTACTCACAAATAACGTTGTGAGTTTGCAGGCTGCCTGGCTGCCAACAGTGCTATCCCAATATTTTTTGGTATTTTCAGGGTCAATTCTTAGGCAGGAGTGTCTGAATTTTAGTAGTACTTTGAGTCTGTGAGCTAGTAAAATCGTAGATTACCTGACGATTTAAAAGGTTCTCAATATGTCGAAGACCGAAGAAACTGTGCTAAATTTGGATGCAGCTACTCACAGCATTTGGCATAGCTTTTTTACTTTTAATATATCTGCTAGACTGCAAGCAATGATAGTCTGAAGATTGTCTGACAAAATGGCAGACAACCTCTGAAATAGAATTCTCCACCACGTAAGTAACAGACTGTGCTCGCTAAAGAATTATTTACATTTTGTAGCACCCGTTTTTATACGGTGCCTGCCATAATTATTATTTTTACACAAATAGTATATTACTTCCTACATGGCACACAGTTCTTTGGAACCCCTAACACCAGACATCAGGAGCGATTTTATGTTAAGGCATCAGTTGTGTCTATCACAAATGTTTTTTTCAATCTTCTATCTACGATCGAGCGGAAAAATGTACTGTATTTTTAGGCAAGTCACAACTGTCAGCTCACGGGCTTTATGTCCAAGGACGTTACAGTTACCTTAGCGCCCGCTATGGCTATGTTAACCTTAGTTGAACACGATATGGTAACCATCGGTGGCCTTTTTATTTCTACTTTTAATTCTACTTGAAAGATGCTCTAAATTTCTGATTTTAGCTGGGATTTGACAAAGCATGCCGTAATTGCCCGAGATATATAAATAACTATTTTGTGTGCTCTTTAAGTACAACTATCCTTCTAGTGTGGTATTTAACTACTTGTAAAACTTAGAACTCCTGGTATAACGGATGAAACCCCTTTGTTAGATTAAATACGATTTTCACTTCAACTGAGAGATTTGATTCATCTACGCCACATTCACGTCAAGCGATATTGGAAAATTGACAAGAGGAGCAAATATTTGTATTCGGCTATGCGGATGTTTGTCTGGTGACTACAGATGTTTTCTGTTCTCTGACAGAGCAAGGGTGAACATAATATAACCCTTACCCTGCCCTTGGCTATATGGTATCCGCAACATGCTGTATGATGAATTTTTCCTCCAGATATCGACACTTTCATCAGGACATCAAGGCAGTCGTCTCAAGGGGGAACAACCTTGCCTTATCTCTTTATCACAGGATTGTGATCGATTTGGGAGAAAACGGGCATTCCAATCCACGGAGTGTCCACTTATTCTTGGAATACCTATATATTCAAGATGGGTCATGCATTGTCGCAGGCTTTGTCTCAAGAACCGAATCACATTCAACATTGAGACGCTTCCGTATCTTGATATCAGAAAAAAAAGGCGTCAAGGAGGTCGACCCTGCACTTCCCACGAAAGGTTGTTATCAGTTCAGAGATGATTATTTTAGAAACAGGCTACCCTTCTAAGGGTTAACTAAGAACAGATAGGTGTAACAAAGATATTATATGACTGAAATTATTAAAGTATTCCCTAACAATAAGTCCCTAGTCATCATTTGGCAATACTGCTATTTAATCACGGTTGCGATGACTAAGCCTCAGCAGCAGCCAGGGCGCGACGGATTTGAAATCTATCTTCGTTGCGCTCATTCGGATCACCTAAACACAATGTCGGGTCGGCGCGGGTATTGGAAATATTTCTGTCTTGAAGGCAAATTTGGATGAAAATCTATGTATTAAATATATCTAATATTGACGTAGGTAGAATTACCGAGAGTTAAAACCGAATAAATCTACTAACGCCAAATAATTGAGATATACCCTCCATTAATTCCTGCAACTATCCTACCAATTATAACATTTCCAAAAATGTGTAAGAGTCTGCTTAACCACCAGAGAATTCACATTTGAAGAACTAAAAAAAAATTAATAATATTTTTCCCTGACAGCTGGTACATATCTACACATACAATAAATGATCAATAAGCTGAACTCCAGACAGGTGAATTTTACAAAAAAGTAATGGAATATACATATTTGTAAAAATTCAAATAGCCTGGCTGAAGAAATCATAACTGAAAAAAGTACAATATTTAATTTGAACTGTCCATCCATCCCTATTTTTTTAATTTTATTTAAGTTTATTGACTTTTAATAATCTAAACTCTTCTGGCAGCAACGTGTATGTTCTGATAGCCTTATAGACAAAAGATCTACAGAATAGGCAGTTCGATGTTGAGGCATGGTGAGGGGCCGCTTACCTCTGACGTTCACAGAATGAGCCGAAGACCGGGTTGCAAAATTAGCACATAGAGAGTCACAAGTAAATGTCATTCAAAAGTTTATGAGTGAATGTGTTTAAATGAAGGTAGCTTCTACTCTCTATATTTAACCAATGACACTCCTTGATCTTATGCGAAATGTGATGATAATTCCTTATCCCATACACTAACTGCAGCAGCTATTTTGGATCTTTTGGGTATGCAATGTGTGTCACAGTGTACTAAACAAGGGTCATATAAAAGATCAAAATAGAAAATGACTCAAAACTAGCAGTTCACATAATGTTCTTTTCATTTTAAGATCAAGTATACGCCTCCTGCTATGAATCAGCTTCAATGGTGCATAAGCCTTACTTATGAGTGTTTTCACATGCTCAGAAAAACGCAAATTGCTATCAATAATAAGGCCTAAATTTCTAGCATGATCGCAGATTTCAAGAAGAGCACCGTCAAGCTGGAGTCTTACACTATTCTTCATTAAATTAATAGTAGGTTTCGAACCAAAAAATTAAACTTTAGATATAGTTGAATTCAATTATTATAAATTATGTGACTGTGAAAGTGTTTTGATTCTATTCAACTCATTATTAACAGTAACCTCGGCAATATGAGCATCCCTGGAGTGAAAACTGAAATATAGCTGAGTATCATCGGCATATGCTGAATACTGTTTAAGATATCTGCAGTGCAAATAATAAACAGAAGAGGACCCAAGATCGAAACTTGTGGAACACCAAATAAATTTTCGATACTGTTAGAATGAGATCCATTCACAGTAATCTTTTGTGAGCACCTAAGAAAATAGCTCCAAACAAAAAATATTGCGGATTCGCTAAAACCATAATACCTAAGCTTCATACAAAGCAGCTTTGATTAATCGTATCAAATGCTTTTGAAAAGTCAAGTATGATCAAGACAGAATTTAAACCTTGATCACGCGCTATCAAAATATCACTAGTTACAAAGGCTAAGGCAATTTCAGTATTTTTACCAGAACGGAATCCACACTGGTATTCGGGTAAAAGTTTATTCAACATAAAATATTCATTAATTTGTGAATGCATAAACACTTCAACTACTTATAACTCTAAGACCAGAAAGACTGTCTGGGTTAGGCTTTTTTGGAACCGGCACTTCTAGAGCTGTCTTCCATAGAAGTGGGAAAAATGAATTTTCAATGCAACAGTTTATAATATGCGCAATATACTTATCGATAAATGGACTATACAAACTTTCAGCATCTTTCGATTGATATTATCAACACCAAAAGAATCAGTTTTAATATAATTGAGATACTTGTTAACCTCCTCTATAGTAATTAAATGAAATGAAAAATTAAGTTGGGTGTCATGAGGATTGTTATTATAAAAATGTATTTTTTCATCGCAAATGTTGTTAACCGCCTGTAAAAAGATGGAAAAGTATCCATTTATAATGTTAGGATCATAAAATTTTTAAGGAAGAGATGTAGAACTGCTAGTGCATACATTCAAACGTTTCAAAGTTTTCCAACAAGATTTAGCATCACTATGCTGGAGAGTACGTTCCTGATATGCTTTACGCGCATTTCTCGTTACAGACAGAGTATAAATACGGAGTTCCTTATAACTATCTAAATCAGAAGGTTGACTAGTGCGTTTGCATTTTTGCAATGCCTTATCCCTTTCCTTTTCAAGATATTCTAAATTTTGTGTAGGTCCTTTTGTTATCTTTTTTCTAATAAATGGTGAAAGGATGCCAAACACTGAAAGGATGTAATCATTGAATAACTGCACCTTGGTATCAATTTCAGAAATATAAAGGAAATTAAAGCATAGAGGTGATGTCAGGTCTCTTAAAAAATCATATAATACAAAGTTAGGAAAACATCTATACTCTGCAAATACTACTAACTGAAGGCGGTGGCAAATTGATTTTAGTAAAAGTAATATCGTGGCCAGAAATACCATGAGCTGGTAAAGTGCCTATCATATCAACTAAAGCAGTGTCAGACATGAATATTGGATTAACCAAAGTCTGTGAACTGCTAGTAACCCTTGTAGAAGTAACCAGTCTACAGAATGACATATAAGTGATAAAGCAGTATCTAGATCATCAGTGGCAGCGTTAATGGAAACATTTGGAGGTTTATAGAACACACCAATAACAAAAGAAAAGTGCTCATATTTGATCTTTAGTAAAAGATACTCCAAATCACTCTTCATTTCAGCGTCTATTTGCAATACATCAGATGCAATAGATACCTTCACATATGCACCAACACCCGCTCCTCGTCTGTCCCTGTCATTACGAAATAATGCAAAACCTGATATATTGAAAAAGTCCGATGCATTTTTTGGACTCAACCATGTCTCAGCAAAACAATATCAAACTTCTCAGCCAGAACTGTTTCTCTAAATTCTAAAAAACCTGTAAGCATAGAACGCATATTGAGATGTGCAATTTTTAGTTTATCCAAAAGCAGGAAAATATCAGCAACAATGAAAAATATTTTATTACAAAATTAAATCTCAAAAAACTGTATAATCAGCAAAGCAATTAAACAACTAACAAATTAATCCGCCTTTTGCAAAAAGTGTAGAAAATAAATCCAAAAGATCCACTACCTAGAGCTCTTTCCAAAGCATAGAAGAAAATTTCAGGCAAAAGAGGTAAATGGAAAAAACAAGTTTGTTGCTTTTTGTTGATGACTGTCACCTTCAACAAAATTCCCCTCGGCCTATTATTGCGCTCCAAAACGAATACACGATAAAATCTCGCAATGCTCAATCGTAACTCCCAAATGTGATTTTATAAGTTGTATGACGTCCTCAACCAGTTTTTCCTGCTTCTTTTCTTAGACTTGAAAAATGCGTAGGTTGTCGATTCTAGCCGTTTGTTCATAGTGATCATACCTCTGAGACAGACATTCATTTTCGTATTTGAGCAAAGCAGTTTCCTCCTTTAATAATGACTGCACAATTATCAGTTAATTTCTGTTTCATCTCGACAAATCTAGCCCCAATTGTTTGTGTAATGTTCTCCGGGACTTTTTGTATCAGCTGAACGAGGAATTCTTCACTTTTTAGGAGGGAATTAATGCGGATCTTTTTTAATCACCGTTGTAATAACTTAAAATATTTACTCACGGGTACTGCTTCAGGTAACACATGCACTATAAAATTTGCAGGATTCTAAGTTTAGTTTTTATCACCTTTTTATACTAAAAAGCAGGAGCTCGGATTAACACGTCTATACGGTACTAGATCCCATACCTTTTATAAAAACTTGGTATGGAAATAAACTTGCATGGAAATTTCATCAAAGTTCGAGCAGTACTTTCCACGTTACACACGGACCAGGGATTAGTGGACAGGCAGACCGACGGAAATAAGTGACTTGGTTTCTCGTATATATAACATCCAAAAAATACATCTCATTTTCGCCATTACTTCCTCGCCGGTTGGCGTGGTAAGTGAAAACCAATGCATATAAGCGACTTTATTCAACATATAACTTTTTGGAACGTTCTATTTTAGAAGCAATTCAATAAGGTAATGTGGTTCACTAGGAATATATTTGTAATGAGGCAGTTAATCGCAAAAATAGTCTATCATACCGAATTCCATCAACTTCCAAAGTACATAACAGCGGTCAATTATCATTTATGAATTATATACCAGAACATAATAGCACCTTATAAATAAGGCAACCGGTACCTGTATTAAATTAAGTGAAAATGCTGAAGACCTGTCTGATTATTAAAAAAACAGTCGAGTCAGCGGAATTGAATAAGCCATCTGACGGTAATAACCTAAAAGGGGAGCCAAGCCAAGTTTTTCGACCGTACTCTCATAATAGTAGTATAACACTTATCGTCTCAGCTTTTGAAATGTGTTTATGACAGTCTAATTAGGGGCAAAGAGTACATTCATTAAGTTAATGAATATCTTTGGTTGTTGTTATTATGGAAGAGAATGGCTTCTGAAGCCAGGAGCTTGTGAGACTTATAGTAATTCGATCTGTATTTGCGTAACTAGATGTTTCAATGGCATAATTCTGCCAGCATTAATGACACCCATATACCTTGATTCTTCCTGGTGCATTCTTAGGCTCGAGCAATACCGTTTCTTTTGGCATTGTTTGCGCAACGCTGTCGTATTAATGACTTTCGAGCTTTAGCATACATGTGAAACTTTGATAAGAATACTCAAATATCTCAAGAAGGGCGAGTCATTCAAAAATTAAAATAACTTAACCCATATGATATAGATATATTTCATAATAATAGAACTATCGACCCATTAGACGGCGATTTTGATATTTCACTGTGTTTGTGAGATATTATTTATGAGAAATATATAAGCTTTGCAGTTAAACCATTTCAGGGATTATACCCTCAACATTACTCTCTTACTGACACAAGCCATTTACCTCCGCTACTGTGGTCTGTTTCAAGAACACTAGTAGGCTGAACTATACTTTATTTCATATAGCTAATATATCATTTCTTATTTTAAAATGAAAGATTGGGATGTAACTTGTAAGAAAATATTATTTTTTCTTTAAGGAATGCCCTGCTTGCTATTTTATAGAACTTCGAAGTTGCATTTTGGGTGGAAATACAGTGGTATAGAATACTGCTTTATAATCTGTTTTTTTGTTTAGACAAAATAATGCTCAACGTTATATGAATATTAAGTACCTACACTGTAGGTACTGTGACACTGTTCATCGCAATAATGCAATTTTGCATTATTTTAATGATGAAAATAGACCATTGTTAAGTAGTCATTTCTTTTATTTCAGATAAATATTCCCATCACTATACCACCATCACTATCATAATTTTTCCATCTAGTTGCGATGTTGCCAAATCGTAGATAGTAATATACCTTGATTTGGTTTGTCAAATTCTTATTTATATACAAGCGCAAAAATGTGCAATCGGCACAGCATAGCCATGAAAATACGATTTGGAGGTGTGGCCTGCATGTTTTACTGTACTAAATTAGCCTCGTGTCGTACGATAGCGTTAGCTTAAGACGATTTTCTGAAGAATGCCCTATGATCTTCACAAAAATACTTCGATTATTTTTTTTCCTATGTTATGGTTATAATCTATTTACTTTTTGTATGTTTGTACTTGAAGAACTATTTAAAGTGAAGCTGATGTTTCAAAATATACCTAATTAAATGTGATATATATGAGGAATTACCGAAAAGCTAGCTGTTGCCAGTCACTAAATAATCAAAGCATAACAAAGACGAACATTGCAAGGTTTTTGATGATTTGATGAAATGGTCGTTGATCTCTATTTAACTATACTGTTGGACGCTGATCTGTTGGGCGACGTGGTCCAAATCGACAAATCGAAGTTGGGTATTTTTATATGCAGTGACGGCTGGTGCTTTTTGTATTTTTTGTCACGCGAGCCGCTGGTGCATTTTTCACTGTTTCGACACGTACTGTTCAAAACTTCGTCTAATTTTTCATCTAATCTTTTATTACGTATCTCTCCTAAAAAAGTACAACTAGCCAACAATGGACATCATTTCTCCTATCTGTCAAGAAATGAATGTTATAATAAAATGGCCATTGAGAATTGTTTTTACTTTCAAATATTTCTTATAAACGGAAAAGCTTTTATCTCATTCAAAATACGCGAAAAGAATACTTAAGGGATTTCAGGTAGACATTGAAAAATCACAACACAACACCTTTGTTTTTCGAAAAAACCAACGATTTTTATAGTTTCACATCTATGTTCCTTGAAAATGATCATTTCTACTGATTTCGTCAATTTTTTCCGAAAAAACAACAATTTTGGTGTTTATGCGCCAAAGTATAGTCTTACCGAAGCCAACATTTAAGCTACCTATGTATTTGGAACTGTCACTTCAGTTTATTATACAGCTAGTTTTAACCTTTTTCTTTGAAAAACCAACGATTTTTTTTGTTTCATATCTATTTCCCTTAGTACTATAGAATACAGTATATGTTATATTCTTATAATTTAGAGCATCCTTTTGTGAAACAATCCGAAAAACAGCATACAGTATTCTATTCTAGAGTATTACCACCAAAAAAGCAACTTCTAGAAGCTCTATAAAATAGCAAGCAGATGGTTCATTTAAAGAAAAAATGATATTTTCGTAAAACTTACATACTAATCTTTCATTTTAAAATAAGTAATCAAATATTTGCGATATCTGCGCCCAAGTACAGTCTTATCAACTAGCTAACCAGCAAGGACATGGTGAATTAATCAGTCAAGGCTATATCCCAATGGTCAACTGTCATCGCATGTCATTGAAAATTATCGTGTCATCTTCACCATTACACAAGTGTAAAATAAAACTATATAAAATCAAAAAAAAAAAACTGCAAAACTATACTAAAATTATTGAGCACCTATGGTTGAAAGGCTACAGAATCAAGCGGAAGAAGATAATCGTAAGTTTGTTGTCGTTTTGACGAAAAACGAATAAAGACAGCAGGCTTCACATGTTGTACTGACAAAAATCAAGATTAAGGAACTATAACCTGATGGTCTAAATCCGTATCCACCTTGCTGCGCTTGCAAATAGAATGCATATGTGAAAACTTAATAGAAACAGTTTCTGATACGCGATGTGACAGCATGATTTCAAATGAGGGCAGCTGAAACCTGAAACTGTGAAAGGTGTAACAAATAATAAGTCGTTTTTCGTTTCAGGAATGAATTGCATCTACCGCAACCAAGGAAATATTGCAGATGACTATCTGACACAGTGCATCTTGTACAACACATCACCTGGTAAGAATTATAATTCTGATTTGAGAAAACGAAGTCTTTAATGAAATCTACGATGAACATATTAACTCTAGTAAGCCCCAAACATCTAATTGAGGAGTTTTATGCATATTGTACCTCTAAAATGCTTGTCATTTCTTTACAACGAATTGGATTTTCCGAAACATTAAAAATCTAAAATTTACATATGTCTTGCACAGATTAGGTAAGGTACCTATCCCTTTACCTAGATATATAACGCATATGAAGCGGGCAAAGCCATTTTAAAATTTGTAGATAAGTGCAATCTGTACTTGTGCCATTTATCAGTAACATTTTTACCTTTCATTCATCCATCGCTATTTAATGCTATTGATGAAGGCATTGGGAGGATATGAGGCAAGTGCAATGAGAACCTCATTTTGTTAATGGATATTACCTGAAAATAGACAAAAGAATAATAATATAGTACTATTCAGTTCATTTTGTGGTCTGAATTTTATTTACATCCATCTCCTCTAACTTCTTCGTGTTCAAAACCTTCAATATCAATGCACTCCTGTTCCGGCAGGATAGAGCAATGATTCTGAATGCATATTGTTATTACTCTTTGGTCAGCCAATGTCAAAATACACGGTACTTAGATTTTTCATTCACAGCTACAGTTGCTTGTCTGTTAGGTATTCGGGAAAGAAGATACGGTTACATGTCAGAAGCTTCCCCTTCATTCATAATCAACCAATGGGACGAGCAAGCCTCTCAACAAGTGCATCCTGCAGTAGAAAAGTGGTTCAGAGTCATGGACACCAAAACTGAAGGCAGGATCACTTCCAGGGAACTACAACAGGCTTTCGAGACGTTTCAGGGCAAACATTTTTCGGACAACACTTGCAAATTCATCGTGAGACTTTTCGACCTGGATAAAAATGGAGGATTGGATCTCAAGGAATTCGAGACGTTGTATCACTACATAAAACAATGGCTACATGCTTTTAACCTATACGACAGAGACCAATCTGGTGTTTTGGATGAACATGAGTTGGACTATGCTCTGAAACAGATGGATATTAACTTTTCTCCTGAGTTTATTCGATTCCTAATAACAAGGGGCAATCCTAAAGCTAGGAAGATTTCGTTGGACCAATATATAATCACTTGCATCCAAATCCAGAGATTCAGTGATGAGTTTAAAAGAAGAGATACAAGTTTTAGTGGAAATATTACTATAAAGTATGAAGATTTTCTTGAGATGATCCTAAGGTGCTTGTAGAAAAAGTAATAACAAGAATCATCGTCAGCAGTCACCAGCACGTTTCTATCACCACACCATGTGATCATAATTTGAACTAATAAAATATTGTAACGCAGTAGCTACTTCATTTTGATGTTTATATCTTTTCAAGATTTATTTCGTGGCTATTTAAAAAAATACGGTAGATTTGTACTGAGTTATCAACTTAGTACAATGGCTAGAATCTAACCTCTTCTAGCCTACGCAAATATGTTAATATCATTTATAACCTAAATTCGAAATAGAATGAGGCAATGTGCTGTGAAGCTGATCTCTGAATTTCGTGGTTATGTTTTTTTTCGAGCTCTTAGATGGTCAACATAATTAGAATAATTATGCCTTTAATAGCCATTTCGACAACATTTCAGTCTTTTAGTCTTTGATATGTTTCTTTCAGGATATTGAGGTGAAATAAATCTCATTTTACCTCCGAAAAACCTTTCCGAGGGATATACATTTACGTTCACCTTGTAAAGTGGAAAGATTACAGCTTTCATAAATCTTCTTGGGGCGTGTCGAATTTGGTGGATTTTAAAAATATGGCAACAAAGTTATTTATACGAGGGATGTCTTTTAAGTTTTGCATATAGAAACATAGTAGGCCGCGTGGATCGAACGACAGTACTGAATCTTAACCTCACTCTTTAGTAAACGTAAATTCAAAGTTTCACAACAAAACGCAAATTCATCATTGAAGATAGACATGTGACATATCGCGAGATTGAGGCGTCCTTGAGGATCTCAAAGACCTCAATTAAAAAAAAATTACATGAAGAATTAGGAGTAAGAAAATTAGTTTCTCGTTGGATACCCCACCTGTTGACTGAAGAGCAGAAATCAGCCAGGGTTAATTGGTGTCAAAAAACGCTTGACCGTTTCAATTTCGGAAACTCAAAAAATTTGTACAGCATTGTTAGTGGTGATGAATCGTGGATTTACTGTTATGAACCCGAAAATAAACGACAGTCGACTGTTTGGGTGTTCCAAGGTGAAGAAAAGCCAACAAAAGTCATCCGTTCTCGAAGTGTTTCGAAAAAGACGGTCGCGAAATTTGTGTCAAAAGCGGGTCATATTGCAACAATTCCTCTTAATGAGCAAAGAACTGTTACTGCGGATTGGTATACCACCACTTGTTTGCCAAAAGTCATCACCGAGCTTCGAAAAATCAACCCCGAAAGAAGAATCATCCTCCACCAAGACAATGCAAGCTCGCACACAGCCCAAGAAACAAGGCAGTATTTAACGGAAGAAAACGTGGAATTATTGGACCATCGACCTAATAGTCCCGATCTAAGTCATAACGATTTCTTTACTTTCCCGAAAATTAAAAACAGACTGCGTGGTCAAAGGTTCCAGTCACCAGAAGAAGCAGTTGGCCCATTCAAAAATGCCGTTTTGGATCTGCCAGCAAACGAGAGGAATTGGTTCGAGCGCATGCAGATGTGTATTTATCTTCGTGGAGAATACTTCGAAAAACAATAAAGTCATTTAAAACTACCAACCGTGTTGTTTTATTTCCATATGCAAAACTTAAAATACATCCCTCGTACCCTTTAAAGAGCTAAAACAGCGTCAGTGTGCTTTTCCGAGGCAAGCATGTACGATTTTACCTTACCCATCTTGTACAGCGAAATTTTTTTATAGTTGTGTCTTACTAGGAAAATTGCAAAGGCCTACTTTTCTGCTTATTTTTATTATGCAAATTATTTTTCGACGCGTTATCTATAACACAGAAGACTGGTCACATAATGTCGTCTTGAATTTACAGCCAATTTAGATATTTAATCGTAAATCAAGAGAAACATGGAAACGATACCGCGTTGCTAGGTTATTTTTTTGGACCTATGCCTCCTAGTTCCTTATTTCGAGCCTTACGAATATTTTTGCACCATTATAATGTTAATCCCTAGGGTTGGTATCCTTCAATCCTAGCGGGTCCGCCTGGCAGGCTCAGCGCGCGGAAGCGGAGTAAGGTCCTTTGTCACAGTGGTAGAGGAGAACAAGATCGTCGACCGCCCGTTGGCGAGAAAGGGTTCCGAAACTCTCCGTCCGAAATTCTTTATAGTCAAAGGGCTCATCATAACCTCTTTGTTGTAAAAGAGAAAAAAAGGAAGAAAACCGACTGCTTAGTTTAAGTGTGGAAACCTGCGGACATTCTTAAGACACCCTGAAATAAGCTAGCGGATGGTACCGCCTCGGACGACTGGTCCTTGTCTGCCACCTTCTTTTTGTTTATTGATGATTTTAAATAGATCTCAAGTGGCCCGTTAGTGGACTTGTATCGCCATATGGCAATCGCCACAGAGGTATTCTTTAGCGCGTGTGCAGAGACTTGAGTTTGTATACTAAGTGCAACAAATTCTGGAACCACGGCCCCATTCAGTAGGGAGTATACATATGTGAATTATAGTACCTACCGCTACGGCCGTGATCGTGACGAAGTAATGGTTAACAAAAAATTTTGGTGAGTATTTTGCACCGTGTATTGCACCTCTATATGGAGAATTATGTGAAGTTACGTAATGACAAAGGAGTAGTTTTAATGCAATCGAGGTTGGACATTGTGAACTCAATTCGGGCATCCTAAGTGGAAATTACTGGCCTTTTGGGTATGCCATCTGTCTATATGTAGATACATATCGTCGGCCATACAGCAGACAGGCGTATCTGACAAAAAATCAAACTCAAGTTAATGGATTCAGATCAACAAGGTATATCATATCTTCAATCCCACAAAGTGGCGTAACTCTAAGTAGTTCGCTCTTAGAGATATTACCATAAGACTAAACGTCGTATCTCATAGAAGTGAAATACAATACACCGCGAGGAGGCGTAAATGAAGATACGCCTACATGCGGTGTCAATTTTTTTGCTGCTCTCCCAGTAGTAACTAATATACACCTTATGTCCTACTATTCGTCATTTGTTTGTCTGGGCGGTTCGTTGGACCTTTGCCCATTAGTCACTGTCTAATGTACGTTAGTCGAATCTGTCAATCCTGGTTGCCCAGAAACCAGACAATGTCAAGGAAAAGGAGAAAGGGAGGGAGAAGAAAAAACGAGAAGAGCAAAGAAAAACAGAAATGTTTAGTTTAAGAGGAAACACCTAGGCTTTTTGACTTAGTACACGGATTAGTTATATTATGTCCTTTTGATTTACAGAACACATATAGTTGTAGTCACCGTTCTTGGCGGATCAAAGTAAGGCTACCAGTATCACTTTATATATCTCCAACTGCCTCATATATACACATGCAACATACCTCTGTGTATGAACGTTTGTTCGCTAAGTTCAAAGACATACGTTTTTTAGTTGTGTGTCTCCGTCTCGAAAATTTGTCGTTACGGATGAGTGCCCTTCCATCATATTTGTCAGAGTGAAAACTTACTTGACATCGGCGTGCAATTTAAATTGTCAAAACAGAATTAGGAATACTTTCTATGATATGAGAAGTAAAGGACCACATGTCACGACCTCTGCGCTCAATATTCGCCCATGGTACGGAGACGATCTGTTTACTTATTTCATATGGCGTTGATGACGTAACCGCAAAGAACAGTGACTACAACTATACTACTATATCAAATTAATGTATGTAGTTCAAACAATGAGATAGAGATGTCACTAGCAGTCATCTTAGATTGTTTTTGTTAATAATGAATTTTGGCAGAAATCTTGTGAGAGGCTTATCTGAAGAACTGAAAGTATTCGAATTGTATTTTGTTTATCTGGATAAATCGTTTCAAGTCTACAGCAAAAGGTGAGCTGGTGCGTGATAAATATTTTTTTTTATTTGAACTCAATGAATTAATTGAAAAGGGATGTTTCCAATATTTAAAAAAAGAGCTGTCTCCTCTGAATGGCGAATTTCGAAAAATCACAAATAAAAAAATATAATTATTTGACCTCACTTTGCCAGGGCGATAGGCCAGCTATCACTCTACCAGAACATCAACGTTTTTATTATTTACTACCTCATGATCACACGTCGTAAATGTTTTTGTTTGAAATCACCTTCTTACTTTTGTTCTGTATTATCCGTGAGTTGCCTTGAGTATCATTTAGAAGTGAGGATAAAGTGTTTTTTGAACTTAATATGATTTTATTCCATATGTAGTCAAAGGCGTATCTTCAAACTGCTAGACTATTGTAACTGTCAAGGTTACCGCATAGAGACGTATCTGAAAAAAAAAATCAAAAATATGTTTAGCTGAGAATATGATCTTCATGTTCTCTACACACTTCTTAGACAATGATGAACACACTTTTCAGCTATGTTATTGGAAGAAATCATGATCATATTGACTAAAGTAGGAAAGATTTATGGAATCAAATAACTGACGATGTTCATTTTGCTTCTACTGAAAATTTGTATAAAATCAGTTACGCCTGTTTGCAGTATGGACAACGATATGTTCCCGATCACAACAAACACCAGCGCGCGACGATCAAATTCGCGATTTATTCAACCGGCCATAAATGTTTGTGTTAGCCAGCGTCAAGCATTAGACGAGGCGATCGAGGTGCTCATGTTTGTCTTGAGGCGGAGTGAATGAGATTACAGTAGATTATAGACTAATGATTGAGGATGTACCGCAAAAGAACTTTGGAAATACCGATCGACGTATTTATCAACTTGTTGGTGAACGTGTGTTGGACATCTTGTAGTACGAATGCCCATCTAAAAAGAAATACCTCCCTGCAAAGATTTGCAAATATGAATGATCCGGTTACCTTTCAGTGTGTACTTACTTCGCACGCGGATAAGACAGTCATCCCACTCAGGATCTCCATCACACATGTGACTTTGAATACTGCTGATTTCTCATCCATGAGACGTGTCGAGGTGATTAGTTGTTTACCCTTCTCAGAATGAAGTAATACAAAGCTGGGCGCTCAACCAGCGCGCTGGTCGGTTGAATATAAAATTAATTTGAATGACGTCCGTTGTGTGGGGAAGGCTGCTTCGGTTATGATACGACCAGAGAGGTGTCATTATAAAATTGCTGGTCATGTCAGCAAATGGTTTCAACCTGCTACTTAGCCGGTAGCCAGTCAGTCGGACTCTCCTGGATCGGTCGGTGTTTCTTCTTCTGCTGTTGCCTCGTCTATTAACGCTCGATGGAGAATTGTTGGCATCCTTTTTCGAGTCGTATAATCTGTTTTCTTTGTCAGAGCAGTAATAGTGGAGTAAACACCGGAACTGGAGGAAGAGGCTTTACTTCGCACCTTCGGTGACTAGATCGATGCTGAACAGCTTATGTCTGGCTGTTTCCATTTAGTGAGGTTAAGATCAGTTTTGGCCAGTTTCGGTATGGTAAAAAAGCACTGCTTTGCATTTTTACATCAGTAGGCTTTCAAACATATAGACAAACTATATCGAGTCACGGCTAATGAAAAAAAGTCGAATATTCGCATCTTTAACGGGGTGCTGCAGGCGTCTGCACCGATAGGGTATTTGCAAACATAAACATATTCTGCCGATGCATTCGCTTTGAAGCAATAAATATTATATCGGAATTTCTAATTTTTTAATCATTTTAAATTAGGTATAATGTCCGGAAAGTGACTACTGACTCCATTAGTGTAGAAACATGATTTGAATTGTTAGGTCGATAGCAGATGTGTTTCAACAGTTGTATTAGGTGATGAACTTTATTGCGCTTGTGCGACGTCATTGTTGGACTGCTAAAAATGATACTGCGCAGACGCAGTAAAGTTCGGATCTGGTTCGGAACAGAACCCAACTAATTTGGGAACACACCTTGAAGACTAGGGATAGGGAATTAAACTCGTAGAGTAAGAATGAAGTAAAAAATGTCGACCATGGAATAAGTTAGTACACTGCGCAGGAAATGAATTTCAGGTGCTGCACATAGGCCATCTCTCTTGTGTGTACACTGCGCAGTAAACAAATTTCAAGTTCTGCGCATGGCATCGCTATCTGTCATCTATCATCATGACTGTAAACAGCTCTAATGATGACAGTTCGGACGATTGCTATGATCATGCAGAGAAACGGTTTTTATTTTTTTAAGCAAAAACCGTACATCGGATTGGAAAAAATCAGGCGATCTTTGCTTAGAAATAACCTTTAAGCAGCGTACCATCAGCGTCTGGCAAAATAGACAGGTGAAATTCCATACGAACGCCACTGGTGTAAGTCAAATAAAATATGGTACATTAAAAATGCCTCTTGATATATATCACATGTGTGCCAAATTTCATTCAAGTATCTACTATAATGTGGTACTACAGATATTAATAATAAATTGCTTATTATTGAAAACTTCATCACCCTGTATTTAGGAATTTTTATTTTCAAAATGGATAAAAAAATCGCTCGCTTAAACATTAGCATTCAATTAGGAAACACTCTGTTTATTAGCATTTGATATTTCAGTATTTTTTAGACATGACATGCTGTATATACAACTTTGTATTATCGCAGCGCAGCATATTGAATAAATATGACTATTGCAAGTAGTCCATTCCAGATTGATGACTTGAATATACAGGGTGATGCCAAAGTTTATCAGACCGTTACGCTGGCTGCCAGGACAGTAGAAGTAGAAGTGTATCGAAAACACTTCTCCGTCATTCTAAGTTTTAAAGACAAATTTTCCGGGGTGATGAAGTTCGCGATAACGAGCCATCGGGGCGCACTAGTTTATTAGGGGAATTTGCTAGAAGCGTTCTGCTCTACGACACCGGAAGTTCGCATCACAGGGAGTTCAGGGGTGGAAAATATAATTTCATAAAAATTGCAGGGTGGAGTTCATGGAGCCTTAATGAACCCTAATTGATACAAAAATAATAAATTGAACAACAAAAACTGCGAGAGCTGGCCTATGGGAAAATGAAGTTAATTTTGAAGTTCTATAAGCTTGTTTGTGCCACAGAAACGTGGACGTTCCGGATTCTGAATTACTGAAATATGGGCGTTGAGGGAAAAGTTTGGGAGTTGGAACTCAAGTACTCATCCATTAGAACGGAACAACTCTAATCTGCACCACGCAACATCAAATTATTGTGATACACCTTTCCCTACTTCCCCTACAACCTCCACCCCCAATTTTTTTATCAATAATATTTTTTTTTCCATAATGATCATGATCCTATGAAACATCAAAAAACGAAGTTTGAGCGATATTCATTTTCTTCCTTTTTTTGCAAGTTTTTTCATACCCGGCGTAGTAGAAGCCTTATGTAAAAATTTCATCCAGATCCGAGCAGTACTAGGCGGGCCAAGGATTACCGGACAGACTGACAGACAACAGACAGGCCGACAAAAATGTGTGACATGGTTTTTCGTGACGTACATGCCGCATAACATCCACAAATCATAATATCCAATTTCCGAAATTTTTAGCGACAACAATACTTCCTTGCCCAGTGGCGCAGTAAGTAAAGATGACATGTTATTTTTTATGATATTATGTAGGCTTTTATAACATTATGTAGGTTTTTCTATAAAATGTCACCTTTGAACTAGCGGAAATTCAATTAATGCTCACTTGTAGCAGGTGCGGAATGAACTAGCGGCTATCTAGTGCAAAAGTTGACATTTCGCTGATTTTTTTCACATTATATAGGTTTTTTAGGTAACAACACTGCTCTCATATCCACCAGATTTTAAACAGGGAGATAAATAACCGTTCTCAATTCCGAACAGTACTTTCCAAGTTATAGACGAGCCAAATCCTTGGCTGGATTAGCGGACAGAAATCGACAGACACACCGACTGAAATGAATGAAAAACAGATCTCATTTTAGAAATTTATCCCGACTACAATACTACCACGCCGCGGGCGTGAAAAGTAAAAAAAGCCCAACGCACTTGAATTTAAGAAATATTGCTGTTTTCGGAAAAATGGTAAATCTGGCAACAACGTAGCAGTAGTCAGTTGGAATGCTCAGTTATCTTTCTGGTTAAAGCTTGGTGGGGATTGATTCGGTACTTCCTAGGAAATTCAACCATTTCTGGACTCACTATGATTCTACACCTTCAAAAGTAGATTCGCTGGATTTTGGATGTTTGGAGGTGATACCGAGAGATGATGGGGGGTTAACATATTTTGATATGTTCTATCCGAATGTCTGCTGTGATTTTAGCGCATATGACACCCAAGAACAGTTTTTCGATATCGACTCTTCTCTCAGTTCTTGTCTTAAGGACTGAAGAAACAGGTGTTTGAAAAACTGCTTCCATTCTTCTGGTGGTTGTTTTCTTCCATATCCCTCACCCCATTCTAGGAGATGATGGTCAACAAAAAAGTTGGGTTTCAGATAGAAGGTACAATGTGGGAAGAGTTCCCAACATGTCATTAAGCTCCCCTGAATTATTTTTCATTTTTATCGTAAAGAGAAAAATGATTTAAAGAACACCAATGAACAGAGTTTCAGACGAAACTTCCAAGGAATTGGGGTGTAAATGTTGACACTCAGTGTAAAATACTCCATAGTAGTCAGAAAGGCCAGATTTCAACCTCACTATAATACCTATGAAAAAATATGTTTAACGCTCTATGTCATTAATAACGAAGATAAATAATAGCAGTCAGATATTTTACATTATTCCATTCAGATCAGGTAGCGCTTTAACGTCAGATACGAATTAAGACGTTCCATTATGGACGTTACACAAAGAACTACTATACAAAGGAGATGCTTAGTTTATAACCCGAATTTTTCAAACGCTTTCTGATGGTCAGCATAGAATGGTTAGTTCCGTTTCATTCGATTTAAACTGTCTTTTTTCGTCATCACGTTTAGAGATGTTTTCACGGACAGTAATTAACGTGAGAGATAACAGAAACCTTAAAAAATACCCAAAGATGGACGTAGCTATTCAAACTTATCATGTGACCTTAACCCTAAACCTAATAATTAACACAGGTACTTTGCTAACAAATCTGCAGATTTATAAATCAATAGAAAATATGTCATTGAGAATTTTTCGCAAAGATTTTGTACATGAAGAGAAACGTAGAAATCTAAATATTTGAGAAAGATTACTTTTCTTAAATGTTTATTCAATGCTCTTGGTCTTGTCATGATCCCTGCCATTGTGATGAAAAGATGACAATCAGATCATGCTTCAGTACTCTCATCTTTCTTTACCGCTTGGGCAGTTTTTCAAGGGATTGTAGATAATAATTCATCTTAAGAAATATCCCAAGAAGTCCGATCTTTACAACTTGGGTTCAGCCCTACGCGTTGGGTTCACGGTAATAACATACACTCAGATGATTTGGGATTAGACAAAATTTTGATTTCGAACTGATGATTCCCTTTTTATCTAATAAGTGATTACAGCGAAATATCTGCACTTCTCCCAGGCCTCAATTGACCCCACAGATTTGCCTATTTTTCACTTTCAGTCCGAAGATATTATCAACATGTGCAGCGATCGATTATTCAGTTCCCTCAACTATGCACTCCGTTTCCGACGAATAAATCTGGTGCCTGTAATTGGCAAAGTGATGAAGAAATGCACACAGAGGCATAGATATTTCGAGCTTTATTAGTAACCGAGTACCGTGGTACCTAGATAGTACGGTTTCCGACGTTAACTGGGCTCACGTCTCACAGTTTTGGGACGAGCCCATCCTGTTACTTTAGGGCCGTATCGTCAGTCGTTCCTACAATTGTAGGACGCCTTTATGGCCCCCTTGATTTTGTTAGTCTATCTCGCCTTCAGTAACGCTGGGGTATTTCTAGATTTCCACTGTTCTTGTTAGCGTCAGCGCTCTCCTATTGTGAAGTCATGCTTTCTTTTTGAATTGTACGAAATCTCAGGTTGATAAAACAGATGTAGTTCAAATTTATGAAACACAGGAAAACCTGTGAAGATCATGAAGGCCATAAAGACGCCCCACAATTGTAGGAACGACAGACGATATGGCCCATAGTGATACCCACGGGCGTTCACCAGCGATATATTTCGACTCCAACACTGTCTCTGTTGCACATTTATGATGTCCACGACAATTCCGATTAACAACTTCGTAGATGACAGTTACTTTACTAGCCAAACTCATCTTTGTGGCCGAGTTAGAGAGAAAAATATTAACGACTTCCTTACCATAATTTTTTTTATACTCCAATTACCACGAAGGCCTATGCACACATTATGGCTCCGCCTACGAGATCCGCCGGGTGGTACCTCCGCGTTCGACAGTCAGAGACCGTCTACCACCTACGGACAATCACAACATCCATAGCCAAGAAAAAAATTTCTCCTGGGACGGGACTCGAACTCGCACAGCGCACGGCGACTGATCAGGAGACCGAAGAGTCTACTACTGTGGCCACCGCTGCGCCTGTGACCCAAGACCTGGATATTATCATTGCGTGAAGATGTAATTTCGGTATTGACGATGATGATGAACACTTGTGGCCAATTGAACTGGGCCCTGCTAAGAAGAGGCCGGACTTTCTATTTAGAGCCAGGAAATAATTTTCGCCTTCTAACCTCGGAACGGGATTCTGTGTTTACATACCCATTTTGACATTATGAGAGACTTCAGTGTTCTTGGTTTGATGCTTCGTTGTGATCTTCCTTTTATCGATTTGTCGCAGTAGCGAGCGAGCCTAACAGGCGGGTAGGACCGACTGTATAAAAAATTATTTGTAAGAAGTTATTTAGAATGGCATAAGGTTTACACATAATATTAGCCTTAAGATTACATAAAATTTCAGGTAACGTATTATCTGACTCAGTACGATTAGGAATAATTCCAGTTGATCAGGAATTGCTTTTTTTATTTATTGTTACGTATTGAGTCTACATTCGGGATTATTGGTCTTCTCCGTTTGATAGGGCATATTACCAAGTAAGGTACCTGTACCAAATAAGGCCACGTTAACGTTTGGATATCAGTAACTTCATAAATATTTGCGATACGATTATGAAATTTTAATGGTATTATTCTAGGTACACTCAGCGAATAGGCTGTATCGGAGGGATCCCAGAACTTTTCTTTTCATATAAAAAATATATACTTTTTGAAACACTACCGTTGGCCTTATAAGGAACCCAGGGATCCAAATAAGACCATGATCTGGTTTTTAATAAACCCACGCTCAAAATATAAAACTGTTGAATAAGCGAAGTTGCATTTCTACAACAACAATAAATAATTCTTAAATCCAGATAGTTTTCAAGCAAAAAAATCAACTTGTTTTTGACTTCGCATTGATGACAAACAAATGATACCTTATCGCCTCTACAAAAGCCTACACATTCCTCATGGACATATCTTAAGCATATTACGCATGTCATGTATTTCATCCTTATGGCATATGAGATAGTCCCAGTTTTCGTCTTTATTCTTCTGGGGACCATATAACATGGCCTTATTACTCACATCTAACCTTAAATATACAATTTGCAAAATTAAATCATTCAAAACCTGACAACAGCAAATAACTACCTGCATATGCCTTATAGACTTACATGTTTGAATTAAAAAGAGATGCCGCAAAAAGAAGCCGACAACATGCAAAAACGGAGACAAATTTAAAGCAGAAATTTTATAAGGCACATGTTGAAAACCGACGCTGTCCTACTGAGCCATCTATCGCCGCTCCACAGCTGCTGAATTTATGGCTGCTAACTAATGTTAATATACTAAGTGACATATAAATCCGAACACCGAGTTTAAATGGTTTTATTTTAATAAAATTTTGTATAAGTACTTAATGAAGCATAATAAGTAAATGATAAAAATTTCAAAATGATTGTACTGCTTTAAAGCCCTTTGACCTTTAATAATGTGTGGATGCACCCTGATGTGCTACGCATTCTCCAACGCGCCTAGGCATGCTTCTGATCAGGTGGTCAATGTCCTCCTGTGGTATCTCATTCCAGGCAACCACCAACTCCTCTCGAAGTGCTTCTAGAGTCTGAGGAGGACGTTGCAAATTGAGCAAACTCCTACCCATTATATCCCACACGTGCTCAATTGGGGATAAGTCGGGAGATCTTGATGGCCATGGTAACAATGTGATATCATTATGTTGAAAGAAGTCTATTGTGACTCTTGCAACATGTGGTCGGGCATTATCTTGTTGGAAAGTTGGATCTGCCAGCGTGTCAAGATAGGGTAAAAGATGGGGTTCTAGAACTTCGTGGATATAACGCTGCGCGTTCATGTTACCTCTGATGAAGATTAAAGGTCATTCGTCGGTAAACACTTCGCATGCCAATAGGTCTTCCGTGTTCTGCAAACCATTCATTTGCAATGGACCTGGTAGTGGAGAAACGGTCCCTTAAGGCCAATAATCTTAGGCGGCGATCTTCACGGTCTGTTGTTCTACGGCGGCGTCCAGTGCCCCTTGCTCTTTGCGTACGGCCTTCTCGAAGCCATGCCTGACAACACCTAACCTACAGTGTCTACACTTCTTTGCACTCTAACTGTAATTGCCCGAAAAGAAAGTCCAGCTTCCCGAATTTCCACTATACGGCCCATACGGCCCCTATCAAACTCACTAAGTTGACGAAATCGTACAGGTCTTCGTACTCTAGGCATCGTAACCGATCGTAAAGGATGTCAAGAACCAAAATCCGCCAACGTTGATTTTTTACTGCGGCTGAAATATTCATTTTTAGAGCGTTATTGAATTAAAAAAAAGCAGTATAAAAACCGGAATGTCCAACTGATAAGGCTGAAAATTTTTACTCACTTGTTATTTACAGTAAGATAAATACATTCACCAACTTTTATTAAAATAAAACCATTCAAACTGGGTGTTCGGATTTATATGTCATTTAGTATAATTTCTGTAAAATCGATGCATGGCCTTATTAGGTGCTTGGTACAGGTACCTTATGTTGCCAAAATCGGGATTAGTAGCATATCGTCAAAATCGGTTCAAAAAAGTTCATTTTAGTATGTTAGCTTATAATATATCAAGAATTTCGTGTGCCCTCCTGGAAGCTGGAAAAGTGTGGATCCCAAGACAATACTGATTTATACTGAAAAGCTATCATGCCTGAATATATTAGAGACTGACAAGCTGCTAGAATTCTATCGATATGAATTGATTAAAGACTTTGCTAGAGACGACTATCAAGAATCAATAGAACTTTCAATAACAAACAAAAAATTAAGATTCGACCGCCAGGCTCGGTGGATGGCCAGAGCACTATTCATTAAAAATATCATCTTGCAAACTAGGTAGGTTTTGGTGTGCAAATAGTGTATTTCACGTTTGCTCGATGTGATCGCTGTGAGCGTCATCAAAAGCGTCCATCTATGGAGGAACGACTCAACGAGACGACACGCTCAAGCATGCATTGTTGGTTGCAGAATGTAATGAATTAGAAAAAGTTAATGCGCACCTAATTTCTATCTTTGAGTACATCTCAAGTAAGTGATTTTGAGACAAGACACCAATGGAATTATCATCATAGATTATTAGCAGACAAATCCTCACTATGCACCTATGCACTGCCGTTTCCTTCCAGCTATAGTATTCAACTTACAGCTCAGACCTTCAATAATGCGATCTCTAAAGCAGAAGACGTTACATCACACCAGAGCCAAATATTGATAGCTGAAGCATGATGATGTTTAGACAAGACGTACAGCTACAAAACGAGTTCTCAACAAGTGTACAATAGTTAGTGCTAAGTTGACATCTTGTAGAAAAACCTACGTTATGTCACAAAAAACCTATAAAATGTCAAGAACCGACAAAATGTCACTTTTCAAGATACGTAATACCTGTGCCGTTCACTTTAGTGGTTCTTGTTTTTCCAACCATCCTTACTTGCTTTTGCCGTCAAAAGTAACATTAAGTGAGGCATGATTTTTGTTGCACTAAAAACTCTGTTGTCTGAGATGCTTGCTATCCCTCTGTTAGATATTGTCTCACTTCACTTTCATACGAGCCTAGGAGGCTTATGCCAGCTAGTCAAAATATCTTGAAGTCATTCTCTGACATCAATAGAATAGCACAAAAAGCTACAATAGCGCTAGAAAGGTGCAACTAGATGTGCGGGAAAAATTTGGGGTTAAGCTCAGATATGATCATAAACTAAAGGGTCAGTAATATGGTGGACAAAGACTAGTCGGGAGCAACCTGCCAGCCTGCTTGATCGTCACGGGGCCATGCACACCGCTCTCAATGGAGAGTTAGAGCTTCTTCTAAGCCAGCAGCATTGCATACGTGCATTCAGAGCAATGTACTTTCCGTGATTCGCAAACCAATAGCTATCGATATAGTGGCACATATGTACAATTTCGATAAAAACTATAAGACGATAGTACTAGAAAAAAAGACGTGGGAGAACCTCCTACAGGTACATGCCAAAAGCTGTTGTTACACAGTCTCAGTGCTAGCAGAATTTGCTCCATGGACCTCTCCTCTTTGATTCCGACTTGTTCACTTGTACTTACATTCTAATGTTAATGTTAGTATGGAGACTCTTATTTACCTCTAATTTGGAGTGGCCTAAATTATTTTGTCTATTCCTAAAGACTTCACCAGCTAAACCATGCTAAATTTCTAATTCGCAAATCTTCAACATACTCATTTATCAGTCACCATCAATTCAACGAAATAAAATTCCATGCTATGCTTAATGTATGGGCAGCGTATTAGCCTCAAAAAGTGCCAAGTCACCTTATTATCATATCTCCAATTCCCCGTCAACGTTCGACTATTAGTCGAAAAAGAAAATAATATCCATTAAAATAAATGTCTACAGCAAAAGCTATATGAAACATCATTTGTATCTTTTATAATGTATCCCGCCATCTGGCCTGTCACTTTTTAATAAGACTCGTTCTGCCCCTATACAAACACCTAGCGTCGCCGTCGTGTGGTTTCCCGTCTTAAATCGCTGGTAATGTTAATTTGATTACAATTTCATGATTTAACTCCTCACCTCATGTTCGCAGGTGCAGGCTAACAGTTGAACCTTGCTTGGGCCTAATAGCTTTGTTTTTTAGACATGATGAAGGAATTGGGGACTGTTTAGAATGAGTGTTCTCCACGCTGGTTCTCATTTCGAAAAATGGTGTTAAATAGGTCAACCATTTGCGCCCCGTGTAATGGTGTCATTGTAATGATGTTTATAACACTGAAGTAGTCGCGGAGACAGTAACTCAAATACCGGGACTGCGCCACTGCTATACGAAGCATAAATACACTTTGTTAAGCCGATTTGTCATGAAGTTCTAGTAAAAACGGCGTCAAGTAGGTTTACCCCTGCACTTCCTGCGTAACGCTGTCATTAGTTCATGAGGAAAAAGTTAGCTACGAACATAATAAAATATTAAACGGAACAAGTCAGTCAGCTCCTACGATTGCTCCATCGTCCCCACCCATTGGACAATGTTGCGGAACTTTTTCCCCTGCTCTCCCGATGTACCATTTGGCAACGTTGCTATGACAAAGCTTGCCACTCGCCAGCCACTTGCCGGTCAGTCATCGGTTCGTAACGCTGCTGCGACGCTTGGCTGAAAACATTTCATCAAATCATTCTAAACCAAGGGCAAATTTACAGGGGCATTGTTGATGTGTGAAATATGTTCGTAGAATTATCGGGGAGGGAAGCGTATCATTGTCTGTCACAGCACTCCGTAGGATCTTTGGACTTGGTTAAAGTCAGTAGGTTCACAGATTATTAGCTACATTTGCAGATCTGTCAAGTCTGGTTGCCCAGATACCAGACAAAGTCAACGCGAGATGAGATTCCTAACAGTGCCAACTAATAGCTTTCCGTAGTGGTCGATTCTGGTCTGATAGATCTTATTTCAATGTTGTATGTATCTCGGACTCTTGCACGTAATGAGTGATTGTGTCCCTGAACGTGTTAACGTACGTGACGCTTCACTGCGAAAAGCCAGCATACTTGCAAAATCCAGTCGATGATTTGCTGTGAAATAAACCATAGTAGTGCTTACCGCATTTCATGATGGATAGCGTCGTGCTAGATTTCTTAACAAACGGTATTTGACTTCCTTTCAGCTTAAATATCAGTTATGCGTATGTAACAACTTGCTTCTCATCGTATGCCTCAATATCACTCTTACTATAATTGGGTACCAAAACGGAACAGAGTATCTATCATACGCTACTCCTAGCGCGGTGTTGAGTCTTTGTATTGCCCAAGTTGGCGCGCGCGAATCCCACCGCGTTACGTACGATACGGTGCCAGATTATATAATTTTATGCAAAATCGTATAAATTTAAACCGGTACCACAGTGAGAAAAACCAAGATGTGTTTGGTAAAGGTAAGAACTCACTCAGGGAACCTCCCACATACGAAAACGATTCCAGTATTCACCTACTGATAACATCTGTTCCCTAGTTCACGCAAGCCGTAAAAATTCGGTTAGTTAAACAAAGGGTCGACCAGCGTGGCGAGCGGCGAGCTGACCCACCTCATTTATTCCAACACATCACAAACCGTGTTCCCCGAAATGAGATAAATTTATTAAGACCGGCAAAAAAGGAATCGCGTGCCTGCGTTAATCAAGAAAGTGCTTAAAACACCCCGAAAGGTGACACTTATGATTGATCTGCGAATTCGCTTCCTCTTTTTTGTGCGTTTTGCGGCACATGCCGTTCGGGCGGCTACGCAATCGCCACCTGTAGTGCCATTAGGAGCTGCCCAGATCATTAATCTGCGATGACTTCATTTTTTTAGTTGTAGATTGATCCGTATGTGACGCCGTTGTTGCGTTGTAAGCTCGAGGAATATAGGGTCATTAAGTTTCAGGCATTTGCATTATTCTGCAATCTATTTGCATCAAATTGTGCTTGCTTTGGAGTTATATCATGTTTTATCAGCCTGAAATTTCCTACAATTTAAAAGGAAAACATATCTTCACAATAGGAGAGCGCTGACGCTGACACGGGACAAGTGTAATCTAGAAATTTTTGAAGGAGAGAAATGAGTATCACAATGTAGGAGGCCATAAAGGCGTCCTACAATTGCAGTGGCATCATCAATAATAACTAGATCAATGCGCTGAGTGTCAAAGAACAATATGTTGTATTTATCAAATGTGTTTCACCATATATTAATGTTGTAGAGTGTGGTATATGAAGAAAAAGTGAGGAAACCTAAATACCGTTTCTTTTCCAATTCGTTCATTGACTTGTAATCTTAACATAAAAGGGAAAATTTACTAAAACTGTGGCATTGGAAAGAAAAACATTTTCTGTTTGAGAAGAAGATATAAAAAAAACTGAACAGGTTTGATATTTGAAGCACTCATATGAAGAGCAGATTTTGCTAGTTTTGATAGTCACAGTAAAAAAAAATCTGAAATCTTTGGCTCGAAAGTCTGCATTTATCTCTTGTAGTGTTGGCAGCTTCAATTTAGTTTGCTTCCTAATTGAATGTCCATATCTAAAGGGGTGGTTTCAGGTCCATTTTAAGATGAAAACTTCAAATGATCGTATGTCCTAAATGTTTTAACTTTTGAAACACAGGGTGGTAAAAGATATCAAAAAAATAAATCCTTGATTATGAATATCTGTAATACCACTTAATGAAATTTGGCATACATGTAAATGTGTCTAGAGACATTCTTTTAATTTTACCTGCTTGTTTTGATAGACAGTGATGGTATTCTGTTTGTCTCTCTCTTATGAAAATTTTCAATCACTTCGAACCAAAAATCGAAGCGATATTATTTTTTTCAATCTCATGCACGGTTTTTATCAAAGCGATCATAAAAATATTGTTAACATGACAATATTACCATGCAG
The DNA here is from genome assembly GCA_963669975.1 of Acanthoscelides obtectus. Classification (NCBI taxonomy): domain Eukaryota; kingdom Metazoa; phylum Arthropoda; class Insecta; order Coleoptera; family Chrysomelidae; genus Acanthoscelides; species Acanthoscelides obtectus. Next base: position 57,845,308 of record CAVLJG010000004.1, read on the forward strand.
AGAATTTTTTGGGTGGAAATAGTGGGTCGAACAAGAAAAATTGAATTATTTTAGTCTGACGCACGGTTTTTACCCGAAAAATACAATCTATTTCTCGACATAGTGACATTGTCATACTAACGATATTAGGATCATGCAAAGAAACGTTATTTTATTTTTGTAAGCGAATACCGTGCATCGGAGTGGACAAAAATTAGGAAATCAAATTTGCTTAGAAATGACGGGATTTCAATTAAAAGTTTTTATTTTAAGAGAAATCAGTTGCGTACTATCATTGTCTGTCAAAATAACCAAGTGAAATCGGTACCAACGTCGCTGGTGGAAATTAAAAGAAAATTCGTACATTAAAAATACCTCTTGATAGTACATATATAATAAAGTATTTAAAGTGATATTACAGATCGTAACAAAAAACGATTGATTTTTTAAAAGTTTACCACCCTGTTTCTCAAAAGTCAAGACGTTTAGGACATACAATTATATGAAGTTTTCTTCTTAAAATGGAACCAAAAGTAGCCCTCTTAAATATTGACATTCAGTTGGAAAACACCTTATATATTTTATGTAAGTAAATTTCGATTGTAGTTTTTCATTTTAGATATGTTTTTTTGACTATATATTTGTTCATATTTCCTTATAAAGACTTCATTTGATTACTGATACTTATGTATTTTGAGATACTATCTATGAATTCCTTAACAATTTCATGTGTCATATTTTTCAGTTGGTACTACCACAGAAATACAATAGGTTCGTTCAAAAATATCATCAATTTGTAATCCTTCTTTTCTCGTGAAACAAATGTTTTTTCTCTAGCATGACCATATCAAGATTATATGCTAAGATTTCTTAAACGTCAAAAAAGAAACATAACCTAACATCACAATTGACTTCTGATTGACAGCAGACTAGAAATCTAAAGCAGTACATACAAGTACCTTACTGATGATGACATACTATTATGAAAATCAAGGAGGCCATAAAGGCGTACTACAATTGTCATCATAGTGATTATCATAGTGTTTTCTCTCCCTCAGAAAGGCTGGGGTATTTCTAGATTTCTACTGTACCGAGTCAGAGTTTTAATTTGCACTGACTTTATATGAGACAAGATTGCAAAACAAATTGTACATTAGCACAGCCATTTTTTCTCCTTTACAAGGTGGTATAATTGGAATTTCAAGGTTACGTTTTGTCTTTCGTTCTCAATCATCTACTGTATTTTACAATAGACTCTAAAGGCATGCATGTATAGATATGACATACGCGAAGTTGTGGATACTGATTGTGTACAAAAGGAGGTTATTTTCTCTTAACCTGATTAAAATTTTTTCAAAATATCTTTCCATGGATAACATAATAGAATAAATCCATTGTCTGTTTTCTCCGTTTACACTCCAACGGATATTTATTCTTTAAAATTGTCTTTCTTAGCCTTCAAATAACTCAAAACAAGGCAATGTATTCTGTTGAAATAACTAAGTATACCCGGAAAACCGTTGAAGTTCTTGTTGGATTGTTTAGCAGACGGTGTTCCGCATAATCCAGATTCGAAAAGCAGGAAGCAAATCAGGAGTGGAGTCGCTTTGCTTCTGATTTGCATGTGGACGCTTCATGAATATTAACTGAACAAATCGTCTTGTTATACGAAACAGTGGCGGAGGCTAAGGACTACAAATCTTCTTCGAGAATCTGGGAAATTCTGTTTTGATATTGTTAGCGAGAACTTGGGTGCCCTTAAGTCACCAGATGACCTAGTATGGTAACTACAAAAGTTGGAGTTTGTAATGTATTGTATTTATATTTTTGTATACTTATATCTATTAAAGTGACATATATGTACACCGTTCGAACAGGCATTATTACAAGGCATTTACAGTGAGGAGTCGGAATATCCTAAACCAGTTATACGAGCCCCTTCCACTACAGTTGGCCCAACTATTAGAAATATTAGTTTTTTTCTTATCAAACACAAATAATAAAAATGTAGCAGGGTGTTATAGATTTAAAATATTAACAATAAATATTTTGATAATATATAGTAGAAAACACCAACTTTATCGCTCCCTAATCAAATTTGCAGCATAAAAATAACACATGTTGCAATTACAGCATATCAACCTATTTTCATTTCAATGCAAAATAAGTCTATAACGCATAGGTGGCTGTGAAAAATAAAAGCCATGACAATTGTTTTTATTAATCACAGCTGTCACAGCTGTCAGAATACGTTCAAAATAGTTTTGGGTTGGGTAGTTAAGGTTATCAAAATGGGTAGAGGAAAAGTTATTAGTGAGAAAATTCGGTTACTGATAATTAAATTTTTTAATTCTGGGAAATCAAACTCAGAAATTGCAATTGCTTGAATTTAAATCAATAATAGAGCCTTCATCTGCTGAGCATACTTCAGTGGCATCATCAAGAACAAGGAGATCAATGCACTGAGCCTCAAAGAACAATATGTTGTATTTATCAAATGTGTAGCACCATTATATTAATGTTGTAGAATGTGGCATATGAAGAAAAATTGAGGACAGCTAAATACAGTTCCAGTTTGTTCATTAACTTGTAATCTTAGCATAAAAGGGGAAATCTACTAAAACTGATATAGGAAAGAAAAACATTTACTGTTTGAGAAAGAAATATCAAAAACCGAACAGGTTTGATATTTGAAACACTCATACACTCAGATTTTGCTAGTTATGATAGTCACAGTAAAAAAAATATGAAATCTTTGGCTCGAAAGTCTGCATTCATCTCTTGAAGTATTGGTAGCTGCAATTTAGTTTGTTTCCTAATTTAATGTCCATATCTAGGAGGGTGGTTTCAGGTCCATTTTAAGATGAAAATTTCAAATCAAAAGCACGGTTTTTATAAACTCGATCATAACAATATTAACATGACAATATCACAATTTTTAGGTGGAAATAGTGGGTCGGACATGAAAAATTGAATTCTTTTAGTCTGACCCAGGGTTTTCACCCGAAAAATACAATCTATTTCTCGACATAGTGACATTGTCATACTAACGATATTAGGATCATGCAAAGAAGCGTTATTTTATTTTTGTAAACGAATACTGTGCATCGGAGTGAACAAAAATTAAGCAATCAAATTTGCCTAGAAATGACGGGATTTCAATTAAAAGTTTTTATTTTAAGAGAAATCAGTTGCGTACTATCATTGTCTGCCAAAATAAGCAAGTGAAATCGGTACGAACGTCGCTGGTGGAAATTAAAAGAAAATTCGTACATTAAAAATACCTCTTGATAGTACATATATGCAGAATTTTAATAAAGTATTTAAAGTGATATTACAGATCGTAACAAAAAAATGATTCATTTTTAAAAGGCTTACTACCCTGTTTCTCAAAAGTCAAGACGTTTAGGACATACAATTATATTAAGTTTTCTTCTTAAAATGGAACCAAAAGTCGCCCTCTTAAATATTGACATTCAGTTGGAAAACAACTTACATATTTTATGTAAGTAAATTTGAGTTTATTAAAAAGGTTATTGTAAAACACTATTGTAGTTTTTCATTTTGGATTATGTTTTTTTGACTATGTATTTGTTCATATTTCCTGTTATTATTTGTACCTTTTAGATATAAAGACTTCATTTGATTACTGATACTTAGGTATGTTGACATACGGTCTATGAATTCCTTAACAATTTCATGTATGATATTTTCCAGTTGGTACTTGCAGAATATAAATAAAAGAATATTGGTAAAATAAATATTTTTTATTCTACATTGTATACCCACAGAAATACAATAGGTTCGTTCAAAAATATCTAGAAATATAGATTTCATCAATTTTTAATCCTTGGCGTTAACTAGATTATATGCTATTTTCTAAATTACAAGCTATATAAACAGGGCTAAAAGGGTATCTAATCAATTGCAAAGAAATCTTTCTAGTTTAGGGGTACATTAGATCATTTTGGAAAGCTAATTAACTCTAGGTATCAAACTTCTTGAAATATCCAATTTAAATACATTGATTCTTATTTTTTTCCCTCTAATAACGTTCCTTACACTAAAGTTATTGTCTTGGAACGATATCTTGTATCCTGGGCTTGGATGTTCTTTGAGCAATGCAAGTAGATCTAAAAAAATAGTATTACAAGTAAAGGTGATTTCTTATCTATCTAACCGCCTCATTTTGAATGAAGATAAGACTGTTGAAATTCATTTCTTAAAAAGAAACCACGCATGCATATTGATAGCTTTTCAGATCAAACTGTCTTCTTAGGAACTCATGTTGATAGTAAGTTAAGCTGGCAACCACAAATAAATCACATTTGCAACAAAATTAACAGTGCTTATTTTGCAATATTGAAATTAAAGCCTAACATCCATCTAAACTCACTCTTAGATATGTACTACGCGCTAGTTTATTCTCACCTCACTAACAATATAATCATACGGTGACAGGCAACAATGATTAACAGATTATTCATGCTGCAGAAAAGAGTACTTCGATTAATTTTTAATATTAGTACTTCGATTAATTTTTAATATTAATAAGAGGGACTCTTGTAAAGAAATATTTAGACGCTATAATCTGCTTACATTAACTTCCATCTATATCTACAAATGTGCCATCTTCGCATTTGAACATAGCAATAGATTTGTTCGTAACAACGCCATTAATAGTCAATACAACACTAGAATAGGGCATGATCTGAGTATACCGACACATAACTCTGCCCTATTCCAAAAATCTCCCACTCTAGCGTGCACTAAGGTATACAATAATCTGCCGAGTGAGTTGCGGAGAAGCACTAATATCCTTGCGCTGAAAAAACATCTCAGGAAATATCTGGTTGAAAAATGCTATTACTCTCTACATGAGTTTTACTAACACATGAAAGTATCTGTTTTTTAAATTCTTTTAAGCTGTTAATCATTTCGTTATCAGTGAATTGTCTATTATCGTGGAGTAAATTTATTTTAATTTCACTTTTTATTCGAGTTTTAACGAAAGTATGTATGTTTTCTTTTTAAGCTTTTAACCATTTGTCCTCACTGCTCGATGTTTATTGTGTTTATATATTATGTATTTCTAACAGATTCTCCTACCGCTTTTCTTTTCTTTGTATCAGCTTCAATGATTTTTACCGGTTAGACGAACATTTTTTGTGATAAAAAAAGTCGCTGTATATGTATATATTTTTACCGTTACAGATTACGATTCTTGCACTGTACCTGTACCTATAATGTGATTTAACCTTTTAAAACGTTTTGTAATTGTAATGTCCTTATTTATTTTATAATTATAAGTATTTTTCTGGCATATTTGCTCAAACGCATATATGACCCTCAAATTGATATTGACAAGTCTTATATCATGTAACATGATCTAATAGGACAATAAACTATCTATCTATCTATCTATCTATCTTATGTTTTACTCCTAAGTACCGATATAAACATAAGGGTTAAAGTATGTATTTCATATAGCATCTGTGCTAGATTACTGAGTTCTTATTTAACCTGTGGCATCAGCTTTGTGAGATTTTGTCAAATAGAAATGTTGATTACAATATTCAAATTGCTACTCTATCGAGTTTCATGTGACATTTTATCTCTCACATGTAACATTAACCAATAGACATTGGAGAACCCCCTTCCCAGGCATAACAAAGCTCCTCTTGAACTCAGTAGCTTTTAACTTTTATGAATATATAGGCTTATGCCTTCCTTTAATTTACAAATTGCAGCGTAACACATGTCAGTCACAAAAAGCAAATTCACTTATTCCAGTAAGGTTGCCTCCTTAAACATGCTTTCAAGTGCCTGGATGCATGAATTCATTCTTAGGAAGATCACTCGCCTCTTTATGCTTCCAAAATAGATATGGAGTTTTGCATGCAATATCACGATGGTCTATATCTGCAAAAAAGATGCATAGATTCAAGAAACATTAAAAATTTTACACTTTGGTGTGGGCTACAATTTTATAATGATATTTTTAAGAGTTATAGTCTGAAATTTTTAGGTTAAGGTTCCCACTAATATAAAAAAAATACCAGATAGGGCAGGGCATGTTTAAACTCAATTTCAGAGCATTTACACATTATACATACTTGTAGCCTGACACCATGCAATCCAAAGTCTAACAATGATTTGTGAACAGCCATCTCCGACATCAACAATGCAGTTGCACTTCGGATACAATGTTTCTTATCCAACATCTCATAAAGTCTGTGACAACGAACCACAGCTGAAAAAAATGCGATAAGTATATATAAATATGAATATGGCAATGTTGAAAAATTTTGTAACTTACCAGCTTCATCAAGGAACAGCTTTGTTGTAAGCTGTTAGGCAAATGTATATAAATACACATCCATTTGCATTAAATTGTTGAATTTAGATCATTAGTACCAGATATGGGACTTGAAGATACCACGGCCTGACGAGTTTTTTCAATGTAGGAAATTATTATTGAATGATCAATATTATTTGCAAGAAATATCCTTCGGCATTTGATTCATCTGTCAAAAATTTCGTCAAAAAGAAACATAACCTAACATCACAATTGACTTCTGATTGACAGCAGACTAGAAATGTAAAGCAGGACGTACATGTACCATACCGAAGAAGACATAATATTATCGACATAAACGCGCCCTACGATTGTAGGGACGACTGACGATACGGGCCTAAGTATCCGAGAACGATGTCACGGATGCCAACGGCGCACTCTCTCTAACGCTTATCGCGCCTGTCGTACGCATTACGACGTCAACTAAATTTGAACTTCACCGTATATTTAGACTTACAGCTATCTTAGCGGAGCCCCATTCTGAGCTGTAAATAAAGTCGACAATCGCAATCTTTCGGACTATACCTCCTGTGTTTCTCTTTAGCCTGACTAATGCTCATGGTCGGACAATCAAGGAGAACATCCATCCATCTCATCCGACTCCCTACACAGGGGACTTAACATACTCAACCGTTCCTCACTAGTCCGTCAGCACTTGAGTGCTTTCTTCACTGCCTGATACCGTCACAGCTCCTTCATTATCATTGTCGTGAGACTTGGCTATTGATATTTGCCGATGTCTTTAGGTTGCTATGCCAGAGCTTCGATGTGAAACAAGACCAGAGCTTGGACTATTGCCACGAGGATAAATGATGAATTTTAAAAGTTAAGACCCACATACACTTACTTCTTTTTAGATTATCTTAGCCAACAGGAAGTATAGTTGACATGATGAACGATACTGAGAAGAAATCCAAAGCAATGTTGTGCTTATGCACATATCGGTCATTTTGAAGGGGCATCGACCAAACGAGGAAGCTCCTAATTTTGTCCAAACAAGAGTCCGGTCGGCCACGAATTAGCAGTCCAGCAGCGGTGTTGGTAGGTTTGCGTAGCGGTGGTGTGATTGCAGCGTGGAGTTGATTTGCGATGCAAAACTAGGGCGGCATTTGAGGGTGGGCAGCCGTCAGCCCGGCAGCCCGCCGTTTGCGGTGGCGGCGCCAGTGATTGCACGCCCAATTACACCCCCGAGATCGGGTTTACATAAGTAATCAGCGGGCACAGCCGCCCCGCGTACAGTTGACACAGCGCGCTCGCCACCTCTGCTGCCGGAATTAAGTGATCCAACCGGCCCCAGCTCAGCAAGGGATGACGATGCGACACTGTGACAGTGTCGTTACTAGGGTTTCTGATTTCTCGACCATTTTTCATAATCGAAGACACTTGTGTTCAATTTTTACTACCCACGCCAATTGACGAGGAAGCATTACAATCGCGATTTCCAAAAGGAGACATTATGTTCTTTAGATGATATGTATCTGACGTTGTACGTCTCGAAAACTAAGTCACTTTCCGTCGGTCCGTCTACCCGCTGACCCTTGACTTCTCTAATACTTGAAAGGTACTGTTCGGATTTTGTGAAATTTTGATACAAGGTCACTACTACAATGCCAAGAACGGAACAACAGCGTAGAAGCATTGGTCGATCATTATTACATTATTTGTCAGATTTCAGAGCGTCTTTCACTGATACCAGAGATGCGATATTCAGCCCCCTATTTTCTGCAATTCCCAACCCCAACTATCAACACCTTCAAAAATTTTTGTGAAAATAACCTGGATCCTCTGAAATGCTAAAAAATTATGTTTGAGCGATTTCTATATTGTTTGTCTTCTTATAGTAAACTTGAGTGAAACTTTTATTAAAACCCGACTGTTACTTTTATGGTTTTTCGTGATGTACAGGGTGGCTAAGAAGGCGAAGTACTGTATCTGGGAATCTGTCCATCGTAGGGGTCTGCGGCAGGAAAAGTTCTTACTAAAATGGCCAAGAGAAATGGCCGCAATCTTGAGTTCAAAAAAGTGATGTTTCTGCGAATTCTGCTATATTAACTTAGCAAAATGATCTTCAAAGTGAAGGATAATGTGAACTTTTTTGTCTGACAATTTTTGCAGTTTCTCAAAAAATAAAGTGGTGGGAGGTATTCAAAGGTTTCCGGAAAGAACACCATGTATCTTCGAAACGGCTAACCTGATCTTAACAAATTTGGGCTAGTTGAGAAGAGCTATTCTTCGGCTACAAAAGCTATAAGTTTTGTTGGTTTCACATGTGGCCTCAAGAGGGTTTCGACATTCGACAGAAATGGTTAATTTTATCAAAAAATTAAATGCATTAGATTTTTTTTATGAAAAAGTAGCTAAATGATGTCTGAACAAGCTCGCGAAACCGCATCTCGATATCTTGTTTCTAACCTAAGATTTAGGTTAAAGAAAATTTTATTCGGAAATCGCTTAAATTTTTATTTTCGTTTAACTAATTTTTCTGAAATTTCGTTTTATTATTAAGTTGTGGCCCTGGAAAGGACCGTTAAGAAAGAAAGGTTTTTAATGACCCCGTAAATGCTCGAAATGCTGACCATCACGCTGTACGCATTCCTGACGCCTCTCATGGGTAGACAAAACTGCAGCTTCTGGCGATCGCGGAGGCAATGGTAACAGACTTCCTCTTCCAAACCACCGCTGGTGAAATACTTCATTAATACGAGTATGCTCTCTCACAATAATAGCTAAATGTGCTGGGCAACCCTCCAACTGCAACTACATTAATATGCTCTCCCACAATAATAGCAAAATGTGCTACATTCCGGCAGAAGTGGTTAATTTTCTCAAAAAATTAAATGTATTAGTATGATTCTTTTATGAAGAAGTAGCTAAATGATTTCTAAACAAGCTCGCGAAAGCCGCATCTTGATATCTTGTTCCTAACCGAAAATTTAGGACAAAGAAAATTTTATACGGAAATCCCTTATAAATATTTTTATTTTTCTAAACAATTTTTTTTCTAGAATTCTTTTCATTCATCAGAATAAAATCACCTTTTTTTAAAATAGTACATAATATCGTTAAAGAGGAAGTAAGTAATGCTAATAACAAAAGGCATACTTTTTGTTTAAGGGCATATTCACTATGGGTATATACGAAAAAGAGATCAATAGAAGCAGGCCATGGAATACAACCCAATAAATACCTACTCAAAACATAAATAATCCACAAATTTTCAATAGTTTTCAATAGTTTCGCGTTATACTTTGAGCGGTTTTTGTGCTTACCAGATGCGTTTTACGGAGAGGCTTCACGAATGCATAGAGCTTGATGGTCAGCATTTCGAGCATTTACGGAGTCATTAAATACCGTTCTTTTTTAACGGTCCTTTTCAGGGCCATAACTTAATAATAAAAAGAAATTAAAGAAAAATTAGTTTAATTAAATAAAAATTTAAGCGATATTGGAATAAAATTTTCTTTGACCTAAATCTTAGCTTATGAACAAGATATCGAGATGCTGTTTAGCAAGCTTATTTAGACATCATTTAGCTACTTTTTCATAAAAAAATTTTTTTTTTAGAAAACTAGCCATTTCTGCCGGAATGTCGAAAAAAGCCCTCTAGCGGCCATATGTGAAACTAACAAATCTTGAAATATCATACCATTTGTAGCCCAAGAATAGCTCTTTCCAACTAGCCTAAGCCGGTTAAAATCGGATCATCGGTTTCGAAGGTACAGGGTGTTCTTTTACGGAATACCCACACCACTTTATTTTTAGATATACAGCAAAAATTTTCAAACAAAAAAGGTTCAGATTATCTTCGAATTTGAAAATCAAATATTTTTTTGTTAGGTAAATATAGCGGAATTCACAGAAACATCACTTTTTTAGATTCAAGATTGCAATTATGCCCGCTAGGTCATTTCAGAAACATGAAAACAATTTTCAGGTTTTTCTCTTGACCGTTTTAGTAACAACTGTTTTTGCCGGACGCCTCTACGATAGATAGGTTCCCAGATACCGCACCTCGCATTCTTAGTTGGCCATCCTGTACATGTATTATCCAAAAAACATATTATATTATAACTCAAATTGTTTCACGATTACAATACTTTCTGGACAGTGGCGTAGCAAATGAAAAAGAAAAACCTAAAAAATATAACAAATAAGAAATAAAATATACAATTGTCAACAAAATAATGATAAAATTAAAAGAATGGCGTCAAGTTGGGTCTGCACTTCTTACTCAACGCCGTTGTCGGTTCAAAAAGGATTATGTTCAGCGCAAACTTGATCCTCTGAGAAGAAGGTCAGTCAAACAGGTCCATAGTCCATAGATATTCTTCTAGCAACGTCGCTTCTGTCCAGACATTGCCACCGCATAGGAGACACTATGCTATCGCGCGGCAGTAACACCAGAACATTTACCAGAAGCGGCACGCCACCGGGAGCAGATGCAGACCCGGCAGAAAGGTACGCGATACGTCTGCTGAGAATAGGGCTAATGCTGCTCTAAACATTTTTTCATAAATGATGAAGATGTGAAAAAACGAAGAAGTTTTATCGCTTTTTTTTCGTTTTTGGTCTCCGCCGCTACTGGACCTATTTTCAAAAGCTTTTTCGTCCTTGGCATAGAAGTGACATTGTGTACAAATTTCACCAAAATGTGGTTATAGGATTAGCGCACAGGCAGACAGATAAACAGACCGCCAGTAGGCGTAAAAAACAAGAAAAGAAACAAATACTCGTTGGAATATATAAAAATGAAACATTGGCTGTCAAATAAAGGGTAGAACTAAAATATCCTGCTTCAATGCGTATTCATAATTTCTACCTCTTTTTGCAAAAAAATTATTCACATTTAAACTAAAAGGTACAGCGATATCGTCGAAGTTGTGGTAGGTAATAATTAGTCATGGCATGATAGCATACCCATTGTGTCCTAGGATAATAGTGTTTTATTTCTTTTGCATGATTTCACGTATTGCTGTTTTTCTTCCATAATCGAGAATTATGATTTGCGTTTACTCTAGGTATGACACATTTGCGGACTCATGTGCCTTGCACATTAAGACTGGTAAAGCCTTGACGATTTACATATTCGTCTCAAAATTAGACTGGCTTTTCAATAAGATTTTGTGTGGAATCAATAACCCCAGTCGTTTCTAGGAAATGAAACCTGGTCAACTATTTCTCCTTAGCCTATATGATTTGGTTTTCTGTGTTTGAAATCTGATCTATACGCTGGGCTGTTCTGTAATCCGCTCAAGCACCTCATGCAATATTCTGGGCACTGTGAGCTGAGTATATCCCATTTTCTCAGCCATTATGCTTTGGAATCCAGAGTTGGCACGATAACGCTGAAACACTTTCATTCTCTGCACAGGTGACAGGCTGCTCCACGTGCCTCTAAACAGATTTAAATTCATGAAAACACAAACATACATCAAATTTGCGTTACAAGCTTTATGCTGTGCAACTACCGAAGAGCGAGAAAGGTTGTTATGGACCTAGATTCCTTTTTTAACACGCTTTTATAAGCTTGGCCTGTATGTATGTAATGGAATCTTTGAGCATAATTTTCACAAATTTCCAGAAGCTTGATTAATTTGAAACTTCGCACACGTATCAAGGGCCCATGACAATGCAATAATTTAATAACAGTTTTCCATTATAATTATGAGTAAAATTCTGAAACGATATGCTAATGAAAAGGCACGGACTTCAAATCCCGCTTTACGAATTCTGAAACTACAAGCCTCTATAGCTCAGTGGCAGAGCACTGGTCCTGTAAACCAGGGGTCGTGAGTTCAATTCTCACAGGAGGCAGATTGTGGTATACCTTTTGTTTTATTCTTTTAACACGCTTTTATTAGCTTGGCCTGTAGATGTATGTATGTATGGATGTATGTATGTATGTATGCATGTATGTAATGGAATCTCTGAGCATAATTTTCATCAATTTCCAGAAGTTTGATTAATTTCAAACTTCGCACACGTATCAAAGACCGATGACAATGGAATAATTTGATAACAACTTTCCATTATCCTTATTATGACCGCGAGGATTGATAAATTCTTTTATAGATCCTCTGTAGGGGAGTAAGAGAGATAGAACTAGCGCGCGATCTGCTTATGCATGCAGTTTCTAACTTACTCTTTGTTGGTTTGGGCACTCGGCACAGCACAACGGAGGCAAATACCTTTTCAAGGTAGTGCATTCTCACTTTGTTCGTTGCGAATGTTGCCATTAATCCTGAGCTGGGCTTCGACCGCCTCAAGATGCAAGGTTGTACAGTCGATCATGCAGTCATTTATCTAGGCTCGCGACTGTTTGCTGCTGGACAAGCTTACGAAGCACTTAGTCGTGTAAGATCTCTAGACGGTATTCGGATTGAAGAACTTGATTGCTCTAGGTTCACAGGATAAACCCCATGCAACACTGAAGCTGTAAATGAAATGATTAGATTACGAAATGATTCGTAAGACATTTCAATACCACATGTCCACAAGAAACTAATTGATAAATCGAACTGAAAAATGAAAAATGTGACGGCAGCTAAGCAATTGAGAGACTGTCGACGATTCATCTATGGCAGCGTGCTGAACCAGTCGCCATGGGACTGGCAAATGACCACTCGAATCCAACTCAGAACTACTCCTAAAGTTCTGCCATTGATGATGAATACGCCTCAATCTTCCTGCTGATCTACGTACCTCATCTGCAATAATCGGTGATGGCTGATGTTGTCAGTACGTTGTCCGGCCTTTTGGCCTTCAGTTGCTGCTCATATTTATATGATTTCTATTTAGAATCGACTTACTTGGCAGACCTACACCGAAGAGCAACTATCAATGGAAGCGTATGTTAGAGTACTCCTGAGTTTTTTGCGTAAATGTGAATATCTGCCATTTTGTAAACCTAGAGGAGAGAGTTTTGCTGTTAATGAACAACTCACATGTTGCTGTACAGAGACCAATCGCGCATCCCTGCGTGCGACAATTTATATCACAAGCAAGATGCAACGCTAGTCTACCATAGATGTACCTAGTTTCTATGTGTTATTACTGAAAAATGGTACTTCGGCGGTTTTGTAGCCTGTCATGTGGACATTATTGACCTGTTCGATGGCTATCCCAAACCATATAGAATTTGCTATCACAAGCAAAATGTAACGCGAGCTCACGTAGAAGTACCCAATTCTTATATGTTTTAAATGAATAATGCTATATTGCTACATTGCTACAAACCAGATGGAATATGGTATCACAGGCAAAATGTAACGCTAACCTCGCATAAGGTGCCTATTCTCTATCTGGTAAAAGAAAAAGATATACATTGGGGGTTTCCTAACATGACATGTTCAATAATTACCCACCTGTTCCATTGTTATAACAAACCATGTAGAATTTGCTATCACAAGCAAAATGTAACGCTACTCTCACATAGATGTACCCAATTTTTAACTGTTAAAAATGAAAAATGCTGTATTGCTACATTGCTATCACAAACCAGATGGGATTTTCTACCACAAACAAAATGTAACTCTAGTCTCGCATAGATGAAACCTAATATCTATCTGTTATTTATGAAAAATGGTACTTCGGCGGTTTCCTAAACTGTCATGTGCATTCTTACAATGCTGTTCCAAGGTTATCACAAACCAGGTGGAATTTGCTATCAGATGCAAAATGTAACGCTAACCTCTCATAAGATACCTAATCTCCATCGGGTAATATGGAAAACGGAACGATTTCATAACCTGTCATGTTCAAACTTACAGTCATGTTCCAGGGTTATCACATACCAGGTGAAATTTGCTATCACAAGCAAATGAGAAGAGATTGTTGATCATAGTTGTCCCAAACGCTTTCAGTGTTATCAATTGCCGTAGGATCTTAGCCATCACAAGCTAAGTACAAGTTACCATCACAAGAAACGGAGTTTAGTGTTGAGTCGTTATCCAAAACGCCTACATTTGTTCTTGGTGTGGCTGACTATCACAAGGTAGGTCCGTGTTGCTATCCCAAGCAACCAAGTCCAATGTTTCAGCGTTATCACAAACGTCTTTGTTTGTCCCTGGTATGGAGTTGGCGTTCATAAGGTAGGTCCAGGTTGCTATCCCAAGCAACAGCGTCAGAACGTTATCCCAAACGTCGTGTCATGCACAGTCTGCAACGCCGGTGAGGCATTCATACCATGATTCACCTAACTTGCACCTAAAACAGATCGGTTAGTCGATAATCACCTGATGGTGATCCCCCTTCAGAAAAAGAGGGCTGCACGCCACTATCTAATTTTGCTCCACGACGAAAGGAACCTTGAGGCAACCGTCCGACACATCTATCGGCCAACCTTCTGTCCTATTGTCTAATTCTAATATGTTTAGCGATTCTTCGATACTGCTGAAAACTTAAAAACAGTGCGCGAACCCGATTGATATGTCAACCGTTTGGCACGAGAACAAGGAATGAGTGTTTATAGGCGGCCATTGAGGAGGAAGATAGAGGAGCGCGGTGCCGCTCTCCTTCGCTGCGTGCGCGCTTTGAACTCGTGGGTTTGGTGAGCGACGAGGGTACTACAAGTAGTATTTACTTCGATGAGACCGGAACATAATGATAATTTCTTAAATAGTTGTATTTGTATATCTACCGGCTCTAATCTAACAATTTCAGAGAAATTATCAAAATGTGAACTTACCATGAAAACTAGTATAGCTTTTGCTACTCCATTGGTTTACTATATACTACTATAGTTTTGAATCCAAAATCTAATTTGGGGTTAATCTGATTTTTTTCGATTAGCAGAACTACAATTTTTCCCTTTCCGGTTGATTCAACCAAACAATGTTGGTAATTGTCAATACTGGGTGTAAGGTTCATACTAGAAGAGATATGCCGTAAATACCTTTTACAAAATTTTTAAAAAATCGTCGATCGGAATGTAAGTAGAGGTAAGAAATTCATAATAACTGTGTCTTGGTTTGAATTTGTTTCAGTTGGTCAATTAATAACATACTTCAAGGTTTTTATAAGGGAAAGTTACTGGCAACTCACTATTTATATGATTGTAAGCTGAATCTGTATTTTCATACTTCCCTAAATTATCAAAATAAATGCTATACCTGTTCAGTAAGTTTTATAGCTATAATAATAATAATGTTTATTCGCCAAAAATACAGAAAATGGGCAAACTAATATGAAAAAAATCACAGAAGGCATCTCCTCTGTTGGTCTTAATAGCTGACAATCAATCATAGGTATGTGTATAACAATTATTATTGTTAATTCTAAAAAGTATTAATATAATTGGAATTTTGTAGTTTTAGTTTTCTATATAATTATATATAGTCATACGCTGCACAGTACAAACCCAGTCTTTCAATTTTCGTCTAATATAATTATATAATTTAGCTGCTAAGAATTTAAATGATTTTTTGCGTAATGTTTTATGTGGTCTTTGGATATTAGATGAGCCTATTCGAAATCGTGTGTTATGCCCGTGTTTATAGGATTTTTTTTCATTACAATACTTATGGTATAAGGTGGTGGCATGTAAGAAATAAAGTTGTCTTATATCAAGTATCCCTGTTTAGTTATATTTTGAGTATTTGACACTAAAATTTCACTAACGGTATCTAATTTGTGAAATCAATCAATATCTTCACAGCTTCTTCTTAGGTTCACCAAACTTGCCTTAGCGAATATATTGTACCCGGCTTAACTAGGATTCTTTTGTCGAGGTGTTGAAGACGACCGTTACCTTTTCCGATCTTTACGAGATAGGCTTCACGAAATCTTCTTCTTTTTGTGCGCATGTTTGACTAGTATGCGCACGTGCCAAAGGGTTTGAATTTGTATGGCTTTTGAGTTCAAATAATAAAGTATGTTTTAGAACTTGCATGAATAAAGAGTGTTATAAAAACTTCGAAGGTTTACAATAAAAACAAGCGCCAAGTGCAAGGAAGACCCTCCGAGTAGGATCCCACTGCTGCGTTCAAATGAACACCTATTGTGAATTGTATCATTATTCTGATTATCACTAGATTAAGCATAATTTTACAAAATTTTTGCCCGATCATATCATGTAACATGTAATATCCATCTATCAGTAATTACATAATCTTACATAAAGCATTTTTTTGCAACGCCTACTTGAATAAAATGAAATATCAATCGTAGAAAAAGATGCTATCAGATACAGATTGTACTTTTTTTTCGGACCGTATAGAAAGTAAGTTGATGATGGTTTTTCAATAACTGAAAGTCCGACACAACATTTAATAACACCACCATATAGGGTCAGAAGGTGCTCATGAGAAATTTCCATCGGTTTTTTGATATTCCTTAAAATAAAAAAATAAAAAAAAAGATTTGCCCAAATTTTTGTTTTTCCCAATAATCTCAGTAAGCCATGAAATTCTTACAAGTTTCTCAACGGCATGTAAATACGCGCCAAAGAACGCATCTTTTTCCTAACTTATCCTAAGCTGGTATTCCCATGCATAGGACCCTTATCTCGGACACCCTGCATACTGTAATTAGAGGTAAGAGCATTAGCTGATAAATTTCCCTCGTCGCGTCGTATCGTAACTATAGTAATGAATAACAATGTTCAATTCTTCAAAAGGTTCGAACTCGTTTTAGTACTCTAAAATAGGGTATTAAGCGACAATTATACTTGAAACCAGTTCTTTCGTAAAATATATTGGTACAGGACGCTGCATGCTGCTGCATCTCATTGATGACAACTCTTTCGGACAACACGTATTTATTTTTTCAGGTGATCGCACAGACAGATGAAAGCGAGAATAATTTTAGTGGATTGTGTTACACAACAAATGCAGCTGACGCCACCGTATCACCCTTTCTAAAAGAATATCTACACAAATAGAGGATACATGAAACCGATTAGAAAATGCTTTATAGTTCAGGATCCCTTTTATCGAAAAATGCCAATCTTGAGTAAAAAAATGTAAATTTTGCAGGTTGCACAAAATGTTGTGCCTCCAAATAAGGTGATAAGTATGTATTCTGCACTTTCAATCACCGAAGTCTAAACTGTTGAGAATCGATCATTCGAGCTGGATGCAAGTTTAATAGGATAATGAATGAGTTTTCTTCCCATGGTATCCGTTTTCTCCGGTCATAAACAATCACTCTGGCTTTGATAATTCTTTTGGTTTCTTTCCGAAACAGCCGCGTCGTGGTTTTTCAAATCATGCTCTTATCTTGACCAATCAGGATATTCTTTGTTATCCTGCAGCGACCTTTCTTACAATGTCTTCCTGTAGAATGCGTCAGTGAAGTTTGTACCAGCTCTAGTTTCGCATTTTATGGCCAAGTAAGCTCTGGGATTATATTCATCCTCCATTGCACATCATCAGGATTCTTCTTCGCAGCCATAGCTTGAAAGCTTTGATGTTATTTCTCCTCTCATGGTCCGTATTTTTACATCATTTAGTCCCTATCTCACTATTTAGGGAGTCAAACTTGATTCGCGGATCAAAACTTGCCAATAAGAACACGTTTATGAAGTTGCGAAATAACATATAATTTGTATAAGGAAGGGCTAATCATCATACTAAATCAATAAGTTATTGATAAATCACCTGCTTCAGCTTTAAAAACTTATTATTTTATTTTTATTTGGAGATCAAAATTGACCCATCAGAAAAAAGTCGTTAATTGATTGCTCGAACCATGGATCAATTTTGATACAACAGATTGGTATGACAACAAATACTGAGCATTTTGCAGGAAATAACACTGTCATTACTTACCTGTGGGAGCTAAATTTGGAAAAAAATTGATATATTTTCAATAATCCATCAACATATTCAATAAGTTTCAGTCTAAAGCTGAAGATATATCAACCACTGCTTCCCGGTATGTTTAGCTAGCACACCGTCTGTTTCTGGGCAATATTTATACAAGGATAAATATTTTCACTAATCCTATCCTATTTATAATAACGGTATTTCAGTATGCATGTAACGTTCTTTTGGGAAAAATCACCGGAAAAATCCTGGATTATATTTGAAATAAGAACAGTCTTTTACAAGCTGTCCGGTGGAGTCACATCAAATTGTTCAACGAAAAGTCGTGAGGCTGAAATTGAGGTAGATTGAAAAAATAAACACATAATTAATCATTTTTCGTATTTTTAATTGAATTAAAAAATAACTGTTATCAGGATCAACTACCGTTAGTTGGAATAACAGATACTTATTTACTAATATAAATTTTTTACATTTATCATGAGCTTGCCACATAGTAAGAAGCCTCGAGGGCGGTCGATGGCAGCACTGCAACAGTCCATCCTAGCATACATTGACAGCATTTCTTTTAACCTGCTTCAACCTATCCTTCACAGATGGCAGATGCCCAGATGGTACGGCAATTATAAGACAGTTGCACACTTATCTCTAAACATGTCTCGAGTATATAAACAGTAGAAAAGAAAGATTATTTCGTACTGCAGTTAGGTGAATTGAATATTTAGCCGATATTTTAAAATTTCTAAAAGTTTGATAATTATTTAAATTTTGAAAACCTGTGATTCCAACTGTTACAGCCTTTTGTGAAATGCAAATTTTAAATCATCTCTCGATCGTTTCTCAAGCATTCGTTACTGTTTGTTTAAAATCTAAGGAAAGATCAGTCCTCAAACGGCACTCAATCTCTCAAGGAACCCCTTTAAATGAATGTGACCCTTAAAACAGTCGAAAGTAACCCTCCTTGAACGTTTGACCAATGTTGTAGAAACATCCTGTATAATTTACTTTATATTTCAGCGCTGCTCAAATTGTGTAGCACTCTCGTTTTCTTGTAAAGAAGCGCAATAGAAAAGGGTAAAGTAACAAAAAATCGTATCTCCCTCCGCAGATTAGCCGACCTCTTTCACCGTCCAATGTTTTCTTAACAGAGCATTAGTATTATTGGCGTAGGATAACAGAACTCTATTGTATCTCCCCAGAGTAACAAATCCCGGAGAAATATTCAAAAGGCACTTACCGTCCGAGGTCATGGCTGGCTAGACAATGGGTGCGGGGTTTTCCCCATGACTGTCCAACGTTCAGCCCGTCCAGCTTTATTATTATTATTTACCCTTTTGTGGCTGTGTGTTTTTGCAGGGGATATTTCCATTCTCAACCGCCGACTTGGATAATGAGTTCTATTAGGCCACTCGAAACTCGAACCTTCAGTGATAACAAGCTGCGACAGTTGCTTGCACTGACCTGTAGAAAGGATTCACACCCTAAGCAACATTTTAAGTTGCATTAGTTGTTATATGAGGTCGTTACAGCGTTTTACTAGACACTTTTATAGAACAAAAAAGAAACATCCACAAAGATGTAACGTTTGTATATCAAAAATTTAGATCTGTTCAAAGCTCGCCTATGTAGCTTTTAAGAATGCATTTGGAGATCAGTACTATCGAATGAGAGATATCTGGGTGACACAGAATTTTGGGTATTTTGAGCTCTCGTGGAACGTCAAAAATGAATGGGATTAGTTTTTATAAAAAATATAGATCCCACCCCTACTACATCAGTGTAATTAGCACTTTGCATAAAAAATGTACGGACTGTTTCTATGATGGAGCTATATTGTTGAGAGTAAATCTATAGATATATAACTTTCTTATTGAACTTCAGATTTGGAAACATCACTTTTTTTCATATATTCATTATACTGTGGATTGAGTATGCGGTCTATATAACTTCAATTTGTTCCTGAGGAACGCAGAAAAGCGACCATGGTATGTACCTTCTGTGAGCGCAAGCATATTTATGTGCAAACGTATTGTGTATCTTCAAACTGTGTAAAGTGGCAGATAAAAATATATTATTATTTTTGAAAAGGAGACAAACCTGATCATTTCGGGTTGTATCTACTTTTGACGTCAACCACTAGGCTTTCATATCTAGTGTTACGCAGTTTTCGTTCAAAAATAAATAATATCAAAATCGACTATTTTCGCAATATTACAATCACGTCTGCAGCTGACCGAATATATAAAATCTCATTTTATAAGTATTTTTATATCCTAAAAGTCTTTTGAGGTCCATTACAACAGCATTTCATAATTCCTAGACTGAATATAAAATTACATTTGACGTTAAATAAGAAATCAAAAATCAATCTCTTGATGATGAGCATTATATTTTACCTTCAAGAGCATCTATACGATATTTTCTTTGAAATTCTGGATATTCTGTTCTATAAAAAAAATAATATTGTAAAATAAGAATATACCTTATGGTTTGGCGAAATGAGACGGCAAGAAGGCGAGAAGAGCAAGCTGTAATGTATCTTTTGTTCGTCCGACCACAGACGTTGACCACAGAGACTAAGCCTATACCATGCTGAAGTATCTAAAGGGCAGATCACCCTGCAAACGTCTGTACGATTCATAATTTTATTACAGAGAGCAGGATTAATTTTGGCAATTTTGTGAAGTAGGCCAAAGTACCTGCTCCATGTACACTGCTTTAAAATGATCAATATGTCTCCTAACTCTGGCGGCAATATGACTCGTAGTTTTGTTGCACTGCTCAAGATTCTAGACAGTATTATCATTATTGGGGTCAACTAGATGATCTCGTGTTTGACAATTTTATAAAAGTTTTCCTTAATAGGAATTTCACCTCCATATACTGATTGCTATGTTTCTGTTAAGTAAAGTAACTTGATTCTGGCAAAAGGTGTAACTAGACAGCCATCTCCAAAGTGTAGGGCGGCCTTTAATTCCATTTAAAACCATTGAAAACATCATGAAACTAGAATAGGTTAAATTTTAACATTATAGGTTGAGAGAAATTAAATATTCTGTAGGCTGGTATTGGGGCCCTAAACTTGATATTTGAAATACAGTTGAAACAGTGAATGGTGTGAAGGGTTTCTTCATAATAAGATTTGGAAAAATTTGAGAGTGATTTATGGGTCCATAAAACATCTACTGCAGCCGGAATCTATAAAAATTTGGATATTATACTCTTGGAAAACTATACATTTACGTAAGGCCATTATTAGAACCAGTAGAATTGAATAAATTAGTTTCTGGATTCATGGTGGTTCGGTAGCTTTTGTAAAATGTCCTGATTTCGGAAGGTGGAACAGATATATCAAATATTTTATTTTGAGTAAAATTCTATCCATCATATTGATTACCTGGTCCAGGTTCATTTTCAAATTGACCAAAGTTACCTGAACTATAAGAATCATGTTGTGTATTAATTCTCATCCAGCCCCACGGTACCCAATGGGTGCTTAGGCCTTAGGCCTTCGTGGTGGTTGGAGTATAAAAAAAAACTCTATATTTTAAAATTCCCCAGCTATGAAATTTTGCTGATGTTGTGGTATTATGCTGAACCGGAACCGCTTATTTAAGTTTGGTCTAGGCTGAAAAATTGGTCATGGAAAAAGCTCTTAGGCGTACGAGAGTTAAAGCTCTGGTAAGACGTATTAGGCGTATTAATTGGTCTGAACTGCGATTTTTGAAAATTTGAAAAATATGTGAATTTGGACTAAATACATAATTTTCAGGAAATGATGCGTATTGTATTCTCCAGTCACAAAATAAATACCTTGGCGAAAAGAACTTGGTTTCGTGCACCTGATTGTGGTGCCCAGTTATCCTTTCTAGCCAAAAAGGAATATTTTTTAACGCATCTTTTTCATAAAATTGCGTTTCATCGCTTTACCACTTTCAGTAGCTTTGTGGACTTTGATGTGGCTACATCTGGTATTCAAATTGTGCAGACCTCTTTCGTGAAATTTTTGACGGCTCTCATTTTGATATTTCCTCAGCAAACAAATGTATCTGCGCAAGCATAGATCATCACGTTGATCAGAAAAACTGGTAATTAATAAAGTTTCTAGTTCATTTCAGGTGTTCACAGAATGAATGTTTAATAAGGACTTAGCATGTCCTCTCAGCTTTGAAAGAATAGAGCTCAAAAGGATTGTATTTTTAAAATGGGTTGGATGAGTCTGATCGATATCAATCAGGGATTTGCTTACTCTTTGAAATCGGTTAAAATCGTTACTGTTTATGTTCAGGCTTAAAAGTGGCCATGTCTGCAGTAATATGTCTGGGAAGTAAATGTATAGACGAGCATTTGGAGAGTCAGTATTATGATCCAGATTCTCAACGACGATATATCTATACTAATTGAAAATGGATAAATGAAAAAAAAAATAAATCGCACTTGCAACACGAAAAAAGCGATCTTAAGCATATCTTACTCCATTAATAATCCTAGATGATTACGCGATATTGTCTTCACTCGTATGTAGCTGCTCACGTCAATTCATGGATGGATTGAGTACTCAAAAATACGAATCCAGTACGACCGCAAGAGGCCGGATTGAGTACCAAAAAGTCCATTGCGACCGTTTGCGAAAATCCTTCCCGGCAGGGTTATTACGTAAAAAACCTATAAAATGTCAGAAAAAACCGATAAAATGTCAACTTGACTAGATAGCTGATAGTGTACAAATGTTCATTCCGCGCCCGCTACAAGTGAGCATGTAGTGAACGCAGTTAGTTCCTAGTTGACATCTTGCAGGATAACCTACATAATGACATAATGCCAGTCACATATTCCTGATCCTACTGGATGACTGCGCCAGTTATAAGACTGATGCATCCAGTTCGCTTTTCAAAAAAGTTCTTTCTTTGGAAAAAACAAGGTGTCAAAATGGACCATTAAAAATTTTCATGTTTTCATAGCTGCACCGTTACCTTTGTATTTAGGTTTCTGCCTTCGTGGCTGCAGTATAAAATAGTGACTGCTATACGTATAAATAATACATTTCTTCGTTTCCACAACGAATACTTAAAAAAAAACAAATCGGGTCTTTTTTGCCGAACACTGTTTCGCAATCGTTTGAAAACCTCCAAATAGAAGGTCTGATTGACAGTGTGACCTGGGGGAACAAACTCGGAATGAACTACGCCTTTGACATCAAAAAAACCAATCAGCATTGTTTTGATGTTTAATTTGACTTGACATTTTTTTGGACGGGGTGACGACGTCGTCTTGCATTGACTTGACTGTTGCTTCGTTTCTAGGTCATAACCGTAGCACCAAGTCTCATCACGAAGAAGAAAATTTGGATCAGATTCAAGCTGTTGTTTCTAAGCACGGCATGTTCCAACTTGGTGTTTGTTTTGATTGTCAGTCAGAACCCGAGGAACAAACTTGGCAGTAACACTTTTCATTCCCAAATCTTCTGTTAAAGTTCGCTGATCCGAGCTCCAGGACAACCCACTACTTACGGATAGTTGATCGATTGTCAGTCAACGGTCTGCAAGTACAAGCTCTCGATTTTTTTCGTCGATTCAGGCAGTTGATGGACTTCCAGAGCGAGGTTTGTCATCAATCGACATGTCACCATTTTTAAATGGAGCAAACCACTCGTAGACCTGAGTTTTTCCCATAGCATCATCTTTGCAAGCTATTTTAAACATTAAAACAGTTTCAGCAGCATTTTTACCAATTAGAAAGCAAAATTTCACAGCTGCACGTTACTCACTGGAGCTTGCCATCGTAACAAACGAAACAAGCACGAAACAGCTCTAGCAAAAATAATGACTACAGAGGAACGAAACAAGCCAGATCGACAACTCAGGTGGTACTGAACTGGTAATGAGTTGCCCTGTACACCTCTAGGGGCAGAAATGTGCACTACACAAGCTCCGCCCACTGCTATGCTATTCCGGTTATTTTTGGGTACCTCCTCGTATATGACTTGTAATTCGACAGTGTACAGTAAATACAGGGTGACTTTGAAGTTGAGTCATTGATTTTCAGATAATGATTGTAGAAGGAAGATAAACCAAAATATGTGTGTAAAAATAAAAAAAAATTAAAAAAAAATTTTACCTTGTTTTATAAAGTATCCTCCCGACAAGTATTTCAGTGCGGACCTGTATTTGATCGTGAGGTCTTGGAGCACCGGCATGCCGTCCATATTTGAGGTCTTAAGTCAAATGATTCACGAACCCGTTGTACTACATTAACAAAGGCACGAGGGGTTGGTTGCACTCGATTGGGAAACCGATCCGCATAAACATGTGCCATTTTTTATTTCGTTTGAGCCACGCAA
This sequence comes from Acanthoscelides obtectus, assembly GCA_963669975.1. Lineage (NCBI taxonomy): Eukaryota > Metazoa > Arthropoda > Insecta > Coleoptera > Chrysomelidae > Acanthoscelides > Acanthoscelides obtectus. Next base: position 57,869,750 of record CAVLJG010000004.1, read on the forward strand.
CAGACACCACTATCCACTACCGACTGACACTGACTGTATACAACTGAATGAAATAATTGTAAAAACATCGTTCCAAATTCTTTCGTTTTTTTGTTTCCGATGCGATGGACCGATAAGTCGAATTATATCCGTTGTCGCCAAACACAAGCACATAATATTATTATTGAGACAGTTCGGTACTCAAACTTCCAAAGGGCTATAACTTTGTTACTTTAATTTTACCAGAAAAATGGTAAAGGAAAAAAACATTTCCTTTGATCAGATCTACTCACTGTTAAAATAAATGACTCAACTTCGAAGTATAATTATTTCTTATCTCTCTCATTTTTGAAATTTAGCAAATTTGCATATTTCATTCCCAGAATGGATGCGCAACTAATTTCTAGCTTTGAATCTCAAGTAAATGTATTTGAGACAAGAATCCATTGGAATTATCATCAACACATATTATTAGCACACAAATCCTAACTATGCACCTATGCATTGCCGTTTCCTTCTAGCGATAGTATACAACTTATAGATTGTACCTCCAGTAATCTCTGGAGCAGAGCCAAACATTGATAACTGAATGTTTAGAAACCACGTACAACTACAAGACGAGTTCACAACGTGTCCGTCAGCCAGTGCTAAATTAATATCTTGTATAAAAACCTACATATTGTCACAAAAAACCAAAACAATGTCAAAAAAAATCGACATAATGTCACTTTCCAAGATACGTAATAGCCGTGAGGATTTGGATGAAATCTTTAAACAAAGTTACTGCTATGCCAATGACGAAAAAGCTAGGGGCAAAATACTGAAAAAAATAAAAGTCGCTCAAAACTTTGTAGGGGGTGAAAATCGGGGGTTGTAGGGGATGGAGAAAGGCATATCTCATTTTTTTAGCGGCCCTATACTACTACTACGCTACTATTTATACGGTTCCGACCTCAGTAAGTTCACGGTATACATTTCACAAATCAAATATTTCCCTGTACATTTGCCATAACAAAGAGAAATATTAATAGATGAGGCATGCGGTCAGTTGGGACGACGCGAGGCAACGCCGAACCCTGCCTTGCGTGTGCCAGCATCTCCGTCAGAGATGTTATAGTATCATATCTGGCGCTTATGACGTGGTTGACTGTTGTGGTCCATCAGCGTTGTCAGACGTTTAAGGGCAAGGAAATCAAATGGATGGAGACTATGGAATACTCGTATGAACTAATTGTGTATTGGCCGTTTGATTTTTTGGAATACATGTTTGGAGCCCTCAAAGGGACTAACTTGGTCCGAACATAATCCTAACTGATCGCAGCGTTACGTTTGATGTCCATAATCAGCCTACTTATCGCTATTTTTTTACATGAATAACGAGTATAATTCGAGCCGATCGGGGATAATACAGCTAGCTGATTTATCCACGAACGAGGTCTGCATATAATTGGCCTTAATATACAGATCCTCAACTAATTTTATCGATAATAATTATAATCAATTTCTAGAAGCTTTGTTCGTCAAACCACCACCACATAACTTTATTAACTCCGATTAAACATCGTCTGTCCGATCCCTTCGTCCTGATAATTACCGCAAATGCCGCTTACGGCACCGACGCATCTACTCAAATTTCATTGGACAATAATTCTCCCGCACACCATTCTAAAACAAACAAAGCATGCAGCAGCAAGTAGGCCTTGCCCCTGGATTGTGTTTTGTTCCATAAGCCGCGATGCTCATTTAGTTCAATCACGAGCTGTCATAAGTGAGGCCGGAAATTGTCATGCTCTTTGTTTTGATGTCTTTGTCGTGGAGTTTATTATTAGTTATGGTTGCGTCTTCTTTTTTGTCTCGGTCTTGTTGTAGGTATATAACGCGCGGCATGGTTGGTATGAGTGACATGACAATTCTTGTTTACATAGGGGGAGGGGAAGCCTTCAGGTCTTCCTGTAGGACACATACTTAATTAATCTTATGTTGTAAAGACGTTATTGAATAACATGACTATTAAAACACTTTCCGGTCAGTTTTTTTATTTTGAAATCGCTAATTTTAAATTATAGATACAATAAGTTGATAATAGTGAGAATAAAATAATCCAGAATGTCACCAGCAGTATTATACATTCAACATGGGTAGAATAAATAGCGACAATGGCTTGATAATGCCCGTCTATTGAAGAGATTCCATCTGAAATTTAACTCTCTAACCCCCAATTTGCAAAACGACACAAATCAAACAGAATTCGGACCGGTAACATAGTTGAACAAGATATCATCACCAAGAAGCGTCATTGACTAAGTTGATTTCACCAAGTAACACTAAGCCGGTCCTGCTATGTACAACTCCTTGCTGCTCCAGCTGCAAATAAATACATAAGTATGCATCGTTGTTATCCTGGAGGATATGCTCTTCCCACCAGCCGAGCTATTTTGTTGGTTAATATTTCATTGCCAATAAAAATACTAAATGATAGGCAACCAGTATTTGTCGTGATAACTCACGGGGCTAAGTAAAATTGACTATGACTTGGTGGTGGACCAGAAGTCGGGAAAGGATTCAGCCAACCGTTTAGATCCGGGATTCTCAAACTTATTTCGTCCTCTGCCCACTTTGAGAATCAATCATTTTCTAGCACCCCCAAATTGTTCATGATGTTGTCCGTCCGGGGAAGGAAGGTCTTGCGATTGAAACTTGAAGAGCGGTGAGGGAGGGGAGAGCTGGTGGCATCCTCTGCTGCATCAGTGCTTCTAAGAACGAATGTCCTTTTGAGAATTTAAGAGTGGTGGACAAAAGTTAATCATTCAAACAACGCCCTCCCATTACCTTTATACTATTTTCCCCATTTCCCCGCAGTTACCCAGACCCCACTTTGAGAAATACTAACTTAAATGGATAACTTGACAGTGAAGCTGTTCTAGGGGCTTATGTAGAACATAATATTGAATAATCTGCAGTAGCCGGAGTACCGGGGTATACAGGCTGTTTCAAATTCGACCCTCGATATTGAGATATCGGAAACTGTAAGAGGCACGAAGTCGCTTGAATATGGGCAAAGTTACATATTTAGGGAATCAAAAAGAACGAAATACCTACCGAATTTTCCCAAAGTGGTTTAAAATTTTAATTGCACATTAATAATGTCACTTTTTCTCCTCTTTAAGAAGGCATAATTAGAATTTCATTATGACATTTCCTCCTTTGTCCTCCAGAATCAATTTTTGCTTATAGACGCCATACTGGATTTCTGGACAGATAAAAAGAGTTTTTAATTCTGATTCCAAAAATGTATAATGCGACATACACTGACATTCCCAAACCTGGCAATTCATGTGCAATTTATTTTGTACTCCCACTATAAATAAAGTCAGAAAAAATATAAGTGATTTTGGGATAAATCTGGTAGGCGGAACAACTATAATCTGATAATTTCAAGACCTAGGGATTTCTGTTTTTTTAGAATAACTAAGGTTTGGCAATGTCCATGTATGACATATTAAACATTTTTGAAATCAGATTGAAAAACTCTATTCATCAGCGCAAAAATTCAATAAGGGGCGCATAAGAAAAAATAAAATGTATTCTAAAACGTTATATTGGAATTCTAATTTTGCCATCTTGTAGAGGAGACAAAGTGGCAATGTTAACACGCAATTTATTTTGGAATCCCATCTCAAATAAAGTCAGGAAAAAATAAAGTGGATCTGGAATAAATCTGGTAGGCGAAAAAAATGATTGTCTGATAATTTTAAGGCCCACCTAGGATATTCTGCTTTTTTGAAATAATTAAAGTTTGGCTACGTCAATGTATGACACTTTTGGAATAAGAATTAAAAACTCTATTCATCTGTAGAGGAAGTGCAGGATATTTGCAATAGTGCAGGTAACTTGGAATACTTCGTTATCTAAATAAACTGAAACGCTATCTGTATTTTTTTTATCATGAATATAATGTCGTAAATTAAACGAAACCACAAGTACTAAAAACAAGACGCCATCTTGACATTTCCTGCTACCAACCATACGGCAACGAGACGCCTACTTTGAAAACTTTTTTGGTCAGAACCCTATCATTGATAATAATTTACTATGATTCGTAAAATCTTCATTCAAGCTGAGTCCGAAAACTGATTTGTGATTATTGTGACAAAGACTGTAAAACGGTTACAAAGTTGAGACATTTTTCTATATTGATAAATATTTACGGGGTACCTGGTTTTTGTTTTTTTTGATTGTTTATATCATTAAACTTTAATAATTTCTCAATAATTTAATGCATTTTTTAATTTGCTATCCCGTTTACCTTGCAATTTATTTCTAAAAAACAAACCAGTATTCCAAATATGCTGCAGCTCCTCTAAAAAAATCCAATCTGGCATCTACAAGAACAAGAAAAACTAAATTTGATGCTTGAGGACACGAGATGAAACGACGTATTGAATTTCTAATTATGCTGTCTTGTAGAGAAGAAAAAGTCATGATGCTAATGTGCAATTTATTTCGAAATGCCACTACAAATAAAGTCAGGAAAAATTAAAACGGCTTTGGGAAAATGCGGTATTTTCCGTCTCCCTCCGGAAGTATTTTGAATTTCGGTACTCTCTCCGCGCCATTTTGTAAACTAGCTGAATACGCAACTTTGCTCCTATTTAGGCGACCTCGTATCCCTTACAGTTTCACACATGCGTAACGGCTTAAAAAAGATGTTTGTCTTTTTTTGTATTTTTTTTTTTAAATGTATTTCTTATTTTTTTTTTCTAAAAGTTCATTCATCCAATATTTATGGTATTAACATATGATCACCATTTATCCGTCATGAATTGAATGTTTCGATCCAAATACTCGCCAAGCACACAAAATATTACTCTAGCTAGAGAAATGTTTTTTTTTTCTTTTTTCTAAAGCCAGGTTTGCAGCAGTTATGCAGAGCGCCTCAAATTCTATGTGACTCGCGAAAAGGGCTGCGACACCGCTTTTTTAGTACTTTTCATGAAATTTTTTTATTACTTAAGTATGTGGTTAATAACTTCCTTCAATATTATTATTTAACTACCCTTTCACCTACAAAAAAGGCTATTACAGTTGTGTTACCACATAAGTACCAGGAAAATAGCAAAATAATATCCAGTTTGAATATTATTCCTTGTGAAATTTCTAAATAATTGTAAAAACCTAGTTTAATATTTGAAGTGAAGTATGAAGTATGAAACACTCATTTTTATGCTCAAAATCTCAATATCTTATGTTGATAAAAACTAATTTTCTCTATCTCTCCAGAGAATCCGCGGAAAACCTACTTTGTTGTTTTATTCAAAAACATTTATGTATAACTTCTCGGCACGGCTAAATGGCTAGTAAAGCTTACAGGCTTCATTTTGTTGGTCCTAAAACCCTATTTGCCCTTCACTTTGAGCCATAACAAACTTTCCGGTCACTAAGATGGAAGAAACCCATGGAACTCCAAACGAATAACCTACATTTACATACCTCATACATGTGGACAGTTTTTCATTACCCATTGGTTTAAGAAATATGACTATTTTTTATGATAGAAAAGATCAGTAATGGGTAGTGATTATTTTTGAGAAATTGGCGTAACGTCAAATCTTATGCAAGTCGTTTTGAGGAATCATTTCCTTGGGGATAAAACTGAATTTTTATTTACATTTCTTTTATCTGCTTCCACTTTAGAAGCTTTATCACTCCATGACTCCTAGCCTATAAATTTACTTAATAATGGATTATGTTTATGATATACATCTCGTTTTGGTGACGCATTTCCATAGGAGGGGAAAATTATCTTCTATTTATATTGATTTATTTGCTAACCCTTTAAATGCTTTCTCACTTTGTGACACCTAGCCTATTAGTTGTCTTTATAAAGTGTATTTTTATTATATACATTTTGGTTTGGAGAATAATTTTCTTGGGGGTGAAAACAAATTTTTGTTTATCTACTACTCCTTCAGATACTTTCTCATTTCTTGCATTTTAACTCATGATTGACCTGAATACCATATTAACAATAATCTATGAGCGATATTTATTGGAAGAATTATTTAATTGGGGTGCCAAGTGATTCTCCCTTATTAGGGTACTTATTCCCGTGCTTTCCGCAACATTTCTTATTACTTGTAGATTTGGAAGGGATAAAACCTACCTTGCCAGTCTTGTTCTCTGTTCCATTTTCTAAAATTATGATTCTATATTATCAGAAGTTAGTGAAGTACCTGTATGTGAATTATTGGTGAGCTGCTTGGGTGGCAGGTACTTTCAAAGTGACCAAGTGTCTTCAACTTGTAGGCTCTAAAAACTCCCATAATGTATATTTATTTTCTTAATATTTGCAAACGCTTTATCTCTAATCTCATCAGATGCTCTCTGTCCAGGTAACTTATTCAAGTATCTTTTCTTGCCACTAAAGTGGAGGTTGTTTACACTTCTTGGGATTTACGGTGGTGGAGAGATCCGAAACATTGTCTTAACGTTTTGTAGTGCCTCGTTTTGTATGTGGACGTCTCCAAAGTGGCGCCACGAATCAAGTGGGCGATGACAATGCGTTTTTGGAGGCTGTCGAACGGATCTTTCTTTGAGGTGAGGCCATTGGCGTAGGACAAACAATCTGACAAATCCACCTTGAACCATAAAATGTGTAGACAATGGAATAAGACTACGCTTCTTCTGTTCCATACAGCACCGCTATGAAGTCTGCCTTTGGTAACTCTGATAACGGTAGAAGTCAGATTTCATTCAGAGTCAGGGATAAGAGTGGGAGGCCGATATTTGGTGTTACGATCTTGCTGGGGTGCGTTTATGAATCACTTGGCAATGTACACAGTATTAGAATGTAGATTAACAAATAAAATTTTACTCTGGAATACTGTGAAACTTCAGTTTTAGAACGCCTAAATTATTACTGAGTCATGTAATGGCACTTGATGACATTCGACTAATCTCTAACCACGTTTTCTGTGGCCATTGTAGTTATTATACTATAAGATACCCTAGGGATACGAAATAGCATTCATCATGAAAAATATATATTCTGCCAATTTTGAGCTCGGGAAGAAAAGCACACTTTTGACGTTCCAGAAGAATTACTTTGTTCTATTTCCGAACGCATGTAATAGGTGCGTCAAATAATTACCAGCACCAAAATAGTTACAGAATAGTAGAATGTACACTCTGTAACAATTTACGAACGCAGCGCTGACTGGGAAGGAAGCTAATACTTTTATTTTCCTGTTTTTCTTTTCTTAGGGATGTTTGACTGACAGCTTAACAAATCGTGATACAGCACATCAATAGCCACTAGAGCTTTTTAGAAAATCCAGCTGTTAATAATAACTTCATATTTTTGAACAGATATAAGCGGTGAAGGATGAGAAGGCCAGCATGACGCAAAGAGTAGGCACACTGTAATGTCACATCGTAATGGCAGTGGATCTTTCTAGATACTGGCCTAGCGGATCCGAGGGATACTTTCACAATGCAGCCTTTTATTGTTGACATGCCAATACGGAAATATTGTAACCGACACGAAAGCTAAGAGTAAGTACATTCGAAAATACCCAGGCAAGAATGGAAACTGCTTCGTAAATGCCTCGTCCCTAGATGGATTAGATGAAATTAAGATGAAGGATAATGCTTACACGTCAAGATCCAGAAGCCTGAGTTTGGGTAGCCTTATCTATAGCATACCAACACTCCATCATGTTATCTGCAGGCTTTGATCCCTGCCTGGTGATATCGATCTTTGTTTTGCCTGATTACAAGCACACTGGACAAAACATTTTTTTTTCTTCCCCTTTTTCTTAATATCTTCATTATCCCTATTGCAATCAAAGCGTAATTTAGGAGAGATATCTTGGAAACATAGACTCCTTGAGATGTAAAGATATTATTCCAGATCCGAATAGCGTTGCAACGTTTGTCTTAACGAAAGACCTAAAGATCATCGCAGTCCCTGTTGTTGCTGTACTTGTGTACATCTCAAGATTTCTGCAGCACATACAAGGTTTAATGAATGAGGTTTGCTCTCCTGACCTCTTCTTCATGGTGCCGCCGCGCTCGAGGTTACCAGGCTTTTGCGTTTCATTCTGACTCTGTACATTAAAAGATCGGTACCAAATTATTCAGGTGCCACCTTCGCGACCGCATCAGTTCACAAAAAATCACCTCAGAGCCTATTTGGGCGCCACTGTGTACAGACATACTCGTATTTATAAACGTATTTAACAACCGTAGGTAGCGTAGAAAATAATTATAGCAGTCTGCTGTTTTAGAATGGCTGGCCGGACACCGTCAATTGTTTCAATATGGATATGGCGGACGAAGTGCCACTTTAGGCATATCCCTTCTCGAAAGGACAAACAATCAATCGAAGTGGCTTCTATAGAACGTGCACGGCAGGCATATAACCTCTACCTCTCCACTTCCAGACGCCCGACTTGATACTATCTTCTGATGAATTCGTCATTATCTAATTGGTGTATAAGTAGGTAGACGCGGCTGAAGATCCTTCTGTGTTGTTAGGAAAATATCTTTGTCTGGCAGGAAAAAAATGGAAACAAAGGTTCTGGACATGATACAGGAGACTGGTAGCGACTACATGTTTAATGGACTAACTAGACGTTATTATGCAGCAGTTTGATGCAGCTAAATGCTTCTAAAATGCTTATGGAATTGACTTTTACCAGAAAAGCCATTCATTTTGGCATGCTTGAGTTCAGTTCTCCGCACATCTCAGAGGATATGATTTGACTTGGACACAACTGATTGATTGTGGCAGCTGCTGGAAGGTGACTGTGGGATACCTATTTAGGGCCGTATCGAGAGAAAAGGCTATCAAAATCAAGGAAGCCATAACGGCGTCCTACAATTGTAGGAACGACTGACGATACGGCCCTTCGCGCTAGAAAGTAATTTTCACCTGCTTAAATAAGATACTGCCTGGAATACTGTAGAATCCTGTGCATCTTTAAGAGTAAACTGTAGTGGGAACAATATGACTTTGGAGTATGACATACTATGCAAAAGTTGATCAAACTAATCACTGGCTGATTAGGGTCTGCTAGCCTTCCGTCTCTGTGAAAACACCAACCGTATACAACCTTGTTTCGTGTATTTCAGCAATAATCCGTAGACTACAAGTCGATTCATCTGGAGACAGATGAAGAAAAGCAACCAAGCGAATATGAGTCTACCCCTACGTATGGTAGCAGGAAATAAGTTTCTCGGCATCTCCGAATGGCAGAGCCCGCTTCTAAGAAGCCGGACAAGCACCACATCGGCGTCGCTCCGTCATTCGGGGGAGTACTAAGTACTCGCCATACACACTATGAAAAAAAAGTTAATCAGACTGACTAAAATTTCAGTTAGTTTAAGTTAAGTTTAATTACTTTCATTAAAGTCTGATTTCTGAAACAATTTACTTGAATCTATGAAACTAATGTAACTAAATCAAAACGCAGTCGTTTAATTAAATTTATTAAACCATTTAATTAGATTGAGTACACTAATTTATAAAAATATTAATAAACGATTAAAATGAAACAATCCAATTATGTTTATTAAATTTGTGTAATTAGTGTAGGTAAAAACTTGTGCCTATTTCATATGATTATTCTATTTAGATTTAGTAGTATATTTGGATAATATTTGGAATATAAAACAACAAATTGCATTTTATGGAATCAGCAGCATTAACGAACTATGCAAAAGTTGCATAAATTAAACTCAAACTGAAAAGGATCTGTTTGTTTTTTGTCTCTGCCAACACAGCCAACCATATTCAACGTTCATTCATGCTTTTTCGCAATAATCAGTACGATATAGATCTCGACCGATGACAAGAAGCAAAGAAGCGAAAAAAACGGTATTGTAGCGTGCAACTTGCATAGTAAATCAATGCAGGCAGTACGCTGGTCTCTTAGTACTCCCCTGAATGACGATGCGATTCACATGTGGTAGACGACCTTGTCCAGCTTTTCAGAAGCGGATTCTGCAATTCAGGGATTCGGGGCACTAGTGGTTTTCTGCTACGAGGATAGTTGGTATATGAAAACACCTTTATAATCCGAAGCCACTGAATTTATAAAAGGTGTTTTAAGACATCAATATTCCATCGTTGTGCTGCCGGAATCCGGTGAGGATCTCGACAACCACCAATAAATAGTTAGTCAGTTGTGGAGTATGCTTTTGGTTTCCTTTAAATATTTCGAAAACAGAACAAAATGAAACAGTATGTAGCAGTATAACCAAAACTCACCAAGTGACAACGAACTTCAAAGGTCGCGATAAGTGGAGCTGCTTACTGAGACTGGATAGTTCTGACCTTGTCACCACTTTTTTTGGATGAGAACTATGCTATGGTCGAAACATGCATGTACACTTATGTACTCTTATACTAGATCAACAATTATAGGTCAGATCTAATACCAGAGGATTATTTTAACAAATAACAACAAGCAATATCACATTCAATATAGACAACACCAATACGATTGCTCCTTGTAACATAGTTTTTCCATCGTTTATGAATATTATTTTGAAATTATGGGATCTAACCAATCTCACTTGATGTTGTCTGGACATGCCGAAACAATTTCTGCCAAATTGGAATTTACATTAGTCCACATTTTTATACCTCGCGAGTCTTTTAAGTCATAACTGAGTAACGTCATAACGATCTTGGAAATTGTTCTGAATGAATTAACTCAATGCAATTGTAGCTCCGAAGAAGCACTAATAATAAAATCAGTTAGGTTAAGTTAGGTTTCTTGTGAGTGCATCAGTAACGATCCTCCACTGCGACTCTTTGGTCTATTGTGGCTCACACCTGTTTATATTTCCCCCAGTAGCTCCGACCTTCTGAGAAAGTCGATTGACTTGTTTGGAGAAATATACTTCAGGTCTTCTGCTTGGAGTACTACGTCTTAAAGTATGTTGTACCTGATTCTGGCAATTGCATGGCATCTGTAAAATACATGCCTGACCGTCTCATCTCCCTCCATGCACAGTCTGCACTCAGCGTCTTCCGCCGTGCCCGGCCTGTTCATGTGGTGACGCAATTTGCAATGACCAGTGTACAGTCATACTAAAGCTTTGAGGCTATTCTTGTTCAGCCGTAGCAAAGAGACTGTTTCCTTCTTTGTCATGATTGGTATAGTTGGGTTATCCTTGCTAATCCATTCCAGTATTGATGGATCTTTTTGTCCATCTCTGCAGAGACCTATCCCGGTCTAAGAGCCATCTGTGTATGCAAAGATATCTTTCCTGATCAGGTTAACTTGCTGTTCCCAATCAGTTCTGTGCGGAATTGTCACTGAGTAGGCTTTAACATACCTATTTATCTTTGGCATTATATCAGAATGCATTCCCAGACTGGGGTGGTTTTGTAAGTTCACCAGCATGTCCGTCTCCTCCATAGTGATATTGTCCATTATACCATTTGCCACATGATGTCTATAAGATGTCCTTCTTGCCTTGCCTCCTAGATATATGTGCAAGGTACGAAAGGCACCATTGAGCAACATACAAGCTTCTCTTAGTATTTAATAAAATCTGTTAGTCCTTTTATCCTCCGTGGATTATCAAAGGCCTTCAGAGCTCATTTATTTGTGACACTACCTCAACTTAGCTGGGTGCAACAAGTAGTGGATATATCAGAAAGTTTGAATCGTCATTTTTGAGTAATAATCGATCAACTTCTTTATAGCATTGGATTGTCCTAACAGTGTTTTGCATTGGTAACTTGGACCTTCGAGATCTGTTTTGGCAACCGCTACATGCACAATTTCCAAAGAAACAAACCCACCCTAAATATGATATAATAATAATAAACGTCTTCATATTACGGGTTTATTCAACTTTTTTGACTGGTGGGGACACAAAACATATATACTGAAGAAGGTTTAATTCCCCGCTATTTAAGGGCAACACGGTTGACTTATGTGATTGTCAGCTGCCCTTTTTCAGGGTGCAGTAAGGTTGGCAGATTGTGCAATAACGCTCCATAACGTTGACAGCTCAACATAATGAATCTGAGATAGCTATACTTTTATATAGGTATATAGAAATTTTTTGGGATATGAGAGATCTCATAACAACATGTGTTATTAACGTTTTGTGCTATCTTCACCAATAAGTGCTTTCTATCTACTTAGTAATCAGGAAAGATTCAGAAGAAAAGCATCTATTGCAAATACCTTAATATATATTCACTGTAAATCTTTTTTTTTTACAAACAGAAGAATCTCTGTTATACCTGAGCACAGCGGATTGTTCATGAAAATTTACTAGGTTAATCATGATTATAACCAACTTTGGTAGATTGTTAGATCCGGAATGGAAAAGATCCGACTTCTAAAAATATTTTTAGTATCATCTAACCGCTGCAATCAGTGCATGACAACTGTGAGATGATTTATAGCATAATGCGCTGCCTTATCAACACAAATTTAATACACAGGTCGCCCAGCCGTGGTGATTGCAATGGTCGGAACGATAAGTCACGGTAGCAGCTGACGAGTTGGACATGTCGGGTAACAACGGATGAAATGAAACTCGCTACAAACTTCTCAATTTGAAGGTATTGTACAATTTGTTTGAAAAGAATAGAAGATATGTTTGATTTAGCAATCTTTTTGACTACGGAGAAAGCTCCCCACTTTCATTGCATGTTGGCTCGGAAGATAGCGCAGCATAATCACTAGTTGCACTCGGCACTTGAAAATACTTTAATTAAAAAAGGCAAACCTTTATGGAATTACCAATGTAGCCAAAAATGTTGCTGGAAATCGCCAGCGGACAATTCGAGAAAACAAATCGCCAAAGCATAAAAAAAGTCTGGCAACCGTGTTGTTTTGACCATAGAACACATAACACTGAGTCACGACTAGGATAGTGATGGGACATTTTATCCATACTGATCGGTGGACGAAAATAACTAAACGACTCACCGCACTGCAAGTGGGAAAAGTGATTTTTCTCAGGTCCCAAATAAGACTATCATTTGGCACGTATGGAACATGTCAAGAAGTCAGGTTTAAGTGTCTCATAAAAATGTTCGCTTGATATCGGTGAATTTCTAGAACAACCAAACGTCTGAAAAATCTGGAACTAAACTTTGAAAATTCCCAGAAAACAATAAAAATAACCGACAGTCAAGCGAATCAAAAATCTGTCTAAAGCACGTATCGAGAACCACATACTACAGGGGCGCGAGATTAAGTGGAACATCTCTGACATGTGAACGACTTGAAGTGAGATGAGATTATAATTGAGAAAATGGCCAAACGAGAAGCTACTGAAATCAACCTTGTAAGGGCTAAGCTGTTATATGCTACCAAGCTATTCAATCCCGTTCTCTTTCAGTGAAACAAGTGAAGGACTGTTGCATATTCTATACTCTTATAACAATACCAGGTTATATATTCATGTTCTTTTGGTGCCCATTTTGAACTGGTTTTTCACTCATTGTAATAACATACTCGACCTGAAGCAACTCCTGCTGGTGTTGTTTACTGTCTTCTACTTCAGTTTCTATCTGTGTTGTTTGCTCGTGGTTTACTATTATTTTTTTCGATAATTCACAATAAGAATACGGAAGTGGACAAAACAACGAAAAATATGTTTCGTTGACAAATTACTGGAGGAGACACGACATGAGAGGTGTTTAATGTTGTTTTGTGAGCAAATATAGGAACGGAACGCTGTGCTAGTTTTATCTGAGAAAACGCTATATCTCTGTGCAACAGAAGCAAAGCGAATCCAGAGCGGATATTCCAGTCCTACAGTCGAGATAAAGTAAGAACGGCTCAATTCATATTCTTGAAGCGTTCCAATGCATTCCACTGATGGCAAACGCGTTCTTCCATCAATAAAATTATGAGACACTAATTCCTACAAATTAAAAACAAAATATTTATATGGGAAATGGTTGAAAAATTTACCAATTTGTGAAAATAGAAGTAACTGTAAATCGAAGTTTGGTGATGGATACACTTAACATAACCACGTATTTAGGGATTGCAGGTTTAACGTGTACACGACAGTGTAATATGTAATTGTGCAGTAAAAAAATTTTGGATAGGGACTTTTTATATGGAAATTTGTTTTTCTAAAATACCATTTTCCAGCAATACCCCGACGTCAAATATCAACACAGGGAATAGGCTAGTGGTGTTGAAAAAATAACTTTTCGTTACTCATAGATACCCGAAGTAACGAGTACCAATCCGCGCACGAAATGATTACTTTGATTTGGGTGCAACTCCAGATTTAAAAATAATTACCAAATTCTAAGTCTGCCTATAAAAAATAATAAGTTTGCCTATTTACACCGTGGCTCAAATTCGGTTTTATTGTTGTGATCTTGGCAACCTGAAAAGGAATAAGGAGTCGATTAGATTGGAGCAAAGTTCGGCAGTATTATGAGGCAGAAAAGCGACAACAAGGTAACAACACCGTTCAGGAAAACCACAATAACGAAAATTATATCAATTTGACTCGTAATTACTTGTACTGTTTTGCTCAAAAAATTTTAATTCAGTATTACAACCAATAGTATGTGTAGACTAAGATCCACGTAGAGTTTTTTATATGGTATATACTTAATTGAAGTGCTTCGAAAAGTTACTCACCATTCCGAATTTCCTTAAGCCCATATACAGATCATCTTTCTGACTAAAAGACATGCTTTTCAAGCATTTCTAGTAGATACAAAGTATTTTCAGTTTGAAGGCCCATATGAGTCATATGACACTCTATCCTATAATAAACACATCTCGATAAGCATAAAGTTTGAAGATACGATGTTTGCTTTAAACACGGCAGATTTGCATAAGCTATGATTAAAACATTTTGCAAATTTTAAGGTTGTCTATTTTCTTACAAAATTCAGTTCCATTGAACTTGTTCAAATTCGACATTAATTACACGACGCGCGTTGCCAAATCGTTATACCCATACTACTCATAGTAATCAAAGTAATCAAAGTAACGAATACAATAAATGATTACTTTGTAGAAGAGTAACGATTAGTAACGAGTACTCGAAAGTAACGAGAATCAGCACCACTAGAATAGACCACAGAAGATTGATTATCGATCACAGGACGGAATGGATGCGAATTTTGACAGCGCTACGTTGCCATATTTCGCTACTAGAGAAGTGTATAGTCACATTGTGGTTGACTGTGATTTGAAATGTATTAACATATGAATTATACACGTGAGAGCTAAAAGTTTTGTGACAATGAAAGTTAAAATAAAAAGGTATCTTTGCTTAAAATGAGTGAATAAATAATAACATAAACAATAAATAATCAAAAACAACAAAACAACAAATGAACAAAACAGTAACTAAAACAGTATTTTCTAAAACAACATAATAAATAAAATATAAATAATATATAAACCAGAAGTTTTATACCTTTTGAATACTTTTATTTTCATTGTCATAAAATTTATGAGCTCTAACGTGCAGAATAACGTGTTACACTTTCGTGTACACGTTAAACCTGCAATAAATGACACCAAACAATTTCTCAACTGCAATTGCATGAATGAATGTTGAAAATCTTGAACAGTTTCGGACCAGTAGCAAATTGCTACTAGCAATCCAAGGTGTCAAAATGTCGTTGAGGAACTGGAAAGCAATGTATGAATGTGTTGAAACACACACAAATTTGATTGGAAATGCTTTTTCATGTAAGGGTTAGGAAGTGCAAGTTTGCAAATGTTTTATAGGATAAACTATCACGGAAGATGATGTTAACACTGCATCGGTGGCGCGGGGTATTGAGTACCCCACTTCAAATTTCAGCGGCTATACGTCCGGAGTGGGGATGACTAGAGCTACGCGCATCCAGGTAATCTTCAGCAGTAGAGTGCCCAACGTATTAGTGTAGAGCTCGCTAGTTTGTGTGCGACGGTTAGATTTTTGTTGGCCTAGACATTCGCAGTGGGGCTACTCAATACCCCACGCCACCACTCCCGTGACACTCGTGTTTTTTCGCTTATTTCTTTTGTAGGTTTTTACAGTTGGTTTTTAGGTAACATAAATACTATAATTGTAACTTATTTATAGTTTACATAATGGCACGCCCTGAAAAAGCTAGTACCGATCCAGCTCAGTGGATGAAATGGTTGGAGGAGTTGGAACAAGAGGAAGGCGCTGATGAGTGGTCAGAATCGGACTCAGAAGATGAAGACATAGATCAAGAACCGGATGATGTTCAAGAGGAACAGGGGCTCATCGAATCAGAAACGGATATGAGCGAGGTACAAGGTGAAGTACTGGATGAAGGAATACGCTCTGAACCCTACTACACAGGTAAAGATGGCCAAACCATTTGGAGTAAAATAGCGCCTGCCACATCACGCACTAGGGTGCACAATATAGTTGTCAAAGTCCCTGGTCCTCTTGGACATGCAAGAAACGCTAAAACAGTTTTGGAATGTTTCGATGTTTATATCAACAATCAGATGATTACTATGATTACGAACTGTACTAATATCAAAATTGAGACAATCAAAGAAAAGTATGCACGTGCAAGAAATGCTAAGCCTACAGACGAATGCGAAATTAGAGCATTTTTGGGAATTTTATACATAACAGGGGTTCTAAAAGAAGGTAGACTAAATACTGAGGATATCTGGAATACTGATGGCACTGGAGTAGACCTTGTTTACTGCACAATGAGTTGCACTCGATTCAAATTCTTATACCGTTGTATTCGGTTTGATGACATACGTGACAGACCTGGGAGGCGAGAGTTGGACAAACTAGCCGCTATACGAGAGCTGTTTGAATTATTTGTGAATAATTGTTGTTCATCATATATGCCAAGCAGCTATGTCACTATCGACGAACAGCTCATCGCATTTAGGGGCAAATGCCCATTTAGGCAGTATTTGCCCTCGAAACCAGCCAAATACGGCATCAAACTTTTTCTGCTTGCGGATCCAAAAACGATGATGACTATCAATCTCGAAATTTACTGTGGTAAGCAGCCAGATGGTCCATATAAGATATCGAATTCGCTTAGCGACGTCGTCAAAAGGCTTGTTCAACCAATAAGAAACACCAATAGGAATATCACGATGGACCGATGGTTTACCAGTTTTCCTTTGGCAGTGGAGCTTCTTACAGACCATAAGCTGACTGTGCTTGGAACTATCAAAGCTAACAAAAGGGAAATTCCACCGTGCTTGTATCCACAAAAGGCAAGCCATTAGAAAGTTCGATGTTTGCTTTCCATGAAAAATGCACGCTAGTATCTTTTGTACCAAAAAAAAAACAAAAACGTTCTTATGCTTTCAACGATGCATCATTCAGATGAAATTGACAGAGAGACAAATAAGCCAGCCATGATTGTCGATTATAATCACACGAAGTATGGCGTCGATGTTGTGGATAAAATGTGTGTTATGTACAATGTGGCAAGAACTACTCGAAGGTGGCCTTTGGCCATTTTTTTCGATGTAATGAATATAGCGGCTATAAATGCATTAAATTTATATGTAACAAATGGGAATCTTGTAAATGTACTGAGGCATCAGTTTTTGAAAAGTCTTGCATCAGAACTGGTCAGACCCTGCATAATGCGTAGAATTTACAGCCAAAATGTACCGAGGGTGATTCGACAAAAAGCACACAACTTGCTAAGAATACAAGAAACTCCTAATGAAGACGGAGGAGCTCGAGAAAGAAAAACAGGCCGCTGTCACATATGTCCCAGGAAAAATGATAAAAAAACAACAGCTAGATGCAGTGAATGCCGGAATTTTGTGTGCAAGGATCACCAACATAATATATGTACCGCCTGTTATGACAACGCCAGTGACGGAAGCAGCGACCATGAAGATGAGTGAAATAGGGAGACTATGAGTGGTTTTATTTTTTCAGTTTAATTATTATTTTTCTATATTTTGCTTCATTCTGTTCAGTTCTCCAGTTACACAGTTACTTATTTAGGTGACTTGATGTATTATTATATTATATTATTAACAGTTCTTGTATACATTGATAATAATTATACTGTTTATACCCCAAAGATCCACATTCCTTAGATGGGGTATACAATACCCCACGCCACCACTGGTGTTAAAAAAACCAGCGCCACCGATGCAGTGTTAAGCTAGTATAATCACATATGGATTACAAAAATTGAAATAAACATGGAGGAACCTTCAGCTAAACTGACAAAATTGGATTTTACTCAGACATCAGACATTTTAAAAAAAATTGGCTCAATTTTACATAATTGCATAATATTTAATAAGCTGATAACGTTTCGATGACAAGCTATCACTTCATATTTTTACAGTGTCTTATTTGAGTACTTCGATACTATTTGCTGCCAAAAATCTGACGGACAGATTTTAAAGCTAATTGGGTATATTTGACGGTCTGTTGGTACTGCTACCCTACTGGTGCAAAATAATGTTTTCTTAGATTGTGAAATCCGATCTAAATGTGAAAAATCTAATAAATAATGGTGTTTTGTGTTGGGGCATGGTGAACAAATGTGGAAAACGTATGATCCTGGTAGGGTGAATAATATTTTCTCGACTTATGAGTTTTTGTACACAGTATACAGGTTTTCCAGTCAATTTTATTTTATGTACCGCAGTATGTAATGAATATTTAAATAAATTATTGAAGGTATGATCATATCTGGTTAAATTATTCACAAGGCGACAACAGTAATTTGGGACTTTTTGCAAGCGTTTGGAAGTGTTTTGATATAGACAAGGATAATATAATGATAAACAATAAAGAATTTTCGAAATGACTAATCTTTCACAAATAATTTTTTTGATCGGCTATTTCATTATATCTTTAATCGCATCTACAAGCGTTAATGATAAGAACAATTTCTAACGATGTTGGTGATGTGTTCTCGAAAACTCAACTTTTTATCAAATAATACACCAAGATACTTCACACATTGGGAATTGTTAGTATAAAATCGCATGTTTGATTTCAGGAAATCATTGGTGCTTTTTGGGCTGAATAAAATCACTTGAGATTTCTTTGCGTTCAATTTGAAAGTGAGTAATATCTATTTATTTTCAAAGCAGTAGTTTTATAATCTTGTGTCCCAAACCATAAGTATATTGATCAGCATATCTCATTATTTTATAATTTCAAGCAACCTTTGTCAAATTCGACGTGTGGAAAATGGCGAGTAGTGATCCCAAAAGGGATTCCTGTGGTACACTAGAAATGGTAGATTCAGATGACGGTATTTCTTCTGCAATGGAAACTTTTTGTTTTCTACGAGCTAAGCAGAAAGAAATACATTAATTCTTTTTGGATGGAAACCTAAATATGCCAATTTTGCTAATAAAATCTGATGGTTGATTATGTCGAACGCTTTTGAAAAGTCCAAAGTACTAGAACTGTAGCATTCCATATGTCTAATGCGGTGAAAATATTATCATTTATGGATGGTATGGTTAAAGATTACCATTCCCTAGATCCTGATTGCTGATCTGACATAAAATCGTTTTCATTTAAGTAATTTTTAAATTGTATATGTTACGGCTAAAACTCGAAATGCGGTGACAACTAGACTTAGCAGGCTAGAACTAGGTGTAGCCACTGGCAGTTAGTTAGTCTTAGGTGTACCCTATAGATTCTTGACCAAACCTGGTATTATCCGGTTGCCTTCGGTTAAAACTAGGTCTAACCAACTTGATCCCGGCTCCACCTACGTCTAGCCAATCCTTAATAGTCAAAAGAGATGTAACAGTTACAAGATTTGGACGGGTATTTTTGAAGAAAATATAATGTCATTATTTTCATATTATTTATTTCAGCAATACATTTCTTAAACACAACTTAGCCATACTTGTCTTTGTCATCACAGGTATGTCACCACAATAATACAAAAAACTTATTCTAGTAACAAATTTTTTTTCATAGCTGTAACTGAACTGTACAATTTAAGCATACTTTTCATAACTGTAACTGAACTGAATTTCTAAATATTTGATGTGGGTATAACAATTGAAAACATAATTTTATTTGTAACTGTAACTGAACTGTATAATTTTTAAATATACTAAGTGACATATAAATCCGAACACCCAGTTTAAATGGTTTTATTTTAATAACAGTTGGTGAATGTATTTATCTTACTGTAAATAACAAGTGACAAAATTTTCAGCCTTATCAGTTGGACATTCCGGTTTTTACACTGCTTTTTTTTAATCCACTAACGCTCTAAAAATGAATATTTCAGCCGCAGTAAAGAATCAACGTTGCCGGATTTTGGTTCTTGACATCCTTTACGATCGGTTACGATGCCTAGAGTACGGAGACCTGTACGATTTCGTCAACTTAGTGAGTTTGATAGGGGCCGTATAGTGGGACTTCGGGAAGCTGCACTTTCTTTTCGGGCAATTGCAGTTAGAGTGCAAAGAAGTGTAGACACTGTGGTTAGGTGTTGTCAGGCATGGCTTCGAGAAGGCCTTTCGCAAAGAGCAAGGGGCACTGGACGCCGCCGTGGAACAACAGACCGTGATGATCGCCGTCTACGATTATTGGCATTAAGGGACCGTTTCTCCACTACCAGGTCCATTGCAAATGAATGGTTTGCAGAACACGGAAGACCTATTGGCATGCGAAGTGTTTACCGACGAATGAGAAGTTTTGGCTTGTTTTCATACCGGCCACACTGGGTCCTCCCTTTAACTCGAGAACACCGACGTAATCGCCTTGAGTGGTGCAGACAACGGTCACTCTGGGATCAGGAATGGAACAGTATTGTCTTTAGTGACGAGTCTCGATTTTGTTTAGGCATGCACGATGGTCATGCCAGGGTTAGAAGGCGACGTGGTGAAAGGAGGAATCCACAGTTTTTTTGTTGAAAGACATGTTCATCACACTGTTGGAGTTATGGTTTGGGTTGCTATAGCTTATGGTTCCAGGTCACCTTTAATCTTTATCAGAGGTAACATGAACGCGCAGCGTTATATCCACGAAGTTCTAGAACCCCATCTTTTACCCTATCTTGACACCCTGGCAGATCCAACTTTCCAACAAGATAATGCGTGACCACATGTTGCAAGAGTCACAATAGACTTCTTTCAACATAATGATGTCACATTGTTACCATGGCCACCAAGATCTCCCGACTTATCCCCAATTGAGCACGTGTGGGATATGATGGGTAGGAGATTGCTCAATTTGCAACGTCCTCCTCAGACTCTAGAAGCACTTCGAGAGGAGTTGGTGGTTGCCTGGAATGAGATACCACAGGAGGACATTGACCACCTGATCAGAAGCATGCCTAGGCGCGTTGGAGAATGCGTAGCACATCAGGGTGCATCCACACATTATTAAAGGTCAAAGGGCTTTAAAGCAGTGCAATCATTTTGAAATTTTTATCATTTACTTATTATGCTTCATTAAGTACTTATACAAAATTTTATTAAAATAAAACCATTTAAACTGGGTGTTCGGATTTATATGTCACTTAGTATATTTCGTGCGGATATAACAATTTAATTAACACAAATTACTGAAACATTCATTAGACCAAGTAAGTACTAAAAAACTAAAAGGTCAACATACCCAATGATATGAAAAAAATTGGGACGATGGGTTATCTACTTATCTACTTAAACTTGAATGAAATTTAGAGTTACACAAAATACCAGCAGCTTCCCAAAGACACTTTCTACTTCCACACTTGGTTTGACAGTGGCATCTTTTATAGCCTTGTCCACCAGATGAAAATTGGGCATCGGCTATTTGGCACAGTGATTTGTTTTCGAGCGTTCAAGGTCTAAAAATTGTGATTCGCACATGCTGAATTGATTTCTACAAAAAATTGGACGCTTTGTCAAACTGGTTGCCCAACTTATATAAACCATCCTCACTACATTCAAGTACCACCATTATAATATTTGAGTAGTCTTCTCTACCTCTATCAACGTCAGGACTTTTGACACGAACTTTTCATTTGACAAAGTTGTCACTTTATTAGCCTGTAATGCTAAAGAAATTGCCGCACCTTTCCTTCTATTACCTATTTTCTGATTAAAAGGAAAAACGCCGAGACACGTCAAAAGATTTGTTAAGGGGGAAACTTAAAATATCACTTTTTATTTCAATAAGTGTTCAAAATGTAGCCCGTTAGGGTTTGCGAAATCAACAATTCGTTTATAATTCAAAACGGAAACTACCAACATAAACAGCAATTCAGAAGATTAGTCATGGCAACAACCAAATAACAACCCGAATTTTTTTCCGCATTCTTTTCAACAACACAGATATCCTGGGCGAACTGTATTTATTGTTATACCTGTTTAGTTATTTGTTGCTATAGTCTAATCATATAGACGAAGATACCCCTGATTTGCGAAATAATTGTAAAGTCTGGTTTTATTGATGCAAGTTGTTCAAGGGGGTATTTAAATCATGGACGCACAAAATGGGCACACCAATTTTTGTGGGACAACAAAATTGGTCGATTGGTCAAGTAGTTTTTGAGAATTTCTAATTGTTTATCCCTTTCGTTTTTCGCATAAAAATAACAATTATCTTTCGGAATGGTTTGTGATTCATGTCGACAAGGTAAGCTTGTGTATTTCGCTATAAAGTGCCCTTTGAATGAACCCTGTATATTGCTTAGTAAACTAGTAGTGATGGCCGGAAGACAGGTGTTTTGGGATCAACTATTAGAAATTCTCAAAAACTACTTGACCAGTCGACTCCAATTTTAATCTGGTTATTTAAAAGTACAAAGCCTACGGATCTGAAGAATTTCAAGTAGCTGCGTGGAATTATCGTCTCATTAGCAACACGAGCCATAACCAGCATTTTGCCTCGGTTTTCGGCCATAAGTTTTTTACTATTAGTGGGATCTTTTTACGTGTTATCTCATTCTGTAGGTCTCATATATACCTAAAAATCTTATTTAAAGAGTTTTTTGGTTCCTGACAACACTTTCGATTGAATTCCAAAAAACAGGTTTTCTCATTCTTTATTGTCGAATAAAAAGTTTTCCCACAAAAATTGGTGTACCCATTTTATGCTTCCATGTGTTGAATACCCCTTGAACAACTTGCATCAATAAAATCAGACTTTACAATTATTTCGGGGAAATTTGCTAATATGATTAGACTAAGACTAAGGGAAAGAAAGAATTTAATTTGCTGTCAGTTACCTTTGTGGCAATTTTGAGATAGTGAAAATTAATTTATTGATTCAAATTTTACTTCCAAAATGGCTTACTCACTAGCCGAAAGAGTTGAAATGATTCTAATTTATGGTGCTCATAATCAATGTGCTCGGCAAACTGCCATCGCGTTTAACGCCAGACATCCGGGGAAGATAACTCCGCTGAGGTATGTTTTGGACTTTGTTACTAAATTTACTGAAACTGGATCTGATGCAAATGAAAAGCATGATCATGGGAGGGTTTTGGATGCAGCCGCTGAAGTTAAAGCTTTGGGTCATTTTGGAATAAATCCTAATACTGCATTATGCAAACTTGTTGCTGCGACTGGTATTTCATTAGGCTCTGTACACACAGTTACAAAACTCCATAAATTTCATCCATTCAAAATGAAAATATTGCAAGACTTAACCGAAGATGATTTCGGTAGGCGAGTTGAATTTTATGAACAAATGACTGCAGCGATTAATGATAATACCATTCATGTAAAGCATATCTCCTTCAGTCATGAATACGCATTTTATCTAAATGGATTTGTTATTAAGCAGGTATTGGAGCAATGAAAATTCTCATGCTTTTGTAGATGGGCATACCCAGTACCTCCAAAACATTTTAGGAAACAGAGTGATTGGGTCATTGTTTTTTAATGAAAATGTGAATGGAGACATTTATTAAGATATGTTGGAAAATATATTTTTGATATTTTTGTGTGTCTTTGTTTTCTATCTGAACAAGATAAATAAAGATTTTTCAAATTTTCTTGAAAACGAATCGACCGATTTCAAAAACTCAAACGTCAAAATAAAGGACTTTGAAAGACCTTTAAAACAAGCTATTACTCGGTACGCCCTCTCATTCAAGATTTTTAAGGGGATGACCCTGGGGGGCAGAGGGTCAAAGGGGGTGAAATGGTTTTTTGTTAAAAAGTTGTCCCCCTGGACAAATCTTTTGACGTGTCTCGGCGTTTTTTCTTTCAGTCAGTGGTTTTCGATAAATCCGTGGTGGGAAGTTTTCAAATGAACACCCTGTATACATAATCTTTTCAAGTACTTTTGACAGGACAGGAGTAAACTGATGAGATGCAAGGCATTATATGAACCAGGAAGATAAATTTTAGGAATTGGGATTATAAGTGACTCTTGCCATATTTGTGGAAAATATCCATTATCCAGACATAATTATGTTTGTGCGATGAGTGATATGCTTTCTCAATAAAGCGAAACATATATTTACCATTTCGACCGATATACTGTCAATTCAATGATCGGTATAATTGAATCCGAGGTCATAATGAGCGTTTCCCACCTTGTTACGCCTTCTGACAACAGTAAACAAAATTCCAGCATAGGCTTCACTGCAATTACTTAATCTTTTAAATAACAGCAAGCTGCAGCATCAGAGATGATTACAGTTTTCTCATACACACCGATAGTGAACAGTCGCAGGAAGCAGCGACGTTTTTTATTTCACAAAGAAACAGTAATTTAACATGGAGGCGGCTGGCAAAAGCGGCGAGGCACGCAGGTGGCGGCGAAAAGTACTACGCTGGCGACGCCGATTCGATGGTGGCATTAGTCCAGTGATCCAGAGATATGTGGCCGTCAAAATTGTGGAAAAATTCGAACAGACTTAACTATGGAAAGCGGCGTCAAGTAGATTGGGTCAGTACGTCCACGGAAATCTAGACAAATGGACTCTGACTCTGAGTATCTCAACTTTCGTACGTTTTGGTATCTTTACTATTGGCGGGCCGTAGAAATCTTATAGTTTGTCTTGTAGACAATAGAATGAATATAAATGAACTGTTGATTTTTTTTTTTCAAAATAGTCGGCATCGACAATGCATACAATACAATGCATGCGCCTTGGTATCATTACGGTTTGCTGGCTACAGAAACCCCTTATACGTCTGTTTAAGGGCATGTGATAGTATGAATTTGCGTGAGGAAAAAGTACTAAGATTATATGAGGTAATGTATTTCTTAATTCCTCAGAAATGAGCAACTGTAAACCTCCCTGTCCAGTTCCACGGTCCGTCGCGTCAATCATCACTTGTCATCTGTCGACGCATTATCTTTCCGTGCCGTCGCCCTCTCCACGTGTCTGCGGAAACAAAATGTCGACTCACGTGTAATATTTTTAACTTGTTCGGGTGCATTGATATTTTTAACATTTAACGAAGGTATCTGTCGTTTTACAACAAACCCAATGTCCCCGTCCTTTTGTTTTTATACTGATTATAAGTTCGATTTTCTCTACGTTTGTTCTGATACACCTTGTGGCTGCAACCTCACCGACGAGAAAGTTGTCTGACAATTTAAATCTGTCCTGTTTTCTTTGCTAGCATCACAATTGTGTTTTCAGAATCCTGATGAAGGCTCCATAGAGAATGCCGAAAGCTTGATTTTATCGTCAAAAGAGTCAACTTAAGCCTAAGAGTTTTGCCAATTTCCCAATTAACAACTAATTCTATTTTTTACGCAACTGGTCGTTGGCTTTGGCAATGACTACCGCTCATATATATATATATATATATATATATATAACAAAAATTAGGAAAATAGTGGGCAAAATCCGCAAAAAGGAGGAAAGTGAATTTTAGCAGAAAATAAGATAGGTAACTCGAGGGATACGTATTTCTGCTGGTTGACTTCATCAGGCCTACAAAAGTAGATACACATGCCGACACATCCGGATACGGGTGTAACCTGAGGAAATGAAGATGAAGAGGGAAAAAACGACACACGAAGTCCACAACAAGAGAAAACCTACACATTGTAGTATAACATGGCTAGAAGACCTCGAATTTTCAAGGAGACATCTAACCACAACCACGCGGCCGGTGTCGTGTGTCCTTTTTTCCAGATCCGATCTTGCTACTCAACCAACTTCTTTGAGATGGCGCTACGACTACTCGGTTTTCTGCAACCAACAAGCAATCAACAGTGCACGTCGTGTCGTTGAGATATTCCTCCATAGATGGACGTTTTTGATGGTGCTGACAGCGATCATAGTGGGCAAACGTTGAATGATCCATTTGCACACTAAAATCTACTAAGTCTGCAAGATAACATTTTGTCGGGTTTTTTCGACGTTTTTTAGGTTTTTCACATAATACCCCTGCGATACTCTCTCAGTTATAGCGGGGCCAAAGATCAGCGACAGGCCGTCAGAAATGATTATATTCAGCATAAAATAGCCCCTATTGAAATAAGACAGCCATAGACCTTGTATCATGGATAGTTACTAAGTTACTAAGTTCTAGTTCGTTGTCCCAGAGACCAAGCCCGGAAAACACGAACTGTTTGTGGTTGGCTGTCTTTGGTTGGACTGCTAAAAGCAGTTAAGTTAGAACATCTAAGAAAAAAGTTAGTTACGAACATATATAACGGAGAAGTTAAACGGATCAACTCTGTCTTTATAGGTCGTACAATTAGTCAACATGCTATCCCACCCTAACCGTAGTACCGTCCATCTGGCAACGTCGCGTCACCTCTCCCCAATATCTGAAAGCATGATGTGTCACACACGGAAGAGCACGCAGAGCACCAGTCATGCAAGGACTCTAGTTGAAAACATTTTTCTATCGTTATAAGTTTTAAGGGCAAATGTACTGACAATCTATGATAATATGTCTAATAGGTGCGTAAAATTATTGAGGCTGGATGTGTATCAATATACTAACATAAAAAATCCGCCTCAAAAATGATGATGAATTATTCCCTGAAACGACAAAAAACGAAGTTTGAGTAATTTTTATTGTTTTCGTTTTTCTCCGCCACCATGGACCGATTTTCAAGAACGTGTCATAGTGCTAACACTTTGTGAAAATTTCATCAAATTTCCACCGGTACTTTCCAAGTTATAAGCGGACCAAGAAATAATGGACAGACAGACACACCGACAGACCGAATAATAATTATAATAATAATAATAATAGTAATAGTAATAATAATTCCGGCTTTATTAGTACGATATTTTGCCAATGGCTACTCTTACATTTGACCCTGTTAAGAAAGAAAATTATACAGGAATTCAGAGTATAACGTAAATGACTCATAAAAAAAATCAAAAGTGAAATCACCACATCATTCTGCTAGTAGCAGGAGCCTAATATTCCTTTTAAAAACTAATATTGCGTATTTTTATCTCATTATTCACCTGATTATATACTCAGTGACATTAGAAGTGTTACACCCAGAAAAAATTATTTCTTCTACTTGATGTTTTTGCAATGAGGTAGTCTTCCTATCCTCTAGATATGGGGGCTGAGCTACCATAGGCAATAGCCCCCCAAACCATTACTGCAACAGTCCTACGTACATGCCTCTCTACAGCAAATCCAATATCACGCCGTTCTCCACGGCGGCATATGACTCTTCTACGACCTTCCTGCGTACCTAGACAGAATCTCGATTCCTCGCTGAAGATAGAGTGTACGCATAGTAACAGGTCTACCTTCTTCTCCAAAGCATTGGTCAGCGATCTGGCGCGTAGTAGCAAAACGGTTTCGTAGGGCTAGTTGTCTGAAGCGCCTATCTTGACGTTCTGTGGTACGCCTCGGTGGACCAGTTGGCCTTCTTCGTATTCCTCTACCTTCTTCTACCCACACACGCACACACTTATTACCGTCATTGCAGTACCATTAACATGGCGGCCAATTTCGCGATGGTACAAGCCAACATCTCGACAGGAAATAATTCTGCCCCTGTCAAAGTCGCTCTTTGGACGTCTTCGAACTCGTTGCTTATGCTTAACACTAGTAAATAAAAGGGCAATAAGTAAAAATATCTGTATTACTCAGCTCTCAGAAACTGCTTCCTTCACAAAAACTAAGAGATAACATTTTAACAAAGGTAAACAAAAACAATGATAAAACGTTGACATTGTTGCCACAGTATGCTTTAAATATAGTCATATGTTGCCAAAAAATCAAGTTGAAGAAATTATTTTTTCTCACACCTCTAATGTCCGCTGAGTATATAATTTCAAGGCGTTATAAATATGAGAAAGATCTTTGGAATAGCGTTGTATGGTGACGATGTATACTCAAGTTATCCCCGCGACTTAAATTAAGAGAATATATATTTCTTCTAGGTATAAGTTTTTCAAATAGATAAGATGGTGTGGGAGTCACTATTAATTTACGTAGAACAGTAGTGTAATTTTACTGTTTTTTCCACATTCGGCCAACCAATTTCTTTTAACTTTGCTGATATGTGATCATATTTCATAAGTTCATAGACAAACCGACAGCAAGAATTTTGCATTTTCTGTAGACGTATCTTCGTCACACTGTCCAGGCAGCTGTAATATAAGATGTCACAGTAACATATTGTGGGCATGACTAATGATTTGTATAAGGTTTTTTTAGCATTAGTATTAAGAACATGTTTGTGCACATATAACATTTTTAATTTTCAATACGATTTTTGTTTAGTATTGTTGATATGATTATGGAATCTTAAATTTTCATCGAACGTTACACCCAGAATTTTTAATTTATCTGTGAATGCTAAATTGTTGTTTAATATGTTTATCTTAATATTTAACTAAATGTGACTATAATATATTTTTTGACAAAGTAACGTTGAATTACACTTGCTGGGATTTAATAACAGGGTGTGGATAAGTAGCACATCTAACAACACTCTCTATATCTTAATTTATTAAATTGTTTGTAGTTTCGGTTTAAATTGGTGGATCAACTGGATATCATCTGCATAAACAGCCATAGAACAATGTGACAAAGCAGTCTGAAATTATGAAAGGTAGAGACCCGAGAATAGAGCACTGAGGAACTTCTGAAACAATTTGTTTTCTTACAGATATATCATTCCCATTTTTGACGATCGGATAGGTATAAAGATAGGCAATTAATTTCACTAACTGAATACTGGACTAGTAAATGGCGGCAAAAAGTGTGTAGGGTGCTGCTCTGCAAACGCCGTCGGTGGCATTGCCTGACATTTTAATCTCGAAATTCCTGCAGCAGCGGCAAAACGAGCAACTGGATACATTGTAAGTTCCTTCTGCTGCTGCAGTTATGAGTGCTCATTAGTCGCACTGCGTGGCCGTTGCCGGCGAACATAAAGTTCATCGTTTATATATCTCAGGTGTTTTATTCATCTTTAAGTCGTCATTTCGAAATGCTGCAGCTTTAATGGATGGTGTAAAATTCTGTTGCCTTTCAGGGTGACGTGTGAAATATTATATTCTGTTTTCAGGCGCGTCACAAGATATACGTTTTGAATGCGCGTTGATGGCTACAGACATTACCGGCAATTCTACATGTTGTGCATGACGTGTGCAGTGAAAGACTACATATTATGTGAAAATTGTGACCGCTCCATTTAGTACGGGAAGTCGTATACAGCCCGGTACATCCCACGCGTTATAGGCCAAGCTGACTAGCAAAAAATCGGTATTACGTTTTAGAAAAAAATGTAACAACTTGTTTTAAAACGGCATTATATCCTTGAGGATTTATCGTATGGCCCCACCGAGAGATATAAAAAAGTTTGCTGAGTAACTATTTTATTAAACGTCAACGTCAAAAAATCAATTTTTCACGTAAGGTACAAGTACCAAATACGACCAAGCACCTAATAAGACCATGCGGCGATTTTACAATTAGTATTTAAAATTAAAGATTCCTGCAGTTCTACAAATTTATTCAGAGCAGTTAGCATCCTTAAATTCAGCAGCTGTAGACCAGCGCTAGATGGCGCAGTAGGACAGCGTCGGTTTTCAACATGTGCCTTATAAAGTTTCTGCTTTAAATTTGTCTCCGTTTTTGCATTTTGTGGGCTTCTTTTTGCGGAATCTTTTGTTAATTCAATCAGATAAGTCTATAAAACATATGCAGGTAGTTATTTGATGTTGTCATGTTTTGAATGTTTTCAATTTTGTAAATTGTATATTTAAGGTTAGATCTGCGTAACAAGGCCATGTTAAATGGTTCCCATTACGGTCACTTGGCCGTATTAGGAACACACTGGCCTTTATGGGAAGCGTCTCAAATTAAGGTGATATTTTTTTCAGATACTATAATCGAAATATGCGTGCTAAGAAAGCTGTGGTCAACCGAAGCGCTTGTACAGGCACTGTATAGTATAAACAGTGGAATGTCGGTAAATCGTCCATCCAGAGAATACCAAATTCCATGAAGAACACTTCGCAATCATGTCCATAAAGGTGTGCGAGAGAGAAAATTTGGTACTCGTACCATTTTGTCTAGGGAGCAGGAAGATGAATTGCTCAAGGATAATCCGATTATCAGAGACAGGAATGCCCCTTACACCGAGGATTTTATGTTAATAACAAAAAGATTCATCACAAATTTAATGAAAACAGTGGAATGACAGGTAGAAAATGGTTGAAATTGTTAGACATGAAAATATTCGCCAAAGGAAAATACAGATTTTAAATCCAGTAAGGGCACATAAAGTGAATAAGCACATTGTAAACGACTACTTCAAAAAACCAGAAACTAATGTTAATAAATCAGCCCCGCCGCATCTACAATATACGAGTAGATGAAAAATGGTGCAGACTCACCGTCCACCTCCAACCAAATTCTCATCAATGCGAAGGCAAATTCTAAGATTCTGTATGATTTTAAATATTATTTTTTTTTCAAGAATTATTTACTGTTGTTAATTAGAAATATAATTTTGTTTATTCAACAGTCTTGTTTTATATTTTGAGGGTGGCTTTATTAAAAACCAGATCATGGGCTTATTTGGATACCTGGGTTCCTAATAAAGCTAACGGTCGTGTTTGAAAAAGTATATATTTTTTATATGAAAAGAAAAGTTTTTGGAGCTCTCCGATACAGCTTATTCACTAAACCTATATATAATACCTTTAAAATTTCATGATCGTTTTGCAAATATTTATGAAGCTATCCAGCGATCCAAACGTTAACATGACCTTATTTGGTACAGGTACCTTATATCAAAATAGCTGTGAATTATCGATGCTACAAATAGTTTGTAGTGAATGAAAATACTTTTAAAATGAGAACTTGCATGGCCAATCTGCTGTCACGATTAATTTGCTATTACAAAAATAAAGGTCAAAAATCGTATATTCTCAACCGAAAACGATATAAAATGAAATCTGAAGTAATAGCCATAAGTTTTTTTCGTCAGATCCTAACTTTTAGCTGTTATATCAAGTTTACCGTTGAGCATTTTCCATTAAAAACTAAGTGCAAAAATCGACGATACTTGACTTTTTTTTTGTAAAGTAACCGTTACAGCAAATTGGCTCTGTAAGTTCTCATTTTGAACGCATTCTTATCCCCCACACCTTTTTGGACCACTAACACCAATGCATACCGGGTGTTTTAAAATCGACTCTCACCATTGGGATATCGGAGACACTAAGAGGGAGATAGTAAATGATTCAGAACAAAAAGACGGAACGTCATATTAAGATTCTAATTAAGCCATCTTGAGGAAGATAGGAGTGGCAATTTGAATGTACTTTTTGTTTTATAATCCCTTATCAAATAAATTCAGGTAAAAATAAAGTGTTTTTGAGAAAATTCAGTTTTTCCCGTCTCTCTCCGGAAATTCTCTTTCACTTTACACTACAAAAAAAAACTACGCAGATACACAAATAATTGTAAAGTTTTTACACAAAAATTCGAACGAGCAGTAAAATAATAAGACGAAATCTGAGATTTGAATAGATCTTTCTTTTCGATCCACCAAATTTTTTTTAACTGGGGTATAAACTGATACCAACGAAAATTTGTGAATCGTTCAGTATCGTACTTTTATCCGTCACTATGGCTAAGACTAAGAACTAGCAACGTATTAAAACTCTGGATTCAGTAATTAAAATAGCAAGGGAAAGTAGCAACTGAAGTGCTATTTATTTTTTGAGATCTGTCAAGACAATATCAAAATTACTTAACAGAAATCTAGATAGTTACATTTTAAAATAACTCGAATTCGGAAAAGATGAACCCTAATGTAAAAATATTTTCTCGTGAAATATACGATTAACTATCTGCTATTAAGTTTAAACCTCGGAACCAGGGTCCATTGAATTTAAAATACTGTAGCTTACCTATTCGTAATCTATTATTTTTGTGCGCTTTTGATTTTCAGTTGTCTTTTTTAATGTTGTTTATTTATGTATGCAGTTAGTTACTCAGGTTCATGATATGCTAACTGATAGGTCTCATTAAAATGAACAAAGAAGTGCACGTCAACTTATATATATTTTACGCCTTCCTCGCTGAAATTCAGGGTATAGATTTCTTATATCACTGATATTTTATATGTCTCTTAAGTAACTCTAGGGATTTAGGTGGACCTCTATAAACCGACGGTAGGCATTAAGAGACAACATTTCAACTGGTTATGTCCAACAGAATTACCTTTTGGGTGGCGCAATCAAATTTTAACTTGATATTCCCAATTTTATCTAAGCACGCCAGTGGTTTCTTTGTGGGCATGACCAAAATACTCTGAGGCCAATTCTACATGATGACATGTGATGCCTATTAAATCAAATATATTCCAGTATTTGTATAGAAAGTATGCTTTAATCAGGAGCTGTGGGTTTTCTTGCTTTTCTCATATTGTGATGTATAAATTTAGGGCGATCCAGCGGTATCCCCACATTTCGCTTTAATTCTGGGAGTTTTATATTGCGAATTTTTCTAACTCTTGCACTACCTGTTTACAAGCAGGATAAAATATGTTTGATCTGAGAGTCCCTTGTCAGCACTCGCAAAGGAATAAGTGGCGTTAAACCCCGAAATACTCTGCTAAAATTTTGATAGCGGTGATCACAGCTAAGCATTCTGAAAATTTTTGTCGCTTTCCGAAATTTTTTCGGGTTTTTTGCATCTACTGTGTTGTACTGAAATCTAATATGCAGTCAGTTTCTTCCTATCACCCACAAGTTTTTAGTGAAGGGAGAATATAAAATATGAAAATCCCAAATTATGAGCGATTTAGTGGTGAATTTTTAAAAATTAAAAAAAATAACAAATCCACTTTTTTGGAAAATATACTTCTTATTGTTTACAAAAACAATCAAACAATTTATTTGGTTGTCTTTTTTCGCTTGTATTTGCGAAGAGCGGTTTCACGATTAATGGTCAAGCAGTAGTCCACCAGCATGTTTGGGGTCCATTTTCCACTATAGCGCTTCTCCACCTGAGCAATTTGCTGGTGAAATCTTTTGCCGTGCTCGTCTGAAATTGCACCCAAATTATCAGGCAAGAATTCTAAATGGGAGCGGAGAAAATGCAGCTTAAGAGACATATTGCAACATGAGGCCTTATAAGATTGGATAAGTTCTTCAACTAGATCTTTGTAGTAGTCCGACTTTTTGTTGCCTAGGAAGTTGCTACATACATTTTTGAAGGCATCCCATGCCCTTTTTCCTTTCGCGAAAGTTTAGTTTTAAAATTTTGGTCCTTACTTCTCGTATTTGAGGTCCAACTAAAATTGCTTCTTTAAGCTTTGCTTCACTTATACGCCGGAATTTCCGTCTGAGATAAAGGAATGCATTTCCTTCTCTATGTAAGGCTTTCACGAAAATTTTTATTAGCCCTAGTTTTATGTGCAGACGAGGTAAATAAACTCTGCTGATCTACTATGGTTTATTAAGGACATTTCTCTGGCCGGGCACAACGTTCTCACGTTACGGCCAATGTTTAAGTAAATAATGTTTGTTTCTGGCTCTGCTGTCCCATTCTCATAAAAACAACAATATTTTGTGAAGCCACTCCGCAGTCATGTGAGCAATGCAATAACTGTGAGATCGGTACAGACATTCCACTTATGATCTTCGTATTTTATGCTATGGAGTAATATACGTATCTTCTGGCATGCTTATTTCATATTTACAGCATGACAAGAAAACTGCCTTTAGACTTGTGTTCGAAGAGTCAATAAATAGTCGCCACTCGGTAAGTACATAAGGAAATGTCAAGCTCATTCACTAAAACTGGAATATCATGACTGTAAACTAAGTTATTTTCCATCGAGAAACATACGGCCAGCATAGACTGCCTGTTCCGGAACGTGGAAATTTTCACACCTGTTTTTAAAATGCTCCATTGCTGCAAACGAGATCCAAGTAGTTGTGCTTTTCTTTTGGGAAGATCTAAATCACGAATAGATTATTGAGCTCTTCCTGAGATATAAAATGTGGCTGCTGTTTGCTGCTACTGGCTTCTGGCTCCTCTGTGTCAGAAATATCTGGTTCATCATATTTCCTTTTAGGCTTAGGAACAGGTATGCTAGAAGAGTCATGAGGTACAGGTCTACTGGCTGAGGGGATATTAGGATACACTATTTTATGTTTGTTTTAATGAAAAATCCCAGAATTTTTGTTAAACAAAAGTAACAATCATTCTTAGGTTCTCGCCAAATCATGCGGCAGGATGTATTGGGAGCCCAAGTTTTGTCTTGATCGTCAACTTTGAACCCGAAATATAACTCGTAGGCTTCTCTTATAAGTGGGCTCAAGGTCTTTCGCTGAGCTTTCAGTGTTACCTCACCACAAATATAACAGAAACTGTTCGGATGGTTCACACAGGATTGTAACGGCATTGCTTTGCTCATACACCCACTGCTAAATACTGTTATGCTGATCCTCCGACAATCGGCTGGCTGCTCATATATCAATTTCGAACATCTGGTATTTTCTAGAAACAGCGGGAATCAAGAGATCGGAAACGATTTTCGTATACAGGGGTCATTCAATAAGAGACGACTATAGGGTACGGTGAAATCTGGAACTACATGGGGTTAAATGAGTATCTCCTTTCCTTTCTGACACCTGTTGGTACTCTCTGGACTCCGTTACATGATAGGACAATTTAAATGTCCGTGTAAGGGTTAAATATGTAGAACAGTGAATTAATCGACTTACGGTTTGTTCGTACAGTGGTCGGTGAATTGTCGATGACTGCCACTGGGATCCGGCCGAGTGAATTCCATCTTTAACAGCCTAGCAGAATTAACGGAGTTTGTTTGGCGAGACCTTGGACACGGTCGCTGACATGTTGGGCACTGCTGAACGAACAGGGCTTTAGTTAAGTCAAATATAACCAACACAGATAGAATTCCTTAAGGCCGCTCCGACGCACTGAGTTTCAAGCCATTTACAAGGGTTCAGCTGCTTCAAAACTGACACTCCATTTTTCAATATTTTTGAATGAAATTCATACAGTATGTTGAGAAGAGTGCTATAGGAGAACTTTTTAAAATTTGTTTTTGCACAAGTTTAATGATGGGAAAAAAATAAAAAAGTGGCTCTATAGCACCCTGTGGGGTTTTGTTTTCAGCACTCTGAAAATTTCATCCAAAAATATTAAAAAATAAAGCGTCAATTTCGAAGCGCGCAAACCTCTACAAATCGTATTTTGGGCGAATTTTGTCTACTTTTTCGTGCTGCCAAACCAAGCGTTGCAGCACAATGTACGGACTAAGAAAAGACGTATTCAGATAATTTGGTGGACCTATTTCATATAATATCGCGTAGATAAGTTGTTCTGCAAATAGGTACTCATAGTCGCGATCGCTGATACTCCTCGATTTTAAAGCCGTTTTACTTCCCACGTCATTGGCGAAGAAGCATTGTAATCGCGAAAAATTTCTAAAATGATATGTTATGTTTTTTTAAGTTATATTACACCTACATCACGAAAAACTGTATCACTCATCATCAACTTGGAAATTACCGCTCGGATTTTTATGAAATTTCCACACGCGGTTACTAGTATGCCAAAGCTTTGTGGTTTTAGTCCAGTGGCGACGGTGCTATAGGCAAAAAAGAAAAAGTAATAATTGCTGAAACCCGTTTTTGACCTTTCAGGGGTTCCAAATCATTGACATAAAAAAATTATACTGCTTAAAAAGGGGGAGTTGAAATCAGTGAAACACGTTTTATTACTAAGAAGCTTCTGATCCCAGTGATTACAGGAAATTTAAGTATCGAAAATCCGGCGAATAATGTGCTCACGATTTCAAAAAATCGGTACCTAATCTATAGGTTTGACACCAAGAGCCAACAGATCTGCAACTACCCACAGTAGGGATGAATAAATTCAGATATCACTCCAGTCAAGTATAGGGGAATTTAGCGTGGAACTTTAAACTTATCGATATGTCAAGGAAATATATTTTTGAGAACGATCATTTGGTAGATTTTATACCTGCATTTTCATTTGAATTTCATAACCCGTGAAATGTACCCATTTCGCCGTTACCTTTTGTGTTCTGCAGTTTGTGATGTTTTTCTGGATATAAGCAGGCCATAATTGCCTAGGGCCTAGGGTGTTTTTACAAAATTTTGTCTTTGCGCAAGAGTTATGGTGCGTTGAAATGCTCACTATTTGTGCTCAACTTCTTGATATTTTAAAAAGATCCTAGTGGATAAAATCGAAGAAGTGGATCGCTGGCACCCTGTGGACTTTGTTTTTAGCACACTGCAAGAGTTTCATTTGGAAATAATAAGAAGTAAGCTGTGAAGTGCAAATCGGTTTTTGGGCGAAATTCATCTACTGTTTCGTCCTGCCAGTCCAAGCGACGCGACGGTGCGTTCCGACTAAGGAAAAATGTATTCAAATAATTTTATATTTTTCCTAAAATAAATTCAAGAACTCAAATTCTAATTCGTTTATTCATCTCAATAAATACAATTATGTTTACAAGGGTCGTGCGGTTGATGGTAACAATTGAACGAGGGTCATAAAAATATCTTATGCCGTCAAAATAAGAGGAAACAGTTAGGTAGTTTTTTCAAAGCAATAAACAGGTAGCTTTACCTGGATTAAGTACATGTCTTGTCTACTGTAATAGGTAGAATAGGTGATGCTGCCAGAAATGGATGTGTGTGATCAATAAACAAACCACAAGATTGAACTGCCGTGTCCAATTGTTTTTTGTATTGCCTTTTTTATTGCCTTACTAGAAAACTCTGTTGGGTATATGATGGAGTTTACAAGAACTTTACAGCTTGTTGTCTGCCTTCTTCTACAAACTTCACCAAATCGAGACGCTGTCAACCTTATCCTCCGATGAAGACGCCACAAAGCACAGTCCTGTGATTTGGTGACTTATTCGATATGCAAAATCTCGTCGTCACTTTTTCTAAGTTTCCCTAAAAATTCTAGCTTAGCAACCTCCAAATCAATGTCGTTCATGTCAGGTTTTTGACAGAATTCGCCATAAAACTATTATATATTTTCTTTGGAATTGCTATCCGAATTGTTAGTTATGTTTATATCAACTTTTTTTGGTCTGAGTTTCTTTCCAAGATTCTTGCGTTTGAGTCTTTGTTCCATCTTAGTGATAAGCGAGGTTGGACTATGCTTAGAACGCAAATGTATTTGGACCACATAGACCGGCCGCTCGGTATTGTGGCTCACTACAGCTGCAGCACATCTTCCATGGTATGACCTCTTCTTGCAATAATTTATTCGCTTACCCCAATGTATTTTGCGATTATAGAGTTGAACTGCTCCACACAATTGTTGTCCTCATCATGAGTTAAACTCACTGAATTCGTAGTTAAAATTGTCGCATATGACCTTTTATTGTCCATTATCAACCTTGATCAAAAATTCACTCAAGAACAATCACACCAGCAAGAGTCCAACACAACAATTCAACAACACAATATCGACGAACAGTAACAAGGGTAGAACAATACTAAATGATCACTAAATGAGTACCAAAATAGGAAACGATTTACAGGCTAGATCGCTAATCGAAGTCCGACTCTGTTATTATAAAAATTTACCTCGGTAGGCACCCGCAGTCATCCTTTCCTCTTTTAAAGTAGCGCCGACCACCGTCTAAGACCAGCCTACAATCGTTTAAGAAAGAAATTAAAAATAAATAATATATAAATTAAATGAAATCTGTGCCTCAGTGTTGTCGCCATAAAATACATAAGTTTACATGAACTTTTTTAATAAAATTTACCAGCTAGCATATTATAAACCTGAATAATCGCAAACATAGAATATAAAAAGAAGAGGAAAGAATAAATCAAAGACAATTGAAAATCTTAAAGCGCATGATATTAATAGATTAACCTTTTAATATACAGTACTTTAAACGCATCCCAATGAGAATCTCAAAAATCCATTAAATGGATTTCGTATTTTTGTGTCTAACGGTATTCTACTTATTCTTCTTCCTCGTACCAAGAGTTTCCAAGATTCTAATCTTACGTCGTCCTTATTTCGAAGACTGTTCGCATATGTACAGTGTTTTTCAAATAAGCTCATCCGCTTATCCTTTTAACAGACCAATTTAGCAAGAGTTCCATTCAGTTCCGTCAAGACGGCGGAGAGTGAGAAGTCTCTGAAAATTCGTCTCTTTAAAAGAATGAAAAATAGTGTGCCTACATTGTAAAAAAAAGTTGTGAATGTTGTGAAGTGCAAAAAGTGTAATAACTCGTTTCATCCTGCTTGTTTGGAGCATGCAGCCGAGTTGAAAAATGCCGATTGTATGCATGAATCAAGCAAGGTTAGAAGAGTGTAAACATGCTGCTCTGTGAAGATTCAACGGACTTGGATATTCTTAGAACGCTAGTGAAAGAACTGCAAAGCAAAAATAGAATCGCGGAAGAAAACAGTCAACTTTTGAGAGAAAAGGTACATTTCCTAGAAGATAAAGTTGATCTCCTAAATAAAAAGGTCCAACAAAACGAAAATGCCAATCATCCATCAGACTCAGTGACATTTAACGAGGAACTTCGCAAAATCCATAATGCGGCTGCAATCATCGAAATCCTAATAAACCATTTTCGAAACCTGCAGCGCCAAAATATGGTAAAGTAAAACCTAAACAGCAGGAAGTAATGATTCTGCATATAAATGTGAGATCCCTAAGAAGAAAAATAGGTGAGTTGGAAGCCCTTCTTGCTGATTCGGACATTGATGGTTGACCAAAGAAGAAATGGAAGTTGTCCAATTGTAGGGATATATGATGAGAGGGTCTTCTGAACGGAAGCACTTCGCAGGTGGAGGAACTGTAATTCCTCCTTCAGGGAATTTTGACACCTTCGTGGAGTCACTGGAGGGAATATTAACACACAATAGGCAAATTATTCTTGCTGGGGGTTTCAATGTAAGTTTCAACATATTTGAAGCAAATTGTGTGACCTTCTCGCCGGCTTTGGCTTAGAAAGAACAATCTATGAACCAACCAGTTAGGACTTCTGTCTTGACAATGTTTTCCTTAGTAGTGGGATGGAGCTGTGTGGCTCTCAGGTAAGTATGTGATATTGGAATATCAGATCATAAAGGTCAGCCGGTTAAATTTCTTGGTTGTGAAACCACAGGTTTTACTCAAAATAAAAAAATGTATAGACCAGTAACACAAAGATGTTTGTTCACGTTTCACAGTACGTTGTCAGAGGTATCTTGGGATTTCATTACTGTTGATAGTACCAGTGCTAAACAAAAATTTAGCCACTTCATGGGTATTTTTCAAGAAGCCTATGAATACTCTTTTTCAAATAAAACTTGTGTGGTAAGATCCGACCAGGGCAATCATATTTCCTGGTTTAATACTGAGCTAAGGGCAATGAGGCAACATTTGAGGTTTTTGGGAGAGCTGAAAAGGCAGTATGGTTTTGTGAGTGACCAGTATTATACAGACTACAAAAATCTATATAGAAATGAAATAAGAAAAGCTAAGATAAATGCTAATGACAACCTTGTAAAGAGGTCAAGTAATTCTGCTGAAACCGTGTGGGATAACGTTAATAAAAAAAGGGGTAAGAGTAATAAGTGCCCCGGGACCAGTGACCTGTCACCTAATGATTTTAATCACTTTTTTGTAGCACAGCAGATAATATAGTAAATCACATCCCTGATGTACATTTAGATCCTGTAAATAATATTGATTTTCTGGTACCGCCGCCACCACTCTGTTCTTTTTCTAAAGTCACATTTAACGAGGTCCGCGATGTAATAAATAATCTCAAAAACAAAAACAGTCCAGATATTTTTGGTAAAATGTATAAAGAACATAATTTTGATCACTCTAACATGATTGATTAATATTTGTCTTATAGAAAGTATTTTTCCAACTGTTCTGAACAGAGCTAGTGTCACACCTATTTTTAAAAACGGCAATGTTGATTTACCGGAGAACTACAGACCTATATCCCTTCTTCCAGTTATCTCTAAACTTTTTGGAAAATGTATGGCTTTGAGACTGATAGCCTTTTTTGAGGCAAATGAATTGTTTTCACAATATCAGTTTGGTTTTCGCCAGGGTAAGAGCACTGTTATGGGTGTACCTAACCTGATTTCTTCTATAATTGATGCTTTCCATGGAGGAGGGTATAACACGGTTCTTTTCTGCGATCTTACTAAGGCATTTGATTGTGTGAACCATGACATCTTTTTAAAAAAGCTCCATGCTTACTTTAGTTGTGATTCCGTTAAACTACCTTAGTAATAGAACTCAGGTGGTCAGATGGGATGGAGTGACATCGGCGGAGCGAAGTGTTAATACTGGCGTCCCGCAGGGGTCCATCTTGGGCCCAATTCTTTTTTTAATTTACATAAATGATTTACCTCCTAATAACAATCTGGCAAACTTTACTCTCTTCGCGGATGATACGACCGTCTCTCTCATCGCTAACAGTTTTGAGGGCTCAATGGCACAATCTGTGCTGCGCAGGATGAGGCTGAGCTGTGGTTTTGCTCCAATAAGCTGTTGCTAAATAAATATAAGACAAAGACAATGGTGTTCTCCATGCGAAGCCTGCCTGGGGATAGTGATTTGGTTGACGAAGCCAAATTTCTGGGGGTTACCTTGGATCCAAGATTGCAATGTGACAGTGTTGCTGGAAAGGCCATCAAAGGGATATATGTGTTACGGAGTCTGTCTTCTTGTGTTTCTGTAGCCATATTGAGAATGGCTTACTTTGCCATTTTCCATTTACATATATCCGACGCCATTCTTCGGGGTCCATAGACTGTTTGCCTTGCAAAAAAGGGCATTTAGGGTTGTGAGCCGTTTAGGCTACAGGGACGATTGCAGAGATACCTTTGCCAAGTTGGAAATCCTTACTGTAACTTGTTTATATATACATATTTGAAAATCTACTGTTACTCATGAAAACGTCCATGAGCACAATACTAGGCATAAGAACAATCTAGTACCTCTTTATTGACGACAGAAGGTGTCAAGATGGACCTGGTTATTGGGCGGTCAAATTTTTCAATGTTCTTCCAGACGGTTTAAAATCACTTCCATTTAAATACTTTAACAATCAATCAAGAAAACTCTTATTTATAACCCATTTTACACATTTGAAGAGTTTTTAAGACATAAATTTTAACTAGGTATAAATCGTACTCGTATGTTATGCGTTATATCTGTATGAGTGCTGTTGTAGGTACTTATGTTTGTAATTTGCACTCCCTTTGTTTTAATTCTAATGCAATTCTCATTTGATCTATTGACGTATGTAAACATTTTATGTATTGTGACATGAATAAAGAATTTGAATTTGAAAAGATGAAATTCGGGTTGATGAAAATGATGAATGAATATTGTATTTAACGTAGACAGTAACAGTAGAAGCTTTCGAGATGGCGATATGAAATCACCTTGCAACATTTTTTCAAGGGAACTGGAGATGATTTTGAAGCACCACATGAAAACTTTGTAACCCTGGAATATAAAATCAGTTATATTAAAAATGGCAGTCGTAATTGAGCGTTTTTGTACATTGTCTTGCTATGTTTTCAATTATCTTCTCTTGGAAAGATATATCCGAACATAACAAAAAATGTCAATGTTTTTAAACAGAAGATTTGATGTTTAGTTTTTGAGTTATGAGCAATTAATTGTAAGGAAATCTTCAACTTTGACAGCCTGTCAGTCCGCCATTTTGAAAGATAGTGAACTTGTCTTTATATATGTTTTAAAATGGTGCCGATTCGCCGTAATTAAGTGTCCGTCATTCCAAATCCCAGCTTACTAAGTTGATCCGCGTATAATACTAGATCCCCTTACTAGCGAGTGTTGAAAAATCAGTTTGGCCTGTAGTATTTGTTGACAATGTTTCCAACAGCAATGGTATGTGCCTAGCTATCTGATTCAAATCTGCGGCATAGTGACATCAAGATTCCCCAAGAGTTACACAGCGTTGCTCATTTACAACTTGTTATTGGTACTAAAATGTAGAACGTCTAGACTTACATAGCGATAAAACATCACATAAATCTATTCTATGTTCTATTTTCGCTCGTACAAGACTATGTAACTATTGAATCGGTATTCAGTTGTTTTTTTTACTTTAATTTGAATGCTGTTCGGGTGATACGTTCTCCAAGTGACACAGTTTATCTTATCCTAAAAATTGCTGTGAATTAGTCCCGACAACTTCTACAATACTTACCACTGCTCGATAAAGTAACATTTCAGAATATGATTATAAGCATGATCTCTGTGTTGCTATTTTGGCTATCTGTCCTTTTCTGGGCGGAAAGCGGTTCCGACCACCGTTCAACAAGAAAATGATTGATAGTAGCATCGTAACCAGTGAGCGCATGCGTATAAAAGCGTATCAAACGATAAACGAATGGTACTGAAGATGCCAGAACTCAAGGTTGAAACAAAACGTTAGTGCCCGCTTATCCTCTCATAAAGATCAACAACCTAACTTACAATTTTCAATCCTGTTAGGGTTGCAAAAACTTTCATACAGTATTCTTTACACGGCATTGTAAATTGTGGGAGCATTGGCAAACCGATCTGAACTTATCTGCCTCAAATCTCCCATAAATCTTATATTTAGACACAGTTACACTAATGTTTATTATTTTCTAACTGTAATGCTGCAGGAAGCAAATTTGCATGTCATACAACATTAAGGGCCGATTTCACAATGTAACAAACCATTATTCTGCACCAATAGGGTACGAGTACTAAACAGTCCGTCAAATATACCCAAACAGCCTTAAGATCTCTCCGTCAAATTTTTGGCGGCAAATAGCATAAAAGTATTCAAAACAAAACACTGTAAAATATGAAGTGACAGCTTGTCATTGAAATGTTTTCAGTTTATTAAATATTATGAAATTATATAGAACTGAGCCAAAATTTAAAAAAATGCTTCATGGCTGAGTAAAATCCATTTTTTTTCAGCTTAGCTGAAGGTTTTTTCATGTTTATTGCAACTTTTGTAATCCATATGTGATTATATGAACCCAACAACACCTACTGGGTGTTAATAGTTTATCCTACATTTGCAAACTTGCACTTCCAAATTCTTACATGAAAAAGCCTATTCACTCAAATTTTTGTTAAGTGTTGCATTTCAACACATTCATACTTTTCTTTAAAATTCCTCAACGACAATTTGACACCACTGGTCCGAAACTGTTCAAGATTTCATTCATCCATTCAATTGCAGTTGCAGTGTTTTGTTTTGATTTCAGTATATCAGTCGCAACATCGGTGATGGTACATGGTACACTCAACATAACCACGTATTTGGGGGTTAGTGCAGATTTAACTGTACACGACAGTGTAATATGTAATTCTGCACAAGAAAGTTCTTGGCGGGAGCACTTTTTATACTGAAAATCCATTTTTCAGAAATAACACAGGATCATAACAGTAAGTGACAAGTGACCACACATAGAGTACAGTAACGTTGGAGAAAAAGAATAGACCAAAGAAGAATTGATATTTCAAATTAGTGTCTCACAATGTTAGTGATGGGAGAATACATTTGCAATCAGTGGATTGCATTGGAACGGTTAAAAGATATGAATTGAATCGTTTTTACATCTCGACTGACAGACTGGAATATCTGCTCTGTTTCTGTACATATATTTTTTGTGGTATTGTTGCATAAAGTAGGTTGTTCACGAACCAGTTCCTACAATGAACGAAACTTAATGAAACGAACTAGAAAGCACATCACTATTTCAAGTAATCCAAGGAGGGACAAATTGTCATTTTATCACACTATTGATGGGATAATCGAAAGCTTGAGATTCGCTTCGCTTCTGTGGCTCAGAGATATAGTGTTTTCTTCTGATAAAACTAGCACAGAATTTGTATTTAAAATACTCTACCTTAGTTAATACCTTTGATCCTAAAGTTGCTCCCAACACAACATTAAACAACTCTCATGTCGTGGCGCGTGCAGTAATCAGTCAGTGAAGCATATTTTTCGTTTCTTTATCCTTTTCCGTGTTACTATGATGAATCATCGAAAAAAAAATAATAGTAAACCACGAGCAAATAGCACGGCTGCATTCAAAGATGGAAATCGAAGCAGAAGACAGTAGACAACACTAGCCCAAGTTGCTTCAAGTTGTGTATGTTTCTACACTGAGTGAAAAACTTCCCACGCGCCCCTGGAGCCTATGGTTCCCGATACTTGCTTCCGAAAGATTTTTGACTCGCTTGACTGTTGGCTATGTTTATATATTTTCTGGAGATTTTCAAATCTTTCAAAGATTTTTCAGACCTTAGGATGTTCTATAAATTCATCGATATCGATAAAACATTTTCATACAACACTTCCTGATTTCGACAGATGTTTCATGCGTGACAGATGGAATTCCTA
The DNA here is from genome assembly GCA_963669975.1 of Acanthoscelides obtectus. Taxonomy (NCBI): domain Eukaryota; kingdom Metazoa; phylum Arthropoda; class Insecta; order Coleoptera; family Chrysomelidae; genus Acanthoscelides; species Acanthoscelides obtectus. The sequence continues at coordinate 57,914,532 of CAVLJG010000004.1, forward strand.
TTTGACTGTTCCTTAGTTCCTTTTGGTACCTGAGAAAAATCACTTTCCCCACTCTGCTTAGTCATTCAGTTATTTTCGTGCACCGATCAGTATGAATAAAATGTCCCATCACTATCCTAGTCGCGACTGAGTCACGTGTCATCTGTTCAAAACAACACTGTTGCCAGACTTAGCGATTTTCTGTATTTTTCTCCACTTGTCCGCTGGCAATTTTCAAGAATTTTTGGCTACATTGGTAATTCCATTGAAGTTCGCCTTTTTTACACCTAAAGCCTTTTCAAGTGCCGAACGCAACTAGTGATTCTGCTACGCTATCTCCCCAGCCAACATCAGTAGGAAGCTTTTACTGTAGTCATTTTTTTTGTACCGAAGCAGCCGGGTCTGTATGGCAGGCACATCGCGCGGCGACATCATGGAAGAGAACTCTGAGGAGCAAAGCCTAGAAGAGAACTTGATCGCCGACGGCCGCCGGTGTGAAAGAGTCCCGAGACTGTTTGTTAGAGAAGAGTCATCGATCAGTCGGACAGCCCTTCTCTGGACAACATCGAGCATAGATAATATAGTCGGGGCGGCGGCACCCTAAACGTGTGAGCAATACTTGAAGCTAGGCCTTTTCTAGGCCTTGTATAGAGTGAGAAGGTCATGTGGAAGTACTTCTTAGCCCGAAACAAATAGCCTACTGACAAGATGTGTTCGTGCCAGATCAAGTCCGCGGTGATCTGGACTACGACCAGCCTAAATGAACGGCTCTTTGGCCGAACCCGGCCATCCATTGGAACCGTATCAGCGCTAGGACGCTTTTGGTTCGTCACGGTACAGTACTGGGTTTTGGAAGCATTACACTGTACCAGATTGTTGCGTCCCCAAGCAGTGATAACCTCTTGGTCTCTCGTCAGAAAGGTAGTCGTCGCTAATCTTCTTTTTTCCAGCTCAGCTGCAGAGATCGCCTTGTCACTCTGAATTCCTGCATGTAGAGTGCTGTCATCAGCGAAGCGGTGGATTGGGTTGATCATACAGGGACGGAGGTCGTTGATATGCAAGAAGAACCGTGTCGGAGCTAAGGCCAATCCCTTGGGAACACCCGCGTTGACCTTGCGGGATGAAGAGGAGATCCCGTCAATCACGACGGATACCTTGCGGCCAGAGAGAAAGTCCCCCACCCATCTGCGAAGCCTTTCTTTGAGGTCATGAGATGGAAGTTTGGATAAGAGGGCAGCGTGCCACTGCTGATTGAACGCTTTCGTGATATCAAGACCAACGACATAAGACTCACCGTAATACTGGATTAGCTTACTTTACAATTGCGTGACGCAAGCTAGGAGGTCCCCTGTGGATCGCTGGTGTCGGAAGCCGTACTGCCTGTCGCTAATCAAGTCGAGACGTTCGAGGTAGTTCAGAAACTCACTATACTTATAACACAAAGCAGAGCTATAGGCCTGTAGTTGTAAGGGTCGGTTTCATTTGCTTTTTTGGGATGGATTGGACATGAGAAAATTTACAGTTTTCTGGATTCATAAGATATCTGGAAGAGACGCGAAAGAACTGGAGCAAGCTCCGCTGCACACCTCTTCAGTACAATCAAGTCCGGACCAGAAGGTTTGTTGGGGGGCGTCCATGGTGGAGTTGGCAGCAAAGATCTTGGCAAGCACTTCAGCCTTGGCCTTCAAGTCAGTTTCAACCGTTCCATCCTGACACGTAAGTGTGGAAGGCTACTTTGTGACAAGTTCTTTTCAATCTGCTTGGCCAGCGTCCAGAAAGACCGACTGCCATTTGGCTGCGACATTACCTTGCCAAATCAGATTTATCTTTCATCATTTTCAAAGAAATTGTACAAAATCTTCAAATTGGTGAAGTTAGCGAGTTTCACTTCATACGTTGTTACCAGACATGCCCAAATCATCAGTTGCTGCCGTGATATTCATCCCGACCACCGCATCCCTACAGCTAGGCGACCTGTATGTCAAATTTGTGTTGATAGGGCAGCGGGTTATGTTATAAATCATATGTTACAGTTTTTGTGCACTGACTGCAACGGTTAGATGATACCAAAACTATTTTCATAAATAGGAGATCTTTCCCATTCCGGATCGAACAATCCACCAAAGATGCTTATAATCATGATACCTAGTAAATTTTCATGAAAGATCCGCTGTACTATATGTAGGTATATAAGAGCTTTCTGATATTGGTTCATTAGTTTGATGATACAACACATTTGCCAAAGATGATCATATTCAGGATAGTAGACTATGACGAAGGTCCACTGTATGTAAGAATTTTCAGATACTTCATTTGCAATTTGACAACACACCATGATGGTGTTCACACTTTTCAAATATTCTTCAAGAAGTGTTATCAGTCTAGCTCCAACTATCATAAGTACTATGTTTGTGTTCCTAATTTAAATTCAAAACCAGCAAATGTAAAAGATTCACGTCGCCCCTCCACCACGGGACGTGATCGTCGCTAGACTTGGCACTACCCTGTGTGTGACAGATAGATATCTCCGCCAGTCAAAAAGACAATCAAACAATGAACATTACTAGTTTTTATGATTTTTGGACTTAAAGGGCATTATTTGTGAGAAATTTTTCATAATTTTTCGTCTGTGTCCATAGTAATTGCATTTCGCATCAGGGAGATGTAGCGATTGACACGTCTTACACATATTATCTGTGTTTAGGATGGAGAGGACATAATGTTTTATTGCTTTGAAATTCATTAACCCATAAATTAATACATGATTACTAGTATAATGTAAAGGAAGATGAGGAATTATTCAACAGGTATGTATGATAACACTCAGTATATTGAACTTGACAAATTCGAAATTGCCATGAATTAACAAACGTCCAAATCTGCTGCCAAATTTAATTGCTAGAAAATTGACCTATTATTTGCCACAGTCCCTTTGGCTTTGGGGATAACTGATAGTTAAGTGTAAATTTATAACAGAAATCAAAATACATGAAAGTTGTCCTGTTTTCTCTGTACAAAAGCATCATGTTGGAATCAAAAAGAGGTATTGTTTATAATACAGTCGAATTTTCATGATTTTATTCAATATTTTAATAGAAATCACTGATATTCAGAGACCTTTGACAGCTTCTGTCAAATTGCATTTCGATAAGGTATTTTCTCATTGCTAGTTGGGAGTCTGGTCTAAAGGTGAATATCTTGTCATTATCTATACATAATTTTGTATTCACTGCATATCCTCACATCAGCAGGGGTCAACAGGCAGCTCTCTCCCCTTTCCAGCTTTAGCATATTTTCAGCGGGGCATTTTCCAGTCGATGTTTGCCTTGCTTACCATCGGTGACCTCGCAATACGTGCCCTACATCATAATCCTTTTGGGGTGGCCAGAGGGGTAGCGGTACCGCGATTTCCCTTTTCTGCACTGCCCCTTGCTCCCCCTTTACCAGTCCATTCCCGTATTTGCACGATAAATTGGCTGGAATGATTTTAAGGTTATGCGGACCATGCGGTCGCTTGACGACGTGTGTTGGGATGCATATAATGTTGTGCCGCTGGAATATAAAGTCTATACTGACCCTCCTTTAAAGTAAAGAATCAAACAACAAAATTATAAATTAATCTACTACATTCATATGAATCTTAATGTAATATTGCATGTTTACCTTTTTATCACATGTGGAAGGCAATCATTGGGAAATGCACTATACCTACCCTTAAAAAAACTATTTCGCGTTTCGTGTCCTTTTAGAAGAGGCCAGCGAAAATGTAACTTCCATGATTTGTTTGTAACATTTTCCACTCTACGAGTATTCTTGACGAAGGTATTTTGCTATTTGGCTCCTGCCAATCTGCCTGTCTGCTTAGCAATATTTGGCCTTTTACTAAGCTTCTCTCTAACTTGACTTGCTAGTACTCGTATAATTAGTATGTCAATATTAATGTGGGACAACTTTAAAACTGAATTTTGAATGAATTAACCAATTGAGCTGAAATTTTGTATACACGTTAGTTTATCAGGACAATACACAATAAATTGTATGCCGCCGTTTTGAATTCAATATGGCGGATGCTGAAAATGGCAACTTATTATTTCCATAGTAACACCTATCATTAGGATATCATATGAAATTACTTGATGAGAGAAACATAATAAGCAAATGAGGTTATTCTAAATCCAATATGGCGGCTATTTCAAAATGGCGATTTATAATTTCCGCAGTAACCCCTATGATATGGGTATCAAAGGCTTGATGGGCAAAGCAGAATAAGTAACGCGACATCATTCTAAATCCAATAAGTCTAATATGACAATGCAATAATATTATGGCAGATCCGAAGATAGATCCGGAAGGTGACCATGGCAACTGTTCATTTGAAAACTTCCCACCACGGACTTATCGAAAACCACTAATTAAAAGGAAAAACGCCGAAATACGTTAAAAGATTTGTCAAGGGGGACAGCTTTTTAACCAAAAACTACTTCATCCCCTTTCACCCTCTGCCCCCCAGGATCATCCCCTTAGAAACTTCAAAGGACAAGGGGTATCGAGTAATAGCTTGTTTGAAATGTCTTTTGAAGTCCTTTACTTTGACGTTTGATTTTTCAAAATCGGTGAATTCGTTTTCAAGAAACTTAGAAAAATCTTTATTTATCTTAATTTATTCATATAGAAAACAAAAACAGACGAAAATATCACTTTTTATTTCAATAACTGTTCAAAATGTTGCCTGTTATTGACCAAATAAAGATATAGGAGATGTTCAAATTCCTGACGGACATTTTCAAAAATGTGTTGTGGGATATCATGGCAGCTTTCGATGATGCGTTGACGAAGTTTTTATCCCAACCTTCAGGTTGGGGAGTAAACACAATAGATTTCAAATAGCCTCATAGGAAAAAGCCTATTGGCGTCAAATTAGGAGATCTAGCAGGCCATTCTGTAGGTCCTCTTCGCCCTATTCATTTATGTGTAAACTCGTCGTCTAGCCATTGCCGAACCAGAAGAACATAGTGAGGAGCCGTCTTGCTGGAAATATATTTCAGCCTCATCAAGTATAGGGTTTCCATTCTCTTCGATTTGGTTTTCAATGGTTTCAGTGATAAGCGCATTGATGGTATTTTCCAACATATCCAAATCAATGTTTCCATTCAAATTTCCATTAATAAACAATTGCCCAATCACTTTGTTTCCTAGAATGCCTGCCCATAGTTTTTTGGGGGTACTGGGTATGCCCTTTTTCAAAAGTATGAGGATTTTCATTGCTCCAATACCTGCAGTAATGCTTATTAACAAATCCATTTAGATAAAAAATGAAAGCATGAATGAAGCAGATATACTCTACATGAATGGTATTATCATTAATCGTTGCGGTCATTTGTTCACAAAACTCAACTCGCCTATCGAAATAATCTTCGGGTAACTCTTGCAATATTTTCATTTTGAATGGATGAAATTTATGGAGTTTAGTAGCTGTGTGTACAGAGTCTAATGAAATACCAGTCGCAGCAACAATTTGGGTAATGAAGTATTTAGGATAGTCAACAATCAAGTCTACTAAAAATACTAGTTAAAGAACTCACCTTTATCACGAGAAGTTTCAAAAAACTAGATCATTTTAATTAATATCGCTGGGCGGCAAACGTATATAAGACAGTGACACATCCCTGGAAATATTGGTGAGACGAACAGCACAATCTGCACCATTTTCAGCCATTTTAAATTTACTACCAAAGGAAACTGCCAAGCTGTGTCAACTTCAGGACCAATAAAAGTAATATTTCAACTGTGGCTTCACGCTATACTGAGTGTTGCTGCTGCTGAGTTGATATATATGCATAATGCCGAAGAAAAAAGTTAAAAACCAGATCTCAACGGAAAAATCAGATACAATGGAAGTTTACATTGATGGAAACTTGGACACTCAGAAGATTCTAGAAGAAAATAAACACTTAAAACAGATATTAGAAGAAAAGGATAAACTAATACTACAGTTGAGCAATGAAAATGGAAGACTACAAGAACAGTACAATTTAGCGACATCAGCCATACACGAAAAAGGTACCGTTGAAACAGTGATAAATAAAATAAATCAAAGATTGACTGAAATTGAGAACATTAAAGAGAAATCATATGCCCAAGTACTAAAGCGAGATACTCCAACAATCAAGAAAGACCCAATGAAGAACATAATTGTCACACCAAATGGTATCCAAACATCTGAACAAACGAGAAAAGACCTTAACAAAAAAATTAGCCTTGCGGATTTGAAAATACAAATAGAAAATATACGAAATTCTAAAAATGGAGGAATTATAATTAAACTGGCTGAGGAACACCACAACACACTCAAAACTGCATTCGAAAAGAAATTAGGAGATGAATACAAAATCACTAAACCTACAATGTTTAGACCGAAGATCAAAATTGTCAATTATAGATGCACGGAGAAACTACATGAAGAAGACATAGAATTAGATCTTATCCAACAAAATCATTTTATTGAAAAAGATGACATCGAAATCAAATATGTAAAGTATCTCCCATCGAAAAAATGTTACACATTATTTGCAGACATTTCTGGCAAATTATTCAGGGCAATATTTGAAGATAACAATGGAAAAATTCTTCTTGGATGGCAATGTTTACCAGTGTATGATAATAACGAAATAACGCAATGCAAGAAGTGTCTTCGCTTCAATCACACCGAGAAAAAATGCCGCAATAACAAGACCTGTACCAACTGCAGCAAAGAGGATGTACACGATACTGACTGTTGTAAACATGAATCGGTTGTATGTTGTAATTGCAAATTTTCAAACTATAGATATAACAAAAATTATAGTACCAACCACTCACCATTAGATAAAAAATGTCCAACTTTTCTATATTATCAACAGCAGTACAACTTGAAAATCCTTTTTTAAGAAAGAAGAAATTTTAGCCAAAATTTTAGAATATTGCATCATTTATGACACACGACTATGTAAATAACTTCCAAATTCAACGTATTAGTACTAATACTGCTCATGATACTAGCGAGCTAGATTCTTTTTTACAAAATTCTGAAATATCTGTTAGAATTTATCATATGAACATCAGAAGTATAAAACATAACTTTGACTACTTTAAATTAATTTTGAAAAGAATACAAAGTGATATAGATATAATCATTCTATCCGAAACATGGCAAGTGGGCGATGTGACTCTGTTTCATTTAGAAGGATACGATACATTGTATAATTTTGGTAACCATAATCAAAACGATGGAGTGATGGTGTATGTACGAAGCAATCTGCCTTATAACCATACCATATTTACAATCAACAATGAACTAAAAGGTATCAATCTAACAATGCAAATTGAAAATCGTAGAGTCAAAATTACTTGTGTTTACCGACCACCATCTTCAGATCCTCATACATTTATAAGAGACATAGATGAACTATTAAAAAACAATGAAAACAATCACCTTCATAATCAAATATTTATAGGCGACATCAATATAAACATTTTAGAGGAAAATTCTATGGTGAAAGAATATTTAAACATTTTATCAAGTAATGGTTTTTTATCATACATAAATAAAGTAACACGACCCACCAGTAAAACCTGCATTGATCACTGCTTTATAAAGGATATTTCCAATATTTTTTCTTACATGCCTATTATCTATGAAACCGATATTACAGATCATTATTCCACTGTATTATTGATATCTTCACAAAATAAAAACCAGAACTGCCCAAGGGTAAAAAATGAAAGAAACCTTGAATACAAATATTTCACTGACAACTCAAAATTAATATTTAACGCACAAACGGAATCGTGGGACGAAATTTTTTTAACAAATTCTTTAGACGAAGCTACAAATTTATTAATACACAAAATTCAAAAAGTAATTGAAGTTAGTACTAATAAGGTTAAAATAAGTCACAAGGAAAAAAGCAGAAATGATTGGATGACCAAAGGACTAATAAAATCTGCAAACGAAAAAGAAAGATTGTATAAAATCATGAAATATTTACCCACAAAAGAAAATATAGATCATTATAATCAGTATAAAAACAAATTTATAGAACTTTTGAGAAAAGCAAAAAAAAATTACTATATAAAACAATTGAATAATAATTTACATGACTCTAGACACCTATGGTCCACTGTCAATGATATATTCAATAAGTCATCCTATTCAAAAAACAATATTAATGAAATAAAAACAAAAACAGGACAGAAAACAGACAATATTCAGCAAATATGTGATGAGTTCATAGAATTTTTCAGGAATATAGGAGGAAACTTAGCAAATAATATCAAACAAAATGCTGATATTCATCTGCATGAAACAAGACTGAATAATTCATTTGTATTAACTGAAGTAGACTATCAGGATGTTTTCAATGCCATTATGACTCTAAAAAATAAAAAAAGCCCTGGAGTTGACGAAATTAGAGCTGAACATCTAAAGATACTGGCCAAACAAATAACAGAACCACTTTTGCTTATATCATTAACAAATCCTTCCAATCTGGAGTATTTCCATCAGCTTTCAAGACAGCAATCATCATACCTATCTATAAATCTAATGATAATACGGACGTCACTAACTATCGACCTATTTCACTTATATCAAGTTTAGCTAAAGTTTTTGAGAAATTACTCCTTAATAAAATGATTAATTTTCTTAATAAATTCAAAATTCTAAATTCAAATCAATGTGGTTTTATAGCGGGCAAATCTACAACAGATGGGGTATTAAGTATAGTAGATGAAATAACCCAAAATATAGATGGAAAAGTACCATCGATATGCGTATTTGTGGACTTACAAAAAGCGTTTGACACAGTTAACCACAATATACTTTTGGAAATCTTAGAAAGAATAGGTTTTCGTGGAAAGATGTATACTTTAATGGAAAATTATTTATCAAATAGACCGCAATCAGTAAAATTATTAAGCTCGTATAGTAAAGAAATGTTTGTTAAATGTGGTGTTCCACAAGGTACAATTTTGGGTCCTCTGTTATTCAATATTTATTTAAACGATGTATTCAAAATTAACAGTACTGGTAAAATAGTCAGTTTTGCAGACGATACTGCTATACTCTATAAAGGTAAGGATTGGAACGACTTAAAAGATATTATCCAAAATGACTTTTGCAAAATTATTCAGTGGTTTAATAACCGAAAATTAACAATTAACTTTACTAAAACTCATTTTTTACCATTTTCATCACTATCTAATCATCTACCAAAATATAACCACCTTCGGTTTAAGGTAAATGATAAAAATATAAAAATCAATAGAGTTAATGATACAAAATATTTAGGAATTTATCTAGATCCCCACTTGAGATGGGATGTACATATTTCTCACATACTAAAGAAAATTAGATTCATAGCATATAAAATAAAATTTCTAACCGATATATTAACTGAATATTATCTACGAATAATATATCAAGCTTTAGTCGAGCCACACATAACATATGGTATAGTAGTGTGGGGTGCTGCATGCACGACATACTTTAACGATTTAGATGTACTTCAAAGAAGAATTTTAAAATCAATGTTAGGCAAATCAAAATTATACCCAACTAGTGACTTATATAATGATGCACAAGTATATGATACTAAACAACTTTACTTCTTACATACCATCACTCATTATCACAAAACTATTAGTGAACACGACATAATTAAACATAATCATAAAATCAGATATAAATTACGCGCAAAAAATGTTCCTAAACCAATCAAATCCCTAATGAAACGATGTCACCTGTATATAGCTCCAAAATTGTACGAACATTTACCAAATAATTTAAAACAATTACGCAATACATTAGGCTTCAAAAAAAATTAAAAAAATTTATTAACACGATTGGGAGAAATCAAATTAATAAAATAATCTCAAATATTATACAATAAATGCTCTACCATTCTTACCAATAATTTCTTTTTTCTCTCTATTTTATTATATTTTGCAATTCAACATACATGATCCATGCACAGGCGTTGTCCTCCTATGGATATATTATATTTATTTACTCGTTTCATGTTCCCTGTATTTTAGAGTAAATAAATATTATTATTATTATTATTATTCCAAAATGACAACTTCAACTTGAGTTGCTTCATCCAAAACTCTTCAATGATCACGTTTTTTATTTGCAACAGATCCAGTTTGAGTAAATTTAGTAACAAGGTCCAAAACATACATGTCCATTTGTCCAAAATGGCGTGGAACTGGACGGTATTTTTGTCTTTACGCTTTGAAAAGGGCAGCCGGAATCATAGTATAGTAGTCTGTAATTTTATTTGTTGACAGGTATATGAAGACGGGTCATAAATATTTCGGCATACGCCACTGTGCTATATGCAGCTGACCCCTTCTCAGTACAGCGGGTCGACTCTCTATCCAGTACATCGACGTTCCTCCGACAATGTGAGAGTATATCCATAGGGGCTTAGGTAAACAGTGTTTGTGCTGGGGCAACGTGCCGTACCTAATCCTCCTAATGCCATTGGTGACGTTTCGCACCTCGGAGGCAAAGGTTTTGTTGGTTTTTTCTTAGGCTGTGCGGAAAGGTGGCGAATAATACTTGCTAACAATGCTCTCCGCCGGAAGCAACCATACAGCGGAATTTGTTGGATGCTGGATTTGTCGGATTTGTAACGAGACTATATTTTGGGTTTCTAGAGATGATGATAGCTTTGTTTTGGGATTTCCAGTGCGGCGAGGTTTCCCCACCTTATTTTGCATCCAATATTATGAATAATTTCCCATCTCTTTTTCCATCTGTTTTTATTTAGCAGATCCAATAGATAACTCACGCTTAACTATAAAGATCAATTTGTACAATGTAAGTCTTTAGGGATAAAGAAGTACCTTTCAACAATCAAAATATAAGAGCTTAGAATGACTTATAATTGACCTTATACTTCGCCTACCTTTCAGCTTCAGAATCTCAATATTTTAGCATTTAAAAAAAATGAGTCAAGTTTATTTAAAAGACTTAAGTGACATCGGACCTTGACTGTATGTGTGTGTTCCACAGAATGCAATATATACCGTGAAGTTCTACGTCTTACTCTAAAGAACACACAAAACGTATAATTTTTCTGTTTCAATGACTAATATGTGGAAACAATGAATTACTAATTTGCCTAACAAGAGATACAGGGGGGGGGTTAAGCATTAGAGGTCAGGCAGGCATATAGGTCTGTGGAAATGAGGGTTATGGTGTTTGTAAGTCATGTAACTCCAAATAACGTAATATCTCATTTTCCAAATTTTTCGCGATTTATAATCGTAAAGAATTGAGCAGAAAAATCCAATTCTTCTCGAGGCTCCTCAGTACCTATACAAAACGTAGTATGTGGCTTCACTATAACTCCGTTCCTTTGATCTCTTACTTTCCACTCTCCACGCCCACTGGCGAGAACGTATTGTAATCGAGAAAAAAAATTCGAAAATGAGATATGATTGCGGGACGACATGTACAGGGTGGCCAACTAAAGGCCGTATCGTCAGTCGTTCCTACAATTACTGTAGGAACGACTGACGATTAATAGAAATGAACAATTTTCAATTTTTCGGGAAATAAATGATTTTTAAAAATATGTTTGCACACAATTCATTGTGCTCTATAAAAAATTCGTGCTTGAGAAAATTGGAGAGCAAAACAGATATACGAGAATCTGTTATATTTTTATGAAATAAATTCTGAGCGGTTCCCTCCATTATTCTTTTCTTGCATTAAAAGTCGTGTAACAATGCAGCATGTTTAGAGAATAAATCAGTTCTCATGTAACTCAATGGATTCTTTGTGATTTAGAGAGGAAATCTGGGCATACGAAAAAGAAAAGATCAATGGAGGAAAGGGCTTAACAATTTAAAAAAAAAACGAAGCATGAGTTCTCGGTGAAATATTGAAATCCATGTACCTATGACAGAAACACGTCTAGTTAATTTTTCAATAAATTCTGTGAGGTCCATTTGTTGAATTTGTCAATTTAATCAACTTTGTGTTTTTCTTACAGTTACTGGTAACTAAAACTATCGTGTGCATAACCTCAGAAGATAGCAGTGTTGCCGAACCGAAAACGGGAAATCGGTTCACACTGTCGTTAAGATTCGGTAGTTATAAGGACAAAATCGGTATGAGGAAAAAATCAGGGCGGTCACAAGATCAGCGATGAATCAAGAGACTTTGCGTCACACAGCGCCCTCTATGAAAAAAGTATATTTTTGTATTACGCGCGCATACACATCTGTTTCTGAAAAAAATATCAAGTTCTTCAAACCCACATATTTCTATGGTCAATCGAAACCACATGTGTTGAGAAAAGAGAAGTATGGAGTATTATCGACATGAAATCGCGGGATAAGTTTCACATGTTATATTTAGTTTTTTATTACAACTTGTACAATGATCATACTGAGGGCTCTTCAAATTCGTTTGCAATTATCATTGAAACTCCTTTCACCATTTTTGTTTATAAGATTCTGATTTTTCTGTTTTATCCCGGAATCTGATGCGACATTACCTTTAGTTTAACGTCTAATTAAATTCAGACGAACCTTAGTTTCCTATTTTTTGTCCTGTGATACGGTAATGCTGTGATCTAGCAGTCTGTACCTGTTGTACGCAAAAAATCCACATCTCTTGTGTGCCCGACTGCCTAAGTGTAAGCTTATGTATGACTGGTAGTGAGCATAAGACTACATAGACTACAGAGAATTGTTTTTTTAGTTTTATTTCTGGTTCCAGCTCTTTTTCGATAAGAAATCTGGAAATGTCTGATTTATTTTAAAAATTGATGGAAGATGAGTGAGTTCCCGATAAAAATGGTCTCATTTCGGTAGAAACACCGAAAAGTCGGTAGGTTCGGCAACATTCTGTATCAACTAATCACATTTTCCATAATACGCATTGCCGTCTACAATGCCATGACTTGCAAATACAGTCGATGGACGGCCTGGAATCGATTATTTCACGTCGTATATCGATCGTGTATCAGCATATCAGCCCGCGTCGGGCCTCCATTATGAGCCTGTCCAAACACTGCTGGTGTTCCTCTCGGAGGAATCAATTAAAGGGTTACTAGACAAGAATCAGATCGGGATCGAACGATGAACGTTTTTTATAAGGGGTGTGGATCGCCTTTCGAAATATCTTTATAAATGGATGTTTGACAAGACTGTAATCTTGGGCGCCAATGAAGAATGACTGTCACGTGGTTGGTTTTTGACCATAGGCTGAGACAATTCGCCGAACAACTGTTTGATACGAGGGATGTCTTTTAAGTTTTGCATATGGAAGTAAAACAACACGGTAGGTAGTTTTAAATGACTTTATTGTTTTTCGAACTATTCTCCACGAAGATTAATACTAAAGCTAATTTTCTTACTCCTAACTCTTCATGTAAAATTTTTTGAATTGAGGTCTTTGATATCTTCAAGGACGCCTCAATCTCGCGATATGTCACATGTATATCTTCACCCGTTCACGTTTGAATTCTCCGTAACAACGGGAAATTGTCGACTGATGTGGCGCTTCGTTGCCGAAAATAGACCGTAACTCAGCAAGGCATTTTTGTTGGGATAATTGTCTCTGAAAGTTGTAATAAATTATGGCGCAAAAATGTTTTCGGTTGAGTTCCACTTTTCTAACGATTTGGTGACACTTAAAAATTCACTGTACTGAGAATACATTGTTCTGAAACTTTGAATTTAAGTTTACTAAAGAGTGAGGTCAAGATTCAGTACTGACGTTCGATCCGCGCGGCTGACTATGTTTCTGTATGCAAAAATTAAGACATTCCTCGTTTAAGTATTGAATCATTACTGTTGTACAGTAAGAAGATAAAGTAGAGTAAAACAATTATGCAGAGTTTTGATAAAGCACCTGGCCAAACTTCAAAGGATTAATGCTTGAGTGACTTTGTCAAGGGGGACAACTTTTTCACCAAGAATTACTTCACCTCACTTCACCCAATGCCCCCCAGCGTCAGCCCCTTAAAAACTTTAAATGACAAGGGGTATAGACTAATAGCTTGTTTGAAAGGTCTTTCGAAGTCCTTTATTTTGACGTTTAGTTTTTCAAAATCGGTCAATTCGTTTTCAAGAAAATTAGAACAATCTTTACTTATCTTAATTTGTTCAGGTAGAAAACAAAAACAGAAGAAAATACCACTTTTTATTTCAATATTTGTTCAATACGTTGTCCGTTATTGACCAAACAATAATATAGGCGATGTACAAATTCCTGACATTTTCAAAAACACGTGGTGAGATATCATGTTATCTTTCAATGATGGAAAAGTCTAATGGCGTCAAATTAGTAACTGGTTGTGCAGAGACTAATGATATACCAGTCGCAGCAACAATTTTGCGTAACGAAGTATTAGGATTTATTCCAAAATGACCCAAAGCTTCATCATGAGCGGCCTCATCCAAATCTCACCGATGATCACGTTTTTTATTTGCAACAGATCCAAAACATACATATGCGAACTTACGTGACGGCAGTTTGCCGAGCACATTGATTTTGAGCACCATAAATTAGAATCATTTCTACTCCTTCGGCTAGTGTTTGAACCATTTTGGAAGTAAAATCTGAATCAATAAATTAATTGTCACAGGTAACTGACAGCAAATTAAATTATTTCTCTTCCTTAGCAGCAAATACAACAGGTATAACAATAAATACAGTTCGCCCAGGATATCTGTGTTGATGAAAAGAATACGGAAAAAATTCGGGTTGTTATTTGGTTGTTACCACGTCTAATCTTCCGAATTGCTGTTTATGTCCCATTTAAAATGATGAACGAATTGTAGATTTGACGAACCCTAACGGGATACATTTTGAACACTTATTGAAAAAAAGTGATATTTTCGTGGGTTTTTGTTTTCTATCTGAACAAATTAAGATAAATAAAGATTCTTCTAATTTTCTCGAAAACGAATCGATTGATTTTAATAAATCAAACGTCTAAATAAATGACTTTGAAAGACCTTTCAAACAAGCAATTACTCGATACACCTTGCCATTTAAAATGTTTAAGGGAATGACCCTGAAGGTCGAGGGTGAAAGGGGGCGACGTAGTTTTGGTTAAAAGGTTGTCCCTCTTCACAAACCCAAATGAACACGCTGTAGTCGCCATATTGTTCTTTTTAGTCCAGTTGTAGATAATGTTTGTAGCATTGGTCCGATAATGCTTCATTTTCAATGAAAAGTGTGTCAAACCTTTTAAAAAGATTTTTTCTGAAGATTTGAATGCCAGATTAACCAAATTTGTTGAAATTCGGTAAAGCTTAGCGTGTGTTTAGTAGTTAGTAGCAAGGCAATTCCAATTGCTCGTGGCCGCCGAGGTCGTTGAATATATATTATGTTTATACGTTAGATTCATTTTTGTACGGACATATAGTAAATACTAAAAAAGGACTGGTCTAACGAATGTGAGAATCCTATACAGGGAATTTAGAAAATTTGGAACCTTGCGTTTTTGGACCTATGTTTATGTCAACTTTCTCCTTCAGAAGTCACCCTCTACTATTTGAGCTCTCTATATGATAATAGTATAGAACTTCCAGAAACAAGGCGGTTGAGTAGTGCTATTGTGAAAATTTCCGAGTTTTAGCGTCTGAAGTATGTGTTTTCTTCATGTTTCATTACATAAAATTGTCATGGTGTTATTACTATTGTGACCGTAAGCTAGGTATTTCGAATTTCACTATTGGGATCTTCGAAACGGTAAGAGATGAAGTGGCTATTTAAGATACCAAGTTGCTTATTCAGGTAACTAATAAGATGTTGCTTAGATAGTTCTGAAATTTAAAGTACTCCCGCAGAGAGACGGGAACAAGCGAGCTTACCCAAAATCGTTTTAATTTTTTTCTAACTTTACTTGCAGTGGGATTTTAAAGTAAATTGCACATTAACATTGCTACTTTTCTTCCTCTACAAGATGGTATATTTAGAATTTTAAATTGGCGTTTTGCCTCTTGTCCTCCAGCATTAAATTTATTTTTGTTTTTTATTAACTTTGCATAGATGAATAGAGTTTTTCATTCTGATTCCAAAAATATATAATATATCATACATCAACATAGCCAAACCTTAGCTATTTAAAAAAATAAATCTTCCCAGGTAGGCCTTGAAATTATACGATAGTCATTTGTTCCTTATTATTGAAAAATCGTTGTTTGTTTCCTGGTTTTATTAGAGGGGGTTAGTAAAATTCTCGTTTATACGTTTCTGCTTTAGATCTCCATTCTCAACTGTGTTTGTTACTTATGCCCTCCCTATCGAAGTGTTGCTCAGTCGAACACAATTTTTTATTCTGCATTTAGTTATGAATAAATACATTTATTTATGTCACCATAAACTTCACTTATTTAATTACGGTAATATTATTCTCAGTAGTGTTTAAATGTACAAAATTCCAATATAGTGTCCATATGAAAAAACAACTTGTGTGATGGAAGACAAAAAAAACCTCGAAATGAAAATTTGAACATGCCTTCTTGTAGATGAGAAAAAGTGGTAATGACAATAAAGTCAGGAAAAGATAAAATTACTATCTGATAATTTCAAGGCCTACTTAGGAAATTCGTTCTTTTTTTTTGTTTGACAATATCAATATATAACATGTTTTACATTTTTGGAATCAGAATTAAAAACTCCATTCATCTGTGCAAAAATCCAGTATGGCGTCCATAAGAGAAAATAAAGTAGATGCTGAAAGTCAATAGGTCAAATATCATTTTAAAAAACTGATTATACTATCTTGTAGAGGAGGACAAGTGACAATGTTATTATATAATTTATTTTTTAATCCCTCTACAAATAAAGTCACGAAAAATTGAAACGGTTTTTGGAAAATTCGGTTTATTCCGTCTCTCTCCGGAAGTACTTTGAATTTTGAAACTGTCTAAGCAACATTTTGTTAGTTACATAAATACGCAACTTTGCCCCTTTTTGAGCCTTTTTCGTATCTCTTACCATTTCCGAGTTCCCAATGGTGAGGGTCGAATTTGAAACACCCGATATAGTAATTGATAAAACCGAAAATGAAAGGAAACGAACACCTTGCATATCATTTTAGTTAGACTGTATAATAATCAGTGATCTGCTCAGATGACGACGCATTAAATTTTTTGTCACAGGTTGATGTAACGCCATACATAAGGTTTATTTTTCAAAATTGTTTTATCCCTGTACCTGAAATTGGATTGTGAAAAGTTCCCCTTCAAGTGCAACACGTCGGAATCCATACAGGCCTGCATAGAGTATAATACCGAAACAGGATGGGAATCGAATATCACAGCCATTAATGGAAATCTGGCTTAAAGTGAAGACTTAACGAGCGGAGCGTAATGTGGATTACACACCGAGTGAACAGATGCGGCGTTGACGCTGACGCGCGGCGTCATGGTTGGTTGTCCGCTACCGCTCGCCGCACTAGATCCATGCACCAGTAATTATACGATCTATCTCTCTGTATTGGGTAACTAGTATGTGGAGATTGCCCTTTATGTCTATTCAAATCCACACAGTTTCCTATGCCTGATGGCTACATGCGATACCGCATCATGGGTAATTTTGTACCTGTCTTGAGCAGCGGAACAATAAAGTTACAAGAACAAAATCTACTTGTTAGGCATTTGCACTATGATCTGGAATATTTGAGTGACCTCCGGATTATCCTTACGCCACGTTTCCATTACAAAAAATTTGCACAGTACCATGTGCCGGCAAGGGTTGATCCAGTATTTGTGCCAGGGGGGATCACAAGATTCATAGTCAGGATGATCTGGTCTCCGATGGAGGGGGGGGGGGGGTTAACAGGACTCATATTCAGGAAGTTATTCGTTTCCTGGGGGAGATTGTGGGGATGACAGTAACCCTACCCGTGTACTCACCTGTAGCCTAAATGTTATTTTTATATATTAACAATAAATAAATCTGATTTAAAAGGAAAGTTTGTATTGTTTAATAACAAAATTTAATTCTTATTTTTTGTCTTCTTGCAAATCAATTTATGGCTTCATCCGTATCGATAAGTACATCTTAATAGAGATATAAACGTGCCAGTTAAGTTAGACGATCTACTGACATAGAGGCTCGCAATCATGTCTGGAGCCTTATGAGCGAAGAAAAAACCATTTCCGTTGTCGGTACACTAAATGGTAAGCTGCACCTATAGGTAACCAGACTTACACAACCCTCATGACCGCCACTTGGATCTTGTGTGGCGGGGACATGTACCAAAAATGGAAATGGTCTGCAGAATGTTGCGGCACAAGCGTCGCGGATAAAATCACATCACCGCGACGCGCAACAGCTGTTTGTATCAGGTGTATCAATGATACGGGGCTCTTGGCACTACAGGGATCCCGACGCTTGGAGGAAGAGATCCGTAAATCAATGTCATGCATGCTGTTAATAGATAAGTTTGTCGGAAAAAGACAAGAAGTCTTTATATTTGAGTTGTTTGCCTAATTTGTAGTATTAATTTTTATAAGCGGTATTACCAGTACTACCAGAAAATCATGCAAACCCTTAAACAGCATATTCAACAAAACACAAAAATAGAGCAGTTTGCTACCCCCGCCCCGCAATTTTCGATTTGGTGTACTCCTGATTTTTTTTAACTAGCAGCATTTCAGCATTTGAGGCGTGCCCCTTCCGCTTTTGACTGGGTTTTCCATAAATGCACACAGTAACAGAAATAATTCATTCAATCAATGCGAATGTTTTAGTTTCTTGTTTTAGGGTTCGTGGCAGTTGGGTGATAATCATTCTGATGGTCTCCAGCATGCGCCCGGTGCTTTATGTACTTGCAACTTGTTGAAACGTACAGTTTGCAAAAATCAAAAGCTCTCCAATTTTGTCCCGACAAGCAACATTAAAAATTGCTTTAAAAAAACCAATGTTCTTGTAGGGAAAGGTTTTAGCTTTAATTAAAATACTTGACCTCAAAAATTACTCGTAAATCGAATTTTTAAGCTCTGAAAATACCAATTTTTAGGGTTTTTCAGATATTGCATCGCGTGTAACTGGAAAACAGTTAAGTTCGGAGAAAAGTTACTACGGACCTTTTTTGTTCGAAATGAAACCTGGGAAATAACATCTTCGTGTAGTTTGTAAGAAAAATGTTTACACAAATTTGTTCTGGCTACCTCTTGATCCATTTCAAGGGGCATTCAACAAACGTACCTATGGACAAAACATTTAGTTGGAAAATTATTCTCGCGAATGATTATTGTGGGAGTCATTGGGACAATTTGGAATAAGTGATTCCCCGCATTTCCTTTAATTTTTCTTTTAAAGCTACAAATTACATTATACAGTATCGAGTATGTCGAAGTATTTTATAAAATTCCAGTATGTACTCAGGTAGGTATGTACTGAGAGTCAAACAGGTGGTATAAGGTGCGGCATTTTTTGAATTTCATCAGAAAAGATCTAATGTTCGCCTTTATTTAGCTTCATGGGCATTTATGGGTTCGTCTGACAACGTCGCAAAGGCAGATGAGCCGCATTAGCAATATTCTCCAAGTAGTATATTCACATCTACTTGGAAAAATATTCGGTTTTTTGAAGAATCGTATTCAAAAAGGACCCCATTTAACGAGTCGGCGTGTTATCTGGCTCAAAATTACGTCGGTCGGTAATCCGGATCAAATTTATTCAAACGTCTTTTTCAAACAAATTAGACAATTGTATTTCGCTCCAGATAGTTTTTTGGGGTTTTCGGACCCTTCTGAACAATAAAGGTAAAACTTTTCTTTAAAGTTGATCGTTTTCGAGTTCTAAGCGATTCAATGTCTGAAATACCATAAAAATGGGTACTTTCAATGTATGAAACCTCAGTTAAAAATAATAATTTTTGAGGTTGTCAGGTATACAAGCTAGAGTTGAAACCTTCCTCTATAAGATCCCGAAGAGTATTTTAACATAAGTTTATTTTGAAACAATTTTAACCTTCTTTGGTGCGCCAAAATTGGCGAACTGCCAACTGGTTTTAATATTTACGTATATTCGTAAACCAACGTTGCATATGGGGAAAGCTAAGGCTTTACCACTTCATTTCCATCTCAGCTATGTTGTAATATAAATGAAATAAGAATACATGTGCGAAAACTACCTTTTATCTAGATGTTGAACGAACTAAAACTTGGAAATGCCGTTTTATACACCTTCGTTTCAAGTTTTCTTGCTTTTAAGGTAAGATGCCTGAAAAACTTGAGACGAAGGAGCTCCATCACCATATGAAAATTGAGAATTATAATACGGCAGATTTCCAATCGGCAAAAAATGTTTTTCAATTTTTAGCTCGTTCTATTAACAGCTAGATAAAAGTTTGTCTTTAATGTATTCTTTTCTTTTATTTATATAACTACTTTAGTGATTTTACTTATATTTTCTTCCTACTTTACCTTTATCATATGCCTAATAATGTAAATATAGCAGACGTAGTTATATCCATGAGTATCATTGTTCACCTAGTTGAATAAATAAGGCGTATCTATATATGCCATCTAATATAAGCTGAAATTTGTTTTATCGTTATTATAGGTTGCAGTGACCGCTGGTGAACTTAGAAAGACGTCACTTTGCATACTATAGAAATGATAAATCGCCATTTTGTGGCATCCGCCATACTGGATTGAACGTTTATATGAAATTTCAGCTCATTTGGCTAAGGATGACTGTTTCAAAATCAAGTTTCAAATGTTTGCATCATATACTAACAGGTCAAGTTAAAAAGAGTTTGTGAAAATGCTTCATCCCTATCAGATTGATTGCTTTGCATAACATGCTGTTGATAGAAAGTTTATTTCAGGTGTACTGAACAGTTGAACCATGTGCTTGATTAGTTCTTGTTCGGTTATCATTTTTTTTCAGCAGAAGCTCGCTTGCCCTTTGAGGACTGCCTTATATTATAAAATACAGGAAGCCGGAAATCTCGAATTTTCGCATTTACATTTCCTATCAAATAATGGAAAGTAAAAAGGCCCGAGGTTCATTAATAATGCTACGTATGTAAGCTATAGTTCCAGCGAGTAGATCTATAATGTGCTACACAAAATATACTAAATGACATAGAAAATTCAACACCGACTGGGAGTGTTGTAATTTTGATCATACTTTTACCAGTTTTGGGTCTACTGATAAATAGAAAGTGATTCAAATGTTAGCTCGAAATTTCGCAAAACTGCTGAGATATCCCACCTTACTGTTAACAAAGTGTTGAAGCTCCTCTGTTCGCTACACATTCGTTAAGTCTTCTTGGCTTATTGTGTCCCAGGCCATCTGAATTTGGTTCCGTAGAGCATCCACTGTTTGTGGAGGGTGCGGTGAATCTTGCAACCTTCTT